>CM034149.1:252966496-253580421 GCA_019776745.2 Taxus chinensis
AAACCACCCTAACCCTTAAATCTACTCTCAACCATGTTCAAAATCACTAAATCTATTTTAATCTATCGCCACAATCTTAACCGCCACAACTCATCCATAACCTCCCCTCAACCATTTCTTCTCGTCGTTTACCTAAAAACCCTCATTTAGAAGTGGTTTTTAACCACTTCTCAAATATTTTCCCCAAAAAACCTGGATTTCTGATGATCCTAACCGATCGCTCGTGATTATAAATAGGAGTTTTTGCTCCTTTCTAAGGGATGTTTAGAAATATTTTACTCGTGTTTAAACTTCATTTTCAAAATATTAGAGATTATAATCCATTTCCATAGATCATCAAGAGCCTACATCAATCTCCAGCTATTGTCAATGCATTATTTTGATAGTCTTTTTCATCAATCAACCCTCAGGAAGCTCAACAACAGGACATCAACTTCAATCAACTCCATTTAACAATTTGAGGCATATTTTAGCTCATTTTCACATCTGAAGGTATTCTTCTACTTTTTTTTTTATCATTTATAGTTCATACAAGTATAAATAACATCACTTTAAGAGCTTCATTTATCATTTTTAGAAAAATTATCTTTTTAGCAGTAATCGCCAGTGATCGGCCTGAATCGCTAGCGATCCCTATCAAAATTAAATCTTTGTCAAAATTATCAGTTTATCATTATTTGTATCAATATTTTTACATTTATATTATTCTTTGCAAGCATGGCTTTCCTTTAGATGGCAATACTTGACCGTTCTCATCTAATCACAAACATCTATGACCTTCCCATATTTCGGAAACCCTTCTTCTCGGAACAATACAACATCCTTCACGAGTTAACATTGTGAGAAATATGATTTTCCATTGACGAAGAATATACCAAAGATCAATTTTAATTTCTCCACGAGATTGAACAAGAGACTGAAGAATTCTCGTATGACTACTTTGAGTTTGTTCAGATTGTATCCACCCTTTCTTGGGCCACCTTCAAAGTTGCACAGGACTTACCCTTCAAATTTGATTTCTAGAGCTTCTCATCTATCATTGTCTATTACATATTTTTATCATTATCTTAATCAATCTACTTAATTGTTTTAAAGCTAGTTGAGATCTTCTAAGGAAGTCCCTTTGGATTCCTGGAATCGGCCTTTACCAAGCAACTCGTTTACCCATCTATCTAATCTATTTTATTTAAGTGTCTTTGATATGCAGGTTTCTTTGTCAGTGAAAGAAGAAGGAGCTTTTATCCATTAGCATTGACATCCATCATCGTGGGTATCGGTAAACCCCGTTGTCTTCCGAGGTCAGTTTGTTTTTGTTATTTCACTTTATTAAGTTAAAGTTAGAAAAGCAAAAACTCTTTGGTACAAGTAGTGCAAGTCAGATTACGGTTACACAAGGAATCTGTAGATGCACAAAAAATAAAGGAAAAATGACATAATTACTATTTTTTAAATTTCTCTTAGTTTAGTCCACAAAATGTCCTGAAAATTTTTCAGTATGCCTCAAATAAGATAAAGAACACGAAAACAAAGTTAGATTGAAAAAACTGAATTATAAATGATAAAACACGTGTGATAGTCCCACTGGGCATGTCACAATTTCTACAAGGAAAACTAAAACAAATAAAAGAAAACAAAAATAACAATAAAATGCAAACCTTTCTTCAAGTTCTCTTACAACCTCAGATGAGATAGTTATTTAAACAAAAATTGAAATATGCTAAACCCTATATTGCAGACTCACAACAAAACGATAAACAATAAAAGCATAGATCTGAACTAAGCAACAAGTAAGATAAATGTAAAACCCTAAGTGTAAGAGGAAAGAAATATGAATTAGTTGATTCACAATAAATCATGGAGTGTACAGAGCTGGAAAACTGATGAAGCGAAAGTGCAGACCATCGCAACCAAGCCCAGAAAAATGTAGAACTACCAGAATAAGCTAGACTAGGGTGCCTGTGTCAGGTCAAGGGTGTCTTGGCGCTGTAGACAACTGTTGGGTGCCCCTGACTATGAAAATGGTCAAAAAGTGAATTCTTCTATGTCACTTTAATGCCATTAGATTTCACTCTTTGTCGCATATATGTCACTGTATGATTGCCAAGATCACTTATAACTTGCAAAAAAATGATCTCCTGCAAAACCCCAAAAGACATGAAATCCTAAAAAGAAAAATATGCAAATGGGGAGTCAGACTAACCCTGACAGTCATCTTGACTAGAGTGAGCTTACAAGCGAGCGTTACACTACATTTAAACTCCATGTAGTTTTGTATGCATGTGTGTAGAATCATTCCCTAGATAGCTCTTGTGCCAGAAACTCTTGAATAACGAATAAGTAGCTAGATGTAGAAATTTAGTAGAATGTGTTGATGCCAAAATGAACTTCCCCTCCTATGCATGTATGTAGAAGAATACAGTCCCTTGTCCCTTATATGAGTGCTAGATGGATGCTTTGATGCTCTGAGAATGCCTTTGGATGCAACCTTAGGTGGTGATAGTAAATGCTTAGAGCTTGGTCCCTTATTATGGTCACATAGCTTTATATTTATATGATTCCCTTGTTTGAATTTTGTAATTAACTACTAAAAGGCCAACCCATAAGAAAACAAGATGCCTAATGGACTATAAGAGGCCCCAAAGAGGCGAGCAAGATACAAAGAGGTAAGGGGCACCCAGGAGGGGACGAGGGCTCCTGGCTGGCGCTGGTGTCCTAGACTTAGAAAAGTTGAAGTATCAAAAGACAGACTGGGCAATAGGGTGTGTAAGACAAGAAAGAAACCAGAAAGAAAGCAAAGAGGCCAAAGATAGTGGTCAATTAGTACTTTTCTCGCTTAGGAATCATATGAATGCAAGTATGTGATTAGGACCTAGAAATGTACCCAAAGTGTGTGATTTAGTGTCTACATTTACCCCCACTTTATGTTTTTGAGTGAATACTTGATAACATAAAGTAGATAGAAGATGTGTACCTGATAACCATGTAGATCGATGGAGAAAGTGTGCCAAGGAGACAAGAAAAAGCGTGGAGTGATAAAAATGAAGTGTGGAAGCTAGAGAAGAGGAAGTGACCCTAGGGGTGAAAGCATGTGTGTTATGTCGTGTTGTACCTTTTATCGATGTCACTTGATGCTTGATGTTGTGACTGTTGCTTCCCATAAGGGCGAACTTGCAAAAGAGAAGAGTCATAGTCATGTATGTGAAAAATTTGATCCAAATATGTAAAAAGCATGTAAAAGTGTTGAAAATGAGAAAATGAACATGTGCACCTGATCCGTGATGAGTGAAGAGAGTAGAAAGGATTTTGAAAATGTTCTAGAAGGGTGAGTTTTTTGGGCGATCTCATGCCAAGTGTGAGTTTTTTTGGGTGATCTCACGCCATGACAGAAGAGTGTAGGGAGAAAGGTCTAGTGTTATTCTCCATCCTTTGACTGCTTCCCGACGATTTATACACCACTGCAGATGGTGTGATCCTGCTTTGTTCAAGTTTGATCCATTTCAATCCAACACAAAATGGAAAAAAGGAGATAACATGCATGCTGATTGCTGGAGGACTGTGCATGTTCGGTGAAAGCCATTGTGTAAACTGCTGAAAATTGTGCCAATCTGAGAAAAATGTGTAACTTCCCCTTGGTCATAGGCACCCAGGGGTGAGCACTCATGTTTATGTCTGGGTGTTGACATCTGTGTTGTGCTGAAGACCCAAGTCAGAATTTTGGGCCATTTCTGAAACTGTTAACTGTGTTGATTCATGTACTTAACTATGTTGTACTATGTACTGTGAACTACTATATGGGGTGACCGATTCACCCAATGTGTGCCCCCCCTCATTTTGGGTGCATGTGACATCGCTAGGAGAATGTGGCCCAAAGGAGGACCGAACGTTGATATGAAACTGATGCCCTGCAGGGGGGAGGGAATGTGCTTGGTAGAAACCAAGGCACACACAAACAAAGTGGCTAGGAAACATGTGTTAGTACAAATAAGTCAAATACGCGTAGAGAAAACATTGTGTAAGCTAGCATACAAGAAGACAAAGTAGACAAGCAATAGTGCAAACAAAGTAGACCACGAAAATTGGGTTTCAAACATGAGACATCACTCACAATGTCGCAAGACAATTAGGGCTGAAGTGGCCAAAAGCATACAATGTGCACACAAGACAAAGGGAAAAGCCCACAAACAATGGAAACAATGAGCAAAACAATATCAAGCAAATTAGTAGACAACCATGGTAGCACATAGTTCCTGCAAAGACAAATGTTGCACATGAAGCACCTGTTAGCATGTTAGAAAGATAAAAAGTATGTCAAAGCATGTATGAGTCCGATAGTAAGTAGTGTGTAACTAGTAAGAATATGAAATAAGTGGAAAAAATGAAACAATAACACCTGTAGTGCATGTGTACGAAACCCAGATGCCCCTCAGGAGCTGCTGTGGGACTAGTAAGAGGTACAGTGCCAAGTCATATTTAACATCCATGAATATTAAGTGCATGTAGGGATCTGTGTAAAATGTTACATTCACAACTAGATAGGCAAGTGAACTATATGCATGTGTATATAAAAAAGATAATGACATACAAAATATTTGTCTAACATGTGTAACAAAGTGTACATGTAAGTATAAATAAGCAAAGCGTGTAGACTGATAAGTGCAACCAAGATATGTAGTATGAAACAATTGTAAGTGTGTATGAAATGGATGGAATGCAAAGTGTGAATGTGATAAGAGCAATGTGCCCCCCAAGCGAATGTGAATGCATATGATGAGGTTCATTTATAAAAGACCCCTCAGTATACAGTCAAGAATGAACCATAGAATAAGAGTGTGTCATTGAGGAAATGGTTTGAATTGTGTGCTAGAAAGATATGATCAATGAAGCATATAGCATAAAGTGTGAATGTGGTGGAGTGCTGAGTGATTGGAGGTGAGGTTCATTTTAGATTGAGACCCTCAACAGTCGAGTATGAACCGTAGAGAGTGCGTCATCGAGGAAATGGTTGAATCGTGTGCTAGAAAAATATCATAGAGGGAAATGTGTGAGGTTCGTGTGAAGTGTGCGTGAAACTAGAGAGTCATAGGTGATGAGAATGTGCATGCAGTGTGAATGTGTCATGTAGTCGTAGCGTGTGAAATGTGCAGTGTGTGAGGTTCGTGTATGTCATATGCCCTCAACAGTCAAGTGTGAACCGTAGCATAAGAGTGTCATAGGTAATGATGATACAAATATGTCTCAGATGACGAGTAGAAGAAACAAACACCTTAGAATGCTAGAAGGGGGGAGAGTAAGCATGATGCCCCCCAAGTGTGTGATATGAATAAGATATCCGATAAAAGTGAAGGGCAAGGGTCCTCCACCCGATGCTTGTGGAGATAAAGGCGTGTGACCATGCTCTAAGACCGGTGGTGTATGAGACAAATGATGTGTCGGTGAATGAGACCTATGTGTATGAAACATTGGAGGTGATGAACACCTATGTGAAGGCGACCGAGGAGGTGATGTGTACCTATGTGAAGAAGACCGCAAAGGAGATGTGTCCTATGTGAAGGATACTGAGGAGGTGATGTACACCTATGTGAATAAAACTGAGGAGGTGATGAATACCTATGTGAAGGATCCGTCCGAATAGTGGACCTAGACTGATGTGATGGACTAGTGGACCGATGAGACTGAGTAGGTCGTGTGTGGATAGGAGAGCTAGGAGTAGATTTCACTTTAGGCTTGAGAGGTCTAGGGGACCTAGATGCTCTAGCGAGTGCAAGGACAACCTCAAGTGGAGGCAGAGGCAATGGAGTGGATGATGGAACACCTTGGATAGAGACAACTTGCTTATCATGGACAAACTTAAGACACAAGTGAGTGATGGAAAAGATAGACTTAGTAGCGTGGAGCCAAGGAAGACCTAAGAGCAGGTCACGACCTTTGATTGAAGGTGCCACAATGAATGACACAAGCATGGTGAGAGGACCAACCATGATTGGAAGCTTGACATGACCATAGAAGTTGGGAATTGGATATGCAATTTGTGAGAGTGGATAATCAATAGCAATGAGAAGTGCAAGAGAACACACACAAAGAGGAGATGATGAGCTGATCTTAGTATTGTTAATAACATGAGATCTGATAGAAGCATTGATATGTAATGTATTAGAAGAGAATGAAGCATGATAGTCATGATCAGAGAATGTAATGAGTGGTGGAGATGGTTCAACATGCACAACTAGAAAATCAAGGGCCCCTGATGAAGGAGGAGGCACTGCGTGATATGTATGATTAGCTGAAGGATCAACCACTTTCTTGTCATGCTTAGGAAGAGGATCATTAAAGATTTTGAGCTTTTTATTGTCATTGACCGGCTAAGATGCTGAAGGTTCAGGAAGCTCAATTGCATTATTGTCAATTAGATCTTGAATGAGATGTCGAAGTTTGAAGCATCGATATGTGGAATGCCCAACGCATTGATGATAGTCACATCTGAATTTTTTTATTATAATTATGGCCCTTAGGGCGAGATGGATCTAGATCAAGTGGAGGTGGAAGCATAATAAGATTGCTCTCAACCAGTTGTGGCAATAGAATATGTGGAGCACAAGGCAATTTTGTGAATGTACGCTTCAGAGGTTTCCATTGAAGCTTTTTAGGAGTAATAACAACGTTAACAGTTGGTTTTGCTTCAGATGGCTTGAAAATGATTTTCTTTGAAATGAGCCGAAGATTAAGCATGCTCATGATATTTAAGCTTGCCCATAGAGAGTAGTTTACTTTCACGTAACTTAAGAGTGTGACATAGATGATCGAATGATTGAGAGGTTTCAATTTTGACACTCTCATGTAAAGGAGATAAGAGACTTTGGACAAATAGATCTTGAAGCTCAAATTCCGCGAGTACATTAGACATCTTAGCTAAGTTGTTCTTATATCATAAGACATAGTCTGCTAGATGTTCATTAGATCCTTGCTTGATTTGTGCTAATTGAGCATAGGATATCTTAGAGCTGATATTGATTGAAAAATACACGAGAAAAGCATCGGCCAAATGTGTAAAAGATGTTACCGAGTGGACAGGTAGGTCATAGAACCAACACATTGCATAATCTTGAAGACTGCGAGGAAAGAGCTTTGCGAGTAAAGTATGATCATCTGCATAATCTAGACATGCTACATGGAATGCTTGGAGATGCTCTTGAGGACCGACATGGCCATTGAAAATAGGTACCTTAGGGGTGACAAATTTGGAGGAAGTGCATAATTGGAAATGGCCGGTGTGAAAGGAGTATGAAGTAATAATGTGGAATCAAGAGATGGAGATGCACGAGAAGTAGCCTGTTGACAATTGACGAATTTGACACTTGCAGATCCTGATAAAGAGAGAGGCTAGATCTTGAGTGTTATAGAAGAGACTTGTTGCGTGTGAGAAACAAGAGGTGGAGTGAAGTGATTGGTAGGAGTAGGAAAAAATACGAGAATAGTAGAGGTAGGCGGAAGAGTGGAAGCAGGGGTTAAGTAGTAATAGGCATAGAAGCGGGGATGGATGCATGAACATTAAGCTCATTCAAATTGGTGGCCTCCTCATGAGCAACGAATAAAAGAAAATCTAGATCTTGAGGATGTTCAACAAGATGATCATTAAGCTCTTGAAGGTGGGCTTCAGTAAAATCACCACAAGATAAAGATATGAGCCATGATGGAAGAAGAAGAGGAGAGTATTCGAGGGATGGGTTCACCAAATGATTTAACAAAAATTAAAAAAAATTATGCTAAACCCTAATTACAGAGTCACAACACAATAATAAACAATGAAGTACATATCTGACCTAAGCAATAAGCAAGTATAAAATTGAAACCCTAAGTGCAAGAGGAAGAAAAGAAATACTTAGCTGATTTGCAATAATCCTGGAGTGTGCAGAGATGGAAAACTGATGAAACAGGAAGGAAGATTGTCGCAACCGAGCCCAAAAAATTGCAGAATTGTCGAAATATGTTAGATTAGGGCATTTGCCTAGATCAGGTTAGGGGCGCCTGGGTGTTGTAGACCACTGTTCGGGGCACTCGTGACTGCTGAAAATGGTCAGAAAGTGATTTCTTCTGTGTCGCTTCAATGTTTGGAAACCTTATGCTTGTATGTCCTTGTCACTGTATGATCGTCGAGCTCGCTTGTAACTTGTAAAACAAATGATCTGTTGCAAAACCCCAAAACACATCAAATCCTAAAAAGAAAAAGATGCAAATGGGGACTCGGACTGACCTTGTACGATCACCCGACTGAGTGAGCTTACAACTGAGTGTTGCACTACATCTCAGACTCCATGTATTTCTGTGTGTGTGTGTGTAGAATCGTGCCCTAGGTAGCTCTTGTGCCAGACACACTTGAATAATGAGCAAGTAGCTAGATGTAGAAATGTAAGTAGAGTTTGTGGATGCCAAAATGAACTTCCCCTCCTATGTGTGTATGCAAAAGAATGCAGTCCCTTGTCCCTTGTATGGAAGCTAGATGGATGCTTTGATGCTCTTGTAATGCCTTTGAATGCAACCTTAGGTGGTGATAGTAAATGCTTAGAGCTTGGTCCCTTATTATGGTCACATAACTTTATATTTATATGATTCCCTTATTTGAATTTCGTAATTAACCACTAAAAGGCTGACCCATAAGAAAACAAGATGCCCAACGGCTAGAAGAGGCTCAAAAGAGGCAAGCAATATATAAAGAAGTTGGGGGGCACCTAAAGGGTACGAGGGTGCCTGGGCATTGGCATCCTGGTTGGGCGCTGGTGTCCAGACTCAAAAAAGCTGAAGTATCGAAAGTCAGACTGGGTAGTAGGGTGTGTAAGACCAAGAAAGAAACTAGAAAACAAGCAAAGAGGCCAAAGACAATGGTCAATTAGTACTTTTCTTGCTTATGAATCATATGAATAGTGGTATGTGATCAAGACCTAGGAATGTACCCAAAGTGCATGATTTAGTGTCTATAGATAGTTGAAGTGTGGAATGGAGTGCCACACTTGTTGGATCTCTTTAAATGATTTGGTTTTGGATGCTCCAAACTTGGTTCTAATTAGAAGAAGGACGTGTTACAAGCAATGGATGATCAAATGGGCAGCTTCATGACATCTAATTTCCAATGACAAATTGACAGAGTAATGTTGAAAATGCCTAAAGATTCCAAGAGATGATTTGTGAAAGATAGATCCTCTTATTTATAGTTCAAGGAGTGGTCATGGATTATGGATCAAGCTTTGAATATGTTGTAGGTGAATGAATGTATTTTCTTGATTTAAAAAGTTGATTTGGTCTGTGTAGTTCACTATTTTGAATATGAATTTAAGGGGCAATGAATTTGAATAGTTGGCTCTTGAATTCTTCAATTGTACGTGAAATTTTTCTTCCACCTTTGTAGGGTTCTAGAACTTGAGTGGAGTTGAGTGGGTGGTGAGTAGATAACTATATTTTATTCTAGTTAAATATCTAATTAAATTAGCTAAGGCGTGAAAGTGTATGATTAATGCATGATAGAATTAATTAAATTAATTCTAATGAGATGTGGGTGAACTCTAATGGGATGAGGCATTATAATGGTCCAGGATGTGTTTTAGAACTTGATTTGGAACATTATTCAAAGGGTAGGGATGATTAGAAATGACTAGAAATAGGTATGTATTTTTAGGGTGTTTATAGCCCTAAATCATACCATACACTAAAAACTCAAGCCAATAACCATTGACAAGTGTTAAGGGAAGAATTTGGGATCCATATTTTTTACACTTTTCTAACCTCCACTCCACCCTAGAATTTGAAGAATTACATGTGGATTGATCTTGATTTAGTGTATTGGTACGTAATGCTTTACTATTCATATCAATGAGGGAACATTGTTTCCATTCCAGCACATATGATGAAATATCATCTTGTAGATCAATAAGGTCTTAAAGAAAAAACAAGTCATATATAGGCTCAAGATATTTAACCTAGAAATCCAAACATAAAAAACTTATCTTGAGACATATTGAAAGCGGGGCTAAAAGGTAGATTGTAGGTCACTATAACATATGGCACATTCATCTTATGAACCTGTCGAAAAACAAATGAACATTTCGTCCACTCATTTCTAGGATCATAAATTTCACATATAGATTTGTGATACCTTGCACAACATCCTCATCTAAATTCATTTCATTGTTACTTAGCATAAACCTTGCTTGGGGTGAATATGTTCCAAACCCTTATCCTAATTTTCTTTGTTTGTTATCTACTTTCGAAAAGTGTGTTTAATCAAATATATCATCCTTTCATTATATAGGACATTTTTATTTACTATATTCATATATTTACTATTCTAAATTATCGCAGTACACATTAAACAATATCTTGATTATATCAACTCTTGTTTTGATATAACATTTTTGTGACGATATGTGTCGACCTACAAATTTATTCCTCACCCCTAGGGTTTTAGATTTTCAACACCATTGCAAACTATAGGGTTTCCTTGAAAAAACATTTTTCATGCTTTATCATTACCATGAAAAGTGTTTTTCACTAGAAATCTTTACGAAATCTTCCACCTCGCATGATCTATATAAAGTTATTTTTCCATTGTCTTAGTTGTTATTTTCTTTTCCACTAACTCGAACCTTCCCCATTTTCCCATTCATCTTTTTAATATATATCTGACACAGATGACTATATGAAACATAACAAATATTTTAAAGAGAATGTTTTATTGTATGATGATAAAATCATTTTAATGATGTTTTATGCCTTAATCATCATATTCACATTTCTTATCATTTTTAACAATTTGTAGTGGTTTCTCTTCCTGTACCATACGATATTATCTATACATTGTTTATGGTGTGTATCTCTTGTTAGTACCACTTGGTAAGGCATCGATCCTTTCTTGACCATGTAGATTGTCATGTCATGCTTCGATGTGTGTTATTATTGTTCACATATGAGAGCACAACTATTTAAGAGTAAACCCACTGCCCAACATTCATCTTCCTTCCATGTGGCATGTAGATTGGTTGTGTTTTTTGTTTAGAATGGTGATACCACCATTCATTTTCTCCTCCAATGTTGGATTAAGTTTAATTGAAAATTATGACGCTCCTACATGACCAATATAGACACAAATTTATTAAAGGAGAGATAGAATAAGTAGATGTCATCTTCTAGATCCACATACTCGACACCTTAAATACCTTTTGTGTGTAGTCTTATAATGGTCCCCTTCTTATCCTAATCTATATTATTGAGAATAGAAGGAGGATATTCAATGGACCATTCTTAGCTTGCGCACAGAATCTATCACTTTGTACATGTTCTCACCATAGAGATCACTTTGTACATGTTCTTTGAATTTTTCTCCTAAATTTTTAACAAGTATTGTCTAGCAGAAAATAGAATTGGTGATTATACAATTATGAGTTTTACGTAACTAACTAACACTACATTATGACACCTCTATGTTATGCATACACTTTTCAAGACAACTTCAAAAGATGGAACAATATATACAAATTAATTGTGTGTGTGCATGCGCGCATGTGTGCATATGTGTGCGTGTGCGTGAGTGCGTGCATGCTCGCGCGCGCGCATGTTGACTTGCTTAACTTAATATTTTGATTGTTACACCGACTTGTGTTTGTATCTAGTTGTGCTATGCTATGGGACCTTTGGGCCTTATTCCTCATGTAATATTTACAACACATTTAGTATATGGATGATATATACAAGATGTAGAAGAGATCCATATTATAAGTAGGTGGGTCATGCGATTATATAAATGCACCCATACCCTATAGAAAGGCATTCAAAAATTCCAAGAGGAAATAATTTAAAGTGTGGCTTTGGAGATTGTTGTAATTCGAGATCAATGCACATTTATGGGGTGAAACTATAGGGTTGAATATGTCCTTGAGAGGCCTAGGGGTAATAAAGCAGTATTGCTTGTTTGTAAGCCTACATGACAGGGGTCTGTCTGTGTGAGAGATATATTTTTATTGATCTAAGTCAGATGTGTGAGAGAGTGTGAGGTGGTGTGTGGAAGCTAATTTGTTGATGAATAAAGATATTGTTGTAGTTGTGTTAACTATGTTGTGCAAGTATGTTTGTAAAGGTTACATGGTCTACGACATATCTTTGTTGAGATCATTTACTATGATTGCATTAGCTACACAAGCATTGATGCACACTTGGGCCTAGTCTAGGTGTCTTACTTTATAAGTTGTTGAGTTACTTGCAAGGGAGAAACCATATGCAAAGATTTGTACATCGTTGCATGAATCATAGACAAATTTTCTCATAACAAAGACTTAGAAAAACATAGGTTGAATTTGGAGCTTGCACAATGAGCACAAGACATAATCGATGGTGCAAGTATATATAGAATTAGAGGCCACAAGCATCCCCTAGCTAAAATTGTCTGAGACACACTTTGAGGTGACTAAATTTCTTGAGTTTGATTCTTATCCAATTTTGAGCCTATTTTTATAATTTTAATCTTTTTATTAGTCAATTTAGGTACACTTTTTGAGGTAGGGTCTTATTCATGCTCTATACGCTCCCCTTTGAGAATTTCAGTAGTGTGTTGGATTTAGCTACTTCATATGTGGTGTTTGGCTAGTGTGTTGGATATCAAGTATCTTCTAGTTCTTGAGGTTTACATAACAAGGAATGAGGAGGATTCAGGGTATCACTAGCTTATTTTGTACTTGCACTAATTTTTCGACTTTAGATATTGGGAGAGTTTATAAAGGTAATACGCTAGATCTCCCTATGATCATCCAACCTACTCCCCTTAACGCACAAGCATTTGTTAGATTCTACTCCCCTATAAAGTGAAAAAAAATATAAAAAATTAAACGGATAAAAGAACGGAGTATGAAGAGTTGGCCGCTCGTCATACCGCGGCATTATAAAACGATTTATGAAAAACATAAACATGCTAGGCAGAGAATGAAAACAGCCACGCCCGGTGGGACTCGAACCCACAATCGCCTGATTAGAAGTCAGACGCCTTATCCATTAGGCCACGGGCGCGCCACATGTGACGCAATGGATGTTTATAACTATTGTTAACACTACTGCATATTTAAATCAACGTTGCTGCTTAAAGATTTATTTAAAATAAAATGTTCATAATTACAATCTGCGGGGATAGCTCAGTTGGGAGAGCGTCAGACCGAAGATCGGAAGGTCGCGTGTTCGATCCTCGCTCACCGCATAACTTAGTTTATTATTAATTTAAATTTTTATTTATTAAACAAATACTAGCATTTACTTCATTATTAATTTCAAATTTTATTTATTAAACAAATACTAGCATTTACTTCACGTATTTTATAATTAATCTCCTCGATGGATGGAAGAATATTCCCTAAAACCTAATGTCAAATTTGATTTGTTAAACAATAAACAAGTCTACATTAATTGTTAAATAGGTTATTATTAATCTCCTCGATATTAAACAATAAGCAAGTACTAGCATTTAATTACATCAAAGCTTGAAATTATTGGATCGATGGATGCATTTGTTAAATGCTGTGGAAAGTGATTTTACACTAATAAATTGTGTTAAATTCTTTTTGGAGCATATGAAATAGAAATAGTTGGAATGTTCGAGTGAAATAGGTGTGATTTAAGAGAAAGATGTCATAAACAAACAATGGGAAACATGTTTAAACAATTGGGTAAACCAAACCTTAAAAAATCAACAAGACCAAACAAAAAGTGGCACTATTAATCTACCTTAGGGCTCCAAAAGCCTCGCTCGCTTTTCCATAATTTGATGTGAAACATCATAGATGAATCTCCTTCTTTAAAACCATGATTTATCTTCAACACCTTGTGAAATCGTAAACATCACGCGAGTTGATGGGAGCTCGACATTTCCCTCCATTATTACTACACCCTTAGGCCTCCACTATTACTACATCCTTAGGATTTTGAGAAGTTTGGAAATCAGCAAACCAAACACAATGCATCTCAGCATGTTGTTTGTTTAGTGTAATGCAAGTGTCCCAACCCTTATCTTTTCAATGAATTCAAAATCTTAAATGTAGGCACACTTCTCTAAATGCTTAAAATTTGATTTTGGCATAGGGATGCTTCTTTATTCACTGAAATCGATGGTGGAAGCAGAATGGACTGAGATTGGGGGGGTGAATTAGTCCTTCAAAAACCTATAACCAATTCAAATTAACTTGCTAGAACCATTTACCATTCAACCATGCATTAATGTGTGCTTAACAACATAACAACCATCCACAAGATCATAACCATGAGAGAGTACACAAGAACACAAGATGTAAGTGGGAAACCTCAAGGGAAAGAAAAACCACTAAAATTTTGATTATATTACACAAATCAAAATAATTTAGTGAAGCACCAACTTCACAAGGAGCACCAACCCCTAGTTTAGTAGATCACCAACCACCAACCCCTAGTTTAGTGAGGCACTCAACCCCACAAAGGATGGCTGACAACCCCCTAAGGTATCAATCACCAACTCAACCACCTTTAGATGAATACCAATTTAATGTATTGCTTCTTAGCTACAACTGATAGTGATCACAAAATTCATCTCACACACCTTCAAACCCTCTTCAAACACAACTTCTCCTAATTCGCTCAAACTTGATCAACCATGGATTGAATTAGACAAATTATCTTGCACACCAGCTCTTCAACACTCCTTATACATTCACACACACTCTTGGCTCTGTTTTGATGCCTTTGAACCACTTTCACTCTCTCACCTAGTTCACACTTTTTCCCTCTCACAACAGTAGTTAAAAATGAACCATTACATGCACTTTTATACATGACTCATGATTACAAACACCATAGGTCAGCCATGACCACTTAAGGCAGGTCATACAAAATAAAAAATAATCTACAAGCTCATATAAAATCAACATGAACCCATTCATAGGTTGGCAATGCACCAAGACACACCACAAGCCCAACTAGGCCAAAAAGGCCTAAAACCTTCTCACCGAGCTCATCCAAGGACTCCAAGGACTTCATCAATATTTTTCAAGCCTCAAAAGGATTCAAACATGTCAAACAAATACCATATAAACATCATCCATTAGCTCAAGGAACTCTGCACCAATCATTTTATTCATATCACCATCAAGTAGGAGTGTTTCCTACTCAAAACAGGCACTTCCAGGAACCAGTCTTCAACAATGAAGCTCAAGATCACACCAAAACACCTCAACTATGCCATGTAACCACTCATTGGAAATAAATTGACCTGTATAACATAATTTTGCATGTTATACTTCATGAAACATCCAATAAATGATTAAAATGAAACCACTTCTCCTCTTCAGCAAATTGAACTTCCCAGGAACAGTTTTGGAAACTCAACTAGTTAGCACCCTTGTTGGTACATTTAAGACCTATAAATTCATTCACTAGGAAAAAAATTCATCCATATTCACTCTCAAGTGTATAACTAACATCATATAATCCAAGTCATTGGTCTTCTACATCAATCTTCTCACCAAAACCCTGTTGTCCTGAACCAATCAAACTAGGTCAACTTTTGACCTCAACCATGCCACCTCATCACACTTTTATAGCTTCACCTAAACATGAAACATGTCACATGAAATGTGTAAAACACCTCAATTTCATAATACTTCATCACCATCCCCATAAGTGCTCAAGCACTTCCATTCACCAAGCCTGTTAAAACTGCCCTTTTGGCCCAAAAACCAGTCAACCTCTTTTGACCTTTACAAGTCATTAAAAGGCCTCACCAAGCTCTGAAATGACTTAAAACATTTATTTTATCTCACATATATCTCATAACACTAAATCATACATATGGTCCAATGGAAAACCTTTGAAATAAAAACCTTCTTTCCTGGAAACTAGAAAATATGAGTGGGCTCCACTCACTGTCATGAACTCTAACCAACACCATCTAAATTATGGGAGAGTCCTATCCATCACCTCAAATCATAAAATTTTATGATCCAATCCATTATGGGCTCAAACCAAAAAGATTTTTCCATCACTAGCAAACTAGGGTTTTTGGAGGGTCATAAAAAAACAACTTCTTACCTTCTTAACAATCGTTCATAAATTTAGACCCTCATTTGATCTCATTCCAACTCTTGATATTATTAATTCCATGAAAAATAATCCTTAAAAGGATCAAGGTCCCATGCAAACATTACACATGCCAACCAAGAAATTTCTCTCATATCGAGCTAGAAAACATGCTCTTAAGAACCTTGTTTAGGTCTAAAACCTCATATCTTACAAAATATTCATCATGGAAACCTAAAATTTTTCCCACAACACCATGAACACCCTCTGCTAACATCTCCAATCATCACTTTTCCACAAATATATCTTCATATTCACCACCACTAGGACTTGCATGACTAGGCCTTGGGGTTTTGCATGTTTTAGGCCACAACCAAGTGAACTAACATAATACAACCATGCATGAAACCACTAAAAACTACCTCTATATGATGAAAACAATATTACATACCTTCCTGAGTGTCTCCAAGATCTCACACACACCTATAAGTGACTATCATGCCTTATTAGGCCTCCATGCACTAGGATTAGGTCTAGTTTAGACCTAGACCAAGTAGGAAAACACCATACCTTTGCTTCCAAGCTCTCCAAAAGGACCTAACACACTTGAGAGAACATGTCTCACACCCTTGCATGCTTCCATGATATTAACATAGCTCTCAAATTAATATCATGCCTCATTAGGCCTCTAAGCACCTAGACTAGGTCTAGATGAGCACCTGCAACTATGTCCACAACCTGTACCTACACTTTGAAACTCATATGAGTGTCTCAACACTCTCCAATCATCTCTCCAATCCTCTACCATGCTCCTCAAGCCATCATGCAACTCTATCCATCATGCTCTATCACCTAGGCTAACTAGGTCACTTGATTAGGCCTACTAGGCCAAGCCATTCTCATTGTTTCCACTTTTCCATCATGCCACAACCTGATTGACCATGTCATCATCATACCAAGAATCCTCTGGCACTCCTAGATCATCCTCTTTTTCATTAATGAGATTTTACATCAATGACAACACTCTAACTCACTCATGCCAACAATCTCCCCCTTTGTCATTGATGGAAAACCACCTAGTTCTTCTCCCCCTTTTTACATTAATGAAAAAACATACCTATAGCACATAATATTCATCTTCTTTAAACTCTTTTGGAGTCTTTTCTTGGTTGGAAACATCAACCAAAGTCCCATCATTTGAGCATACAGACCTGTTTTCTCTTCTTTAACTCTGTTTTTGGCTTCATTATGGCATTTGTTCACTGTAGCTCCCCCTAGGCAAGTGCATATACTCATGCCAACAATATATTAATAATCATGAAACCATAAAACACATTCTTACCTCCTTCCTTGACCATGTCTCAACTGATGATACTCAAATAAGCTTTAACTCTATCATGCACAAACTTATAGCAACTTTTAGGACTGAGATCCCTAAATAATATTTTCAGTGCAAATTGAGCCCAACTTTTACTGGCTTTAGAGGTTCACATACATCATGAATCAACACCTTATAGCCCCCCTGGAAACATGCTATCCTCCTCTAGCTAAAAATGTAAAAATACAAGCTCTTACCTTGCATATAATCCATGGAGAATGATCATCATCTATACCCCTATTCTGAAGCAACATTTATAGTGTATTTATAGCCTTCTTTGCATGCTATCATGACTTATTGAGCTCATGACAAGCTCTCCATTTTCTATGATTTCATTAACTCTCATCAATCTTTCCTTATTAGAACACCTTCTTAGGTTACCTAGAACACCTGATTTAGCTTGCTAAGGTCAAAACCAGCTCCCCCTACCTTAAGATCTTCACAAACCTGTAACACCACATTTCATACCTTTCTATAATCATTGTCAACTCCATGAATGTTCAAACCAAACTCTCCTAGACATATTCTTGGTTCATGATGAACATTCTTGTATAGGTTCAACATATGGTCCTTCATTTAAGAGGTACATTTTAGCCCTAACTCTTAGAAACTTCTAGGCCAACCTTGTCTTTACACCTTGCAAATGTTCTTGTACATACTAATATCATTCTTATCTACAATGTCTTCAGAGACACTCCTTCAGACCCAAAATGTCCATATACAAACATATAGGTCATCATTTCACACATTCACGGTCTTTAATATCTTGTCACAATACACGAGGTTAACCATACTAAGCTTGTAACATACTTGTCTTCACATCTCAAGTGTATAATTCACTCAAGTTACTCCTCAACACATAAAAACATAAGAAACACCATGAACATCATGCACATATCAAATGTCATGTCATTCTTCACATTGGTACTCTGCAACCCCTTATAGGAGTGAACACAAGAAGCATTAACTCAGAGTTAGATGTCTCTTACCTCTGCACAATTTTGTGAACCATCTCTAAGAAGCAAATAACCTTATAAATAAACTATCTTCCTATGTTCATGATCAAGACACCATTATAGACCTCAAGTAGCTATGCACAGTCTTGACACATACAATATCAACTTAAAAAATCATTTTTGACCTTTAATAGTCCTGATAATGCTTCACCCTTCTTCATAATTTCTTTGATGCATAAACACTCTTGACACACTTCAAACTTGAACCAAGAACCAAAGGATCACCTTGTAGGCACATGTTAACTCATGAACATATCTGGAAGGCATTGTTTCTTCCTGTATTTGATAATCTAATTAATCCATCATACAGGATGAATGACTTTTCCTTCATAAATTTGACCTCCTTGTTCACTATCAACACCTAAACCATCTTCAAAACATGTTGAATACCTTCAAACACATGAATAACATCTCTTGACTTCATGATATCACAACTATAGTTCCATTCCTCAACCTTCAGATCATTTCAAGCCATAACAAGAGCTCATTACAAGTTTAGACCATGAAAAAATCCTTATGATGTATCCAGACACTTGGAACTAACATCATGCCTGATCATAACACCTTGAATTCTTCATGGTTTCCTTATACTTGTATGTTAGAGCATCACCTTCTTCACAAATTTGTAGTTGACCTTGAACTTTCATATAAAGTCCTTCACTTATATCACTTTATAACATTACAAAAAACTATTTGCAATTCATACTTAGACAATACTATACAAGATTCAGAAACCATGCTCAACATCCAAAATACTTACCTCTTGACATCTTCACTTTCAAACATCAATTTCTTGACCATCTCCATACAAGCTTCATAAAGCATAAACACTCTAAAGACATTACAAACATGACTCAAGAGAAAATTACCTAGCATATAAACCCATATACTCATCCCTAAACCTGTGACCATGCATCTCCACTAAAGAACACATCATCTAGGATTTTATAGGCCTGTCATGCCTTGTACACTCTTTAAACAACACTTATGGACTATGAACATGCTTGTTACATCTCAACATGAATCATGATCCAAAGATACACCTTACAAACTCAAACTACTCTTGAACATAATTGAAAAATATCATTTTACCTTGTATCTGATGGTTTGACCAAATCATGATATTGAATGACTTGCATCTTATGAATCTAGCACCTTCCATCATGAAAATACCTCAAACACCTCAAGAGGAAAACACTTTTGTAATTATTCAATAACATAAATGAAACATACCTTGACACATCATGAAAACACTCCTACAGTAGCATACTCCAACCAATCATTCTCCCCCTTCTTACAATGCTTCATATGGATGATTATGCCTCTAAGAAGCCTAGTAGAGATATAAACCTTCATAATAAATCTAGAAGAGTGACTTGAAGAGGTCCCAATCCCTCTTTAATACCTGAAACTCACCTCTTTATTTTTGTTTCTGATTTGTACCCTAAGTAACTCCTTGTTTTTCATCCATATCTCCTTTTGGTGTAACACTATTAGTTCACTCTAGGCTCCCATGACCTGTTTGTCTTCTATCATGTATTCTAGGACCCTAAAAACTGCTTGTTTTGCCTTGTAGGACCATAACAATCCCTAGAAACATGTCCAATCTTATTGCAGTTGTAACATATAATTGAATTCCTACCTTTAGTGCCTTCATTCCTCCAATTTTGATTTGAGGTTTCATATAAACAATACCTAGCAGTATGACCTTTCTCATGACAATTGTAGCACATCACATTATTTGATTTATCAATCCTACTATCCCTCCATGGGTGGTCATATTTTACAAACCTCCTACAATCTTTAGCTCTATTCCTAAATCCATTACAAGTGAAATAATAACCATTAAATGATCTCTCATACCTTGAAGCATTAGGTTTCCTAATTGACTTTGTCTTCACATTGTCTTTGGCACTTTCTCATTTTGTTCTTTTTATGTTTGGTCCTTCAATCTCCTTACTTGTAATAGTTTCTTCTTGCATCACCTTATTTCCTTTGAGGTATTCTTTAAACCCCAAACCTATCTTATCTCCTGCAGATCTTGACTTCCTAGAAGATCATCAAGATCCTTGGTGCTTTTCTCAAACTTTCTGGAATGACTTAGCTCTACTAACTGCATCAGATAATTCTCCATTAAGATTAATCAACTCTTCTTATTTAGATTGCAAGTTTAGATTCATGGAGCTCATCTGCATCTCTAGCCTTTTGACTGTCTCATCAATTTTCTCTGTCACAGCCCAATGTTTCTCCTCTAGGTCCTGAATCTTTGCCTCATATTCCTTAACTTGAGATCTCAACTTCTTGTTATTTTTTCAGCATGCTTCAACTTAGTTTGAACACACACTAATTCAGTCTCAAATCATCATTCTTCTTCTTCTTCAAATTCCCTTTGCAAGAATCAAGGTTCTGATATGAAGTCACCCAAAAGTGTGGAACCATCACTTGTAGACCTCATGGCATCCTTGGTCATGAACAATACCTCATCTCCAACATCTTCATGCTCTAATTCAGATTTAGAATCTAAAACACCATCACAACTGCTTGCTTCAGATGAATAAGCCTCTTCCTTTGTGTAGAAACTCTTCTTGAAATTTTTCTTGTAGTCAAACTTCTTGAAATTCTTCTTTCCTTTACTATAATTTTGATTTTTCTTATCATGATCATCTTCATCACTTTATTTTTCATGCCTATGAGGACACTTAATAGCAAAGTGAGCTATTTCACCAAAATTGGAACATTTAAAAGAAAGATTACCTTTATACTTTCCAGAGCCTACCTTCAATCTTCTAGCAACCATTACAAAGATTTCTTCATCATCAATATCAGGAGCATCACCATTATCCTTAGCTTTCTTTCCCTTGGTATTTATTTCAGTTTTGAAAGAAATATCCTTTTTAACTTGATTAGAGTCAACAAACCTCATTTCATATGCAGTCAAGGTTCCATGCAACTCATCCATTGTCAAGACCTTCAAATCCTTGGCTTCCTCAATGCAAGACACTTTCGAGTCAAAATTAGGAGTTAGAGACCTTAATAACTTTTGTACCACAACTTCTTCCTTTACTTCTTCATCTAGACCTTTCATGGTGTTGATAACCTTGTCAACTCTAAGCAAATATGTAGCAATGGACTCTTCATCACTCATATTTAGCCCTTCAAACTGATTTCTGAAAGTTTGAAGCTTAGTTATTCTTACCTTGGAATATCCTTCATAAAGAACCTGAAGTTTCTCCCACATTGCCTTTGCTGATGTGCAATGCATAACCTTCACAAGTTTAGGTTCTGCTAGGCCACACATGATTGCATTCATAGCCTTGGAGTTGTCACTACTCAATTTCTTGTCTGTAGTAGATTTTGGAGGGGTTTGAGGAACTGTATATCCATCCACACATATTTCCAAATATCAAACCATAAGGACATGATTTGAGTCCTCATCTTAAGAGTCCAAAAATCATAGTTTATCCCATCAAAAAAATGTACCTTGCTAGAAGATGTTCCATTCTACTGACTCACCATTTTAGTGCTTCAAAGGATCTCCTTTCAAGTGATTAAATTTCCCCATAAGGACTTTCTCTGATACCAATTGTTGGAAGCACAATGGACTGAGATGGGGGTGAATCAATCCTTCAAAACCCTTAACCAATTCAAATTAACTTTCATTAAACCATTTACCATTCAATCATGCATTAATGTGACCTTAACAATATATAACAACCATCCGCAAGAGAATAACCATGAGAGAGTACACAAGAACACAAGATGTAAGTGGGAAAACCTCAAGCATAAGAAAACCCACTACACTTTTTATTATATTACACAAATCAAAAGAATTTAGTGAATCTACAACTTTGCAAGGAGCATACCCCTATGTTTAGTAGAGCACCCTACAAGGAGCACCAACCCCTAGTTTAGTGAGGCACCAACCCATAAGGAGGATAAAACCACCTAAGGTGATAAAGAATAAACTCAACCACCTTTAGATAAATAACTTTGATGTATTGTCATAGCTACAACTGACATAGATCACAAATTCATCTCACACACCTTCAAAACCTCTTCAAATGTACTTTCTCCTAATTTTTTCAAACTTGATCAACCATGGACTGATTTGACAAATAACCCTTACACAAAATCTTAAAAATATTTGAATTCACACACTCTCTCTCTGTCTTGATTCCTTTCACACTTTCACTCTCTCACCTATTTCACACTTTTCCCTCTCACAACACAAGTTCAAAATGAACCAGCACATGCACTTTTATACATGACTCATGATTACAAACACCATAGGTCATCCATGAACACTTAATGTCAGTCACCCTAACATAAAAAATAGAACTAAAAGATCATATAAATTAACATGAAAGACCCATATGGGTCGGTAATGCACCAAGACAACCACAAGCTCTCACTAGCCCAAAAAGGCCTAAAACCCCATCACCGAGCACTCCAAGACCTCCAAACAATTCATAAATATTTTTCAAGGATATAAAGGGTTCAAACATGTCTAACAAAACCTTAGAACATAATCCATCATCTCAAAGAACTTTGCACCAATCATTTTATTCATATCACCATCAAGTAGGAGTGTTTTCTACTCAAAACAAGCACTTTAAGGAACCAATCTTCATCAATGGAGCTCAATATCACACAAAAACATCTCAAATATGACATGTAAAAAATAATTAGAAATAGAATTACATGTAGAACACATCCAAGCAGGTTATATTTCATGAAACATTCAACAGAGCAAATTAAGCCAATTATCCTCTTCAGCAAACTGAACTTCCCGAGAACCAGATTTGGAAACTTAACTAGTTTACACACTTTATGAGACATTTAAGACCTATAAATGCATTCAATAGGAAAAAAATTAATCTCTCTGAACTCTTAAGTGGATATATAACATCAACTAATCCAAATAATTGTTCTTCCACATCAATCTTCTCACCAAAACCATGTTGTCTTGAACTAGTCAAACTAGGTCAACTTGTGACCTCAACCATGCCAAATCATCAAAATTTAAGAGCTTTTAAAAAACATGAAAATTTTCACATGGTATGTGTAAAATACTTGAAATATCATAATACTTCATCATCATGCCCACAAGTTCTCAAGCACTTCCATTCTCCAAGACTACAAAACTACCCTTTGAGGCCCAAAAACTAGTCTTCCAATATTGACCTATGCAAGTCATAAAATCACTTGACCAAGATCTTAAATCACTACAAAAAATTTAGAATTTATTATTAAAAAACCTCATAAAAGCAATTTATACTTAGGGTCTAATGGAAAACCTAAGAGAAATTCTTTCTTTCCTAAAAACAAGAAAATCTAGGTGGGCTGCACTCATTGTCATGATCTCAAACCACCACTATCTGAAATTTGGGAGAGTCCTCCATCATCCAATCATCAAATTTGATGGTCTGATCCATTCTAGTCACAAACCAAGAATTTTTCTTCCATCGCTAGAAAAATATGGTTTTTGAAGGGTTTTGACCTTCTTACCTTCTTAACAAACGTTCATAAAAGATAGACCCTCATTTAACCTCATTACAACTCTGATACCTTATAATTTCCATGATTCAATATCATTGAAAATATCAGGGACCCATCTAAAATTTACATGTGCAAACTAAGAAAATTTCTTCCATATTGAGTTGGAAAACATGCTCTCTTCCACCCTGTTTTGGTCTAAAACTCATATCTTACAAAATCTTCAACATGACAAGCTAAAATTTTTCCCACAGAACTAGGAAAACCTTGACTATAATCTCCAATCATCACTTTGCCACAAATAGGTCGGCATCTTCACCACCACTAGGATTTGCATGACTAGGCCTTGGGTTTTGCATGTTTTAGGCCATAACAAAGTGAACTAACACTACAACCATGCTCGAAACCACTAAAAACTTCCTCTACATGATGAAAATGATATGACATACCTTCTTGAGTGTCTCCAATATCTCACACACTTTTGCAAGTGACTATCATGCCTTATTAGGCCTCTAAACACTAAAATTAGGTCTAGTTTAGACCTAGACCAAGTAGGTAAACACCCTACCTCTACTTCTAAGCTCTCCAAAAGGACCTAACACACTTTAGACAACATGTCTCACACCCTTGAATGCTTTCTTGAGCTTACATAGCTCTCAAATTGATGACCATGCCTCATTAGGCCTCCAAGCACCTAGACTAGGTCTAGATGAGAACCTATAAACCACGTCCAAACTTGTACATGCACTCTGAAAATCATGCGAGTCTCTCAAAATTCTCCAATCATGTTCTCCATGCCTCTACCATGCTCCTCAAGCCATCATGCAACTCTATCCACCATGCTCTATCACCTAGGCTAAGTACGTCACCTGATTAGGCCTACTAGGCCAAGCCATTCTCATTGTTTCCACATTTTCCATCATGCTGCAACTTGGTTGACCATGTCATCATCATACTAAGAATCCTCTAGCACTCATATATCATCCTCTTTGTCATTAATGATATTTTACATCAATGAAAGCACTCAAACTCACTCGTGACAACAATCAATAGATTCATTCATTTTTCCTTGTGTCCTAATTGTGCTAACGTACTCATTATTTAAATAGAATCTTTGAATTCAAATAAGAACCTTAGTGACACGTATGTGACACACAATAGGTGGAAAGTATCAACAAAGAAGGGCCAATCATTTTTATGTACCTGTGAAAAGGTTCAAAAGTCTCCACAAAAAATCCTACCGAAATTGCATTGGTACGATCCTAACAAACCAAACTCACACTACTACAAGGGGAAGAAAACATGGGTAAAAAAAAAAAGAATATATAAGCAAAAAGAGAATACTTTTTCTACGTAAATCATCGCAACAACTCACAATTGGGCAATCCTCCTCATTTATATTGAAAATCTTGAGCTCCACAAATTTGTGATATCTCATAGCATGCATATAGATTCATGACATCACACAACATTGACCCAACTCTTTGTAACATAATGTGAAAATCTCACTTTCCTCACAAATTTCCTAGCACTCTACACCATGAGAAACGTGTTGTGGTACTTTTGTTCATTGTTTTACAGATTCCTATGCCGAGTATACACCTTTTTAGTAATCCTCAAAAATTCTATAGCCTTGCACTAGCATAACATAACACTTCATGTTTTCATAGTATTGTATCCTCTGTAATACAACACTCGTAGATCTTGTAATTTTGTGCCAATTCCCATCATAATATATACATATTATATGTAGTATTTGTATCTTCTGCAATGAAACACACCATGTTATAGCCTTGTGTATTACCTCACATTCTAGCAACACATGAGCACATTTATGCTTTTATTATTCATATATCAAATGTTTCCATAGATCTACACATGAATTCTACATTACCATTTTCTTTTCAACACTTCATTGTCATGCAACATGTTAGGTGGCATAATCCAATTTGATACAATGTAAGAGGATCTCCTTAGCATGTCATGGATCAATCCACGATATTCACTCAACTACGTAAATGAAATAACTTCATAACCATATGTGTACAATTGTTGTTAGATGTAATTTCCATCTTGTAATCATGTGTGTGTAATATAACCATACTATGGGGATCATCTATACATCCACACATATATTGATCACCTAATGGAGGATATAGCAAAACCGCATAAGATATAGTTCACATGCATTTAATATCTAAATTCAACCACATATATTGTGTTTGATAATTTCACACAAGTATATCTTAATTAAAAAGGACGAATTCCCTTTATAATCATTATATCTTGCACTGTTGGCCTTACTAGTTCATTTATACATATCTATATTTTCCCTATTATGTATATTGAGTAGGAGTTACTTTTTTTCATACAAGTATTTCACATTTGAATGTGTTAGTAAACAAAGTTGGTTAGTCTTCCTATGTATTCTACAATACACTACTTAATCTATATTTCTTATTGTCCAGAACACAATTAGTCCTAAACATTCATGTGCAGATTATTGGTATCATAACATTAATTTTTCTTATGACTTTAAACATGTGAGTGTGATGAGAAAAAGGACATCAAGTCCTTCTATTTTAGTCCATCTAAAATAAAACATGCAATATTTTCGATGCCCATAACCAACACAAGCAACACTAAACATATAAATTCTCATTAAAGACACCCTGAAAGCATAACGTACTAAACAATTTTTCCAATTCCAAGACTTTGAGGTTTTATGTTACCTTTGGAGTTATGCTCTAGGATATTTTACATGTGGACTATGCATAAATGTATGCACTGTTTTGAATATTTGCGTCATATGGATGTTATGTTCTTTAACACCTTTATGAAACCTTATTTCATCGTGCACTTATTAATCTTGTTTAAATTCTGCACCTTTACTGATCTTGTGTTCTTTTTGATGCCTATCAACATCAAATTTTTTTTAGTCTAAACACATGGGCATAATTCATTTTCTTTGCTAACTAGATTACAAAGTGAAACGACATGATATGTTTTGATGGGAAAAAAATTCCCCCATGAGTGATTACTTGATAAATAGACGAGATGACTCAACGATGATCTAATTGAGTTAAGGAATATTTAAAGGTATATTTATATATAAAGGCGTATTTACTTCTCTCATTGAATTTATTAATAGATGGTGTGGTGGACATGTAAATAATCCATAAATAAGTAAAAACTCGGAGGAAGGAAAAAATATCCATGTTAAGTGTTAATGTAGAAATGTAACAAAGCTCAATTGTCCAAGGAGTTAAGTTTGGTTCACTTGAAGTCTTTTCTATTACAAACATAATTAGGCTAGATTCATTGGAATTACACCCCTTAGTGCATATTGTAGAGTTTTTCATAATACTATAGAAAAATGGGAATGCATTGTGCTCCAGTTTATAATATTTTCCTCATTGAATAATACATTACCATTTATTATATATTATAAGTTGTGTAGTTATATTACGTAGGGAAGGTCTGATCTCTAACAATTAGTGGGTTGTGTGGTTCACAGTATTTAGTAATCAGGACCCCTAACTATGACTACATTAGTTTATTATTAAAGTTAGATTTTTTGGTCCGGTTGTGGGTAAAGATTGGTTGTAGGAATATTCCAACATATGGGTTATTTGGTATAAGGTGAAAAGTATAATTTATTTCTACGATCATTTATGTGAGGAAATCATAATGGAACATAGGGGTGAGACCACCAAGAGTGGTAGAACTAGCTGCTTGTATGGGAGGTATGAATGAAAGGGTTGAATATTAGATGGTGATGATGAAACATTGAATTTTGGAGATGAAGAGATGGAAGAATATCCTAAAGACAAGTATCTACTATTTGTTTCAGTAATTAGAGGGAGATCACACATGGATTTTCCAAGTTACCCAGGAATCTTATATCCTAATGATCTAGTTGATTAGATAAAAAAATGAGATGTATTTTTAGTATGGGTCAATAAAGAGCCAAAAAAGGTTCATTTTTCTTGTATAAAGATAAATACATACACATTTATTAGGATTGTGTTTAGAGTAACAGGGAAAGAAAAGGAACATAAAATATTAAAGCTCGGTAGCATACAATTTCCAAGTTGAAGGAAAAATTACTACCTACATATTACCAATTGAAATTATTCAAGAAGTTATATAATATGAGACAAAAAACTATGTGCATTAAGGAATACAATGAAGATTATTGTCATTTGAAAATTCATGTTGGTGAAACTATGGGTGGAATGAGAAAGATCTCAAGGTATGTTAATGATTTTCATATGTAGCTCCTTTTTTTTGCTCCTGTGTTTTTCCTATCTCCTCGTTATTCCTGCACACTGTGGTGTTACAATGTGGGTTTCAGTGCATGACATATTAGTTTTTTTCACATTGACCATTATATGAGTCTTCTATTATCTTGGAGTTGTCAATCAGAAAATCATAATATCGTGGTTGTTTAGTGAAAGGTTTAGTGCCTCGCTTAGCACTCCAGTTGATGTTCGAGTGTGGGTTTACATCGACGAGTGAATAAATATGAGTGATAATACACAAACACATACATATAAATACACATACAAACATATATAAATTACATACATACATACATAAATAAATAAGAAATAAATGATAAAAGGTGGTGTGCGTGTGGCCATGTGTGTGTACTTTTCTTGAAAGTTTTGACATTTTTTGGAACGTCATCATCTTGTGAAAGTGAACTAAACCTTATCCTATTGGAACAGAAATTGAGCTTAAGCCTTGTGTCTTAGAAAAAAATTAAAATAAAAGCAAGAGGATTTTAACCAAGTGAAAATTTAAAAGTGTGTTTGTGTAAGTAAACAAATACTAATAAATAAAATATAGAAAGTAAAATAATATAAAAGTACAAAAGAGAGAGAAAGAGAGGGAAAAAGGTGGGAAGTGAATGAGGTAGATGGAGTTTGTTGAGATTGAAATGGAATGGAGAAATGGAGAGGAGTACAATTTTTACTACGGAGGTGCATAGACACTTACCCACCCACTTTTTCTTTCCAGGGTTGGTCACACTGTACATAATACTATGAATAACATACATGAAAGGGAGAAAATTTCAAGGCATGGATTCCATGTGACTGCATGCATGCACAAATTAGGTTATTGGTGTAGTGATTTCTGTAACTTCCCTCTCTACCTAATGCTATACCTTGAGATTCAAATTGATAGTGGAGGGAAGTGACATAGAATTTGTATGATTTTAATTGGAGCACTAAAAATGCACATTATTATTCGGTCTACTTATGTCAAAATGATAGTGAACCTTGTCATCATCTCATATGAAAACATGAGGGAATTGTTTTGGTTTTTCAGACCTACAATGGTTAAATATAGGTAGATGGGTTTAGGTGTTTGCATGTAGTAAAGTAGAATGTGTAACACATCCTTCATCCCCCCTCCATATATTACTGTGAGATTGGATTGAGATTTACATTGGGTGACATTTACAATTTATGTTATGTTGAAGTGGTGGAAATGTATATGTTATTCATTCTAATTCTACCACATTGGCAGTTAACACCACCCCCTTCTTCACTACACCATTTCTACTTCCATATTTGTAATTCAGATCCTTGGAACATGTTATGGAGATCCATAAAAAATTAATGGAAAGTGTTTTTTTGTTAGATGTTGTAATTAACACGTATGAAAAATATGGGAGAATACTCATCGCGTATGAATTTTTGAAAAAATTCATTAAAGAAAGGTGGTTTCATGGATGGCCATGCAAGTAGGATTTTCACAAAATGATATGTTGATAATGATTTTTAAAATGAAAGAAATTGCAATTTAGGCATGAATTTTTTGGCCAAAACCCTTTCTTGTATCCTTCTAGTAAGATCCTAAATGTGAGTTATGGAACAAAATATGGACGTCCACCAAAACACAAACAAATGTGGATTCTTGTCTGTTTGCAGTTGCAAATGCCTAAGTAGATCTATATGTAAATGTAGAATCATGAAAAAGGAAAGTGAACCACTTTAAAATTTTCAATGATTTTAGGATATTCGACACATGGTTGTGACTATAGAAGATTATGAATACAAACAAATTTTGAGATGTAGAATGAAATGTATGAGTGATTAATCATGTCATTTTCACTATTTAATGCATCGACCATGTTCATGCAACTTAAGAATTAATTTTTGAATACTTTTAGTCAACTTTTTCATTGTATTTTTGGACGACATTCTGATTTTTAGATAGACACATGAAAATGACTTGGTCCACATGAAGAGAGTGCTACAATATTTACATGAAGAGAAGTTGGTAAATTTTAAGAACTATAATTTTCTGAAGAGGGAGTTAGTATACTTAGTATTTGTGATATCTCAAGAATGATTGGATATGTATCATGAAAAAGAGGGAGTTAAAGTGGAATTCCCATTACCCAAGACAAGGTAAGTTTTAGAGGTGAATATTCGTGAAAATGTGAATATAAGGAAATTTGATTTTTGAATATGGTGAATTTTGTACTACCATACGATAGTGCATTCACCAAAATTTTATGGGACCTAAAAAAATTGAATATAATTTCACCTAAGTATTTCCACCAAGGGCCGACTAAAGTTAGTAAATTCACCTTCATGTTATAACATTCTAATATATATAGGATTTATTCACCATAGTATAATCCTATTTTTTTACATTATAAGGGTGTGAATAATCTGAAAGTATAAGACCATAAACCGAAGGATTCAATAAAAAGTGAGAGACTCAAGAGGTAAACAAAAAAGAAAAATCTGTCTGTAGACTGGAAATATTATTTTTTGTCAACAAGAAAAATGTCCAAAAGTTACCGATTGACAAAACGTATCAGTGTTATAGGCTGGAAACAAACATATCTATTACCGATTGGTAACAGGTGTACAAGTTAACGACCGACAACAACTATATATTATCTACCGTTAACAGATATACATGGTACTGACCGGTAATAGATATAAGTGTTACTATCTGATAAAAAATGTATCTGTTTCCGACCGGTAACAAATTTATGTGTTACCAGATGGTAAAAGATGTATCTGTTGCTAGTCGGAAACATATATATCTGTTGTCAGTCGGTAATAGATATATATGTTGTCGGTTAGTAATAGATATATGTGTTATCGACCGGTAACAGATGTGTCTATCTTACCAACCGATGGCTCTATGTTCTGTAGCCGTCCTGCATATTCCTTTGTCATTCAAATGCTCGGTTGTATTGTCATCTATCATTCTTAAGTTGTGTTGGCTAAGGCTTGTGTTTGGGTAAAGCTTTGTTCATGTTGCCGTCAGTATTTGAAAGTTATATGTTTTTCTCACATGTGTAGACTTCAAAATCATCCATTCAATGGTCCCTATTACAAATGAGAAAATAAATCAACTTCAAGGAAAAATAAAATGCAGTGTAGACATTTCCAAATGTTTCAGTTAGCCATAAGTAACCCCAATGGCGATAGGTAAACAAACCAATTTCTACTATGATATTGTTACTTTAATTTTTTAATTTACTTAGACAAGCTGTAAGAAAACCAATTTCTCTAAAATTCAGAAAACCCTAGCAGTGAGCTTAGTCCAGATGAAATTTCCAATCACCAAAGTAATCCAATTCAAATTGACAATATTGATAATCCCATTTCCCATCCAAATCACACTTCTGATAAACATTCTAGAAATTCACATCAGAAACGTAAAAATGGGAAGTGGACTATAAAAAGAACTTATAAATTTGAATGGTCAACCAAATATCCATTCAGTATAGAAAAAGAAAATGTAGTATAGACATTTCCAAATGTTTCAGTTAGCCATAAGTAACCCCAATGGTGACAGGTAAACAAACCAATTTCTGCTATGATATTGTTATTAATTTTTTAATTTACTTGGACAAGCTATAAGAAAACCAATTTCTCTAAAATGCATAAAACCCTAGCAGTGAGCTTAGTCCAGATGAAATTTCCAATCATCAAAGTAATCCAATTCAAATTGATAGTATTGATAATCCCATTTCCCATCCAAATCACACTTCTAATAAACATTCTAGAAATTCACATCAGAAACGTAAAAATGGGAAGTGGACTATAAGAAGAACTCATAAATTTGAATGGTCAACCAAATATCCATTCATTGAACCTGTAGAACCTAAGAACAATACTAATATTCCTACAGAATGCAAATGTACTATTTGTAGTTGGAAACTTGGCAAAGACCATAAAATGCAATGGAAACTAGATACAATAGAGAAACATTGTGGGAAGATATACAAGTCAAAAAAGTAAGATAATGGAATGGTTATAAAAATAACTAGATGGAAAAATGAGGAGGATTGTTTGCATATGAGATATGCTGCAGAATATGATAATCATCATAAACATCTTCATGAACTTGTTGAGAAAGGCAGTATTATAAAGGCAAGATTCGAAAAATCTATAGACATAAGTCTTCAGGAAAAATTCATTCAATTCAGAACAATATTTCACATATTAAAAAATGGCAGACCGATTTCAGATCTGATTGATTATAAGAAATTGTATCAATCTAATGGATTTTAAAATATTCCAACAATGCACTGGTCAGATACCAGTGCATGGGAGATGGAAAAGTGTATGGGAGAAATAGAAATCATTGATTTGAGAGAGAAGGTAAAAAATGCAAATTTTATTGCTTTATCGATTGATGAGGTCACTGCAGTAGACAATACATCTTAGGTGTGCATGCATGTCTACAATTTCAGTTTTAGTAACCATTTTATGGAAAACCATCTACTAAATATGCACAAAATGATGGATAACTACAATGCTAAGAACATATGCAAACTTGTTATTAAAAATCTAAAGGAAATAACTTGTATGGATGATCATTTGATCTCTGCAAAGATGACTTGTGTAGGAGATGATGGTGCATCTATCATGAAAGGTCACAAAACTGGACTTTTTATCTATCTACAAACAAGAGTAGCCTCCTTACATGATACCTATTCACTGTATGGATCACCGAAATGAATTTGGCATACAAGATTCTAAGTAACTTTGATAATGTTGCTAAGGTGGAGGAGCTGATACTTGACTTGCATTCATTTATGTCAAGCAGTCCTAAAATATTTATGGAGTTTCAAAGATTTTATGTTGGAATAAAAAATGGTAAAAAATGCTAAAATATGTTGACATGAGATGGATATCATTGTATGAACCAACTTGTAGGATTTTTGAGGAACACAAGTCCTTAGCAGGGTATATGTTCAAACATTGAAGACAAGTGGATAAGGCTAAAGATCTGATGTATCACTTGACTAATTTAAAGACTTTATTAACTTTATGTGGTATTTTTCCAATGCTGAAGGAAATAAACAACTTGGTGAAACATGCTCAGGAATGGTCCATATACATTGTTGATTTTCTAAAATAAAAAAGACAAGTATGTATGATTTTAGATACCTTGTATATCACCCAAGATTAGATTCAAAAGCTAGTTTTTAGTAGCTTCAAGGATTTGACAGACACCAAAGATCCAAACAACTATCTAAAGTTCAATAGCAGTGGTTATATTTGTATTTCTGTTGATCAGAAAAACATTAAAATGCACACTTTATACAAAGATCCTTATGTAACAGGTTCTAAACTTGAGGAAGTACATGTCAAGAGCTGTCTTTTTGATCATGTAGTTTTTGATGTACACAAAACGCTAGTGAAAATATCTAAAACATTATCTTACTAGATCATAGAGTGTTTTAAAACTAGTGATCTGCTGGAATCGATGGGAGTTGTAAATCCCATTTTTTGGAACCCGATGATTGATGAAGAACAAAAAAATAATAACTTCATGAAATCCATGGCTACACTTATGGAACAATTTTGCAAATCTTCACATGTTGATGGAGGGGAATTAAATGGTATATTGGATAGAAAATTACTCATATCCCAGTCACAACATTATGGATTTACAATGTCTAATCAATATAAGATTATAACTGAACCAACAGAAATGTGAGTTGTCACACTGTTGTGGAGAAAGATGTATCAGAGTAGAATTTTGAGAGAAACTATTAGTGAATACTTCAAACTATATGAGCTCATATAGACAATGATTCTTGGGTATATTGAAGATGAAAGGGTATTTAGTGCACTTTTGTTTGTCAAATCAAAACTTCGCAACAGATTAGACGATAATTTGGAAACTTGTTTGAGAATCTATGTTTCAAGATATAGGGTGGACACATTTCCATATGAAATATCTCTTGCTACATGGAAATATTTGGCAGACTGTAGAGATGTTTATCAGTTAGCTAACAATGAAGTCTCTAATAATGGTGAAATTGACTTGGGCTCTGCTAGGTAAGAAATTGCACCAGATATAAGAAGTGATGAAGGACCATCCAAGATAAGGTTGTTCTAGTTACCAGACAGTTGATTGTATTCATTTTCTGAAATATAAATTATTACTTGATATTTTTTCATTCACATATATTGGGCATACTATGTTTGGAAATTATTTAATCCCTTCTATATATTTAATAATGTTTGTGTGTTCAATGAAAAGTTGCAAAAGCCATGGACATGGGGTAAGAATCTCTAAAGAAACCCCAAAGGCTTTTAACAAACTAGTCAGTGGACCATCAAATAAGAAATAAACAAGGATTCATCAATTTTATACATTAAACTTGAAAGAAACAAACAACCTAACATATTTAGTAATCCTCTATTCTTGAAAGCTTTAACAAATGAACCTAATAAGGATTCTAAGCAATCAGTTTGTGATTATGAGAATGGGAGCTCACTATTAATGGCTTCAAGACCAATGGTTCTTCCCATTTACTCAATGCTTGGTGTGTAGTGCAATGGAAAAAGCAATAACTTAATAAAAGAAATGAAATAAGCTCAAAACCCTAAGCAAAATTCTTTAATTTATGTTAGGAAGGAGAGTTCTTAGAAATGGTCTAGGGGTAGTGGGCTATTAATAGTTTTCCATTTGGGAAAGTGGGGGAAATTTGGTGCATGTGGGACTAAAAGGGAGTCAACAAGTTGATTAATGATTCAAAGTAAGTTTTGACTAGATTTAGAAGAGGTTAATCACGGTTTAGGGTTAATTAATCTAGGTCTAGGCTAGTTAATCCTGTTTAGAGAGGAATTAGGGTTTCGAGAGGTCTAATCAATCCAATGAAATGGATTGATAGTCTAGGAAATTAGTAAAAGTGGCATAGAAAAGGATGAGAATATGGTTTAACCAATAAAGGATTATATTAACCCTATTAGTTGGTTTATAAGAGAAATATGACCAAAAGAATGTCGTAAACGATGAGTTAGAGGTGTCAAGTTGATGAGGTATCGTCAAATTTTTAGAAGGAGAATAATTAGTGCAATATTAGGAATAATAGTGATTTGATCAAACTACAGGTTTCTACAGTTTGAAATTTGAAAATAACAAATGGTAGACAATTCATATTTGTGCAATATGTAAATTGGATGATGTAATAATATTAAAGTTCGTTACTATTAAAGTATGTTCATTACATGATTTCTCACTTTCAATTCCACATGCATAATTGTTGGAAAATATCTTATAAATGATAATCCATATATGATATACAAGTAACAACATCGTGATTATTAGGATTAATAAAAAAACATGGCAGTCTATGAATACATCACTTGATCCATCATTATTGGAGACAATCTTTACATGAGGAATCAAGAATAGAGATTCAAGAATCGATTGACAATTCTAAAGTTTGAGAACAACATGCACATGTAACTTTCAAGAAAAATGTTTTAATTATTGAGTTCATAGTTTTTTGAACCTAAATTGAGGAATGTAAACCAAATTTCCTTATCTGAATCACTGTGTACTATTCTAATACTGTAGAAGCTTGAAAAAATAAACGACTAGATTTTTCATTCGATAACACCCATGACAGAAATAAACAGATCAACGAATAACAATTTCACATAAAGATAATGTTTCCAAATTCCAATTATAGTCCAATATCACTAACACAATTCCACAAGAACAATTGCTTGCAATTTTTTTTATAATCCATATATGTTATATAACTTCGTGATTATTAGGAATAATCAAAATTTTAAAAACATATTTGAAACTAAATTCCAGAATCCATATGTACTATTTATCAACTATTTCACATAAAGATAATAAACAAATTCACTTGAGAACTAATAACAAAAAGATCAATGATTTCTCATAAAGATAAAGTTTTAAAATTGTATTTGTCACATTAAAATACTCAATACATAAATAGTAACGTAGATAAAAGTTTTAATTAAAGTTAAGTGGACCCTTGTCCTTAACCAGATTCAACAACATCACCAACTTTCTCACTATCACGGATTACACCAGACTCCACTAATTACTTTTCCAGAGCCTTAATGTTTTCTAGTTTTTCTCTATCTTCCCTAGCTGTATCTCCTTTTGAAAGGATAAAAGGATCCTCATCATTTATTTTCTTCATAAGAATTTATGAATCCATTTGGTGCTCCTTGATAATCCTTCGTAAATTATTGTTCTACTTGTTTAGCAGAAAAAATGTTTCTTTAAAACCAATAGCCCCTTTGACACTCTATTTTACTTTTCTCAGGTGCTCCTCGAACAACACCACCTCTGTTCTCAAATTCTGGCATTTTGACTGTAATTAAAATCCACATAATTATTATTTGGAATAAGATAAAGAATAACTATATATATATATATATATATGTGTGTAACAATCTACAAAAAATAGAACTTACCATGACCAAGTCTTTCTCTGCATTAACAATAGTGACAAGATTCTTGTCATGATTCCACTTGTTGTAGTATGATTGCGCCTCAGAATTCAAATTCACCAATCTGTTCAACATTATCGTCAAAACTTCATCCCTGTTGTAGACATTGTTAGTGACTACATTTCATTTTCATTTCTTGAGAAAGAATACTATCAATTACCAATGGTTGATTTTTAACCAATGAAAATAATTGTTCTCTATTTTTAATTTCTTTTATCAGAGCTTTCACTCTGATCTCCCACATCTTCATCTCATTGGGGTTAGGAATAAAATTTTCCATTACAAGGGATGTAGCATTATCTGACACAAGGATCTCAAGTGAAAAGTTGGTATTTGCATCATCATTTGTTGCTTGCGTAGTTGGGGAAGGAGGATCTGAAGAGCCTTCCGGCTCAAGCATTTACTTACGAACAGATTGCGTCAAATACTCATCATTCCTCCCTGACGCTTGCATCCCAAAATAGCTATCCCACCTAAGAAACTCCTCATCCATTTCTATATTGTTTAGAACAGAAGTGCCTTTGGCACTCCGCACACCATCAACATTAAAACTGGGGAAATCATATATTGTCATATTTTGAGTTCCCTTTCTCATATTCATTGTAGTGTTGGGGAGCATAAGCCTTTTCCCCCTACAATAAGAAGACAACGGAGGCGTAAGGGGAGGTCAGTCAGGAATTGATGCACTCCTTTTGTGCTAGGATGGAATCAGAGAATTGGTGGTGACAGTGGGCGTGGCTAAAGGATGAATTTCAAATTGTAAAAGATATGCAAGAATATATACTTTAACAACATAAAAATTAACTACTAGTATCAGTAATCAATATTTTAAAAATTTGAAATTAAAATACAAACAAGCTAACAGTAAGAATTTCTTACCCTGTGAATGTTGTCTGTAGTCAACAAACTCTTGGTGTGTTAATGGGTGGAAGGGTGGTGGTGGCATAGGCCCTGTTATGACATCACCAAATCCTGAATATTACAAAACAATTTAAATATGTTGATACATTCGTAAAAGAAATTAAAAACATTAATACAAATAAAGTTTAAGTCATTATTTTTTAGTTGCTTTGTACCAGAAGTTTAAATGCGTGGGTCGGTTGTTGCAGCAGAATCGATCTCTTCATGCTTTGGTTGGCCCTCAAGTATGTATTTGGTGTCTACAATAACATGAGTAGACTCTCTCCGAGGTGATGTAGATATGCCAGAAAAAGATGCACATTAGGATAATATTAATGAAATTAGAAATATGGCATTGTAGAAAATTAGAGATTCAGATTGTCAATATCATTAATCTGTAAAATAATTAAATAAAATTGAAACGATTGATCATTGTGTAGTATGTAAAACTTAAAACCTTGATTTTGCTTCTGGATAGTAGCAACTATAGAGCACACTCTACTTCTCTCCTGGCTATGGGACCAAGTCAAGTGTGACGAATCCAAAGAACCACATATCCGTTTGTTTGGTATTATCTCTTGAGCCACAGAGTCTTCAGACTCAGAGACATCAACTGTATTGTTATCACTAGAACCCTCAGGCCTAATAGAGTTATGTGAGTGAAATGCCTTCTGATGGCGTTCCAGTGTTTCACTTTCTTTGACATGTTCATTCACATTGGTTCAAAACATAATTATAGATTACATATTTACGATACAAGAATTTATTTCACAATGATTTTTTTTAAAGGAATCAAGATGAAATGTTTTTAAAACAAAATACTCACCAATTGTTGGTTAATAGGAATTCCATGTATTACCATCTTCTTGTGAAGAGTAGTTGGAATAGTTGTTGATTTGATTCCATAAAAACCTTCATAATATAAAGCAAGAACATAACAAGAAGAACAAATAAGTGCAGTAGGATTGAGTTTGGCCTTGTCAAGATCAGAACGAATCTTTGACGCTAGATATGTGCACCAATCAAATCTAACAATGACAATGGTTTGAAGAAGGTAGTGCATTTCTCATTGAGGAATGCCATTGTATCTTCTTGTAACACTATATGGGACTGGAAAAGTTCCACCATGGCTAGGAGAAAGGGGTCTTTGATATATTGAGAGTTAATGCCTCTTTTAGCCAGATTATTTACCTCAGCCTCAACATATAGATTGTAATGAGACTCTAATTTTTTTCTCATCAAGAATAAAGAATTTGGAGGTTACAAGAAGTTCTTTTTGATGGGGTAAGCATGTTATACGATGAATGTCTTTAGGTGTTATTTTGATGATAAATTTGTGGGAGGGTAATCGAACTACGAATGTGCCATCAAAATGATTATACAATTGCATTAAATTATTTAGTAATGTGTGCTCTGTCTGACATTGGGGCATGTAAATAAGACCACGAAACCCTGAGCTAACAATCCAACTAGATTGTCTAAATATTTGAGGGTCTTTGAGAAGCTGTAGCAACTGGGAATATAAAATGTTTTGGTAAACATAGGGAATCGGTTTAATGGTTTTTTCCTAGGTGGCATTATTCTTTGTAATTTCACAAATAGGGACGGAAGCCTGTATAAATTTATTAATGTGAAATAAACCAATCAATTACAATGGAGTGCTGCAATTCTTATAGGAATTGTACAATTGAATACATACATAGAAATATGTTGCACATGTGCAACAACAAACTAATTCACATAAGCTTCCAAAAAGGTAATCCAGGAAGCATAACCGAATTAAATACAAACATACAATTGCAACAATAATGCAACAAATAAACAATACAAAAGGTTATAAATAAATATAACCATAAAACAATAAATAATTAAATAATCTAACTATGTAATGCATAATTAACTAAGGTAATAATATATTTACCCTAACATTCCCCCCTTAATTGTGTAATGCCTCAAGAGATGAGGAGAGAAACTCTTTGAACAACTCGAACTTGTCACATGCAAGTGACTTTGTGAAGATATCTACTCATTGTTCAACTTTTGGAAAAAACTGAAGCTGTATATTGTGCTTCAAGACATGCTCGCGTATGAAATGTACCTGTACCTCAATGTGTTTTTTTATTTCATGAAAAAATGGATTGTGAAAAAGTTTGAGAACACCTTCATTGTCAGCATACATGGTGGTCGGTTTGTTATGTGGTATTCCAAGTCCTTCGAGTATGCAACGTAGCCATATCACTTCATAGACAACTTCTCCTGCAGAATGATACTCAAATTTTGTGGAAGAACGAGAAACAAAGTGTTGTTTCTTGATTCCCCATGATATTGGTCAAGATCCCATAAAGAATACAAACCCTGAAGTGGATTTTATATCATCAATATTTCCTGCATGATCTGAATCTGAATATCCTGACAAGAAGAAGTTTTCGTTCTTCTTGTATTCTAGACCAAGATCCATTGATCCTTTGAGATATCTCAAGATGCACCTTGCTACCTTCCAATGAAAAACTTTGGGTTCCTATATGAACCTAGATAGATAGCATACTACAAAGATGATATCTAGTCTAGTGTAGGCTAGGTAAATGAGACTCCCAATCAACTACCAATAGAGAGTGGCATTTACCTCAGGAGATGGATCTGAACAAGATAACTGCAATCTGTTCTCCATAGGTGTAGCAATCAGTGTGCAATCCATCATCCTAAATTTCTTGAGTGTTGTCTTGGTATATTTCATCTGAGAAAAAAATATGTGATTCTCTTTCTTCCATACTTCCAATCCAAGACAATAGTGCATTAGCCCGAGATCGGTCATGTCAAATGATGGATTAAGATCTTTCTTCATTGCATCGATCATCCTCACTGAACTGCTAGTGATGACTAGATTGTCGACATAGACAATGACAATCACAATCTCTCCCCCTTTCTTTTTGAGGTAAAGATTGGGATCATATGGATTTCTAACAAATCCATGTTGTATGAGATGCTCATCAATTTTGATGTACCATGCCTAGGGTGCTTGTTTAAGGCCATACAAAGATTTCTTGAGTATGCATACCTTTTCTTCTTGACCAGGTACAACATATCCCTCAGGTTGAGTCATGTAGACTTCTTCTTGTAAATCTCTTTTCAGGAAGGCACTTTTTATGTCGATCTGATGGAATTTCCAACCAAACTATGTAACTAGAGCAAATATCATATTAATCATTTTGATATTAGCTATGGGAGCAAATGTCTCCTCGTAGTCAATGTCTTCTTTTTGTGCATACCCCTTTGCTACTAGTATTTCTTTGTACTTGTTCACTATCCCATCTGCTTTGTACTTCATTTTGAATATCCATCTGCATCCAATGGGTTTCTTCCCTAGTGGAAGATCGACAAGCTGCCAAGTGTTGTTTTTCATTACTGATTGATATTTAGAATCCATGGCATCTTTCCAAGATTTTGACTGTAGGGATTCCTAGACTATAGAGGGCTCATCAGATTCAATAACTCTACTCATCAAAGCAAAGTTAACTTCTTCTCTTGCTTTACTGCGAGTCCGTGGTCCAGGGGTGGATGTATCTGGTGGAGCATCCATTCTTGCATCTCATAACGTGCTAGTATACCACTTGGGCATACACTAAACTATTCCCATGGGTTGTGGTTCAATCAAATCATCACCATAATCACTTTCATCATCTGTGGGAACATCAACTTCAGTTTTTACAACTAGTGAAGAATCTACATTAGGTGAGTCTGGAGGAGGAGACTCTGCTTCCTTCTTCTCAAAGAACTCAACATCTCTGTTGGTGTAGACTTTCCTGGTCTTTGGATCCATCAATCTGTACCCAAGAGTCTCTTCATTGTACCTAATGAAGATGAGTTTTTGTGATTTCATATCCAATTTCTTTCTGTTCTGCTTGGGTATGTGCATACTTTCTTTGCACTTGAATACTCTAAGGTGTGCAACAAATGGTTTCCATTTTGACAATGATTCATGTGGTGTTACTCCATCAAGAGAAACTATGGGCACTTTGTTCAACAAATACACAGCTGTCTTTACTGCTTCTGCCCAAAATGTCTTTACAAGTCCAGAATCATCATTGATCATGCATCGACACCATTTCCATGACAGTACGGTTTCTTCTCTCAACAACACCATTCTGCTGTAGTGTGTGTAGAGGAGGAATTTGTTGACGAACCCTGTGAGCTTGTAGGTAGTCTTTGAACTCATTACTGGTGAATTCCCCCCTCCCCCCCTATATGAGTGAAGATTTCTGATGTGACGACTAGTTTTATTCTCAACAACTACTTTGAACTTCTTGAAGGTTTCAAAAGCTTCACTTTTCTTGCAAAGACAAAAAATCCCTATTTTTCTTGAATAGTCATCAACAAAAATCTGAAATAATTCAGTTACATTGGACTGCAAAGATCGGTATGAACCAAATCAAGCTTGCCATGAGCTCGAAAAGTACTCTTCTGGAATGAAGCTCTGTGTTGTTTTCTTGTTAGGCAGTGAAGACACTTGTCTGTATCTTTCTGAAGAGATGGTAACCCATATACCATATTGCACAAGTGAAGTGTCTCAAGATACTTGAAACTAACATGACCAATTCTTTGATGCCACAAATATGCAAAGGTAGAGTTCTTAGCCACAAGTTCCTGATCATCTATGTGGACAAAATCAAGCTGGAACATGCGTCCCACATCAGAGGCTTTTGCAACTATTTTTTAGCCTCATGATTTGTCTCGAATTGAACACATTTTCTTTCCAGGATTACTATAGAATTCAATTTTTAAGTTGTGATCTAGGAGTTAACTGACTGACAACAGATTTTTAGTCAACCCAAGAACATATAAGACATTTGATAGTCTACAGTTATGTGAACCAAGGGGTAGAGAAATGTTCCCAATCCCCTGAACTGTATATGAAGAATCATCACCCAACGAAACATGGTTTTTTTAAGGCATGTCCCTCATTGAAGTAAACCAGTCTCTGTGGCTGGTCATGTGTTGAGTGGCTCCCTAATCAACATACCAGACATCACTAGATGACGTGGAAGGTTCACTTGATCGAGCAGTGTACAAGTAGTCTTCATTATTTGACTGTTCTTGTTGCTCAACAATATTTCCTTGCTGATAGGGTTTTCTTTTCTAGTTACCCTTTTTCTACCCTTGATTATAGTTAGAATGTTCCTTGTGAGATTGTTGTTGTGGAGGTCCAGAGTTGCTTGATGAACCTTTCTTGTAAGTATTATACCAACAATCTTTTAAGTCATGTCCTCTTTTACAAATTGGACATTTCTTCTTCTGTTGATTGTCCCCTTGATGGTGATACTGATTTTGGGACTTTTGATAGGAATTAGGTTTTCCTTTACCTTTTCCTTTCCATTTTTGATGAGAAGAAAGTGCCTGCTCCTCTTCATCATCCTTATTATGCATAGCTTCCTCTTGTTGCAGTAGGTTTACCAACTTTTCAAAACTAACTGTCGTATCTGACAAGTTTAGTGTTGTTACAAAAATGTGGTAAGAAGAAGGGAGAGCTCTCAGAATAATGGGAACGAGAGCTTCATCTATGACCACTTCTCCCAGGGCTAGAAGTGAAGCCCTCAACTCTGCAACTCTTCTCAAGAAAGCTTCAATTTTCTCATTTTGCTTGAACTTTAGTGTGTGTAACTGACTCTGTAAATTCAGTATGACATTCTTGTTTTTGGCCTTGTATACCATGCTCAACTTATCCCACGCTTCTTTATTTGTTTTGGCATCTTGAATGTGGGGTTGCACATCATCGGACACTCCAAACAAGATGATGAGTTTGGCCTTCTGATCTACTTTATCAAACTATCATTGTTGTGTTGTATCAGTAGTTGATCTGGTCAGAGTACCATTCACAATAGGCCAGATCTCTTCAAAATCAATATGTGTCTTGATTTTTGTCTTCCATGTAGCATAGTTGTTTCCTCTGAGTAGTTGTGAATCTGGAAGAAAATATTTGGGGGCATTGGTGCCCATTTTGCAGAAATCACTGACAAGGTTAGGCTCTTATCACTCCAGGTATAAGGTCTCCCAATCTATATACCGTCAGTCCGATATACCGAACCTTTCTATATATGCGCCCTTCCAATATACCCATTGGTATGTGGAAGAAGCTCGCCCTTTCTATATACCCGGTGGTACGTGAAAGAGGTGTTAACGTACATGAAAGAATTCGATACGTGGTACCAAGACAATACTGAAAGGGGTCTGTGTGATTATTGACACCGGCTCAAAGAAATATCCTCATACGCACGTGTAACTTTGCTATATACTTAGATAATTTCTCAGTTTGGATTTATGTCGTGTAATCGTTTATAGAAAAATTATATGGCTCATAGTGTGTGCACTGTTTCCTTATTACTCCCCGCTGATTTAAAGGGTCGATGCCTAGACAACGTTGTTGTAGCTATATTAGGTGTTAAGTGTAGTAGTAGTCACGATGAATTTACTCATAAGCACTTCCCAAAGGCACTGTATATACCAAACACTGTGAATGAGATCTAGGATCTTGTGAGTGTTTTAGAACCAAATTTTATTGTTTTTGAGTACAATATTCTACCAGTTTTTGAGTAGTTAAAAAATATGCGGTTGACTATGGCAGCTTGCAAATTAATATAATATACTGAAGCATATAATTACATTCAAAAATTTTGAAAAATTGAATGGCAAGAATTTTTTTTTGTTTTACGAGCCCTGGTGGCTTCCGAAGCCCAATACGACCCTCTATGCCAAAAATTCCAAAAAAATTAGCTAAAAATGCAATTTTTGGGTATACCTCGTTTAGCAAAAGTTTCTCAAAATGAAAAAATAAGAGGTTTAGGAGAATTTTTTTTCCCTAAAATAGGGGTTTTCTTATTAAAAGTTTAGGGCTGGTTTTTCGTGATAACTATGCTAATTAGCTGAGGTTTTTCCGCTAAATGTTCAGCTAAAGTTAGCGGTTTCGAGTTTTTCCGCCAAGTTCCAATTGATTTAAAAATAGAGTCGAGGTTAGGGGTTAAACCATATACCTTCTACACCCAAAGCTTTTGCTCTATCCAATGAGGCTCTCAATGCACTATGCATATAAATTGAAGCAATTTTAATTTAAATTAATAAAAATTAACTCACCTTTGAAAAAAACAACTTGGTAGTTGACTTGGCTGAGTTGAATGGAGTCCACGTAGACTGCAGGTGAGGAGGAGAGTTTAGGGTTTCTATTTTAAACGGATCTACAACTTCTATCTCCTTTGCATTTTGTTTTCCACCACTTGTTTTGCTTTTGCATTTATGTTGCAGGGTCGACATGGAGTGGTTTGGATGCCTCGTTTTGGATTTGTTTTAGTACTCTCCACCCACTATCTCTATTTTGAAATTCCTTTTTTATGGTTACAGGGTCTTCATTTGGATTTGCAGTAGGAGGTTCATCCCTAGTCAAACTTAGCTTTTGTGTAGGTTCGTGGCGAGGGTGCAGGGTCATGAGGAGGTCACAACTCGTGGAGGTCATTGTGTATGGGATGCCTGGGACACTACTTCTACCCTCTATTTATATTGGAGTTACAGGTCGATTTACAATCCTCAACGATCAATCTCTGCCCACAACTCACCTATGGGCACACCATCGTTTGCAAAGAAATGTTGGCTCAACTCGATGTGAATAGAAGGCTCAACCTGAACTTAGTGAGGGTTCAGTTTGCCAACATGTTTGCAATTTTTTACTAATGCTTATGCAATTCACTGCCAATGCTTTCACACAACAATACATGGCTCGGTTTTGCAATATATTACACCTCAACTCACCTTTTTTCTTTTTAATCTTAGTGGATAGCTCGATCAGAGAGCTTGGTTTGTATGTAGCTTGGTATCCAGTGTTAAAAAACTTGCTATTTGGCTCGGTATGCAACTTGATGTGTAACCCAAGTCCAACGTAACAACCTAGCTCGGTCAAGTAAACATTGGTTTTAACAAAAAACCAGTCAACAATGCAAAGAGGTAGCTCAGCAGTGGGTGGTCAGACCTCTAAATGTTTTCTTTTTAAAATCCTGAATATGATTATCTCCAGAAACAAATTTTCCTAGTGTAGAGAGCACCAAGGTAAAAAAAATTGATTTCCATTTACCTGGAGATCACACAGGAGGTTGTGAGACAACAGGGAGTTCTGGGAAGCTATATGAGGTAACACTAGCTTTGTGATGAAGCAATTTTTTTCTCTAAAACTTTTCCTTCCTCTGCACCCTTTCTCCAACCTTTCCAGGAGCTTTAACTAGCTTTGGTACCAAATGTAATTTCACAAATAGGGATGGAAGCATGTATAATTTTATTAATGTGAAATCAATCAATCAATTACAATGGAGTGCTATAATTCTTATATGAATTGTACAGCTGAATACATACATGAAAATATGTTGCACAGGTGCAACAACAAACTAATTCATATAAGCTTCCAAAAAGGTAATCCGGGAAGCATAACCGAATTAAATACAAACATACAGTTGCAACAATAATGCAAAAAATAAACAATATAAAAGGTTATAAATAAATATAACCATAAAAAATTTAATAATTAAATAATCTAACTATGTAATGCATAATTAACTAAGGTAATAATATATTTACCCTGACATTCTTGATTGTTGAAAGTAACTTGATTGCTTGATAAAAGAAGCGGTTTGCAAATTGTAGATTTAAATACATGTATATGATGACAGATGTGCCTTCAAGTTCACCTTGAATCATGATGATCGAGTTTGACCCTAATAGTGGAAGACTAGAAGCGGACAAGAAGCCTAGAACTCTTTCAAAAAATCTCGTAGAAACCTGTTGGAGAAAATGAGACAAAATGAATGGGGATGGCTATATATATAGGAGAGGAAAGAACATTAAATGAGAAAGGCATACTGCATGTATCACGGTAAATGCTGGATGAACCGCAGTGTCACCATCGGATAATGTAAAACATATGTTACCAATCGACAACATGTTTCAATATTACCGACTGACAACACCAACCAGTGTTATCGACCGACAATACCTAAAACTATTACCGACCGACAACACTTGAAAGTGTTGCCAGATGAAAAAACTAAAAATTATTATTGGCCGGTAACACTAAAGGCGTTGCCGACCGGTAACCCTGAAAAGTGTTACCGATCAGTAACACTTAGAGGTTTTACTGGTCAGTAACACTTTTCAGGGTTGCCTTCCAGCAACACTTTTAGTGTTACTGACCAGTAACTCAAACATTGTTTTAGTATTGTCGTTCGGCCTTTTAGTGAAAAAAAAAACACAATCCACCATTTTTTGGAAAACGACCTCCTTTCATCGTCGTCGTGTAACTCATTTTCACACTTTCACTCGTAGTGTGAATGGTGTTTTTGTCAGATTCGCCACCCATTCTATAAAACAATTTTGGGAGGGGTTCTTAAAATGAACCTTGACCCAAGAGCATTTTTGAAGTGTGAAATTTTCATGGTTTTCTAAGATTTTAGAGAAAGTTAATAAAAAAATTCAATAATTATTTTTCACTGATCACAAAGGTGGGTTATGGAGATAAAAGGTAATTTACATGTAATACAAATTCAAAATATGTATTTTACAAGTTGAAGAAGAAATTCATTGTGTAACCAATGTTGGATTTTCCTTATATTATTAAGATATTTCAGGTTTATTATAATTCAAGTAGATCATCCATTAGAGTTACAATGATTTAATATCATAGGACTATTTCCTATTTTAGTGAGAAATTTAATGATGCAAGAAGTAATCAATTCATAATCATGAGTCTTATACTATAGTGCAAGATATAAATAAGTGTAAGTAATAATTGTTTCCCAAGGATTTTTTTTGTACAGAGACCATCAAGCATCACAATTCATAAAGAACCAAAGTAAGGTATATTAAAGACACATGAAATGGGTTGAATTATTAAAAAAATGATCATTTGTGCTAAAAAATAGAATTTGGAAGTCAAATAGAGTTATATATGCACTAAGTAGAAGACATGAATTATTGAATGAGATACATGTTAAAGAGGTATGGTTCAATGCTATGAAGGAAGTGTTAAAAAAAGGTAATTATTTCATATAGGTACTAAGAGAGTGCACATAAACAATGAGAATTTATCAAATTACTTAGCTAGAATTCTTATTTTAGGAAGGGTTGTTGTTTAAAGGAATGCAATTGTGCACACTTAGAGGCTTAATGCAAGAGAGCTTGATCCTAAATAAGTATTGTGGAGGACTAGCTGGTCACTTTGGTATAAATAAGGTCTTGTTGTAGCTATGTGAGATATTTTATCCCCCATGAATTACTATAGATGTGTGTACATCATATAGAGATGATTTTTTTCTTGTTAAAAAAATGGAAGAGAAATAATAAATAGTTAGATCAACCAATACTAATTCCTAAAAAAACTTGGGACCAAATGAGTATGTATTTTGTTTTGGGATTTAATAGAATACAGAAGGGACATGATTTTGTATTTTTTGTTGTTGATATATTTTTAAACATGGATAATTTTATTGTCATAATAAGACTAGTGATGTTAAGCATATAACTAACTTGTTTTTTTAGGGAAGTTGTCACATTCCAATATTATTGTGTAGATTTTTCTTTGTGTTGGAAAAATATGCATAGTTTTTCAGTCACTTATAAATTACATTATGGAAGAAGTTGAACACTAAGTTGTAGTTTAGTTCTAGATATCACCTATATATGTATTTTTATATATATGTATTTTTATAAAAACATTTTCAAAATGGGAATTGGAGATTTGTTACAATGTTTGGTTGGGGAGAAATATGTGATATGGGAATCAAACCTTTCATAGGAGGAGTTTACATATAATAAATTCATGAAATGAAGCACGAGGAAATCGCCTTTCCATATAGTTTATGAAATACATTCAATAGGTGTTGTGAAATTGTATAAAAACAAGGAAGAAAGAGGGAGAACTGTAGAAGAAGAAGACTTTGTACATTATATTAAGGATGTAAATTAGTAAGTACACATGTAGTTAAAGGGGAGAAACATGCAATACACTGAGCATTATATATATGATAAGGAAATAACGTAAGTTCTAAGTGGAAGACACGGTTCTTTTGAACCTATGCAAAGAGAGGTTCTTAAGAGGAACATATGATAATTTGAAATTGGATAATATTGGACCATGTAAAGCCCTATGGAAATTGTATCAAACAAATATAAAATAGAGCTATCGGATGGGATAAAAATTTATATTATATTAAACGTTGTAAATTTATAACCACATTTTTAGGATTGAAAAAGTAAGGATTTTTTTTAATGAAGTAGATTGGATTCATTAACTACTAGAGAAAGAGTTGGAATAAATTAAATACATTCTTGATACTCAAATTATAAAGAAAACACACAAAAATAAATACAAAGGAATATTTAGTAAAATGGAAAGACAAGGAGGTTGATGATGCCTAATTTCTTAGTGTAACCCAATTAATAAACTTGGAAGATCCATTAAAGGCCCCATGTAATCCACATGGGTAGGGGATGGTTTTTCTTTTTACCTAGGTTGCATGATGCAAGAGTATCCAGTTTCATTTTAAATATTGCATAAAAAAGAGAGTTCATGTTAGAATAATTAAATATTGCATGATATGTGTAGTATTGTGCAACCTATCATAATCTTGTGCATAATTGTAATAAAAAAGTAAGGTTTAATCTAATTAATATTGGTTAGTTCAATGTGGTTGATGATATAGAGTGGTAAATATAATAAATACAACACTTTTAAATCATGTCATGATAAATATAAGATAAAGCATGAATTTTGAAAGCTAGGCAAATAGAAATAGGGTTACAGTTGGAAATATTTCAACGTAACAAAACATGTAAATATGTTATTAAAATTTGAGGATAAGTTGTGCAAATTTTTGTTAATGTGATTATAAATTCTAGGGATCTAAAAATATGCTCTAGATAGGATTTCCCAAGAAAAATATAATCACTTAATAATTTCTTCCTCGAGTGGCTCATTTTATCCTCTATTGTTTTGATTTGTGACTCAACTCTAGCACATGGTGCACCCATGTCTATGTATTTTAGATATGTGTTCAAAATATGGAGATTGAAACTCTTTACCTAAAAATGTGTTCTTCCTTGTTGAAACCCTTGTTCCTTAACTCACAACCTATAAAAAGGGGTTAGTTCGATGAGCCAGATTAAACTCAAATATTCTGTAACTATTGAAGGTTTCTTACATAACATTACCTTGAAAGGGCCTCATGTTCATATAATTATCCCTCCTAATGAATTTATGCTAATGTGCATAAAAATGTAAATTTGAAAAGCCCTAATAAGGCCTTCAACTCTTGAAAATGATATTTGACTTCCATAATGGTGCATGAGAATGACTTAGGGAAATAGATAGCTATGCATTCATACTTACAGTTTGTTTTAGTGATATAAAGAATTGACGATTCAATGATTAGGGCCTGAAGTCATTCTTACAGTGTGTTTGAGTGTGATATCCCTAGATGATAAATGATGTCCCTAATGAGTTAGGGTGTATATGATTTTATATATTACTTATGCAAATGAGTTACATCTCAATTGATCCTAAGATGAATGTGGTAACTTATGCATTTCAAAATATGACCATTGTAAGTACAACATATGGAATCCTCATTTTAGAAATAAATGTTGGTTGATTATATCCTTTTTTGGATGAATCTCTCTAGATTATCATGGGACCTGATCAGATTCATGAGGAAAATAGCTAGGGTTCTATGTATTTGTTATGTATAAGGAGTGTTGGTTATAAATATTTTAAGATGAATATAAATTTTGAACTAGTGGACTCAGAATGTGGGAGTTGAATGAGATAATTTTGGGAATTGAGTGAGATGCCTTTGGATCAAGTTAATTAAATTTATAAATGAGATAAAACTAGAATAAATTCCAAACGATTATTTCCAAGTGCCTTAGGTCTAAATTTTAGGTACTATAATTTCCCCATTTGATTTAGTAATGAAATTGGTAGATAAAATGGAATAAGAAAATACGAATCTCCCAATGTGTAAATTAAACACAAGATTAGGGAAGTGTGCCCTATATATTCCATATAAGTGAAACCTACAAAATTGCATGCCAAAGCATGAATTAATATTTGATAGATATGATAATAACAGGAATAAATAAGAAATAACTGAAATTAAAAATCATGAAATGCTTACACTTGATTACCTCCAGTGCCATCATATAAGGTGTGAATACTATATGAGAATTTTAGAAGTTGAGTATGCTATTAGAAATTTTTAGCACTTGATCATGATATTAATCATATGTAACACTTAATTATAATATTATCCATATGTAGAACTTGATAATTCTATCATTCACATACATGCACTTGATCCTACTATCAATCATATGTAGCAATTGAGCCTACTATAAGATAATTTATATATAATATTTATATATATGTAATGATGTAGTATGTGTAAAATCATATAATATGTCCTGAATAATTGTGTGGATGTCATCATACTATGTCAACTACAACAATATGGTTGTAATCTGCATGAACTTACTAGAAAATCCCACAAGATTTCCCCTTTTGAGATGGGGGATGCTGTAAAGAATCACTCATATCGAAAAAGAAAGTGTTAGATGTATAAAGTACATAACCATAACATCAAGGATGCGAACCACATATACAATATCATATAAAAATGGTAATATAATAAATATCTAATTAATTATCTTTTTATAAAAAAACAATAGATGTTGTTACAGTACAAGGCATATCATGAGTATATCTAGTAATTCAAAGCAAACCACAATCAAAATCGTTATAGCGATTGGTAGACTAATATGAACATAACAAATAACTCTAGACCTAATGAATGCATATATTGTGACATGTGGTATGAAATGAGACAACATGATATGGATGGCCCAACATAAATAAACTCGATTGAAAAGACATGACAACTTCACCAATGTTAGTATTTTTAGTTGTATGTGTGAAAGTAATTTTGTACTAGAAATATGTCATGCACATGATATAAATCGAAATGTGTACCAACAATTTATTCCAAGAGAAATATATGTAACAAAATTAATATATGTGTCATAAACATGATATAACAAACATGTGTTAACCATTTTTTCTAAGAGCCATATATGCAATAATAAATGTGCTATGAACAAGATAAAATTATAACATGTGTTAACCAAAGTGCTAAAAGTAAGATATGTGACAATATATGTTTCATAAGAAAGTGTATGTATAAACATGGTGTGAAATAAACAAGGTGTGTCTAAGAAATATGTGTCATAAGAAATGTATTTCTTCTCAATGTGTCTCATAGGAAGTGTATGTCTAAGCAATGTGTTTGAAAATTAATGTATGCCTAAATGACATGTTTCACAAGATTTTTTTAATCTAAATGAAGTGGCTCAAGTAAGATGTGTCTCAAGAAATAATTCATAGGAAATTTGTTCTAGTATATAGATGTATAAAATGTGTCCAACAAACAAATGGATGATAGGAACCATATATAACTAAGCATAAAATATACACTTACAATATGCATCAACACATGGAGAAAATAATTTCACATGAGGAACTGAAACATAGAGTATACAATGTAATATAACAAACAAATAACATAACATATATGAGTATAGAGAATACAAAGGCACAAATCATATAAAATAATAAGACCATAGAAGCATGAAACATATACAAGCATATCACATATTAAGAGTAAAAAAATACAAGATCATAGAGAATACAAGAGCATAAACAACATAGAGCCTAAAGCATACAAAATTGTGAATCATATAAAAACACGAAGAATACATAATCATGAATCATGAATAAAATAGGAGTATATAATAGTAAAATTTCATGGAAGAAAAAATTAAAATAAAATTATACAAGAATTAGATAATGTGTAACTAAGAGATGAGTGATATACGAAATAATGTGAAATACCCAAAAACAAGAGCCCAAGGCCAATATTAGTCAAACCAATAAAGTAGTGTGCATAAAGTAAGTACCAAGAGTAAATTATCAATATGAGTAAGTAAAAAGAAATGAAAAAATTAGTATATGGAGACGTGTACATGAATTTGTTAGAAATGCAAAAAGAATTAGAACTAACACCTAGTAGTCCTAAAACAAAGCTAAATCAAAGTCAATGCACCATCATGATTAGAGCTTAAACAAGACTAATCTACCAACATCCTTGCATTAGAACATGAATAAATATTCAAACTAACATGTTAATCCATTAATCTCTATCTTTATTGAATGCTAATAAAATGAAATGAACCTATTTAGATCCTTAGCAATCAAAGGTTTGATTGTATGTTTGAATCCCAAGGTTTTCAAGAATGAAGTCTTGTCAATCCATGGCTACAAGACCATTTGACATATCCCCATATGACTTCAAAACTTGGATGGATGAATACAAGAAATGAAAATAGCTAGCTCCTCTAATGAAGAATGCTCTAAGATGATAAAATGGCTATAGCTTAGGCTCTATGCTTATTTAGGTGTAAGAAAAAAGGTAGGAGGAGGCCTCCTTATATAGCCCAATGGATAAAAGAATCTCTACATCCCTTTACATGCAGGATAATAGAGAGGTTGGGTTAGTTGTGGATAAGGGAGGTTTAGAAAGGGTTGAGTCAACCTTAGGAGAGTTTAGTTTGTCCTTTAGTGACCCATGGGGTTTGAGGGGTTTTATTAATTAACCAAAGTGATTAATTAATAGGTGTGTAAGCTTATAGAAGCTTTTTACATGAATAATTAGCATGATTTAGACTATGAGAGGGATTTAATCAAATAAGTGATGCTTTATTGATTAAATAAAAGAGAGAATTAATTAATTAAGAATAATTAATTAATCTAGATAGAAAGGGGTATTAATTGATTAGAAATAATTAATTAATCTAGATAGAAAGGAGAGCTTAATTAATTAGAAATAATTAATTAATCTAGATAGAAAGGGGAACTTAATTAATTAGAAATAATTAATTAATCTAGATAGAAATGGGAGCTTAATTAATTATAATTAATTAATTAATCTAGATAGAAAGGGGAGCTGATTAACAGAAGGTCGTTAATTGGCGTCATTGTTGGATAGAAGAGTTAATTAACTAACGTAATGTAATTAATTAACAACTATAGCAGAGAACATGTGTGATATTAACGATATGTCGTCAATTTACGGGAAAGGGTATAATTAGCGCAATTTAAGTATTTAAATTGCTCGAGCTAAATTATAGGTGTATATAGGATATAAGAAATATGTTCATCGGATAAAGCAAGTGATAACACATATCACGAGAGCTATAAGATAATGAACGATATGTAGGAGTAGCTTTCTACCACCAATGGACCGATGTTAAGGATATGATCAATACAAGCTTAATCAAATAGGATTACCCCAGTGTAGGTATGTTACCAATGTGGTGACTATCCCCTAGTATATGGGGTTGTGTTTATACCCTAATTAATATCTAGGTATTGTTGTGGAATGTAGACAACAACAATAATGGATGTAATAGTTTATAAAAAGTGGATTATTATGATCTAATAAACTTACAATATCAATCATGCATAACCAAAATATTGCATTCAAAATTGAAATGATTGATAAATGATAGGTACTTGCTCAAAACATGAGAGGAGAGATAAACTTAACTATTCAAGATAATTCATAAATGATATGAATGTGTAGGGAAGTGAAATAAGAATATATGGAGCTATAGATCCTACACTAGAAGTTATAGAAATCGAACTTGAGCAAGGGCATGACTATATAACTTGTGCATGGTCCAAATTGGAATTGTACGATACTGACTTAGACATACATGGTTTCAGACCATGTTCTAGTTTGGATCCATAACTTTGTGTGTGTTTTTCCTATATGAAAATGATGCTCGGTGTATGTATCTCTTGTGATAGTAATAGTGGGATGAGAAACACTAGAAAAACACCATAGTTAGTTTGATAATCACAAAACATGCAATTTTTCTCTAGGCTTCTCAATGCGCAAACCAAGCCTAAAGACCAAAAACTCGCAAAACTCTTCTTTAATATGTATGCTCACTATTTTTACACTTCAACCATGTCATTCCCTGCCAAAAAATCATTCATAAACTTTCATTAGCATCTCAACCCTCCATTTTTATCAATACACCTTCATACTCAACATTAGGATTCTAGCCCTCAAAATACACTAAACTTATTTTCTAGCACTCTACTCAAGCATTCACAATACTTTAAAAACCTTTTTGGACACCCATTAAGGCCCTAATTCTTCATAGAAATTTTTAGACTCCATCTTTTAAGACTCTTCATCCAATTCATGCAAAATAGTTTTTAAACTAGGCCTAATTCTATTAGCGCTGCTTTCAAGCAAACCTTGTTGTTGGGAGATAACCATAAACTTTCAAGTTGAACTAAAAACACTTCTAGATATCCATTATTTATTTTATGCTTCATGCTAATTTTTAGGTTCCAATTATTTGTTTAGATCCTTCAAATCCACCTTTACCGTTTTCCCATTAAGTCTCTTAGGCCAACCTTAAGGCTTCTTGACTAATTTTTCGGTTTGTATTTGTCTTTATCTTTTCTTAGGATTATAAAACACCTTCAAACCTCTTAAAACATCCTCCCGCTACCTTATATCAAGTCTTCAATTATGTTATTTCACTTATACTCATTTTTTCCACTTTCTTATTTCTCAACCTTCCTTGCTCTGGCCTTCTTGAACTGAGTTTATTGATCCTTTCACAGTGGAATCCATATTTCTTCCTCTAAACATTGTTATCAACTTTCTTATGTCTCTATACACCTTTTCAACAAGAGTAAATAGTTTTTAAATATCACATTCTTAAGTACTTTGTCTTTTCTTTTTCTAAAGCCCTTCAAAACAGGGTACCTAATAATTAGTTGAATGATTTTTACACATTTTCCTTATCATACCTCATTATTTACCTCTAAAACTTTTTGAAAATATTATTAACACAAAATTTTATCTCTCCACCAAATTTAAATCTTTAACTATGACTAGAATACAATCTAGGCTTGTTTTCCACTCTTTAGACCCTCCAAAACTAGGTTTCACTATACAATCCGACTGAGTTTTTAGTGTTTGACCTAGAAAAAATTGATCATTTTCCTTGAAATTTTAGTACAACCTTATAAATTATTATCTTCACAATCTCTCTAAATATTGACATTTTCTTATAAGTAGAAATCATTTTATGATAGTTTTCTTCTTCTCTAAACCTTAGACAGGGTATCACTTCAACAAGCTACTAGTTTTTTGATTATTTTGTTTTCACCACCTTAGGGATTTTTCAAGACTTATATCACCTCTATAAATCCATCATGACTTCCATGATTAAATATAGGGCTTATTTGTTTCAATTTGATCACTTATTTGACCTTTACATTATTGAAATAACAGTCTTAAGAGACTGTGACCACCAAATTTTCTAACTCATTCAATCATTCACTCATAATATATCACACACAATATTAATGAGAAATTCCTTATACATTCATCTTACCTCTTCTAGTATGACCTCTTCATGATCTCCAATGATTATCACATGCTTCCATTAATTCTCCTATTTTTTTCATGGTTTCAAACTCTCCTTCATATATGTATATTCACAAAACATACACCAAACCACAAATTTTCCTTTCTATTTAGTATGCTATGAGATATTCATTACTCAAAAAAACAAACCATCTTTACCCCATTTTAAAAAACATCTTATCAATCTTAGAATATTATCATATTTTTGAAACTTCACATCATTCAAAACAAGTGAAACAACATTTTTTTTCCATCATCAGAGATCACCTATGAAACTGACATGTAAAATCTTAGAGATGTTGTCTCATTTCTTCATTATACTTATCCTCTATTTCATTGAAAACTTGTTGATCATCAGTAAGAGGAGTGGATGTGATTGGTTGATGGGATGGGTTTTGTTGTTGTAATGGTGTAGAAAATGTGGTAGGTAATATTGTAGATACGGAAGTGGATAAAAGTGTAGGCAGTGATGTAGAAAAGGGAATAGATAATGGAATATGTTGTTGTAATGGTGTAGATAATGGTTCAGGTAATTATGTAGACATGTTTTTGGAAGTTTGATTGCGAGATTGTTTTCTAGTTTTTACCATAGTAAACAAACAAACACTCACCTAGTAAAAAAACAACTCAATGGGTTTATTACAAGCAATAGTCAAAGACAAGCGAAATGATTTTTTTAGATTTTCTTGATTTAATTATGAGAAAGTGAAATGTGTAAAATGACTAATGAAGGTCCTATAAAATGGCAAGCTATGGCTAGTTTTAGGTGTGTTTAAGGTCGGAGTACTTGATATACTTGAAGGTACGTGAGGCTCAACTCTATATTGCTACCGATATGGGCATACCCCCTCACTTCACAGTCCTACTACGATAAGGGATGGCATGCGCTTTGTACAATATACCGACAGATAGGTGATCATACGTCGGCCAGAACACCCTTGAGTTGGATTCTCCTCTTGGGTGATAAAATCTAAATAGGTATCCACCTAGGTAGGAATTGTTTGAATGCAAATTGATGTTTTGAGTTGTGATTCGGTTGTGTGTGGGGGAAAATAAATTAGAATGCATCCAATTCACCTTCCATAATTAATACTATGTGAGCAAAAAGGATGCAATTGTTCATTTTAAGAGCCAAAATGAAATGTTGTTTTGATGAGGACAAATAAACAAATAATGCAATATTGAAAGCAAAGAGAAGGTTTTGGGACTCACATTTAATAACGCTTCCTTTTTAATTATTTAAAAAGTGATCCAACCACTCCAACAAGAAATCTAGCAAGAAAAATACAACTACAATAACAACAATCTGCAAAACCAGGTTAGCAAAAAGAAAAGGAAAAGTAGTAAAAAATAGAGATTCAGGAAGTTAACTATTAAGTAATCAAAAGGATTTAGAGTAATCGTCAACAATTGCAAGAATTACTGGTGATCACCAAAATCATAGGCGATTACTAAATAGAAAACCAAGATATGGAGAAATAATGATATTCTAGATGACCAAAAGAGATTTTTTTTAAAGATTTTGATAATGAATATACAAAGAAAGAAATGTGCAATCTTATCTAACAGAAAATAGAGAAATTGTCTAGAAAGCAAGAATTAGGAAGAAAAACTACAAAGTAAGCAAAACACACTCAAAAAAATTGTCGGTGACTTGACTGAATCGCTGGCGATTGACCCGATCATTGGTGATTGACCAAATCGCTGGCGATTACTATGAAGATAACCATAAATGAAAAACATATAATATTTTTAATGAAATTAACAATAAAATGAGGGACAAGGGTCCCACCGGGTGTGCCAAGATGTTTAGAATAATTCCTACCTCTTCAACTTAATCTAACCTAAGAAAGAAAATAAGAATAAACTAACCTAAGAGGACACAAAGTTTAGCAATGCCTGTAGATGTAGATGAATGATATTTGAATTTTGCAGCTTCGTGGAAAATTGGTACACAGATCCTCTTTTTTGTAAGAAAACCTGTAGATCAAAGACACTTAAATAGAAAATTATTAGTAAGATATAAGGCATGGATTTCATAGAAAAGGCTAGTCCTCGGAAGGCCAAAGGAATTTATTCTAAGGATGTCAATCTGATTTTAGACAATCAAGTAAGTTTGGAAATGATGCATGATATATGATAAACGATAAATGATAAATGTTTTGAAAATTATTAGGTTTCTATTACAAGATAAATAGTAGATAAATAATGATAGATGAAAGGGCGAAAGACTATGGCTCAAATTCGGAATCTAAGTCTGAATCTGAATTCTCAGAGAAATATGAATCCTCTTCTTCAGTGTAATCTAGATCTTCTTCTTCAGAGATAATTCTGAAGCCTTCTTGTTTGAAAAATTCTAGATCCTCTTCTCCTGCTTTGTACTAGTACTCAAACCAGGACAAGATCAACTTGGATGTGCTAGACCTCAAAGTATGCTTCCCAAAATTTGTCTACAATGTCACGAATTCGTTGAGTGGACTCATAAGATGCTCTGCAAATCAGTCTAAAGGGGCACAATGAATATCAACATAGCTCTAAGATCGTGAAGGATGTTGTACTGTTCCTAAGTACAATGGATGGTGGACAATGGGCAATGAGTTGATACTAGTAGTCTTATGGATTCAGACCACCTAGTGCCATCTAAAACAAGCCATGCTTGGACAGAGTGTTAGTAACAAAGAGATGTAATATAATAGATATAGATTATTGGATGGATTTTGATAAAATTTGCAGGAAAACATACAATGAGGAGAAATCGTACAGGAGATTCTAGTAATCAGTGGCGATTAGCGTAATCGTTGGTGATTATGAAAAATGACAACAAACTGATAAAATGAACACTTTTGACTGATTAAGCTAATGTTTAAGTTTTGCAGGAGATAAAAGTGATGTGAAATAGATAAAAAAAACAAGTATGAATACCTTGATGTGGTGTGGAGGTGATGATCTGACCTTGATATGAAATGATGTAAGCAACTGGACTGAAACCTGCAAATGATGATAAAATACTGATTTGCTAAAGCTCCGAAGGTAACTGAAGGATGGTTGAGGAGTGTTGGAAGGATGGATGGATAGTAGCTCAAACAATCAGGTGAAAAAAATGCTATAAACTTAGGTATAAATATGAATACTTGAGAATGCAAGTGGATGATCCCCGAAGAGAGACTGAAAAATTCTCTTAAGTAATCATCGGTGATTTCGGTCTATTTAAATTTTGTTTAGAAAATGGTTAAAACAAATTGCTAAATCTAAGTTTTTGTTTTGAATTTTGGGGAATGGATTTGTTAATTTTTTTTGAAACGTGTTGAGTTGGCTGGTGATGATAGAATGAACTAATTTTGGCTAGATTATGTTGGGATTTATATAGGTTTATAGATAGGTTTATTAGGTGTATAGAGGATAATGATAGGCATGTAAATGGTTATGAGAGGTGTATCAAGATAAGGGAGTTAGAGTGGTTTTAGATATATTTTAGGGAATATTTAGTTTGATTTAGGAAAAATAATTAAATTAACTTAGGTGGTTAGGGTGAATGTAACATATCATGGAAAATTGTGTATATTATGAAACATTAATTAATTAAATGAAAATGGGGATTAATTAATAGGGGATGTAATGTGTGGCTTAAAATATATTTAATTAAGTAAATATGGGGGGGTGATAAGGGTCATAAACATAAGATGACGATATAGTTAATTGATTAATTGAATAAAGATAAGGGGTGTATTTGTGGGATGTCGATGTATTTAATCGATTGACTAAGGAATGAGGGTGTAGATTTTTGTGTCTATAGGAAGTGTTACTCAAATTTCTTGAAGGTGAACCAGAGGTAAAAAAAAATCTCTCCAAAAATTATAAGGCTTTGAAGTTCATACATCAGTGTTGATTGAAAAATCTTCATGACTGTGTTTTTAAGCTGCCATAACTATGAGCTTCAATCTGAGAAGAAGTAAAATGGAGTCTTTTTGCTTGGCCTGTACCCCCCCAAGCATGAGATGATGGTGTGGAAATCTTGAATAATCTCTCTTCATGATTTTAGTGCATGACCTAAATCCTAGAGTGTGTTCATGCATCATAGTTGCAGAATGTACTTTGAAAATCTTGCACCTAGTTGAGCATATGAGCTCTAATGGAGTATATAAGTTGAAATGGTGGGTTGTAAATCTTTTTAAGGATGTTTATGGAAAGAAGAGGGTATTTTTAATGTAAAAAACCCATCATAACACTTTTTCATAGTGGTGTTACCTAGAAGACAAATGAATCTACATTGAGAAGAAGACAAGGGGAAAGAAAACCATTATTAAAGGATGTTGGCAGATGTTAGTGTAATATTTTTAGTTGCATCAGGAGTTCAACAACTTGAGGAATGTTTTTCATTACCTAATAGGTGTAGGTAATGTCTTTATAGTTCACATAGGGATGATACCTGCAACTGACTCACTTGTAGATATAATTATGACCTTGTAATAGTCCTAGGTGATGTCACCTAGAGTCTTGCATTCAAATTGAAGAGGCAAGAAGTTGAATGGGTTGGTAGATGAATTTGGAGAGGTAAAAGAGGAAGTCATTATCATGCATATAAATGTATCAATGTGCATGAAAATTTTCTCTTGATGAATTTATTGAAAAGAATGAGCTTATAAGAGAGAAATGTATGATATGTACATCCTTATGTGTATGAGGCAAATTGTGTATATATAGAAAGCTTTATGAAGACTTAATTAATAATAATTTGAGCTGATGAAGAGTGGAGGAATAAAATTTCATTCATGTGTGAAAGAGGCTTTGTAGACTGTATTTGTAGCAAGATAAAGTGAAGAGAAGATAGGTGAATCAAGATGTGTGAATGAAGAGGATGAAGAAAGAAGAGTTGAATCAAAGATCAAAATTTGTTGGTTCAAGAAACTAGATGAAAGTGATAAAAAAATATTATAAAATCTAAGTGGGAGCTTAGAAAAATAGGGAGTTCATGCTTTCATGCAAGTAGGTGCTTGCAAAAGGCCAAGTGGGTGTTTGATTGAATTGTTAGGACTTGGTGCTTCCATGAAAGTTGGAGATTGCAAAAATTTTTGTAGTTTGTGCTTCAAGTTGAGTGGGTGCTCAACAAATTGAAATCCTTGTAATCATTTATAGGAAAATTTTCCTCATAGTGCATTGATTTTAGTGGGGTTTTCTCCCTTTAAGGTTTTACCACATTAAACATTGTCTTTATGTGTGTTTGCATGTTATTTTCCTATGTTTGAATGTCTTTGTTCCCTCATGGTAAAGTTTGATCAAGATTAAATGAATTTTTGAGTTGTTGAAGTGTTTGTAAAGTTTTTAGAAGCACCGATTCACCCCTCCCCTCTTAGTGCTTGTGTTTTCCAACAAATACACACTACCCTAACACTATTATTAAAGTGTTTTTCTCATAAATAAAACTTTAATTATCGAACTATTATTATTTAGATAAGAATGTCATATTTGTAATTGTTGTGATTTTTATTTATTAATAAAAATCAAGTGAGCCCTATTTAAGGTTATCGTGATGTTTTTTTTTTATCATGATTGTATCTTATTATTTCATCACAATTAAGGTCATTTTATTTTATGGATATAACTATTCCTTTTGAGATGATCATTAGCTACTTGTCTATGTGTATACCTACTATTTATATGAATGGATAATGGTTGATTTCTTAAGCTAAGGGAAACATGAACCATTCAAATATGAGATATATTTACATTACCATATTGATGTGGCTAAATATTTGCATTCATTATATGAGTTGTAGAATTCAAGATCTTGTTATTTATTTAGAAACATGTGATTATATTTGTTATACAATATAACAAACATTGTTATTTTTAGTGACTTATCCTAACTATATTTGATAAGATAAAATGTATCTTATCCTATATGTATTGATATGTTTACCATTTCAAAAATGTATGGCTGTAAATTGGTAATGAAATTCCAAATAATTTCATTTTATTTATAAATAGTTGTTGTAGACACTAAATTACGCACTTGGGTACATTTTTAGGTCCTAAAAATCATGCTAGCAATTACATGATTCCTAAGCAAGAAAACTAGTGGTTGAAAACTATATTTGGCCTCTTTTCTTTGTCTCTTGTTTTCTATTTGGTCTTACACACCCTACATCCCATTCAAAACTTTACTTTTTTATCTTTCATGGCTTTAGACACCAACACCTAGCTAGGACAACAACGCCCAGATGCTCCTGGGTGCCCTTGACCCTTTCTTACCTTACTCACTCTTTTTGGGTCTCTTTTATCTTTTAGGCATATTTTTCACTTATTGCTCAACCTTCCAGTTGTCAATTGCGAAATTCAAACAAGGGAATCATATAAATACATATTTATGTGTTCAAAATCAAGGATCAATCACTAAGACCACTATCATCACCTAATCTTACATTCCAAAGGTACTAAATCACTTCAAAGGAATCCGTCTAGCATCCATTTAAGGGACAAGGGATACATACTTGTGCATACACTGCATAGGAAAGAAAAATCTATTCTATTCCATCCACACATATTATTACACTACTACATTCTAGCTACAACCCATTATCATTTGTTGAACTTGCACAAGGGCATCTTAGGGCATCATTTCTACACATACACAAGAACTACATGGAGTTTGAGATTTAGTGTAGTGCTCGATCGTAATTTTAGTCTTCGAGTGACCTCCGGGGTCAGTTCGACTCGCCATTATGCATTTTTATTTTTAGTTTTGATGTGGTTTGTGGGTATGTGCAGGTGAACTTCATTTTGCAGGTTACATGTACTTTTGGCAATCAAGGAGTTAATATCAGGAAGTAAAAAAGAATCAACAACGAAACTCTTGTGACATAGAAGAAATTATATCCTTAGCTCTCGCATAGTCACCAATGCCTAGATCTATTCACTAGTGCCCAGACACCTCTACCCTACATTGGGCGTCTTTGTCTGTCTATACTTCTGCGTTCCAAATTTTACAGTAAGAAGTAATGACACTATTCCTATCTTGTTCAACACTTGTACCTACCCAAAACACTTCTTGTCCACTTGGAAATTAGCTAAGTCTTCTTACCTATTCTTCTTTCTTAGGGTTTTACATCGTTTCTTTCTTATTTCTTGGATCTTATTATATATTATCATTTTTTACATCCGTAGGAACAATAGTTACTCTGCAATCAGATTTAATTTGATTCAAATTAAATTAAATTAGTTGTATGTTATCAAAACTTGTCAATTATTTCTCATTTTGATCTTTAACTATAGTTTTTATTATAGATTTTATTTCATATTATTTGTAGGATATATTTTGGAACTTATTTGGATGTAAATAAATTCAACATATCATTAGGTGATTATTCTCACCTTTTAATCCATAGTCATTTGATTTATAGAACTATCTTGATTATAGTCATTTAATTATATGAAAGTAGCCTATAATGACTCTTAGTAATTTAAGATATCATCTGATGTATCTTAGTGAGTATAGCTTACCTTGTGAAATATACAATTGTAACTATCATCTTTCATTGATAAAAACTAGTCTCTTCAATTATGTAAACTATAATCCTTCATTATGCATGATTGTAACTTTGTAGTTGTATTTGATACTTGTGTATGTAAGATTATCATTAGATTTTAAATTGGCATATGGCCATGTATTTTTCATTTGACATTGTAATGTAAGCATTCATCCTATCCCATGGGGGAGGCTTCTTAAGCTATGAAGGAAATTTGATTACATTATAAAAATAATAAAATATAGGTAACAATATGATCGAAAATAGTTGTGATTAAAACATGAACATTAAGAATATGGGTTTTAAAATGAATATGTTATTTGATTATTTCTAGTGGTGTATTTTTGTCATGAATTCTCAATATGACAAGCTATGGCAGATTTTACAATCAATTCATTAATTCTTCCCCCTCTTGTTATTGTTTTCTTTTGATTAGTGTATCACTTTATGTGTGAGTTAATTTTTAATTATTTAAAAACAATGTATAAGACCCAACAAGTCTTACAAATTTTGTTTATGATGTGAATATGGTATAAAATGATGCAAATATGGGATAGTACCCAAACATGTTATTCACTCTAAGAGGATAAAACATGCAAACATTAAAAATTATGTTAATGCTCTCCCATTTCTATGAAAATTTAAATTTAGCTAACTATGATCAGAACTTATTATGGCACTTGTCATGAATCATAATGACTCTACTTTCATATATGAAATTTATGTACAACCAGTGTCTAGAAGGAATACACAATAGAATTTCATAGAGCATGTCACTCTTGTATAGTTGTCAGGGACTCATGATATGAATTCCTCATATAAGGACCCAAACTCATTTCCCTAGTTGACAAGGTTCATTTCCTAGTATCATTAGCATGGCAACACAAACCATTTATTTTGTTTGATTTCTATATTCATATTGTTTTGTATTATTTTGATATGTGTCTCATATATATGTGATGTGTACTTTCAAATATATTTTATTAGCATACGCCCACTACGTCTGTGAGGTTTTTTTTATGGTTAAACTACTAAGCAACACCATATAAATGGGTAAATAACACTATTCCTATTGGCTTGACCATGACTTACCTTAGAAGTTATGGCGTGGAATTTTTATAGGAAACATGGATATGTACTTGCACCTAATGTTATATAATTCATAGATATCATCATATATTATAAATGATCCATTAGACCAATAATAATATTGTAGTGATGTTATGTGACAATTTTATTTGTTGTAATTTATTACATAAACTATGAAAAATAATTGATTTCAAATTATGATTATTTATTTAGATGAAATGGATATTCTATTTATTTATGAATTTAATTTAGATATACTTGATGATGAATTACATTGATATGTTTCATTACGATCATTGGATATTATTATTTGTTGATTGTATGATGTACGCCATTTGATTATGTTGAATCATGACACCTTGATTTGAAAATATGGACAAATGATGTCAATGAAACCCCTTTTGATAAACCAAATATAGAGGTAAGGAATTGGTTTAACTAAACTCGTGAATACTTAGATAGTGTTGAAACTAATAAATTATTAGAAAAATTGGGAAAATTGAGATAATGCACAATAATTTTAAAGTTTAACCTTTGGGGGAATTATAGTACAATATTTTCCATGTCTTGAAAGTTTAACTTCCGAATATATTCAAGGTAGACTAGAAATTGGTGGTGACCTAACTTAAGGTTGACCCTAGGGAAGTATTGAGCACTTCAAACCTAATCTAATAGGTTTTCAATGCATGGTAGAGAATATTAATACTTCATCATGATTTTTTGAGTGTATTATGATTTATATAGAGGAAACAAGCCCCATATTTCTTAGGATTAAGGAATACAAGACTTCTAAATGGTGAAGAGTTAGGATTGATCTTTCCCTCATCAAGGATCTCTTTTATTTGGCACCAAAAGGTTTCATTCTCCCAAATTGATCCTGACGCAGAGCCCTGCATATACTCTTCAAATCACCAACAATTTTTTGCTTCAGAAGTCATTAATTCACTGGTACAAACATCAAATTTAATGAACTCAATCTTTGCTCAAGAAGGAAAATCTTGCTCAAAAGCACTAAAGTTCTTAAAACATTGAACCAAAGCACAAAATAATTATAAGCATGTTTAACTACACCATACCAGCATGATCAAACCATTCAACAAGTTTCACAACACCATTTTCAACAACTTGCTTTGTAAACCTCCAACTAGCCTTGTAGCCCTGGAAAATCAATGTTTCTAAAAAAATCACCAAATTATCACCCTTAACCCTGACTACTAAAATTTTGGGACACTCTTTATGCCCATTTATATGTCTACAAAATTTCAAGTCTTAAATCAATTCCAATCAAAAGTTATAATAAAAATACCATTTACCTAGGCCTTCCAATTAGCCCTCGTAGAGTAGAAATCTTGAATCTAGGAAATATGCACAAACTTCCATGAAAATATGTTTACATTTTTGGATACCCATTTTTATTTCTTTCTTTTTTCCAAGTTTTATGTCCTAGCTATTCTCCTGTCATCCTCCTAAACTCTAATTTTCACTCCTTTTTGCTTGTCTAAGTAAGGTCTAGGCTAAGGTTTCAAGTAGCAAAAATATAGGGTTTAATTTCTTGTCTCTACTTTCCCACTTCCTGAAACACCTTTCTTCACATAATTCCACTTTGATCATGCTTCTTACAAGTCATTTCATAGGTCACCCTGACTTATCCTCTCAATACCTTCCTTACTGGTTAGATTTGCTCATTTTCCACCTTAAGGATGCCTATCTTGTTCTTAAGTTCTTCTAATAGACTCTCCATACTCTATTTTCTCACCTCTCCTATCATGATCTTTTTCTTTGTTAATATTTTTGAAAAACCTCACTGCACTAAGTGCCTTTATACTCTCCTTATCCTCTTATTCTAAATCAACTCTCCTTCTTATTCCTTCAAGTTCAACTTGAATCTCTTAACTGAGACATTCTTGCTACTTCTTGTTGCCCAAAGTAGCTAAAATCCTTGTAACCATATTTCATATCCAGGTCCTAATATTTTAGCTTAAGGTCTCTACACCATTAACATTAAACTCTCTTAAAAGATATTCTTCTTCTTCCTTATGCATCACATTCTCTAAGACCTTAGTCTTTTCGTATTCCATATCCCTTTTCTCACCCTTCAAACATCTGTCACTCTTTAGGACTATCAATGCTACTCAATCTTGAACTACCCTTCTTCTCATTTGATTAAATTCCTCTCTGCTACAGTATTCTTGATCAATGGAGAATAAATCAAGGTATTTTAGACACTACCATTGGACTCCTCTCTCAGTGTTACTTTAGCATATTTGAGCTCCTTACCCAGTTATCATGAAATCTTGGTTCCAAATTATCTTGCAAGGATAAGAAGCTCTAGATCATCTTACTAAATTGTGTTATGAGAAATACTGTATTATATAGACTCCCACTTAGTGCTCTTAACTTCCCATCTTTAAGACCATTCCATAGATTTTATACATCTGTCCTGAGGCTTTACCTTCATTTTGAAAAAGTTTTAGAACTGGCTTAGGTTACTGCCTTTAGATTAACTCTTAACACCGTGATGCATCAGATCTGCACAATGTTTAATCAAAGCTAAACAAAGTTATATCTGATAGTTAACTAGTTTATGCTCTTCATGAGGGTTTGTAACACACATTAAGGTGCCTAACTCAAGGAATTCAAATATTCATTATCAGGGAATGAATCTATACCTTTAGACTCACCATTCCTCACTCTGATCAGTGTATTTTAGGGCATTTTCTTAATAGAAAATTGTCACAAATCTTGACCAAACTATCTTACAGGAAAGCCAGCTCTGTTATCATACCACATAAATCATGCTATAAGTTTTTGAGAAACTTACTTGTATTGTATGAATCTCACTTCAATTATGCATTTAACTTACCAGTCAAAAGACCCTCCATAGATTTTATACATCGTAAAGATTTGATCAGTTTACCTCAAACTTTTGAACAAGTGCCTAGAACTGGTGATGGACTATGCTCTAAGATTATACTTTAACTCGTGATTCTTAGCTTGCACAATTGCTTATTCAAGATAAACAAAGTTATATCTATAGTCAATCTCCAGTTTATACTCTTAAAGGGTTTGTAACACACCTTAATATCACCTTTTACTCTGCTATGAATTTCATTACATATCACTTCAAAGAAACAAAAATATAATATCACACAAGAAAAGCTCATGCGAAACCTCTCATGTTCTAGGTATGTATAAGTCCAACTATGTGGCTAACTGTGCTTTACTCATCAACTTGGCTTCCTTAACACTTAAATCCTTTGTCACCTTACCATTTATAGGAGTTTCTTATCATTCACATACAAACCATTTGTGATCTCAATATTTTGTGACTAATTGTTAGTCTAATGCGAATATCAAACTAACCTTGGAATAAATGCTTCTTTCATTGATCTAAACCCTGATTTTGTGTCTTAGACTGATGTAGACATTATTTTTGCACTTTTTAGATTATATCAACTCTATTGAAACTTCATACACTATGATCAACTACCTCATTCAAAGCTCTGTCACACCTATTAAACTAGGGATATTTCATCTGGATGGAATACTAGTGATGATAAGGTTTTTCACCACTAGGCTTTATGAACAAGGGTTTGAACCAATTATCTTATGTTAAATCTGTGCTTTTCACCCTTAGAATCATTTGGAACTCACTGTGAAAGACACTGCAAAATATGGAGATTATATCCATAATTCCTAATACCAAACATGCATCCACAAATATTATCAATTCCTTCAATGGTTAAAACAATGATCCATAGGGATCTAGAGAAACAACATTTCATTAGAGAAACCATAATTAGAAGGAAAAATAAGCAAAATAAGGAGGAAAAGGTTCTTGTGTGATTTGTATCAGAGATGACAATATTATCTAAGGACTATGGTATTCATTCTTGTGTGATTTTTATGATAGTGACAAGGTCTAAAGGTGAAGAAGTATTACTTTGCGATCCAGATATACCTACGAAGAAATTTTTTCTGTACAGAGTGGTGGTTCTATAGTTCAGAACAATTTTCTCCTTCTTCTTATTTTTCCTTCTGATTCTAGTTACTATGATGAAGTGGTGTTTTTATAGATCCCTATGGATCATACAATATGGATCAAATTAAAATAACACAAAAATCACATTCATCATCCAAAAATAGTCAAGAAATACACATATCATAGAATATTCATAAAGGAGGTCTATTACATTCTTCATGCAATCATATTATAGACTCCATGAACCATCTAGGGCCCTTTCCCACATAATTTATCTTCAAATCCTTCCTCTACCATGCATCACTGACTCATCTAATTTGAGTTTCATCTCATATACACTTGACTCATGGTGGTTAAACCAAGTTTACTTAACTCACTAAGGTTATAGGACGAGTTTAACTCATGGACCCTTACACAAGGTGAGCTTGTCTTACTTAACTCACCTAAGGTCTCAAATGACCTCTTATAACCCAAAATGACATCATTATCAACATTAAAACTTTCAAGCTACACCTTTCAAATTCAATTTTCAAATTTTCTCTTTTGGAGGGAAACTCAAAATGTCCCATTTAACACACAAGAAGGTCTTGTAAAGACCATGGAGGAGTTATAAGACACTTACCAAGAACTCTAAGGCCTAACACACCCCTTTTAAAAAATTACAAAATTTGAGGCCTTTACAGTGATGCTCTTGCATAGGATCCATGGTATAGAATGTTGTTTGGAAGAGTGGATGTAGGAATCAAATCAGTTTGGTTCTTTATTGTGTAGTGCATTGTGAGACCATTTGGTTCTATGAATACTTCCTCTTCTACTCAACTCTTTAGCGTATTATGATGATTATTTTGCAACACACACTATAACTTTTTTCTTTCTCACCCTAAAAGGTTTCTTAGTAAAAATAAATATTAACATACATTTTTGAATCTCTAAGATGAGTTTAAATAGTTTTTAAGTAGAGTATAAATTGATTTTTCTAATTTGAGATAACTCAAATAGGTTAAGAACTAACATTTTCCATGAAAATTCATTTTTTGTGACTTGAACTAATATGTAGAATTGTGTTCATATAAGTATGGCCTTCTAAGAATTATGTTATAAACCTAAATATTTGTGATTTCATAAGTAACACTATCATCCACTATACTGAAATTATACTAAAATGTACATTATCTCCAAAATTTAATACTTTCCTCACTAGAGTCATCAAAGCGAGTATGGATCAAGATATGAGTAAGTAGTAAGTTTAGGGTGTTGATCTATATCTTAAAAAATTATTTGCTTTAAATCTTACTATTGATGATGGCATGGAGGTGTTTCAACATAATATATTCTTATGATCCTCTAAAGAATTGGTGATATTGGAATCCATTCTAAAAGGAGAACTGTCTAAATTAGTTTCATCTATGAGTATAAGACTTGATGTATATTATGCAAATAGTGATTATTTGTGACATTAAGAATAATTATAGGTGTGCAAGAAATTTTCATGAAACAAATTATCACATGATTTATTTTTTACTTTATATGATTTGTAAGGCATAAGATTCTTCTAATGTTTTTATACTTCTTAGGATAAAATCCCTTGCAATGTATATTTTACTTCTCTGAAGGGGGTTGAGATGATGTATTATGCAAGTACTAGATATTATACATGGCATTGGATGATGAGGGGGAGAACTTCTTTATATGTTTCTTGGCATCAATATTGAAAAATTTGTTGGATGATTTCCACAATGGGTCATAAATCAAAATCTCCATCATTACATGGATATAAGGTGAGATCCTAATGATAAACTATAAACAACTATGTTTCTTCCCAGGATCCTCATGTATGCAAACAATGTATTTATGGAATTCATTGGTGTAGTATTCTACTAAATAATTATTATGTTGTCACAAATTTTGTAACTTAATCTATGCATCCTCATAGTATTTGAGGAGGTAAATTTAATTTTATAAATCACTAAAACATTCCCCCCATTTTTGAATGTGCTTGTAGGATTTATTGCACTATGCATTGAATTTTTCCCACTACTGGGATACTAAAGTCCACATACTCAATGGTATATGGTTGATATTCATATTCTTCATCAAAAAAATTAACATATAAGTAGGCATCAAGTTTGTGAATCAACTTATCCAATAGGATGTTAAGATTCAATTGGACCTTGAAAGGGCTATAATTCCAAAACTACTAGTAACTGAGATACAATAATTAAGATGATATGTTTATTGGGAGGATACAAAACATCAAATTATAGAACTATAAAAATTTGTCGGTCCATTATACTTTTATGAAATCCTTAATGATGTTTTGTATGTATTGGGATACCTCAAGTTGAGTTTTGTAATCAATCATCCCACTCTTAAGTGACATTATTCTATATAGAAAGAAACAAAGCTCACTTAATTTATTTATTTCTATCCTTACATTCATATGTTTACATGCACAAGAAAGATCTATGCTTTGATACCGATGATATGTATAGGGTTACCCAAGATTAGTTATATACTGGATAATGAAACACCTAGAGTTAATTGTGTATTTTAAAATGTGTAGGGAAAATATGTAGATCAATTTATATACACATTCAAATGCAGAAGAATTGTATGTAGAAATATAACTTTTGTTCAATATGTAAAATAGGGAAAGAACATATGTGTACAAATTAACTAGTAATAATAAAATAGAAAATTATTATGATTATAATGGGAATTTACCCTACTTTATGTACTTAGACTATTGTGAAATAATCCACATATATAGATGTCTTTGAATTTATATACTTAGGTCAAGATAACTATCTCCTATCTAGTATGCATGTGCTCCCTTAAGTGATACATATATGCATAGATGATGTGTAGATGATTAGTGTGGATACATTATATATGCATATAATTTATGATTACAAGAATGAAATTACAACTAAAAATGATTGCAATAAATATGGTTATAAAACTGCCCCATCTTTCTTGGTTGAATGATTTCTATATTGTGTTGCACAAGATGTTGAAAATAAGTTCTAACATGACATGTGAATGACATGTGGTAAAAAAATACTAATTATATAATTATTTCATATAATTGTAGCAACATTTTACATGAAAATAAGTAAAGCATAATAGTGTTGGTGTGTCACGAGAGTGTGAGGGGTTGCATACCACTTTACAAGGATATGAAGGCCATGATTTGGTACATGACATTGTAATAATTATGAACAATATGTGTATAATCGAATAAAATGTACATACCATAAAGGAAGATGAAAAAACATGTAGGAGGTGTGTGTGTTATGTTGTGAAGGGTGTAAGAATGTGGGAACATCAAGTGTTGTATTATGCTAATGTAGGGATATATAAATTATGGGGATTTTGAAGTGGGTGTGTGGTGCATGGTATTATGTAACATGATAAACCAAGTAGCCACACTAATTTTCCAATGATATAAAGTTTTGAGTAATCTATGAGGTAATTAAAATATTTACAACATGTTGTAAAGAGTTGAACTTATGTTGAAAAATACAAGTCTATATCCCTTCCATGAGAGAACACAAATATAAGGAGCTTAATAATTTCAAGACAAGTGAGGAATTTTGTAGAACTAAAAATTTATATGAGTGAGTCTACAAGGTTACATGAAAATAATACATATATTTTTCTCTTTCCCCTTTTCCCCTATTATTTCCCTAGTTTAAAGTATTTTGTACGAAATTATAGAAGTATGGTTTTGGTTCGCTAAAATTGTACCATTATAATTATGGAAGGATTTTTTTGGGTGATTTTGACCCTTGTGCTAGGTATATGAAATTTTGTGGCCATGATTTCTCAACCTTTCTTTCCCATTTTATGTTAGCATGTAGGCCAATAGGGTTCTAATTTTAATTTGACAAGTCTATAAATAATAATTATGTTAGCACAATGAAAATAAATAAATTTATTGATGTGAGTGAATAAATAAGTATCCCCATGTCAAACTCAATGTTAAAACATTTATATAATATCATATACCATTTTCCTTGTTCCACTCATTTAAAGGATAATGACTATCATACTTGCATTAAATTAGATTTAATATTGAACTACAATATACTTGGTATTCTTATTGCCAAATTTTTGAAAATCCTAAGGGTATGGTAATAATGGATGGATAAAATATAACCCCATGAAATCCCCTAGATGTTTTATGTAGTGATAGTTAGGGGTCGTAATTAATAGATTCCTTAAACCATAAAAATTTCATATTTTAGAAGGTGATACCTCATCTAAGTAAAATTAATACGCAAATCGTAAGGAATAATAAATTTTTCTTCTCTTATTGAATGAGTAAAATATTATAGACTCAAAAATTATATATATGCATTTTTATATAATATTAGGATGAAATATACAACATCCACTAATTGATGATACTCTTAGGAATTTATCCTAACCATGATTACAATAAGAAAGACTTGAATTGAACAATACTTTGTGCCTTAGACAATGGGGCTCTACTACAATTATACTTAGGAACTTAACTTTTTTATTGTTTCATTAATTTGACTTATGAATTACTTTTGGATGCTTTACATTTCAATTTCTCACTCTATTTTTAGAATTTGGTGAGAGAAGTAAAGATAATTTTTTAAATAAAGATACCTCAACAAATATTCCTTATCTTGATTAGATCAGATTTGATTAATCTCATCCACTGAGAAGGTAATCACCCATGGGGAATTTTATTTCAATTACAATATACAATGTCACTCAATAATCTAGTTACCAAAGAAAACAAATCAAGTCCAACATGTTCTAAATATAACTATGTCGGTGTTGATAAAACACAAAATAACACATATTTTGAAAAGGTGAAAAATACATTTTTTTTGCGGATGCACAAAATAACATGGAATCTATAAAGGCACACAAATGTATAACAAATGTAGTGCACAAATATTTAAAAATACACATGCATGTAATTGTGCACATTTCCAATGTAAAATATCCTAATGCAAAACTCCAAAGGTAGTGCAAAACTTCAAAATCTTCATGCCTTGTTTTATTTACTCTAAGAAACACTATTATAATACTCAAAATTTGAACCTAAAGAACTTGGAAATAATCATTTTCTTCCAACATTATCTCATTTATACATTTAATTTACTTAATCCAAAGGCATATTGCTTGATTCCCACACTCCGAGTCTACTAGGTCACAACATGATTTTTATCTTAGAACATTTAAAACCAATACACCATATAAACAAAAGATATATATAATCCTATTTATTCACCTCATGTCTATCATTATGTCCTAAGATAATCCTACATAAAATCACCTATAAGTGAACAAATTCAACTAAATTTTTTATCCAAGGCCAATGATTTTATCTATTTTACTTGCAAAATTCATATTTTTAGATGCACAAGTTACCCCAATCATGTGAGGGTCAATTAAGTGGGAAATAATTCACAAAATATAAATATAAAATCATATACACCCTAACTCATTATAGAGTTATTGATCATATATGGATATCACACTCAAGCACACTATACGATGTAATTTGGATCCTAATCATTTAATTTTCAATTCCTTCGAGTAGTAGAACAAGATAAAAGTTTTTGTGTGTGTATTTTGCCCTAGATAATTCTCAATTACCATAATTGAAATCAAATATCAGTTCCAAGTATTAAAGGCATTATTAGGGCTTGCTAAATTTTCATTTTTTAACATTAGCACACATCCACTTAGAATAGAACTATATGATCCTAAGGTTCTTTAAAATTAGTGATATGTAGGTAATTTTCAATAGTTAGGGTATTTTTGAGGTCATTCTTGCTTATAAAAATAACCCATTTCTATAGGTCTTAACGTGAGGGGAGATGGTTTCAAAAAAGAACACATTTTTAGGTATATAAGTTTCATCGCCACATTATAAATATATATCCATGATTCAAAGACACTAGTGCATTGGGTGTTAGAGTGTAGTCATATATTAGAAGACCAAAGGAAAAAGTTAGCCACATGAGGATGAAATGATAAAATTATTATGCCTAGCTTGGGAAATTTTGTATAGATCATATTTCTATATCCCCATAATTTACAAGAATATTTATAACATTTTGTACAACCTAATATCACATTTTTGTATCATTGTTCCATATGTAGACCTTGCAGAATGGTGTACTATTTCCATCCCTAAACCTAGATCTTTTTATATAACTTTCAAAATCCATGATTGAATGTATATTTATCCTCACACGATTTAGTACTAATGTATTTAACATTCTATATCATCATACACATTGAAATAATTAATATTAATTATAGTAAAGCACATTTTGTGATTACATCTTGATGAATCCTCTTTATTTTATTAATTGTGCCTATAGATTTATTATTCACCATCTATGGTTTAAGATTTATATATGATACTCAATACCATAGTTTATTATAGGGTTTTTCTAAAACCCATAATTTACCTTTTGACCTTTTACATAAATAAAATGGATGAAAATAATGGTTAGATTACGATCATTATGATCACCTAATCCTAGTTGATCTTACCACTATATCCAAAGATGTCGTTGACATGAAATATAGTTACCCTTTTATCACAACCATGCATGAAATAATGAATTTAATGGATGGTTTGGTAAGGAAAGAACAAATCTCTAGGAACAAAATATTTTTGGGTATATCATTTATTAGATATTATGAAAAAAAACTCATATCAATCATTAATTAATAAAATGACCAACTCCATTATCACCTTCTTCATTCAAACATAGTTTACACATTTTATCCTAAGGGTTACCGTCATAGTGCATTACTTATTTTTTTCCAAAAGAATTATCTTGGAATTGATATAGAAAAGATTAAAGACTTCCTATAAGAATATATTTATAATGATGAGATATTACTCAAAATCTTCCTAAGAACCATAATGGTACTCGATCAAGAATGGTTCCTTTTTTACTTGTGGCATCCATTTTTCATAAAAATAATAAAAATAAGAATTTTTTACCCACTTTCAAAGAAGTGACAAAATTATGAGTTTTAGTTCAAACCTCTCTTTGATTTACATCAAATTATAATTGACCTATTTTATCACTACATTATTTGATTAAAGACACCCTTATTAGGTCCACCCCAACAACTAACTGATAAGGATAATGATATTTATTTGGATAAAATTTTCTTCCTCATCTCTTGCATGGGCCCTTTTATTTTAATTTTTCATCCTTTAAGCAACAATATACCAAATTCATCAAGCTTCAGGAGTCAGTGGTTAAGTCTCTCTATTTATCTCTAAGGTTAAGAAAATGCACGACCCCTCTAATCACAAGACATCGATGCATACACATGTACATGATATTCTATAAATAGAATCCATTTTATAAAATTATGACACTCACATGGATCCAAAGACTTTTAATCTAGTTAAAGACACATCCATATAAATTCTTATATATACAAATATTAACAAAATTTCAATTCATTTGTCATATTTCACAATCTTGTGGTAGACAATGATATTCTCTCCACATAGAAGTAATTTAAAAAGATCAATTTCCAAAAAAATACATCATGAACTATTATCTATGATAGTTTATAGGAAAATAATATAGCTTTCCCCCATCCGACATTTCTTTAAGACACATCCAACAAAAATTAATGAAAACCTTTTTGAAAATTTCATCAAATTAAAGGACATGATATAAATACCTAAATTATGTTACAAGAAAAAATTATCTAACATGCAATTGAAGGTCATATCAAATACGAAAAAAGAGACATTACCAAAATAAAATCACCCATGATTCCCACAAAATAGATGATCATTGTACTACCTCTATTGACATGCATTAACATAATGTTTGGATTAATAATAATAGTAGTTACAACAAGTTTTATATTGAAATTTATAAAGTTTTAGGACAACCTTTATTTTTACGGCCTACATCAATATAGATAAATTATTTAGAAGGATATATCAAATTTAATATTATCCACTTATTGTGGTCATGTATACATCTCTATAAAAAACACTCATCATAAAAAAATTATCTAGAATACATTGGGATAACATTAGACTATCCCCAAAAATTCCTCACTTACATTTATAATGGGTTCATTAACAAGATATATAATGACATCCATCACACAATTATTGAAAAGAAATTTGGTCCTAATCCAGAGGATTCATTATACATCTTCCTTATCACAGACATTACAAATAATCTAGTCATACCCATTAATACATGAACACCACACAATCACCCTCTCCATATGATACACATGAAATAACTTGTATATAATATAATTCCACACATATTTTTCTCTTGTGCTTCCACCAATGGTCTATGATCTTAGAACTATTACCATTCATTTTATATATTCTACCCTATCTCACGAATATGGATTTACCAGACGATATAACACATTTCATGGGTTTGATGTGATTGTTGAGGGAACAATACTACCCAAGATCCAAAATATTTAGTTATACTATTTATGAATTATGTCCCATAGGTATCAGTATTGGTTCTAATTATAAATTTTCTCTTTCTTAATTTCTTAAAGTGAAAATACAAAAAAAATATAATATTATTAAAAGACAAAACCAAGACCTACACGTGACTTTTTCATTCATTGTATAGATGTAAGCATCATGATCACTAGATTTAGCACTGTAAAATATCCTATTGTTTTTTATTTTTTCTCTGTAATAACAATAAGATGATCAAATATACCTTACTCCATGGACATTATACACACTTTAATGATTCTAATAGCATACTACCCTAAGGGAATCTCACCACCATGGGGGCATGTCTTCACTTGGAAATCTAGCACATTGTGCCTAATTATATATTTCACAATGTTTGGCCTCTAATAACGTATAGACTCATAAATTCAACTTGTCATTGTGAAATGCCAAGTCTAACCATCTATCTTTGCTAAGTAAAATTCCCACATTTAGAATCCAATCTCTTCATCTCTCTAGTCATTCTATAACTTGATTGTATTTACACTCTTCTTTGTCATCAATTCTAAGAATATTATTTAATCAATATATGATAAAAAAAAAAAATATTAATGACACAAATTTTAATTTTTGTATTTATCTTTGGTCTGAAAATGTACCAAAGGGTCGAGATGCAAGGTCTGGTCATGGCTGACTTGTACGGTCCTACCCATTTACAATCATCAACTCTTATTTCAATTTCAAATCATTTTTTGGGTAGTTTCATCTTCCAATGGTCAGCCTCATTAGAATATCTCACATATCAAGTTGAATTATCATAATCTCCTATTGAAAAGATAATTCTAAAATCACTCAAAGGGTTCCTAAATTAGTTTCCAATCATTTATATTAAAGCACTCAACCAGGTCAATGACTCTAGCTTCATCCATTCCAATCATTTAAATATCATATAGCCATGTTTTAGGAAGATAAATGTCATTCCAAGTATTGTACACGGGTTTCAATCAACAAAGGATTAGGTCACATAGTTAAGGCACACCACATATCACTACTACCATGTTGGGTAGATTCTATACTATAAATTTAACTTTCTATCTTGGTGTCAAGAGACACGAAGGCACCATTAGGATTTTTTAGCTATACAAACTTTCACAAGCACATAGTATAACTACATGAGGCTTGATCCCACAACAATGACATGTAGTGTAATAATTGGATTAGTTCAATAGCTAGGATTATAACCACCAAGGGTATTCTATCCTAAAACACACACACACACACACACACACACACACACACACACACACACACACAAACATTTTCTACTTTGGTTTTCAAATTCTTTGATGAATGGTTTTGCAATTTTCTATGGTTTTTACTTTGTTGAAAGTTATTACAAGTCATTATAAAGTTGTACGAGCAAGAGTGACATACAACAAGAATCATTTCTAGATAATCAAAGCGTATAGGAAGTTGTATATCCATATTTTCAAAGTATCCAAAACCATAATGTTCTAGGTTCAAACCATACATGTCCAATCTATACCATATAATAGTTATACAATCCCACCCCTACTCAGTTTGCATTTCCAAAACTTCCACTACATGTTCTATAACTATATATCTTCCTATTTCATTTCCTTACACATTCAAATCATTTTTGAATAATCATGAATAGATAATTTTATTTCACATCTAATATTTTGATCAATTAATTATCATTTATCAATCATTTGAAGTTTGAATGCATTATTTTGGTTTTGCATAATTGATGTTAGAAGTTGATTAGATCATAATAATCCACCAGTTGCAAACCTTTACATTCTTTTTTATTATTTTGTACAAAACCTAGAAATTAATTCATGTGTAAACATTTGGTGAGCTTGAATCTTTCAAACTTATTACTCCAAATTCTAATTTTAGTACATCATGCTTCCAAATATCATGGATCATTATCAACATTTATATAGTTTGTCTAAGAAATCCATCCCTTACCCCACTCATGTCAATCATCTGCCACCATATGATGACATTGTTTGGATATCTCATGAGCACATATATGACGGTATATTTTCTCATTATATATTCACAGTCCTCACTAATACCATAAAAGGTGGGGGTGTCTTGATATATATGATAATCATATCTTATTAGATGATATATCACAACATTTTGCACACTATTTATAAGAAATTCCTAACAATATAGATATTCTTCTTTATATTTTATGTGATCAACTAAAACATATTTTTGTCTCTTCCACAGCTAACCATGAGCTTCCTTTATCCATTCCTCCATTAAGAATGTTTATTATATCGAGGAATCTACAGCTCTACTTATTAGTATTTACATGATTATCCCTATAACCACTACTATTCCTACATCACATATCTACACTCATAATGTTTCACATGATTATTCTAACACACAAGCTCTCAAATCCATTGTTCATAATTTACAAGATCTAATCTTATAACTGCAACAAGACGCATCTTCTTCTTCTCATACTATAAATTCCACTCAACTTCTTCATAACCCACATGCACCTCAAGTGGCTTCATACCCTATACCTATCAATTTCATTTTTCCTAAACTATCTATCTATTATGTAAAGGGTGATACAAAAGAGCACCTCCATATGTTTCATGTTACTTTCTTGGAATACTCTTCCAATGATTCAATTCTTACCAGGGTTTTTATTTGAAGTATCAAATATTATTCCTTATAATGTATTTATGTTCTACCCATGCATTTTGGAAGGACATTCACTCCTCTGGATAATCAATTCCTTGCCTAATTTCATATCAAAATTTGTGAAAAAGTGTCTTATGATCAAATGGATAAAATATGACAATGTTCCAATGATCCAATTAGTGATTATGTTATGTGATATAAGACTACATTTTCCAAGATGAAAAATCTATTAGTTGACATTGAATATCTCTTCACTCAAATTCTTCTTACTCCTTTACAAGGATGGTGATGTTTGAAAAGTTTCATTCACTTGATAATATTTTTCATACTTTGAAAGAAAATGAAACTAAGATCCTTAACATGAATTAACTTAAATATGTTGTTCATCCTCCTAGCACCACTACTCACATGTTTGAAACTAAAGCTACTTTTAATATAAAGGCTACTAATGATAATATTTAAGCTAAAACCATAATCAATGTTTTGTCTAAACATGTGAAGCTATACATTTACAAACTTCTAGATGGCAGTTCACTTGTTCACCTTGTGCACCACAAAACTTGATTCAAAAATTACTTGAGGGTAAACTTATATCTCTCACTCCACCACTTGATATTGATACAAGTTCACCCCATAGTAAGATATTTGATGCTAATGATAATTGTGACTACCACCAATGTATTGGTCACTTCACTAAAATTTTATTTAAACTTGGTCATCTTATCTAAGATTTAATTAATGTCATTATTTGAATATGATACTACATCTCAACCCCAGCCTATGAATGATAATGAAAAACTCAACATCTTTAGTGACCCACTACCAAAACATGATGTTGTCAAATCTAGGCCCCAGAAGTCCACAATTTTTATCATGCTGTCCCACCTTCACCATCTTATGATAATATGTTTGGCATAAATATTGGAATTAATTTCATAATGGTCACCTCATCAATTATTTCCTTTAATAGCACTAATATAGAACATGAGTTAGTTTCTAGTACATTATACATCCACACTTTGATACACCAACATCATATACACATTATTTTGGTTGATAGATGTTGGGCTGAGGAAAACGTGACTAAGTATAAGAGGAACATGTGATAGTAGCATGGAAGAAGGGGGTGTGTGAATAGGCATGGGTGGTTGGTAGAATTGTGCCCCGAAGTCTCCTGCCCAATCACTCAGAACTTAGCCATTTTTTATAGCACGGGCCAAAAATAGGAAAAGTAGTTTGAGTGCAATTCAAGTAAAGATAAAAGCATGAAGACGTCATGGCCAAGGAAGAGCTATTTTGGGAACAAGTGGAAGACCAAGAGACATGATTTTTTTGAAAATATTAGGATTAAGATAGAGTTCAATTATAGATTAATCTATTATTACCCACCATGTCAGAGCATGCAGTTATTGACGCATGGATATTATGAGCATGAAACCTATTTTGAGAATGCATGGGCGGTGAAGGGAAAGTCCCCACCCCTATAAGTATGTAGTATTCTTCCTTTTTTGATATAGGTTTTGAGTTGTAATAGAAATATGATGTTGGTATGAAGTTGCACGCATGACTCTATGAGAGTATTGTGATGTATTCAATTATTGTTTTGTGATGAGTTAATATAATGGATCATTGTGGATGGATATTGGTTATTGATGTCTCTATTCATGGTACTTGTATGGTAAATCTAATACTAATTCTTAGGTGGTCACTATGTTTCCTTATTACACATTTTTCCAATATGAGCTAATAGATCTGGTACTTATGATGGGATATATGCTTTGATAATGGTTATATGAAGATTCATGCTAACATCTTGACAAGACATTATAAAAGAGGGACCTGGTAGCTTCACACTCTTTGGGTGAACATTCAAATCTCTCAGGATGAAGTGACAGCGTGCCTAGGAAATTGAGGGGAAAACAAGACTACATTTTGGTTCCATTTTTGGGACCTCTTTTCAAATGGTTTTCCATGATGTTGCATGATGATGGCATATCGATTGACTCTTGTGGCTATTGAAAGTTGGGTGGATGACAGAAAAGATCAGTTTGCACAAAGATATGGTTTTGGACTTTATTTCAATGCACACAAGTGGCTTGAAGATAATATTTATCATGAGCTCTATGAGACATTATTTTATTGCTTTTCAATAGAGTTATATGAGTGGTTGTCTATCATACTGCATCAAATAAAATTTGGAGTTACAGACTAAGGGTTTGGATGTAGAAAGATTACCGGACTTTGTTTGATGTAGATGAACCTTAGATGTGTGCTGTAGATTGTTGTGCACAGTTATACTTTGGAATACATCATTTCTATGTATTCTTGTCTAGAAGTTTCTGAGTTTGAAGTTTTTGTGTGAGCCCAGAGGATCTTACATACACGTTATTCCTTTAGCAATTAATATCTTGATGATGGTGTTTATTTTATAAATGTTACCTATGGCTAGCTAAACCCACCACTGCATGCAGGGGAGGAGCAGGTGTGGTGAAAGATGGAAGACTTAGTGGAAAAAAGGCAGAGAGAAGAAAGGTGGCTTAAGTATAATGAAGCATGAGAGAGGGAATTGGCAAGAATCGTGATATTGAGGAGTCTGTGGAGTTGTGGAAGATGATGTCTTGTGAAGGATTTTAAGCTCATGTAGAAGATGTGGAGCTATAGCATCAGGCTCTCGCCAATTTAGGAAAGGATAGTAGAAAATCCCCTTTGGGTTCTGATGAGAGTGGATCAGAGGAAGAAAGATTGAGGACTGCAGGCATGCATATGATCCCACCTAATGACCTAGCCCCTACACTCGGTGTTCTAGTTCTAGAGGTAACCATTGATCAACAGGTGAGTGTAGGTAATCCAGTTGTGATAGGTAGATATCATTTTCCTTTGAATACAAAAGTGCATCAAACAACACATACATCTATGGAAGTGCAGACATCATCTTTGTTTGGGGGTCTAATTGGAGGAATATTTTATGGTGCATCATGTAGACAGAGTGTGGGCACATAGAACATTGGGAATACACCTAGAAGTACTAAAAATTTGTAGATTGTGGGATTTTAGTTTATTACTACTATTGGGACTCAAGGAAGTACATCCACTAGTTTTTACTTACTACAGGAGGAGTGGATATGGAGAATGGGAGGCTCAGGATCAAGTGGATCAGGTGGTTTTAGTGGTGGAGGAAATACTGGTGGGGATTCTAGTTCTAGATCTGGTGGACAAGGTCCACACCCTCATCAACCACAATAAGTATATTATGATATGTCCCTTCAATTTCCAGAATATAGGGGTATCGAAGATGCTACAAAGCATGTGCATAAGTGCGAGATGCTATGGCATGGTAAAGGAATTAAAGCCTCAAATAGAAAGGTGAATCATTTTGTTACTACTATTCAAAGGCACATGCATAGTTAGTACAAGAAGTATGACCCGCACCAAACTATGGTGGATTATAATTCTTTGCACTCTACATTTCTAGTAGAGTTCCATATTCCTGAGTTTGAGTAGAAAAGTATCAGCGCGCTTAAGGACATTAAACATTCTTATCTGAGAGCATAATGGAGTATGAAACACATTTTAAAACTTTGTTGTCAAATTTTTCTTATGCCATACACCCCAGTCAGCATGCACAATGGTTTGGTAGTGTCTTGTTGACTCCATTCAAAAGGGTGTTATATCATAAGACACTTTAAGACCCGCGTGATGCTTTGAAGGTGGCTCTGCACACTAAAGCAATTGAGAGCATGGAAACTGGAGTAAATCAATTTTTAGAGGCGCACATTGCAGGAATGGAGAAACAATTGGAGAAGATATCTGCTAATTCAGCTCATGAGACAAGCAGTGGAATATGGTGTATAGATTGCGAGGTTGAAGGACACACCAAGGATAGTTTTCCTCGCAATTCAGTGTGTGCCATGTTGTTGGATTATGAAAATTTTCATTTAGACCATGATGCAAGCGGATGTACCCTCTTACAATGTGTTATTTCGAAGAACGTGTCTATGTATTGTAAGATTTACAAGACTCATACTCATGACACTGTTGACTACAAATTGATTGATCATATCCATGAAGCCATTGAGACTGGTGTGCACCAGACTAGTGTAGTGAGTGGATCTAAGGAAAAAGAAGGAAAACATAATGAAGGGTGCAACAATGGGGATAACATGAATAGGGGCTTTCGTGGAAGATATAGAGGTCGAGGTCACAGTGGTGGAAGAGGAGGATTTCCTAGGGGAACTTGCTATACTTTTGGATCTCCTGATCATTATCAGTGTGAGTGCCCTCATAATGTGGTTTGATCATGGTGTGGTAAACAACAAAAAATTGAAGAATGACTTGACTTATATGAGCACATGAGCAAGAAACAAAAGAAAGATAAGGGCGCGGGAATGATAAAGGTATAATGAGTATTTAATGATACATGGGTGTTGAAGGTAGCACCTACCCCTAAGTTACAACCTGTTTTGGTTACTACACACAATGAAGCTGCACGTGCATGTGAAAATTTGAAGTATAAGCTGACTATAACAAAACAAGAAGTGATAAATTCCAAATACCCTGATGTTACACATCAGAAAGAGGTTTACTAGGATACTATGGATGTTATCAGGGATCTATAAGGAGAGATTCAAAGCTTTAAGTAGTAGGTGTGCATGATCGAAAGAGAAAATAAGGTTGAATTCCCACCGAGGGACATAGACAACTTAAAGGAAGTATGTAGAATTTTTTTCTAAGAGAATATAATCCTTCTATTAGGATAATGGTTGAGAGAAAAAGTACCGCACACAGGTAATGAGTGTGAGAGGAAAATACTTCATGTAAATCTACCCCCACATAATCATGAGTATGATAAGGAAATTACACTGAATGCAGTTATAGATGGATGGCTTCTGAGCAACATTTTGATAGATACAGGTGTGGAAGTTAATGTACTCACATTGGATGCTTGGAATCAGATGGGAAGACCACCATTGCATCCTTCTTCGAATGTGTTGTACATGGAAAATAGAACTATGGCTAATCTTATTGGAGTATTAAAGGATACAACTATTACAATTCAGGGAGACAAGTTTACTGGGGACTTTGAAGTATTGTAGCTAGCTGAAGTAGATAGCTTCCCAAAATTACTTGGGTGCCCTTGGTGTTATGTAAATAATGTAGATTTATACTTCAACAAGGGGTACATTAGCTTTGAAAACAAGGAAGAATGCGTAATTATACCTTTGACAGATGCAAAGGCTACTCCATATGTTCAACGTTTGAGCAAGGAATATTTGAACATGATATATGCACGCACAATCAGAGACCCTAAGGTAACTGATCCATCTAAGGAAGGAGTGATACAATGGGATGATGCTCAGTCAATTAGTGATACTACAAGTATTTCTTGTGACAATTGGGTGCATAGAGCGTATGAAGTAGTTGGGTGAGAGATTAAAAACATAGTTACTTGCATGATCAGGCCACACATGGTTAGGTGCTTGAGTTATAACTAAGTACCTAGGTACACTGGTGAAGGGAACCCTGATGTTTTTCTACACGTCCTAGAATCTGAGTGGAAGAATGAAGGCGATAGAAGAAATATGCTCATATATGCTCTGAACAAGATAACAATACATTGGTGGACTACACACAGAGACAACTTATTAGAATGGTGAGAAGTGAGAATTGTATTTTCTACTAGGTTCCTAAGGAGAAATGTACCTCCTCAGATATGTGAATTTCATGGGAATTCCCCTACTTCGCACCACATCCAGGAATGTGAGAGACTTTAGATGGAGGGGCAAGAGGCCTTGCCACTATCAATTTGGGTACATAAGTTCTACGCCACCCTAGAAGGCTGCACGCATGTATGGTATGTCTATTTAGATTTGACAAGGGAAATAGTTAATTGGAAGGAGATGACCTCAGGTATGATTCATACTTTTGATTATTTTTCTACTAAACCCCTGGTCAATGAAGCACTACAAATTATGAAGCACCTTACTTTGGGAGATAGTGCGAAGGATGAGGAACTCATGTTAGATATGTTTGGAGATTTGGATTTAGAGGTGCGCCTTAACCTTGAAGATACTGAGAAAGAAGAATTAGTCTACGCTTGGAAAGTGAACGAAAAGGGTAAATTGGTATGTATGATAAATCATGAGGATAACAAGGAAAATAATCTGGATGTCGACCACATTAAAGGTATGCGCAAGGTAATGGACACAACAGATATGAAGGAGTGCGTGTATCATGAGCCTAGGAAAACAAAGAAGGTTAACATTGGAACATATGTAGAACCTAAAGAGGCCATTATTGGTGATTATTGGTCAGAGCAGGAAGTGGAAAATATCATTGAACTCCTGCGTGACTTTTAGGACTTGTTTCTGTGAGGTTATCATGAGTTAAAAGGAGGACACCCTTCTTTAGGTGAGATGAGAATCAAGCTTAAAGAAGGTGTGCACATGATTAGGAAGATTCCTTATAGGATGAATCCTAATCTACATGTCAAAGTAAAGGAGGAAATTGATAACATGCTCAAGTCTAGTATAATTGAGCCCATTAAGGAATCTGATTGGGCTAGTCCCATGGTCATGAATATTAAAAAGGATGAGATGATGAAGATTTGTGTGGACTGTAGAGAACTTAATGCTTCATGTGTTATTGATCCTTTCCCCACCCCATTCACAGAGGATATCCTTGAAGGAGTTGATGGGCATGAAATCTACTCTTTTACAGATGGGTTTTCAGGTTATCATCAAGTGTGCATAGCAAAGGAAGATCAGGAAAAGATAAATTTCACCACTGAGTGGGGAAGTTTTTCATACACAGTGATGCCCTTTAAATCGAATAATGCGCCAATGGTGTTCTTGTGCATTGTTGCAAGAATTTTAGGATTTCATTCACATGTTTTTACAGGTATATCTGGATGAATAGACAATATATGGCTTGGTCAAGGATCATTGTGAGAATTTAAGGCTAATTTTTGAGAGGTGCAGGGAGTTGAGCATCTCTCTAAATATTAAGAAGTGCATCTCTGTAACAAATTTCAACACTTTACTTGGGCATATTATTTGTAAAGAAGTCTTGTTGGTAGATCTAGCTAAGATAGTAGTGATCTTGGGTTTGGACGAACATAATTAGAGTGAAGTGCATAGATTTTGAGGACATATAAGATATTACAGGAAATTCATTAAAGCCTATGTAAAGATTGACGTGCCTTTGAAGGAAGTACTGAAAGTTAAGGGGAAATTTTATTGGGTTGATGCACAATAGCATGCTTTTGAGAATATGAAGGAGAAGCTGACTACTGTGCCTATTTTTCACTTTCCTTCTTGGGATAAGCCCTTTCATGTTCATGTTGATGCTTCCAGAATGGCGATTGGAGCAGTGTTAGCATAGCTTGAGGAAGGAATAGTGGATCACCCCATTTGATTTTCAAGTAGGAAGTTGAATATGGTGGAACATAACTATACAACTACTAAGCGTGAGGCCTTGTCCATGATCTACACACTGCACAAGTTTATACAATGCTTGTTGGAAACACCTTTTATCTTCTTTACAGATCATATGGCACTTGAGTATTTGGTCAACAAGCTTGTTTTGTTGGGGCACATTTCTAGGTGGATACTACTATTTCAAAAATTTCATTTTACAGTGGTTGTTAATCCAAGGAAAAGTAATTTAGGACTTGACCATTTGGAAAGAATTAATTTTGGCAAGATCTTGTAGAGCATTGAAGACACCATGCTTAATGCACATTTGTTCATATTAAACCGTGTGCCCATAGATTTAGAGGACATTGTAGTATTCTTGCGCACTAGTCAGGTGCCTAAGGGGATGAAGACCTTAGAAAAGAAGCAACTTGTAATACATGTGGCTCCCTATCAGTTGATAGATGGATATTTGTATAAGCTATGACCGTGATGAAGTTTTATGTCGGTGTGTGCTGGAGCATGAGCATGAGCATAAATATATTATGCAAGAAAATCATGGTGGAATTACAGGAGGTCATTATGTTGGGGATGAAACCACGTGCAATATTTTGATGGCTAGATTATGGTGGAAACTCTATATAAAGATACCAAATAATATGTTAAGGCGTGTGACCATTGTTAGCACCTTCGGAAGCCTAGAACCAGAGATGAGATGCCTTTGAGGCCTATTGCAAGTGTTGAACCATTTGAGAAATGGGTTATTGACTTTGTACGTCCTATTTCCCCACTCGTGCAAAGGACTAATACACATTATATTATAACTTGTAAAAATTATTTGACAAGGTGGGAAGAAGAAACACCTACTATGGATTACACATCAGCTACAATAGTGAGAGTTTTATGGGAGAACATTATCAGCAGGTATGGATGTCCATTGAGTCTAACAAGGGATAAGAGCACTCATTTCTATAATGAGACCATTAGAATTATTTTGGTTGAGTTTATGGTGGCACACCATAAGACAACACCTTATCACCCACAAGCTAATGGTATTGATGAAGCCTTCAACAAGATTTTGGGAAAAAAATGACAAAAATCTATGATGTTGGAAGGAAGGATTGAGATGATAAAGTGTCTGATGTAATTTGAACATATAGGAAAACATATAAAAGGTTGAATAAATTCATACCCTTTCAGTTGGTGTTTGCCACGAAGGTTGTATTGCCTATGGATTTCATGTTTCCATCCCTTTGTATTGTGTGCGCATGAGGACTAGATGATGAACAAGTTGTGGAGGAGCGCATAGAAAAATTGATGTAGTTAGATGAACAACATGATATTTCCCGGTGGAGCCAGAAGACCAAAAAAGAGAGACAGAAGGCCTGGCATGATAGGCATATCAGGAATTAAAAAATTGAGGGAAATATGGTTCTTTTATATGATTCAAAGTTTGTGCACCACCCATGGAAATTGAAAGTTCATTGGTTGGGACCCTTTATAGTAACAAAGATACTTGATTCATGTGCTTGTAAGCTGCAGGCATTGGATGACACTTTATTACCTAATTATTTCAATGGGAGTAGGCTGAAGCCCTACTATAAGTATTCTTAGTGTTTATAATAAGGCATTATTGCCACTTAGATTAGATTTCCATTTAATGAATTGATGAGGGTCGCCAATCATCTCCATTAATAATGGAGATCTAGGGTTAGTGTCTGATGGTTATATGCATTAAGAGAAAAAATATCTTTGGAAAATAGCTCTGTTAAACACAATCCAAACTTGTATAAAATAAATCACATATGCAAAAATGTAAAGGCATAGTTGCAGAAATAAAGTTTGCATGAAAGAAATCACACTTTGCATAAATGAAATTGCTGAAAAAAATAAAGGAAAGATAAATGGGACACCTGTAGGTTCACAAAAGAAAATGTACGGACAAAATAATTACATAACATAAAATCAGAAATCTCAACAAAAGGAAAACGATAAAAATAAAGAAATGAACATAACACATGGATACATATTCCTTGGAATGAGTGGCCAGCTAATTCCTTGGAAGAGGATTTAATTCATACTTTTAATTCAAAATCTACAGAATAATTTCTTTCAGAAGATTAATGAGGAAGAATGGATATATTATTCTTGGTAGTAAAAATTACATATATGAGTGTGAAAGGTTGCATTTATAATTTATACATCTAACCAACTTATTATTTTGGGAAATACAATCTAATCTTATCTTTATTCCAATCCTAATAACTAAGATCTTCATCTCCACAAAATATGGAGAGAGATATATTATTGGAGTCAAATCTTATCTTGCTTATTTTAGGAATATTTGCTCCCAAATCTTCTCCTTGCTTTTTGGTAACAAGAATCACAATTATTTTATTCCCCTATTTTATTTGAATGATGTTTTTCCTCAAAACATTACTGACCAAATACCTCTCCCTAATTTTTCATTTGACTTTGTTGTTTTTGACTGTGGAACTTTTGGTGCTCATCTGATACACTTTTTCCTTGGACTACATCTCAATAAAAGTTAGATTTATCCTTATAGGTAAAAACTTTAGAAAATATGAATGATATTTTTGTTAAACACGTTGCTATGAACGAAAACCTCTCTCAGATTTTCCATTTGACTTTGTTGTTTCTTTTTGTGGAACGTTTGGTGCTCGTCTGATACACTTTTCCCTTGGACTGCAACTCACTAAAAGTTAGATTTATCCTTATTGGTAAAATCTGTAGAAAATATGAATGAGGTTTTTTTTTTTAAAAGTATATAAAAAAAACCTCTCTCATATTTCTCATTGGATTCTCTGATTATTCACAAACTAAAACTGCAAGTTTTGGAACTAAATATGCAAGTTCCGGAAATAAAATTGCAAGTTCCAGAGCTAACTCCAATTGTTCTAGAGCTAACTCCAATTATTTTGGATTTAACTCCAATTGTTTTGAAACTAAATTTGCAAGTTCTGGAGCTAACTCCCATTGTTCTGGAGCTAACTAAAAAATGGATATAACTTTTGCACATGATCTTAGATTGAGATGATTCTTTTTTTGAACTTGCATAATGTTTCAAGAGGAATGTGAATATGAAATTATATTTGAGTTTAGATATACTATCCATGATCAATTCCACTTTTCCCAGAACTAGCATTATCTTTCCTTTATGGCTTGCATGCATAAGACTTTGCATCTTTCCTAAACAATCAATAGGATTAATCAACAAAATAGATAACAAAATAATTTTAAAGAATGAACAAGATATATATCTTATATTCTATCTTAAGAAAACTATAAGTTCCTAGATTACATTTAAATCCACTTTCAAAGGTAACTTGGAATGAAAAAATAATGGTAGTTTATGGCCAATTTATGGTCTCATCATGAATTTTATTTAATGTGTTTCCTTTCATCATTGTTATGTTTTGTAAATTTAGTTAATTGTTTTGTTGTAATAAGCATGCTTGCACACTGGGAATTGATTATTATCTATTGGGTTCATGCGTAGAAGACCACACATAATTTTAGTATGGGGTGGATCATAAGGAAGTGATTGACACTATGATTCATATGCAGATTGGTGCGTACGGGAAAAAGGTTACAGGTGCTCAAATTGAAGGTACTTAAGTAAATTTTCTCATATCAAAGACCGCATGTAAAAGGATGAACATGTAGTGTAACATGAGGTAGGTAGAAACAGGGGAAACTGCTTGGTATAAGACGCAGTGGATAGGTAATTTGGTGCATGGAAGTGCACAAAAGGAGGTCTGTGGCCGAGAAGTAGTGAGCGCGCCAGAAGGTTACAACTAGGGCACTAAAGAGTATGATGCAAAGTGTGAAAGATTTGAATAAATTCTACATAAGGTGGTACGTGAGGAGAAATTAATGCAGAGAAAATGTGTGAATCTATAAAAGAAATGCTTGTAATGTTATTTTTACCTTATATACTTTGAGTTTTCAAGTTGATAAGTGCGATCGAAAGTACGATGAAGTACAAAGTCTGAGAGAAAGTAACTAAAGCAGCGAACCAGGTGATATTGGGACATGGCCTGGCTAGAGCTCCATTGGAAGAGTGTTTGAGATAGCGGGTGGGTGTCTGTGGAAGGAAATTTTATGGAATTAGGGTTTGGATAAGACAAATTTGCAGCTAGGGCACACTAGGGCATGGAGTGTTTGAATTAACAAAGGAGAATGAGATTTTCAAGGGTAAGAGGTGGTAAGATATTTGAAGTTGCAAAGCATGTTGTCATTCGAGAAAGAACATTGACACCAAGGAGAATTGTGGTTGTAGATAGGGAAATTGTGACAAAGGAGCCACCATAAGAATGGTTCGTAGAAAAAAAGTTTCTGCAGGAGGTAATTGAAGGAAGATCATGTACATCTTAGTTGACAAAGTGCAAGATAACGACATCAATCAACATATTAAGGAAACCCTCAAGGATATCAAGGATGACACCATCTTGAAGACTAATAAGACTACATACGGGAAAAGGGTACATGATAACATGATTTACAAGCTACTGGAGAGTGTTAGAGTGATATAATTGTATGAGTTTCCCTTCTTTAGAAATCCAGAGTGATTGTACCAATGGCTTATCTCACGAGTCCACGAGGAATAATTATGCTTTACAAGTAGAAGGATGAGAATTACAACAAAGTTGATTTGGAAGGTGACCGGATTCCTCAACTCTGGAATAGAAATTTCCAATGACCTTACTGATGACAATGGAGAAGAGGAAACGGTTGTCACATTTAAGAATCACAACAAAGGCTGATATTTTAATGTCAAAAACATAGAAGACCGAGATACAAGGGTAGTTACACGTCTGGTGAGAAGCAAGCTAGGTGCCTTTGAGAGGTGGAAGGAAGTAAACAAGTGTTGGTTGTATATCGCACATAAGATGGAAAAAAAAACCTACTACAATATCACATGATACATTGCAGAGAGCATTATGAAGGAAGCACACATTCAGAAAAACAAAGGTGAGAATATTACTTGAGGAAATTTATTACTCCTTATAGTATTTTATAAAATTGGTGTGCTCGACGTGCCAAAGGAGAAGATGTGGGTGTACCCAATGGAGAACAAGTCACTAGTGAATAAATTTGTGAATATCACTTGTCAAGGCACAATTTTTGGCTCTTATAAGCATCGTGTAGATAAATGGTACATAAGGTTACACAATGCGTTTGAAGGAAAGTGACGCATCTTATGGGAGTTTCCTAGTTTCTTAGAGGTACAAGCCAAGTTTACAGCCTACCAGCACTTTTGTTTGGGCAGGTTCTATATGAAGACTGGGGAGAAAATCCTTTAGTGTAAGTTACCCTTTTCCTTTATAACACGTTATTTTAAGGATTTGGTAAACATGTTGCATAATTCACGTAAGTTACAATTTGATGTGGGTAAGGTAGATGCAGATATTCACATTTTTGTGCAAAAATTATGTCTACCCCAATAATGAGGCATATGTGGAAACAATGGAGTCTAATAATATTGATATCACTCCTAAAGATTTGGTTGTAGGGAAGACAAAGCCCACACGCTTGTATGTATACCTAAGGCCAAGGTTCAAGGATGGAAAGTATATTACTGGTGAGGAATTTTCACTTCCATGTCCTCCTAAGGGCAAACAAACTATGGGTACGAAGATGAAGTTTGAAGATACACCTATGAGGAAAGAAAAGGAGCACTTAGAGAATGTCCTCGAGGTAGAAGAAAAAGAGAAACAAGACAATATTGCACTCGACCATAACATAAGAAAACTATGAAGGAAGTGCAAGGATGTAAATAAGGGTGCTGGGACCTGACATCATGTGAGGTGGTCATCGCACATGACGCGAGTGAAGAATAATGAAGAAAAGGCATAAGTATGTGCCTAGGAAAGAAGATGAAGAATAACTTTCTGACGAGGATGTGTGCATTATACAGGACACACCAATTTTTGATGTCTCCACACCTAGCTTCAAGGTACAAGATGATGAAGGGATCGACGGTAAATAACCAAAACATGACATACAAGACCCCTACACACATGAAGAAGAAATTTAGGCTGTGGGGATACAGAAATGGAGGATAGTATTCAGCAGCCAACTGGTGGACCTAAAGGTATAATGGGAAAGGTGAATCCATAAGGCACAGGAACACAAGAAACCATAGATGAGCATTCTAGTATACATAAGGAGGAAGAGATGCTACAAACACCTGATTTAGGGTATATCAATGACCCAATGATGGTAATATGTGCCAGGTTCTAGAGCACTTTTTTGATGGAAAAACTTTACGGATGGGAGTTGATGGACCCCAAGGGTGTAAATGCGCACACAAGGAAACAATCGTCATGGAGTATGAAGACCCTCATGGAAGAACCTAAGTTTGACATGTGTGAGGAATCTTGTGCGAAGCACGGAATGAAGAAGGCTCCATAGGAGAGACATATAAAAATAAATACCATGAAGTTTACTGATGAGCAGAGGAGTAATTCCTTAACAAATATAGCTACAGAGGTTACACACTGGAATGTTGATAAAGTGGCTCCCTTTAGAAATTTTCTTGGGGAGAAGAAGGAAAAGGAAGAGGAATTCTGGCACTTGAAGGAAACAAAGGAGAAAGCAAAGAATAGAGTGAAGACTTTCCTTGAGATGGCTGAGAAAATTGGAGAGGAAATTTTAAAGGAATGACCACAGTATGAAGAAAAGGTAACTGACACCTTTCAATCATACCTACATTATTTACGGACCTTAATACATTTTCTGTTATAAGAGGGGATAAATGCACATGGTCCAAGTGTAGAAGAGATAGTTTCTTATAAGGAAAAGGAAGCTACAACTGAAAAGGAGAGACCTAAGAAGTAGATTGCACGTCCTACAGTTGAGTATGATGTCAAACTCCAAACATTGAAGGATGAATTAAAAAGAGAAAATTTAGTACTGAGGATATGTGATGATCCAAATCAGATAATCAATACAAGGACATTACAATAAGATAATGAAGTCCTTATGGTGAATAAGAATGACACTTTATGAAGGGAGGAGAGGTTGGTGTTACTGGAAGAGAAGTGTGATCCACTTAAAACAACTAGGGACCCTCATGATGACAAAATAAAGGAGTTAGGGAATCTGATAACATGACAAATGGATGTAATGGATGGTATGGTATCAGGGTTAGAAAATGTAGTAAGGGAATTGAAGCATAAGGGCGAGAATATGACCCTGGAAGAAATGTAGGAAGTGCTTGGAGAAATTCCCGTGAAGGAAAAGAAGGGTCTCAATGATTGGAATAAGTTGGAGGCTGACATAAAAAATGAGTACCCTGAGCTTCTACTACCTGACAAATAATAACTAAATTGGTTATTTAACTAGTCTTTTTATTTTCCATTCTTTTATTATTTAAGTCATTCTTTATTCCTTTCTTCTTTGGAGAGATAAGGTGAGAAACCCCACTGCTGAGGGTGGCAATGAAATTAGTGTGGGATAATTTTGGGCTGGTGAAAAATTGACTAAGTGGTAGAGGCACATGTGATAATAGCACACAAGAAGGGGGCACGTGAATAGGTGTGAATGGTTGGTAGAATTGCACCCTGAAGTCTCGCACCTAAGCATTCAAGACTTAGTGGTTTTTGCACAGGACATGCTAAAAATAGGAAAAGAAGTTAGAGTGTAGTTCAAGAAAAGATAAAAGCATGAAGACTTCATAGCCAAGGAAGAGCTACTATGGGAACAATTAGAAGACCAAGATACATGCATAGTTTGTGTTAATAATAGGATTAAGATAGAGTTTAGTTATAGATTAATCTATTATTATCCACCATGTAGGAGCATGCAGTTGGTGGCACATGGTTATTATGAGCATGTAACCTATTTTGAGAATGCATGGGCAGTGAAGGGAAAGTCCCCACCCCTATAAGTATGTATTATTATTTCGTGTTTGATATATTTTTGAGTTGTAATAGAGTTATGTTTCTAGTATCAAGTTGCGTGCATGACTCTATGAGAATATTGTGATGTATTCAACTATTTTTTTGATGAGTTAATATAATGGATCATTATGAATGGATATTGGTTATTGATGTCTCTATTCATGGTACTCGTATGGTAAATTTGATACTAATTCTTAGGTGACCACCATGTTTCCTTATTACATGTGTTTCCAGTTTGAGCTCATAGATCTGGTACTTATGATGGGATATATGCTTTGATAATCATTATATGAACATACATGCTAACATCTTGACAAGATAGTATAAAAGAGGTACCTGGTAGCTTCGCACACTTGGGGTGAGTGTTCAGATCTCTTTTGATGAAGTGTCAATGCACCTAGGAAATTGAGGGTAAAACAAGACTACAATAGAACTAATCCCCACAACATGTGCACTTTTTCATTATTACACTCTCTTCGGTACAATAATAAAGATTTCATTATTTATCCTCAAGCATACATCAGATATATTGTTCTCCTCCTTACAGTTGGCCTTGTTACCTTTAATATTACATTTTTAGTGGCCTTTAATCTTACATCATTTGCCATAAGTCTAGGTTGTTCTTGGCTTTACACCTTTGCAGCTATACCTTTTATACTACACCAATTTTCAAGTACATTCACAATAATCAAGTGGTTACAATTATGCGAATTCCAATCAAATAATACCACATCATTTTAGATTGGCCCAACAAATTTATCCATTATCTCTAGTTCTAATACATCTAAGGCTTCATATATTACTTCTCATGTTATATATTTCCATATTCCCATACATAGGACTCCTCATCGATCACATAGGGAACATAGTACTCATTGGTGGACACATTGTCTTTGACCTTTGACATGATCATCTTCTACATCTATTACTTTTCATGGGTCTTCTTACCCTAATTCCCCTTCGATGCATATTTTGGTCTCTGTTAAAGTCATACATGCACAACCTTCATCTCTTCTACTACTTTAGGGGATTTCATCCCCTTTTCCTGAAGTCTTTTTATTTCCACTCGAATTCCTAGGCGTGTTGAAACTTCATCCAGATAGATCTTAACGCTCACCTGAAGCGCGCGAAGCTACCAGGTCCCTCTTTTGTGAAAGCTTTAAAAAATGTTAGCATGCATGTTCATACTAACCATTACCACATCATACATTCAGTTGTAGAACATTAAAAAATCATAAAGAAACACATGTAATAAGGAATAATGAAAAATTAGATAAGAATTAAGATCAAATTCACCATATAACTACCATGATCAAGAAAAACAATTACCAGAATCCAACCATAATGATCGATTAATACTCAAAGGAATACATAACCGAAGCTTAATACATAATCACACTCACCAGAGAGTCATGCATGCTAGAAAATTAGAGTGGCATACCTCTATTACTGTTGGGATTACCAAAATAATGAATTACAATCCATATATATAGGGGTGGGGTCTTGTCCTTCACCGCCCATACATCTCAGAATAGACAGCGTGCTCAAAATAGCCATTCACTAACAGCTGCATGCTATTACAAGAAGGCTAATAATAGATTAATCTATAAATAAAATCTATACTTTAATCCTATTATAAGCATGTGGTTCATGCATAAACTTTGATCTTCCACTATGATCCCAAAATATCTCTTACTTAGCCATGAAGTCTTCTTTTTTATCCTTATGAGTCCAACTACAATTGTTTTTCCTATGTTTATCTCGTGATAGGAAAAATCAGCTAAGTCTTGAAACTTATCTTTCTAGTGTGTGCACCTTCTTTAACCCGACTCTTAAGTGTGCATTCTGCACCCCACTTGTGCACACCCTCTCATTACTTATGTAATTTTTTTCAACCCAATATTACCCCACACTAATGACATTTCCACCCTCAGCAATAAGGTTTTTCAACTTATCTCTCCAAGGAAAATAGAAGAATAAAGAATGATAATGAAAGAATGAAATAATGGAAGAATGAAAGGAATTGAATAATAACCAGCATGCTCACTCAGTTTGTAGTAAAAGTTTAGGGTAATCCTTATTTATATCAGACCTCTAATTCATTCAATTCTTCAAGAATCTTCTTCTCCCTCTCAGGAACATCACCAATTACTTTTTCCATCTCCTCCAAGTTCATATCTTCACCTTTAATGCTTTAAGCTATCTTATTACTCCAGCCAAGGTCTGATATCGTGCCCTCCATGAAATCCATTTTTTGTATGACTAATGTTCCCATATCCTTTATCCTTTTCTCACGGGGGTCACTAGATGACTTAAGTGCATCACACTTCTTTGCAACTGTACAACTATTTTCTCCTCTCTACCTAGGGTATCATCCTTATTATACGCAAGGAATTCATTCTTTTCCTAGATTTTCCTTGTCTTGAGGATCTATTCAGGATTCTCATAATTTCCCAGTGCCCATCCTACTTTATTTAACTCATCCTTGAAGATCTGGAGTATGGCATCATACTCTACAATCATGTGCACAATCAACTTTTTGGTCCTTTCCTTTGTGGCTGACAACTTCTGCTTGTTCTGAGTCTCCTCTCACACGTGGTTGGATTCTTCTTAAGAAAAAGGTGGACACAATCATATAGAAAGTGCAAATTTTAATTGTAGATCTTATTCATCTATTCATCAAATTCTGGATGTGGCTATAAAATTTAACCCTGAATTTCCCCAGAAAAGTCTAGAATTTTCTATTTCCATTCCTTATCCCTCATATACACCTCAGTTAGTTTCTAAATTTTTTCCTTCATATACTTTTTTTCTTCTACCAACATTCTGAATACGGTCGCCTTGTCCAAGTTATTATGCACCAGCTCAGCCACCATCTTTGTTAAGGCACTACTTGTATGTTCATCAGTAAATTCATTCAGCTTCACTATCGTTTGTGCTACTTAGGATTCCTTTTTGATCTTCCTCCTGACGCCTTCTCCTTCCTTAACATCAAATACCGGTTCTTCCATATACATCTGCATACTCCAAGAAATTTTGTTTCTTGTGTGCATATTTACACCCTTAGGATCTATCATATCCCATCCATATAATTTCTTAGGTGTAAGGGTTATCTGAAACCATGTGTGGGATGATATTTGAAGGATCATTGACATATCCTAAGTCAGGTGTCTTCAAAATTTCTTCTCCCTTATTCCTACAAGACCTCCTTCCCTTAGGGATATGTGTCTCTACACCTGAGACTGGTCCCTCACCTGTTGCACCTCCATGCTCTCCAGAACGCTTGCTTGTTTGCTCACCTAATATTCTTCTATTTCTCCTTCTTTTCTCCTATGGGGCCTTATTCTTCGTTGTGCTCATTATGCACCTTAGTATCATGATGAATCTCTTCTTCCCTAGGCTCCTCTCCTCCTTCCACATCAATAATTGGTGTGGTCTTAATATTGTGTATGATCTCATCTAATACTTAGTCCTCGCTATTTCCCCCAGGAACATAATTATGCCTTCTCTTTTTATTCTTTTTTGGACTTGGTTTCATAGGGGATAGTCTTGGTGATCTCCTAAGTGGCGAAGAGGATCTTGCACCAATGACATGCATCCTAATTTTTTTAACACTCTTTTGAACCCTTAGTCTTTTGCGCCGCCTTCCTCTTTCTCTGCCTCCTCTACATCAGTCTCTAGTTGTAATTCCTCTTCTTCTTAATCCCTAGGAGGATTACTATCACATGGCCTCTTGAAACATGCAGTTGGCTATCTCCTTGCATCATGCTCTAGTGCATCATTTTCTTCTATCTCCTCCTCTTCCTCCTAAATTTATTCCTCATCTGTATTGGGAGAAGTGGGCTCATCCTCCTACATGGTTCCAACTGTATGTTTTCCCTTCAATATCTCAGGGAGTTTGAATTCATTTTCAATATATTTTCCATTAACCAATTTGGGCTTAAGATGGAGGTACACCTTAGCTACTCCCACCTTTCCAACTACCAAAGTCATGGAGCTGATAGAAATATCATAAGATATCATTATTTTAATATATGCAGACTTACCAAGATAAACATAGGTCTTCCAGACTGTATGACACTCCACAATTAACTTTATTTGCATCGAATCTAAATTTTACGCATGTCTAAAAATATAATAATAGAAGTCTTGAAAGTAATCATGCATGGTGAATGCGTAATGGATATTGCACCTAGCGCTTCCACTTACCATCCGTTCATTCTGAACCTTCTAATGCAATAATGTTGAAATATTGACAAACTCTACCTACTGCATCCACCATTGTAGGAAAAATATTTTGGGTATTTTCCATTCGTGTTCAAAATCCTCACACATCCATTGGCATGTACCAAAGCTCTAGCCTATTGCTTGTATGGGCTACTCATGTAGTTGCATAACAAGTGTACTTTGAAAACCTCTTAGCAACTGACTTATTGTTCCTTCTAAGTAACTACCCATATCTTGTCCTTTGGGCAATCCTGAGACCCCAGTTTGTACAAATATAATAGATAGAAGGATAACGCCCTAGCTTATCTTATCCTCCCTATGTGCACCTCTTCAATGATAGTTTCAGATACTGAATGTAGACAAGTTATTGTATAGATCAATGTAGACATGTTATACATAGTCTGCTACATTGTCATTTTCTTCACAATGTGGAGCCACTTCTTGTTCGCGGCATCCTCAGCGCTCATGGTTATTAAACTTAATTAAGAAATGAGCGCAAGACTGTTTTGACCACAACGTCAGTCTATCTTAGCCATGGTCCATCAAATTCCCTTATTTTAGGTATTCTAATTCAACTCATTAGTTTCTTCTACACCTCACGTCGTCATCTAGATTTGCTAGACAACCTCTTTTCTTGAACTTCATCAATCCTAGCAAGCCTCCTGATCAAGGGTGTGGATGATGTCCACACCTGCCATCTTCTAGCATAAATATAACAAGTACTCGTGGAATCTTGAAATCAACCATTTGATATAGTCTCCCAAGTTTTTCAAAAGTATGGAAAGTCATATATCTACAAGACTTCTAACTTTCTCCAAAATCTTCTATCAAACATAATCATAAATGGACTTATCACCCTCTGGTGCACATATCAATTGTCTTCACAAACTCCTTCTATCAATTTTTTATCCTTGTTCACCTTGGTTATGGTGATTATATTTGCTCACCTTAATTTCTCCTTCTGAGATGAGATTCAACCAGTCCCATCCCATGATGAATCCTTCAGGGTAATGCATCTCTAAGAAAAGCAACTTCTTCAGATTATCTTTTGGTAAAAATTCAGCTTTTTCCAAGGTCTTTGCCCAACATCATCGTAGATCGGCTTTTCATCCTCTATGTGCAAATCATTTTTCTTCTTGATTTTTTCTTCTCTCTCCCTTACTCCTGTGGAATTGCTCGTCCCATGGTGCTCTCTTAGGGTGCTACATCTATGAGAATAATGGAACTTATTTCACTTCGAGTTCTTTCTTATCCTCCTTATGGTTTCTCAAGGTTCTCTCTTGGGTGCATTTTTCTACCTCTACAACCTCTTCAAATTACAATCTATGTGCCCTAGTTGCAGTGTTGTTTTATCAAACCTTAACTCCTCAAACCCTTCTCACGCATGCCTTCAACTCGCTCAAACAACTTCTCAATGGAGCTCTGTTATGGTCATGCTCAAATCCACGTGGTTCACCACTCTACACACCTACACTCACACTTCGTGCTTTCTCACTCTTCAATTCACACGTTATAACTCAAAAAATTAAACATGCAAGGTAAGAATGAAGTTACATGCACCCCTTTTATAGATTTTACAATTTTTTTGCATTAATTACTCCTCACCTACCACCGTACTCTACTTTAATTATGATTTTTTGTTTTTTCTACACTTTGCGCTACTTTCTTCTATTCCCGAGTCATAACCTTCTAGCGTGCCCACTACTTCTCAGCCACAAACCTCCTTATGCACGCCTCCATGTGCCAAAGTACATAACTCTCTGTGCCTCATACTAAGAAGTCTATCATGTTGCTTCCTACCTCACTTTACATTATATAAACCCTTTCTTATGTTTGGTCTTCAATTCTCGAGCAACTCTTTCAAATCCTTTTATCACTATGTGCACTAATATTTGTAGAGGACCTTATTCATATCCAACCCATTTATCATCCTTGTATGCACTAACCTATACTTCTTAATCTCATTTCAAAAAGAAATCTCTTTTTCCTTGTATCTCAATCCACCCCACACTAAAAGTATGCATGGTCCTCTGTGCATGAACTCAAAAGATAGTATCAAATTCTTGATGTGCGAACATGCTTATTACAACAAAACAAAGAACTAAATTGACAAAGCATAGCAACGAATGAAAGGAAACACATGAAAGGAAAATCTAATCTAAGTGGCAATATTGCCTTATTACAAACACCAAGAAGCCTTATTTATAGTAGGGCTTTATCCTAATCCCATTGAAGTAACTGGGAAATAATGGTGCCATCCAACATCTATAACTGACAAGCGCTCGATTCAAGTATCTTTATTACTACAAAAGGTCCCAACCAATGCACTTTCAATTTCCATGGGTGGCGCGTAAACTTGGAATCATACAGAAGAACCATCTTTCCTACTTCAAATGTTTTGTTCCTTATGTTCCTATCATGCCAACCTTCTTGTCTCGCCTTCTTTGTCTTCTAGCTCCAACACGCAATGGCACATCACTCATCTAACTACATCATGTTTGTCAATGTGCTCTTCAACATCTTGTTCATCATTTAGTCCTCTTGTGCCCGCAATACGTAGGGAGGGTAACATAAATTCAACAGGTTATACAACCTTTGCACCAAACACCAAATGAAAAGGGTGTTTCCTTATTCAACCATTTATAAGTGGTTCTATATGCCCAAAGTACAGTAGATAATGTATCATCCTAGTCTTTCCTTCTAACATCACATGTTTTTTCAATGTTTGGCCCAAGAATCTTGTTGAAAGGTTTCAACGGTACCATTATCTTCTGGGTGATAGGGAGTAGTCTTATGGTGGGGCATCATGAATTATTCCAATAAAATCTTGATTGTATCATTTAAGAAATGAGTGACCTCTATCACTTGTTAAACTTAATGGACATGCATACCTACTGATAATGTTTTCCCATAAGAATCTTGCTGTTGTAGTTGTGCAATCCTTTATAGGTGTTGCCTCTTGCCCACCTTGTCAGATAATTTATACAAGCTATAATATCAGTGTGCTCCAGTCCTACGTGCGGGTGGTGAAATAGGACCTACAAAGTTCTATATCCCATTTCTCAAAAGGTTCAACACTTGTAATAGGCCTCAAAGACATCTCATCTCTAGTTCTAGGCTTCCCAAGGTGCTGAAATTGATCACATACCTTGACATATTCTTTAATATCCTTGTACAAAGTTTCCCACCAAATTCCTAACCATCAGAATATTGTGCATGGTAGAATCCCCAACGTAATGACCTCCTGTAATTCCGCCATGAGATTCTTCCATAATAGCCTCGCACTCATGCTCAAGAACACACCGGTACAAAACTTCATTATGACCTATCTTGTACAAATCTCCACCAATCAATTGGTAAGGTGTTGCACACGTATTGCAATTTATTTTCTTTTCTAATGTCTTCATTCCTCAGAGGCCTTGTCTAGTGCACAAAAGACTATGCAATATCCTCTAAATTTCTTAGGGCACATGGTTTAATCTAAAAATATGTGCATCTGGAATTATATCCTCAATTCTCTACACATCCTCACCAGAATTAATCCTTAACAAATGATCAAGCCCTGAATTTACTCTTTCCTAGTCCTCACAACAAAAAACTGTAAACTCAAATTCCTGAAATAGTAATATCCACATGTCAATGCGCCCTTGCAAAACATGCTTGTTGATGAAATACTTAAGTCTCATATGATCTGTAAAGAAGATAAATGGTGTTGCCAACTAAGTATTTTTTGAATTTGTGCAGTGCGTAAATCATAGAGAAAGCCTCACACTTAATAGTTGTATAATTTGTTCCTCTGGCGTCAACTTCCTGCTTGCAAAGAAAATGGGATGGTCTATAATTCCTTCTCCTAGTTGCTACCAATGCACCATTTCTATGTCCAGAAGAGATCAACATGAAAGTGAAAGGGTTTTTCCCACGAAGGAAAGAGTGCAAAATAGGTGCAGTAGTAATCTTTTCCTTCAATGTTTCAAATTTCTTTTGTTGCACATCACCCCAATAGAATTTTCCCTTAGTTTTCAATAATTCCTCCAAGGGTGCAAAAATCTTTGTATAACCTTTAATTAATTTCTTGTAATAACATGTATGTCCCAGAAATCCATGCACTTTGTTATGATTGTCAGGTTCTTCCAAACCCAAGATTACAACTATCTTGGCTGGGTCCACCAACAATCCTTCCTTACAAATTATATGCCCAAGTAAAGTGCCAAAAGGTGTTGCAAATATGCACTTCTTAATGTTAAGAGAGATGCTCAACTTCTTGCACCTCTCAAACATGAGCCTTAAATTTTCACAATGGTCCTTGACTAAGCCATAGACTATCCAATCATCCAAATACACCTAGAAGAACTTATGAATAAAATCTTGAAAGGCCTACACAATAATGCACGAGAACACTGTTGACACATTTTTCAGTCCAAAGGGCATAACTGTATATGAAAAACTTCCCCATTTAGTGGTTAAATTTGTCTTTTCTTGATCTTCCTTTGCAATGCGTAGTTAACTTGATGATAGCCTGAAAACCCACATGTAAAAGAGTATATCTCGCCGCAATAACTCCCTCAAGGATTTCTTATGTGAATGGAGTGGGAAAAGGATCAATAACACATGAAGCATTAAGTTCCCTATAGTCTACACAAATCCTTATCCTCCCATCCTTCTTAATGCTTATGACCATGGGGCTAGCCAATTAAGACTCTTCAATAGGCTCAATTATACCAGACTTGAGCATTTTGTCAATTTCTTCCTTTACCTTCATGCATAGATTAGGATTCATCCTGTAAGGCCTCTTCCTAACCAGGCGTGCACCTTCTTTAAGATTGATTTTCATCTCACCTAAAGAAGGGTGTACTCCCTTTAACTCATGATATCCCCACGGAAATAAGTCTTGAAAGTCACGCAAAAGTTCAATAATATTTTCCACTTCCTGCTCCGACTAGTAATCACCAATAATGGCCTCCTTAGGCTCTACCTTTGTTCTAATGTTAACCTTCTTTGTTTTCATAGGGCCATGATACACGTGTACCTTTTCATCTATTATGTCCATCACCTCACACATACCTTTAGTGTAGTTAACATCTAGGTTATTACCCTCATCATCATCATCTATTACATACACCAGTTTACCCTTTTCCTTATCTTCCCAGGCATAGACCATCTCTTCTTCTTTTGTCTCTTCAAGATCAAGGATCGCCTCTAAATCGATCTCTCCAAACATTTCTAGCAAAATTTCCTCAGCTTTTTCACTATCCCCTGAAGTAAGGTGCTTCATAATCTATAGTTCTTCATTAACTAGAGGCTTAGTAGAAAATTAATCAAAAGTATAAATCATACTTGAGGTCATCTCCTGCCAATTCATTTTTTTCTCGTGTTAAATTTGCATGGACATACCATGTGTGCGCACATCCTATTAAGGTGGAGTAGAACTTATGTACCCAGAGTGATGGTGGCAAGGCCTCATGTCTTTCCATCTAAAGTATCTCACAATTATGGACGTGGTGCGAGGTAGGGGACTTCCCATGAAATTCAAATGTTTGATAAGGTACATTGGTCCTTAGAAACCTAGTAGAAAAGGTAATTCTCACTTCTCGTCCATTCTATTACAGTTGTCTCTATGTGTTTCCCACCAGCGTGCTCTGTTGTCCCACACAAGAGTATAGACCACCATATTTCTTTTATCTCCTTCATTTGACCACTGGGCTTCCATGACGTGTAGAAATACATCAGGGTTTCCCTCACCAGTGTACCTAGTTACCCAGGTTGTAATTCCTAAGCATCCTAACCATGCACAACCTGATCATGCTAGTAACATGTGTTCTTTATTCTCTCACCCAACCACTTCATACGTTATATGTCACCCAATTGTCACAATAAATCTTGTGGTATCACTAACTGACTGAGCATCATCCCATTATATACACTCATTCCTTAGATGGATCAATTACCTCAGGGTCTTTGATTGTGCACATATATCCTATTCAAGTCCTCTTCACTCAAAGGCTCAACATATGGAGCAAGCCTTTGGCATCAAGTCAAAGGTATAATGATGTGCTCTTCCTTGTTACTCTCAAAGCTAATGTACCCCTTGTTGAAGCATGAAAATGAACATTATTGGCATAACACCAGGGTCACCCAAGTAGTGCTGGGAAGTTATCTACTTCAGAAAGCTCTAATACTTCAAAGTCCCTAGTAAACTTGGCTCCCTAAATTGTAATAGTTGCATCCTTTAGTACTCCAATAGGCATAGCCCTAGTTCTGATTTTCATCATTTACAACACATTCGAAGAAGGCTGCAATGGTGGTCTTCCCATCTGATTCCATGCATCCAATAGTGAGTACATTAACCTCTACACACCATGTATCTATCAGAATGTTACTCAAGAGCCATCCGTCAATGACTACATTAAGTGTTATCTCTTTGTCAAATTCATGATTATGTGGGGGAAGATTTTCATGGAAGTATCTACCTCTCGTATCATTTAGATCATGTGTGTGGTACCTTTTCTCATAACCATTCTCCTAATAAAGGGACGATGTTCTCCTAGTGTAACATTTGACATAACTCCTTCAGGTCATCTATATCCTTCTACAGGATTTTAATTTTTTTTCTCTATCCATGATGCATGCATGCTCCTTTGGGATCTAAATCTCTCCTTGCAGATCCCTGATGACATTCATAGTCTCGTGGTAAACCTCTTTATGATGTGCAATATCAGGATACTTTTCATTTATCACTTCTTGCTTTGTTCTAGTCAGCTTATACTTCAAAGGTTCTCGTGCATGCGTAGCCTTAACATGTGTGGTAACTAAAACAAGTAACTCAGGGGTAGGTGCTACCTTCAATATCCATTGATCCTTAACTGTGCATTGTACCTTAATCATTCACGTGCTTTTGTCTTGTTTGTGATGCTTGCTCATGTGCTCATATAAATCGGGACATTCTTCAAACTTGTGTTGCTTTCCAAACCATGATCAAACCACATTCTAAGGGAACTCTCACTGATAATGATTGGGAGATCCAAAAGTCTAACAAGTTCCATGGGCCAATCCTCCCCTACCACCACCACAACCTTGGCATCTATATCCTCCATGGAATCCTATATTCTTGTTATCCTCGTTAGTGTGCCCTTAATTACGTTGTTCTCCCTGCTCCTTAGATTCACTTGCCACACAAGTTTGGCACACACCAGTCTCAATGGCCTCATGAATATGATCAATCAATCTGTAATCAACGGTGTCATGAGTATGGGTTTTGAAAATATTACAATACATAGACACATTATTCCATATCCCGCACTATAAGAGAGGGCACCTACTTGCATCATGGTCTAAATTAAATATCTTACAATCCAACAACATGGACCGCACCGACTTGTAATGGAAAATATCCTTTGTATTTCCTTCAACCTTGTAATTTGTACACCATATTCCATTACGTGTATCATGAGTTGAATTAGCAAAGACCTTCTCCAGCTATTTTTCCATGACTACAATTTGCACCTCTAAGAAATGACGTAATCCAGTGTCCACACTTCCAACGACCTCAGTGCATAGAGTTCCTTCCAAGGCATCGTGTGGATCTATAAAATTCTTATGAGATAGTGCCCTTCTAAAAGGAGTCTGCAATCCACCAACAAACCACTATGTATGCTGACTGGGATGTATATCATAAGACAACTTTGACAACAAAGTTTTTAAAAGTGTGTCATATTCTCTTACACTCTCAGATAATCCCTGCTTAATGTCCTTAAGCACATTGATACTCTTCTATTCAAATTCTGGACATAGAACTCAACTAGAAATGTAAAGCACAAACCACTATAATCCACCAAAATCTGATGCAGGTCATACTTTCTATACCAACTATGTGCGCATCCTTGAATAGTAGTAGAAAACTGACTTGCTTTCCTATCTAATGCGGTAATCCCTTTAGTGCACCGTAGTAGCTCACACTTTTGTACATGTTCTGCTGCATCTTCAATGCCCCTAGAATCTGGAAAGTGGATAGACATCTCATAGTAAACTTGTTAAGGCTGATGGGGGTGTGGACCCTATCCACCAAATCTAGAACAAGATCCCCCACTAGTGTTTCCTCCACCTCTAGAATCACCTAATCTACTTGATCTCGATCTTCCTGATCCATCTGATCCTCTAGTAGTGGGCACTAGAATAGAGGATGTTCTTCCTTTCATCCCAATTGTAGTGCTAAACTAAACTCCCACAGTCTTTAAAGTTGTAATACTTCGAGATGTATTCCCAATGTTTTGTGCACCCATACTTTGTCTTGATGATGTGCCAGAAAATATTCCTCCAATCGGATCCATAAACAATAATGATGTCATTTGTGTTGCCATAGGTGTATGTGTTGTCTGATGCACTTCTATATTAAATGGAAAATGATATCTGTCCATAACTATTAGATTACCTATACTCGTCTCCTTATCAATGATTACTTCCTAAACTAGAACACCAAGTGCAATGACTAGGTCTCCAGGTCAGATCAGATGCACACCTGCAGTCCTCAATATTTCCTCCTCTTAAGTAATCTCATCTGAAGCCGAAGTGGATTCTCTGTCACACTTTTCTAAGGTTGGGAGAACTTGATGCTCCAACTCCACATCTTCCACGTGAGCTTCAAATCCTTTGCGAGCCATCTTCCTCCATAACTCCATAGACTCCTCAACATCGCGATGCTTCACCAATTCCCTCTCCCATGCTTCATTAAACTTAATTTTCATTTCCTCTCTCTGCCTTTTTACCACAAGGTCTTCCATCTTTCACCACACCTACTCCTGCCCATGCATGTAGTGGTGTGTTTAGCTAGCCATAGGTAGTTATTCCAAACTCATTAGCACCATCAATATCTTAATTACTGAAGGAATAATGTGTATGTAATACCCTCTAGGCTCACGAAGAATTCAAACTTAGCAACTTCTAGAAAAGAATATGTAGAAATAACATACTCCAAAGTATAACTACACACTACACTAGCCCACCAATGATCTACAAAATGATTCCAAGCATCATCTGCATCAAATAAGGTCTGGTAATATTCTCGTGGCCTGTATCCCTAGCCTTTCTTTAATGCATATGCTGACAACCACTCATACAATTCTATTGGAAAAAGGATGAAATTTTTTTCATAGAGATCATGATATAGATGTTCTTCCACCCACTTACACACATTGAAATTAGGTCCAAAACCATATATTCGTTCAAACAGATCTTGTTCGTCATCTACCCAGCTTTCAATGCTCATAAGAGTCAATCGATATGCCATCTGCATGCAACATCCCAGCAGACAGTTTGAAAAGAGGTCCTAACAATGAAACCAAAGTGTAGTCTTTTTATTTCCACTCGAAGCACACTAAGCTACCAGGTCCCTCTTTTGTGAAAGCTTGTCAAGATGTTAGCATGCATGTTCATACTAACCATTGTCATAGCATACATTCAGTTGTAGAATATTAAAAACATCATAAAGAAACACATGTAACAAGGAATAATAACAGATCAGATATGAGTTAAGATCAGATTCACCATACAAGTACCATGATCAATAACATCAATTACCATAATCCAACCATAATGATCCATTAATACTCAAAGGATTACATAACATAATTTGAATACATAATCACATTCTCTAAAGAGTCATGCGAGCTAGAACATGAGAGAGAAATAACTCTATTACAATCTAGATTACCAAAAAATGCAGTATAATACATATATATAGGTGTGGGGTCTTTCCCTTCACCGCCCATGCATCTCAGAATAGACTGCATGCTCAAAATAGATAGTTGTTAATAGTTGCATGCTTTTATAAGAAGTATAATAATATATTAATCTATAAATAAACTATTCTTTAATCCTATTATTAGCATAGTCTATGCATGACCTTTGATCTCTACTTTGGTCCCCAAATATCTCTTACTTATCTGTGAAGTATTCTTTTTTTTATCTTTACTTGAGCCGCACTCCAACTACTTTTCCTATTTTTAGCCCATGACAAGCAAAATTAGCCAAGTCCTTAAATTAATCTTCCTGTGCATCGCCTTCCTCAACTGACACATATGTGCCCCCTTCGCGCTCCCTCTCAATACTTGGGAAATTTTGTGCTATTCTCACAACACATGATATTCCTCTTCATGAGGCGCCCTTATCGGGTATCTCTTATGCTATCTCCTTTCTCGTACATAGATATTTTTAAAATACTTCAAAAAATTCAAATAATCACATCAGCCAAAAACATTCAAATATGAGCACAAATATAAAATTAGGATTGTTCTAGTTTTCTTGGCTAGCTTGCTACTTCATGCATGATGTTTGTCACATTGATTTGATAGATAACATATTTATTGTTCACACACGGGTTTTCACACAATATATTGATCTTGATTTAAGATACTCACATATTGTTACATGGTGATAGGATCCATCTTGGTTCTTTACACTACTCTATTGGGGACATCCTTCCTTTCTATACATGCACTTTTATTTCATTATATGTTACTTTACACATTCCTCATTATAATTGATTACATACATAGAATTTATTGCTACCTATTAGATCAATAGGACCAATACATGTGTTTTGTGCAGTGCTAACTTATCTTTCTATTTTTTTTGTTATTATTACTAATTACTACACTTGATTTCTATGTTGTTTCACTACTTATTTAAGTGGATTCATTCCTTAAATAATTATTATGTGTATTCACTTAATTATATTATCTAATTATGATGTTATGACTATTTTATTTATGTGGCCTAAGGGCCTTACTTGTCTTGTGACACCGTGGGTGTCACATATTTGTGGCTCCATGCCTATTTTAAGTGCATGTACTTATTTCTCTGACTGTGGTACATTGTGCCTTCTATTGTGATTATCTTGTGATACCATGGGTGTCCCATGTTTATGGCTCTATACCTACATATGATTATGCTTCTACATGTTACTGCTTACTTGACTGAAACATGTTTTTTCTATTACTCTACTATTGTTAGCTTACTCTGAAGATTACACTACTATTTTTTGTTATGACTTTTGATATGTTTAATATGATTATTATATACTTGTTTTACTATGTAGTAGGATGTGGTTGTTATTTTTCCATGTTGTTACTATTTACTTTACACATGTATTCTTTCTTGTTTCTTATTGCATGTTGTTTTTTCTCTATGTCATAGTTTCCACAATGTGCAACCTCTTTTATAACTACAGATTCTCATAGGTGGTCACCATTACAGCCTTCTATGTGATACTATGTAGATTATCATACATATGGTACATGGGTACAAATATATTCTTTTGATCCATGAACTCAAATGTTTTATCATACGAACCTCAAAACAGGGGGCATTTAACATGTTGTTTATATAGCTACAAATAGATTACCAAATACAGGGGTAAAAACCATATAGTAAAGTTAAGACCATGACATGATATTGACCATTTTGTATGTTCCCAAAAAAATGGTAGTTTCACTCAAGTTTTCAATTTTAAGAAATTATATCAGTTGTTTATAGTATTTCTACACAATTACAAATACATATGACATAGTTTAGAGCAAGTTATAAAGCACTTGATTACTTCATTACTTTTTAAAAATACTATTTGGATTCAATTTCAAAATTGGGTTTGGGGATATGGGCCTCCTTCAATTTAATATTTCAAAATTCTACATAATTAGTTCAATCACAGTATCACCTTATCGGGGCATGGAAATGTCAATTTATTATGAGGTCTATTTTTTAAAATTTGGACCTAGATCCATCTATAATGGCGTTGTATGTGGGTTTATTGGAAAGAATTAAAATAAAATTGAGAGCTTCGTAGACTACTCTTTCCTATTCTCTCACTATATTCCTAAAAAAAGAAAAACATCAAAGAAAAAATGTGAGCTTTGATGACTACTCTTTCCTCCTCTCTCATAAAATCCTCAAATGGGTTAAACGTCAAATCAAGTGGGTTCTTCGTAGTCTAAATCCTTCCTCTTCTCTATTATCTCCTATGGAAAAATGTTGGGAACTAATCACCCCCAATCCTCTGACATCTCCACAAGTGAGTTCCAATAAGGTGTGACAAAAATGGGAGGTCCTCCCTATGAAAAATAAATATGAATATTCCTTACATGTTTTCACCTCCTTTACATACTTTTTTTAGTGTTCAAAGTTATAATGCATCATCTAAATTCTGAGATAAACTTCAATTTATACCATAGAAATTGACTACACTCTATATTACAAGTTTCATCATAGATCATACCAACACCAACACATCAAGAAGTCCCTTCGATACAAGGAAAAGTGTGTGTACACACTAAGGTATGTTTTTCCTTTGAGCATGCAATTTTCAATTACACAATTAAATGGGTGAAAATGTAGAAACTAAATTTTTTAACTTGTCATTATGTAATGCCAAAATTGACCATTTATCCTTTCTAAGACTAATTCTCACATTTGGTATCCAATGTCCTCTTCTCTCTATCCCTTCTATAACTTGATTATCTTTACACTCTACTATGTCATCAATTATAAGAATAATATTTAATCAAAGTAGCAAAAAACATCTTATATGCATGACACAACTTTCAGTTTTTATATTTCTCTTTATTTTGAAAATGTACAGAAGGGTTAAGATGTAAGGTCTAGTCTTTGCTAATCTATATGGTCCCTCCCCTTTATAATTTTTTCCTTTGATTTCAATTTCAAATCATATTTTAGGTCATTTCATCTTCGTATGGTCATCCTTATTAGAATATATCACCTATGGAAGGCTATTTACGAAAGTTATTACAACTTTATAACTCACCTAGAATTATCACAAGATCTTATTATAAATATCATTCCAAAATAACTCAAAGGGTTATTAAATCTTCCTAAATTAATTTCACATCATCTATAATAGTCCTTGCTATAATTTTGAAGCATCAACCAGGTCAAGGAGTGTAGCTTCATAAATTCCAAGCATACAAATATCATAGAGCCATATTTTAGAAAGAAAAATTTCATTCCAAGCATTGCACAACAATTTCAATTAACAAAGGGTTATGTCATATAAATGAGGCACAAAAAATATCACTACCGATGTTATCCTTTTATATTAGTTTCAAGAGACACGATGGTACCTTAGGGGGTTGTTTAGTGATACACACTTGCAAAAGCACCTAGGAGAACTACATGAGGCTTGATTCTATAATAAGGGTTCAATAGTTAAAATTTTGACATCTAAGGATAATATAGCCTCAAATGCACACACATATTTTCTCCTTTAGTTATTTAATGCTTTGATGAAGGGTTGCACATGTTGTTATTGTTTCTACTTTGTTGCACATTATTACATGGCATCCTGAAGCTATGTGAGCAAGATAATACAGGAGCATCATTCTATGTACATAAGTCAAATTTTGGTTTTATCTTGTGTGTTAGGTGATGGGGTCCTCGTCATTTTGTTTTCATGGTTCTTATTCCATTTGGACCTCGTTAGTATTGTAATAAAGTGATTTTGGAGTTTCCCTCCAAAAATCACAATTTAAATATTTGAATTCTCCATAGTTGTTTTTAGAGGCTTAGGTGCTAGTATGTGTTGAATAAATAATGTAAATGGTTCTTAAGGGACATTATATGGGGTGAGTACATGTCTCTTATCAAGCAATTTGGAGTTCTAAATCATGGTCTTCTTTCACTAGGATTATGTCACTTAACTAAGTGAAATTACCTTATTTTTACTTATTCAAAAAGATATATTCAAATGAGGAGGAAGGTTAGGTAGTAGGAAGGAATAATACAGGTTCAATTAGGCATTATAGAGCCCTTGAGGCTCAGGATATGTGGAACTCATGAAGAAATTGTAAAACAAATCCATAAATAAAAATAATTACATTTCTTGTAAATATGCTTAGAATCTTGTATTTTCCATACATCTGAACAAGAAGAAAATGAACAACCATACTCCCCCAGCTCACAATAAAAATATTTTAAACCTCCTTTATTTGATAGAAGAGACCTTGTTTTTGAAGAAATGTTAGATTCAAACCCTGTTTCCCTCAATTCTTATCTTATAACTAGGGTTGTTTAACTCCAACCATTCGTATCTAAACCATCTTCATATATCTCTGATCCTTCATCTAGTTCTTCATGTCCTATTGATTCAAACCAACAATCTGTACCCAAACCATCGTCGTATGTCCATGATCCTTCATCTAGGGTTTCACATCTTATTGATCCAAACCACCAACTTTTCATTCAACAAACACATTCATATACACCTTTAAGACAACCAGAAACATTAAAAGTTTCTTCTTCCATTCATGTTCTTAGTCTTCATATGATCTCTTCTTAGCACACAACTGCCCAACAACATACATTTTCACCCAAACCTTCCACTAGTTCAACACCTCGACAAAACAATAATAGTGTTTCATTATCTACTACTCCAGCATCCTCAGTTACCCAGACACCTAAAATGATTTTTGTTTCCATTTCTACTGTCATATCTCAACCAGTTAGCAGTATTCAAAATATCACTATGTCTATTCCAGCATCTATTCCTTTAATCAATACTAGTGCTATCACCACCACTCATTCAATTTCAGTTCAATCTACTATACCCCTTGTCTCACAACATATTCCACAACCAATGCAGCCATTAATTTCCATACCACAATCTATCGCTATTCAAAACATCCCACAACAAGCACCATCTTCCCCTACCTTTGCAATGTATTTTCAGCAGCCACCTCCTTATTCACAACTGTTTATCACTACATCTATCCCACATCCTTATCATTATATTCAACCATCACAACCTTTAGTGTCCCAACCTACCTATAAAAGTTCCACAAAAAAATATACCTCAACAAAATATCCCTCAACAATATGTTTTACAACAATACATTCCTCAACAAATCATTCCCTCTCAACAAAAAATTTCGTATCAATAACACATCCCACGATAAAACATCCCATAGTAAAATATCTTACTAATATTGCTTGGTGATCCACCTTATATCTTACTAATATTTTTTTGTTAAGTGTCTTTGATTTCCAGGTTTTCTCAAAGGAAGAGGAGCTTGTACAAGTTTTCCATGGAGAGTAAAGTCAAACATCATTCATCCACATCCACATGTATTACTAAACCTCATCATTATGATGTTGGTTAAATCTCACTTTCTTTCTTAGTAGATTAATTTGAAGAGTTAGGAATTATTATCAACAATATCACCTTCATTCACAATTTGATATACTAATTTGAATAAGGAACTAATGAATTTGCATGCTCAGAAAACCAGTCTTCACAAATTGATCTAGTTCATGCATTCAACCACCTATTCATGGCTCTTATTCCATTTTTATAGAAAGCACACATCCTTATTCAACTTATCAAACTCATGGCATGAATCAATTAAAGTCATATAGCTTCAATAAGCTTTCATTTCTGAAACTATTCACATAAGGCCTTAAGACACCAAAAACCAATTTTGTCTTAAAGGCTTCCAACACACTAAATTTAACTTTCATGACCAACCAAACCTGTTGTCACCAAATCACTGCACCCTCCAAATGGAAAAAATGTGAACACGGCGTTTGGTGTGATTGGGACACATGGGATCACCTCTCAAGCTATGGGACTTGGGATTGAGGTGAACCTCCAGAGAAGGCCAGCTTCCTCTTCCTAAACTGAATGCTTTACTACTCCTAGTGTAATAAAATGACCATCTAATCCTAAGCTAACATCTTCATGAGTTTTAAGGAAAAATAATTTTCAGAAATAAAACTATACTAAGGGTGGTGATGCACCAAATTAAGGAATGTTTAATATCTTGAAGGGTTAATGTGTGACTGATATTTGCATCATGGACCACCTTCACCTATTGCAACTTGAAAGGGTACAAAATACCAAAAACCAGGAGCCTACGTTCCTTCGTTGAACTTGAGCATACATAAGGATAGATCAAATTGGATTCAACACACAATTAATTTATCATGAGGAAACCACACATGCATATGTCAAACATCTATTTCTGCAACTAGGGATAATGATGACATAACTTAATAGAGAAGGAAAATAATGTTTTCACAACTGACATAAAAGATAGTCTTATTATTCCTTCACAACATGAAATAGATAACCTGAAATAAGGCAAGATAATCACTCTCACTAAGGAATTTAAAATTCACAAAGTAAACATTGATTAACCATTCAACACAATAAATCAAATTTCCAATAACAAGGTGTAACTCTAAATATAATTAAAAGGTATCTTAGAAATATCTGAAGCACTCTTCCAAGCTTGAAGAGCAAACTCCTCTTCAAAAATAATCTACCCCTATTAACTTGAAGCATTCCACTATTTATAAGTTCTTAGGCTGAGCCATTACAGCTGGGCCCTTAACTAACATTTTGCTAAAAATAGAAATGCCATTAAATTAAGGGAACATGCTCCCATGTAAATAGCTAATTTGTTACAAGGGTTTGACCCAATCAACCCTGCAACTTTGACCGATCCAGAGCTTGGATTTGTCTTTTCATGGCCGCTCATCTTTGGCCTGGTTCAGCTACACCTTCTCCTCATGCAAGCTTCTATTGTTCTCCTTCCCATACAGCCATTCGGTGCTTATACTCAATGAAGCGCTTGATAATTCCCTAAATTTCTTCATCTCCAGGCCCACATGCGTAGTGATTCACTACATCTACCATCTCAATATCCTTTATAATCCTGGTTGGCAATCTTCAAATTTTATTCGTAAATTTCTTCAGTCTCCCAATGAAATTTTGGCACAAGATCAATCGGTCAATAGAGTCACTATTGAAAGTTTAGGTGACCTCATCGTCACGCTTCACCAAATCCATGAAATTTCCTTTAATCTGATCTTCAGGAAGAGCATCAATATTTTCATTGAATAATTTTCAATTGGAAATATCAAACTCTTCTGAGATGTCATTCAGGGCATCCATGATTTCCACTCCTTTCTTCTCCAACTTCTTGATCAAATCCTGTAATACTTGACACTGGAATTCCATGGCCTTTTGATATTCAAATAATTTTGAGGCATCATCGATCACCTCTTCCTAAAGAAGCAAGTCAGGATCTTCTTCTCTGATCTCACTCCATGTTGCCAAATTTAAATTTATATTATTATTATCTTCAGAAAAGGCCTCATCCATTTTGGAAATAATAGTTTTTGTAACCTGTCGATCATTATATATCCCAACTGCTTTCTCAATTAAAGGATTGGCTTCCTGTAGAATTCTCTCCATCCATTCACTCGTTGATCTCCCTTTCTGGCCTAGCTTCTCGAGCTCGTGATAAGAAATATCATCGATTGTAGATGAAATCATCATAACTCTAGTAGTTGAGACTTCAATAGATGGAGTGGGTTGGGTTACTTTACGTAACAGTACAGTGAGTTGCTCAACCTTGGTTTTGAGTTCATCTTTGGTGGCCTTATCTTTGTCATATTTCTCCAAAAGAGCCCCAAGAGCAGTGTGCACATCTTTCTTGGCTCCTTCATGAGTAGCCTTCCCCAATGAGAATTTTGAGATCTGGTAATCCACAGCTGTGATTGTTTCTTTAGTTTTCCCCTCAACGTGGGTGACAACTTCTATCACCTGTTTTCCAGACAAGTTAACTGTCAGACTTGACACAGTTCTTGGTCTCTTGGCCTGTCTCTTGGCCTGTCTCTTGGGTATATGCTCCAATATGTTGAGATCTATAACATCTCCCAGAGGCACCTTCTTCTTTGTTTGGGATTTTTCCTAAATATCCATTCTGGTATGGCTAAATCTAATGAAGATGAGACAGTAGATTCAATACCTGAGACATTAGATAAGGAAAGAGTACTAGAAACATTGGTTGGTATTTGAGTAGAGGTAGCAATGATGGATGGTGTGGATGTAGGGACAACCATAGGAATTGACAGAATGATGTTGAGGGTTGTGATTGAAGAAAATGGAAGTGAGGAGGAAATGGGTGACCCAATATTTTCCCCAGCTGATAGAACTGGAAGTGATGAGAATACTTGGGCCATAAAAGGTGATGGAAAGAAAGAAATGATTGTGGAAGTGGAACGAACTGATATTGGAAGTGACAATGGAGGAAGAAGAAAATGTGATGGATCTTGGGAGATACTATGGGAGTCACTGACTTCAACCACTTCTATCACAGGCGCTGCACGAGATGTAACCTTAGGAGTAGGAGCCTTGGAGAGAGATGAACCACCAATAACAAATGTAATCTTCTTTGGGATTGTAGGAGCCTTTTGAGTCAACCTTTTTCCCTTAGTGGGTGTTGGTTGGCTTATTTCTGGTAGAGCTCCTATATTTTTAGGTTGATCTTCCCCTTTGGGTGAGATCCCCAAGGTGGCCAACCAATCGAAAGTCCTTTTTAGAATGGGTCCCACCCTCTCCTTTGCTTTGCTGCATTCTTCCACATACCAATCAATCCATGGCATCGGTTGATTGGTAACATTATCATTTTTTTATGCCACATCCAAAACCTCATCATTATCCTATACCTTCTTTGGGACATCGGCCAAGCCAAACTACCGAACCTCGTCAAGGGTCAATCTTTCATAATCTATTTGTCGTACACGATATATTCATCCTGACAATGAATCCATATATCTTCCAATTGGGGCACGTGGGCACTGGACCGACCTATTTCCCCAAACTTACCCCAATAATCAAAATTAGTCCATGGATGAAAGGTTTGTAGGGTTACCTCAGCCATTTCTGCATCAACATTTTTAGCCCTGTGAATATTTGGGCAAGAGTACCTACCAATCAAAATAGGGAAATGCATTCCCACTTTGTGACACTTGTTTTGGATTTGATGATAATCCAATAACTTCTGAACTAATTCCAATAGAATCCATTTGTCAATGGGGCACCTTGGAAATTTTCTTGGGGCACCTATGAAACCTAGAATCCGGATATAGGTGAATGTAGGAAACTGAAAGTAGATTGTTCCCCATTCCTGTACGTCTTTGAAAGCTTCATCAAAAATCCTCCGATTATATAGTTCTTTGTCAAAACGGTAGAGGATGACAACAAAGAAAGCATCATTAACCCTTCGAAAATGATTTCTTCCTTCACTCAGTGTGAGCTATGGATAGAAATCATAAATTTGGGAAGTGCTGCAAACACCCCTGGTATTCAAACCAACAAAATCTCCCATAGCAACAGCAACATACACCAAAAAGGATGTCATGTAGAAATTCTTCATCTCTGACACCCTACCCAATTGATAGCAAATGGAGCTACTAATATGCTCCCCCCATAGGATAAACTCATCGTTCTTCTTGATGGTAGTGATGTACAAAAACATCCATTCCTGGAATTCCTTTGCAGAAGGGAGACCTGAAACTCTGCTTAGTAACACAATAAGATCACTAACCTCCTGAATAAAATTTGATTGATGCATAGTTTTGGGTAATTTGGTGAAGCTCTTGGCTAGATAATTTTTCATCATGATCTTTGAGCATACCTCCTCTTTCTTGTCCCAATGTTCCACTGCTAACTCTGGCGAAATTGTCACGTAATATTGAATTTCGAGAAGTTTGAGAAGATCTTCGAAGAATTATGGGTCCAAATGGATTACTACCTTATCATCATTAACTCTAACTGACATGGAGTCTTTGTCAAAGTGGGTTGTTACGGATAAAATGAACTCTAGGCAATGCATGGATGTGGGAAAACTGGAAGCAAGGAAATTCCCACTTTCGTAGATGGCCTGCATCCATGATTTCTTGTTTGGAGCCTTTACTCTTTCCCAGAAATCTAGAAAATAAATTTTCCCTAGGTCGGTGTCCCCTATATTCCCTAATTCAGAAGACAGGTAGGAGAGGGGAGAAACCCCAAGAAATAAGTACTTCATCTTCTCTTTCCCCTTTGAAGTGGAAGAAGACATCAAACCCTGTGTTTTAAAGCCGAAGTAGGAGAAATTTTGAAAACTCGAAAGAAAAACTTTCGAAGTTTTAAACTGAAAAAGTTCCGAAAATAATCGTCAAACTGAAAAGTTCTAAAAACTTTCTCTGAACAGAATCTCCGAAGCCAAAAGTTCCAAAAAAAATTTCTCTGAAAATTTTCTCCGAAAGAAAACTTTGAAAATTTTCTCCAAAGGAATCTCTGAAAGAAAATATCCAAAAAAAATCTCTAAAAAGAGAGGGACATGATTTTTTGTGAACAATACAAGTTCCCAAACCCTAAAAAATGAGAATTGTTGAGAAGAAGTATGGGCAACTCGAGAGGATCCTTCGAACAACTCTAAATACCTGAAGAAACTTGAAATGTAAAACATGGTGAACCAAGGGTTTGACATTTCGAAAAAACACAGAGGGAGACCAAAAGGAAAACAAAATGAGAAGGAAACAAATTAAAAGACCTTAAACCAAAAATAAAATAAACAAATTACCATACCTTGAAAAAGACGTTGCAAAGTACAAGAAACAAAATGTCAGAGAAAAAGTGTCAGGTAAAAATGACAAGTAAAAAACTGAGTTTAAATAGAAAACCTGATATTAATGGTAGAAATTCGATATGTACGGAGGTAGGTGAAAAATTTAGTACGTGGAGGACCTCTGAAAGTCTAAAACCTGAAATCCTAAAATTTGGAATTTCAGGGTTTCAAACTTTGGACATTGGGAGACGAAAAAGTGAATTGGCAATGCAAAATTCCTGAAACCCGAAAGCCCAAAAGTCTGAAAGGGATTTTTAAAAAATGGGGCAAAATTTTCTGAAACTCGAAAGCCTGAAACTCTGAAACTTCAGAATTTCAGGGTTCAGACTTCAAAGAGTAAAAAAAACAACCCCGAATTTGAGCAATAAAACTCTGAAAGATGAAAATCTCCGAAGTTCGAAGATCGAAAGTTTTATATTTCGGGCCTTGGAGAAATTCATTGTACAAAGGATTTCCAAAAAAAATTGTCTGACATATTTTCTTCAAGGTAGGTTAAATGGTTAACAAAACCCTTGAACACTTCATTAGGGACCTTGAATCCGTATTCAAGCACTTTCTTGCAATGGTTATGTGGAGAATTTCACATTTTCACTTATATTCCTCAGACCTTCTTGACATGGTTAATGGGGTAGTTTTGACCATTAGAACTTAGACACAAAATACTTCACAAAATCAAATCATGAACATCATCATGTCATGTTGGAATTATATTAGTTGTCCGTATACATATTGCACTCCCATATCATGCATTTACATTAAATTTCTCTCAACCAAACATGACTAGTTTTGCCTTGTTAGGCCTTAAGTACTAAACCCTTTTGATTGACATGATTCACCAAAAATCTACAAACAACTTGCATGGAACTTCTCATGGACACTTGGGGCACATCCCAAGCTTGCTCCCATAGTTTTCCTTTCACCATGAAACCTCCATCATATGAATGCACATGTAAATCTTCATAAAACAATAATTTTGTTGTACTTTCTACTCACTCCTGAAATAAGAAAATGCCACCAAACTGAGCTGCAAAGAGTCCTCTACATCCCTGGGTCTTCACATAAGTTTTCCCAATTCATAAAATGACCAAAAACTTGAGCTCTTCTCCATCACTCTAAAGGGAGGGTTTTAGGAGGGTTTAGAAACTGCTTGCCTTCTTAAGGATCATTCATAAATATTTGATGTCCATTTGACCTCATATTCTTGCTTTGGATTCTTAACTCCATGTACCATCATCCCTGAAATCCTCAGGGTCCCATACACATCTCACACATGTGGGTGAGCAAATGAAATTCACCATCAAGTTGGTTTTTACCTCCTTAGGAACTTAGTAGAGCCAAAAATGTATTTTCTTTCTTCTCCCTTTGAGTTTTGACTTGAGCCTTTGTCCACAACACTATGATGACCTTCTTAACATGTCCCAAGGCTCAGTTATCTTTGCACTTGTATGTAACTCATCATCTACCATGAATTTTCCATGCAAACCTAACTTGTCCTCAAGAATATACCTCCAAGATACCTTAAACATTCCTCCACAAGCTGAATCTTGACCTTTAGCACATTCCACATCATCTCTATAGTATCACAACACACTCCTTATGCTTGTAATGTCCTTCCTTAACTTGTTTTTCCTCATACTCCAAATCATGCTTGTACTAGGTCTTAGAATTAGCCCTGGTTGAGATTTTTTCAACCCATAATCCATGAACCTTCCCTGTTCTTCATCATGGAGACACTCACACACCTTTGAGACAAGATATCTCACCTCTCTACATGCCCGTATGGTGTCACTTAGCTTTGTAACTCACTTTCATACTCCATTAGTCCTTCAAGCACTTAGACTAGGTCCAGATAACTAACTGCAAACCATACTCAAACCTATACCTACACTTTGAGATCCACATGAGTGGTACAACACACTCACTTCATGCTCTCCATGCCTTGACCATACTTCCCTAGTTACATCATGCCTTCAATCCACCATACGAAGTCATCATGTTGTGTAGTCCTAAGGATTAGATCAAATCTCACTATCTTTAACCTTGCAACCAAGTCGCATCTTGTTTATCCATGGAATTTTCAATCCATGCATCCTCTGGAACACATACAACTTTTTCATTAATGATTATACACTTTTTTCATCAATGACAACACTATAAGCACTCACATGCCAATAATCTCCCCCTTTGTCAATAATGGAAAACCTCCTAGTTCTTCTCCCCCTTTTTACATTAATGATAAAGTACATACTTGTAGCTCATGTTCTTCTTCTTCATCAACTTATTAGGACCCATTCTTGGTTGTAAACATCAACCAAACTCATTATTCAAGCTCACAAACTTGTTTCTCATTTTTTGGCTTCATTTTTGTCTTCATCGTTGCGTTGAGATCATTGTAACTTCCCCTTAGCAAATGCCTTCATAGCACATACACATGTCGACTATCTAATCTTTGAGTGAGAACATCCTCCTGACTTGTGAATAGGCCTATCTCAGCTAAGGATACTCAATAATAGGATTAACTCTTCCATATACTAGTTATAGGCAAAATTTAGGACTTAGGTTCCTAATCTAACCTTTCATAGAAAAATGGCCCAACTTTACCTTGTTGCAAAATAATATAGAGCACATGCACCAAGCCCTTATGGATCCCCCTAAGGTTATACCATTTATATATGACTGACCATGCAATAATTACACTACATACCTTGTTCTCATGTCATATAGAAAATCTAGACATACCAACATTGTATTGAACCAGCTTCTTATTGTTTTCAATCTTCTTTTCATGTTATTGTTCCCTACTTGAACATATGGCTTGCTCCTCCTTGGAGTAGATATGCCATCATCATCCAATATTCCATTTTAACCTCCTTAACACCTAGAACTATTTCTTGAAGGTTATAGACGTCTCCCCTGCCTCATCTAGTCTTCTCAGGCCTACAGCTCACTATTTCAGATCTCTAACTACCTACAGTACCCCGAGACATAGCAATGTTTACACATACCAATCTTGTAACCTTTCAATCATCACCTCTTAGGGATAAAGAGTACTCTTTCTCCTCCTTAATTTCATTGATCAACACCACATACTATGATTCTTTATGCTTAGATTGATAATAGTCAAGCTTTTTGTTACATGCCCTGCATCCATCATAAGACCACTCTAAAGCATAACTCTAATTTAGAGACTCTTCACCATCATTGTAGTCTCTTATCAAGCCTTAATTATTTAGTTTAGACATGTATGGATTAACACATCCTGTTGACACTCTATACATTTGTTAGAGGCATCACTGCAGGCCCATAGTGACCATATATAGTCTTGCAAGCATGCTCACACCTAAAACACTCTTCCTTTTGTCTTTCAAAAATCTAACATGTTTTATATTTCTCCCCAAATCTTCCAAGATGCATAAACACTTCTACAAACATCTCAATCATGATTCAATAACTGAAACATAGCATAAAAACAAATTCAATTGACACACATACCAGTAACACTTCATTACTCTTTGCATTTGATGGTTTGATCAAGTCATCATATTGAATGACCGACTTCTTCTTGAAAATGGTATCCTTTCACCATGGTAGAGCCTCGAACATTCTCAACATAATAAACACCTCTTGAAGTTTCTCATAACATGTTTCCTCATTATACATTGGCTTAAGTATAGCCTACAGACCCTAAACACTCCATGAAGCATCTTGAAAGGCTTATAATTATCCAAACATGAGTATCATGACCCTTTGGATAACTCAAAGCTACTAATCACATTACAGAGCAATAATATCAACTCTTATTTAATCTCTCGTCTCCTTGATGTATGATGCAGACCAAAGTATACCTTGACACCTTAAAATCATGCTTAGAAGAACAATATCTGCTCAATGACAGTATCATCTCTTCAATTTAACTTAAACTCCCCTTGAAGATCACTTCATAGCATTTTGAGACCAATTTCAAATCATGAGCAAAGATAATTTTACACCCTTGGTGTAACCTTTCTCAAACCTCTGTGACACTCTTTTTAAGGATATGACGGAGTCCACAAGATTTTCAATCTTACCTACACACATGACCATCTATGTAACTCTTTTGAAGACCATAGACCTTATACATGATTAGCCAAAGTAACAACATAACTTCACTCCTACATGGTTGTTATCACGTTTGAAACACTCATTCAGACCTTTAGGTATGACTCAACACAAATTTTGACTAAGAAAAGTTTGTGGGTTTGACACTCACACTAGACTTGATTGATTGATTTCAATACCTAACCATGAACACATAAGACTTCACATGGATAGACATCATTTGATCATCTTACTGACTTCAACCAATAACTCAAAGCATTATTACCAAGTTTTCTTCATACTCATATTGAGAACATATCTAACTTCTTCATGGAATGATGTAATAAAATGACTAACACAACTATACCTCATGATGACTTGACTTCTCATGTACATACTTCAATGATCCTAGAGAACATTGAGTGAAATCATAACCTCATGAAGTATTGTAGATAGAATTTTCTTGAAATATTTTCTTCTTTCTTACACCAAGGAGCTTTGACTGTATATTTATTTCTTCATAAGACTTGATCAGGTTTCATGGATTGATGATCATAATGAATTTCTTGAGCAGACTTTAACTTATTCACTAAACTCTATGAGAATTTACTTCTTCATGATGGACTATACCTTCATATAACAAGCTCATATCAACTACATCTTATTATCATCTGATTAGCATGCAACTTCACAATTGTTTCTTTAACTATCAATTAGACCATGAACCATTTCTTCTTGAATACTACCACAACCTTTGTATGACCATGAAAAATATTCTCATACACTTCATAACTAGGACACTCACTTAAGACTCAAACAAAATTGGTTGCAGACCTTGGCAGACCCTTTTAATGTTCACTTTTTTCATGACTCAATACTTGAAGACTTATAACCCACTTGATAAAATCTAGATGGAATGACTATGGACATACCTAAAAAACTATATAAGGAAATGATTTCAAGGCACTTTTTTACAACCTTACAACTCTTTTGAATATTTCTCATAACCTTTATACAAGCTAGATATGCACATAGACATTAAGAGGGGCTAAACAAACATACCTTTTGACTTCTAAAACTTTTGTAACATTATGAAGACCTTGATTAGCACCTACTGATGGTAATACACATTTAAGAACACATCATGATTCCTTCAGATGATAAGTTTCTTATAAAATCCTAAAGAAGACACACAATGCTTGTTAGATCACTAAAATAGTACATAGTCATCACAAGATCTCAAAGAATCTATCTTCTCTTTTGTCTTTGATATTATCTCATTCTTCTCGAATGCCCCTTTAGGTGTGATAATTTCATCTCCTATATCTTCATCTTCTGATTGAAGACATGTGAAGCATACATGATGCTATTAGGTTGTGGAGCCTATTTTCATGTGAGAAAGTGTTAAAGAATATACACTAAGAGTACTCTACACTTTCCACAGTTGTCTCGCTGGGGTTCAGGGCCGGGTTGGGCCCTTGGTAGTAAGGATTCAGGGGCGCATCCCCCAAAAAAAAAATTAGGCCTTAAAACATGCCCGATAAATCGGGAAACATGCTTTTCTCATATGGGCGAGATTTTTGACCCATAGGTTTATGGGACGGTTTTGGATCATGGTTTTAATACCCATGGTTTTGTAAAACTGCTTAAGCATTTATCTATTTATATGGTTTTATGCATATGGTAGGTATAATGTAACATTGCAGATGTGTTTTGAATTCGGGTGTGAATTCTATAGAGTTTGTTGAGCATAGCTCCAAACAGATCTGGGTATTGTATTGAGAGAGCAATGGCTTGTAATAAAATTTGAGCAAGTGATTCTTGGTGGACGTAGCCCAAATTGGGTGAACCACGTTAAATACTATCTCTTTGTGTTGTGTTATTCTATTTTGCAATTTTATTTGAGATCTGTAATATTTTTCTACTTATTAGTTTCTATTGTTGCGATTCTGTGAGGGATTGTTCCGCATATTTTATCCCTTATTTCCTAACAATTAGTATCAAAGCCTGGTTTGGTTTGTTGAAGTATTGAATCGTAGGGAAAGTTTTATCTTGAGTGGGAGCTATGGCAGATGATGGAAGATCTAGGGTTGATAAATTCAACGAGTAGAATTTTAGTCTTTGGAAGATGCAGATGGAAGATTACCTTTATCAGAAGGATCTTTATATTCTGTTGTCTAAGAAGGTGAACAAACCCTTGAGCATGACAGATGTGGAATGGGATTTTTTGGATAGGAAGGCACTTGGGACAATCTGGTTGTCTTGCATCTTTAGTATTATTTAATGTTTCAAAGGAAAAGACTACAAAAGAACTAATGGATGCATTAGGGAAGTTGTATGAAAAACCCTCTACCTCTAATAAGATATTTTTAATGAAAAATGTGTTTAATATGAAGATGTTTAAGAATGGTTCAGTAGTATATCATCTAAATGCTTTTAATACAGTTGTAAATATGCTAGCTTCAGTTATAATATAAATTGATGAAGAAGTTAGGGCTTTATTAGTTTTGTGCTCTTTACCTGAGAATTGGAATAGCTTGGTAATGGCGGTAAGCAACTCAGTTCTAGCTAACTCAAAGTTGAATTTTGAGGATGTTGTAGGGGTGATTCTAAGTGAGTAAATTCAAAGAAAAATCTCTGGTGAATCTTCTACTTCAGGGAATGCGTTGACAATGGAAACTAGAGGGAGATAGAAGAATAGAGGAAGCCATGGAAAATCAAAGGATCAGGCAAGGTCAAAATCCAAAAGAAAGATAGTATGTTGGCATTGTGGAAAGTCTGGGCATGTAAAGAAGGACTGTTGGGAGCTTCGGGACAAGAAGAAATAACAGGAAGAAACCAAGGATGAAAATGTGGCAATGGGTAATGTATGTCAGGATGCTTTGATTATTTCTTAGCATAATATTACTGAATCTTGGGTTTTAGATTCGGGGGCTTCTTTCCATGCTTCTCCACATAGGCATTATTTTGTATATTATGTTCAAGGAGATTTTGGGCATGTTTTTCTTGGTGATGATGAGCCTTGCAACATAGTTGGAAAAGGTTCTATTTAGGTTAAGATGCAGAATGGGAATACTTGGCTATTGAAGGATGTCAGACATGTGCCTACATTAATATGTAATTTGATATCAACAGGGAAGTTTGGAAGTGATGGTTGTACTATGATATTTATAGTGGACTCTTGGAAGGTTACCAAGGGTGTTCTTGTGGTGGAAAGAGGTAAAAAGGTTGGAACCTTGTATTTAACCACTTCTATTACTAACGTTTGTAATCTTGTGGCTTCAGAAGTACATACAACATTGTGGCATTATAGGCTCGGTCATATGATCCATAAGGGCGTGGAGAACATAAAGAAGGATTTTCCCAAATATACAGAAATGGGTTTGGAGTTCTATGAGGGCTGCATATATGGGAAACAGAAGAGAGGGAGGTTTGTCAAGGTTGGACCTATAAAGAAAGAGAGTAAGTTAGAGATGGTGCATTCTGATGTGTGGGGGTCGGCTCAGGTATCATCTCTTAGGGGTTCAATTTATTACGTTACTTTTATTGATGATGCAACAAGGAAATTTTGGGTTTATTGTATTAGAAAAAAATCTGATGTATTTGACACATTTGTTAAATGGAAAGCCTTGGTAGAGAATGAAACAGGTCTTAAGCTAAAATGTCTCAGGTCGTAATGGAGGGAGTCAGGGGAGTATTGTAGCAATGGAATTTGATCATTTTGTTCTAAGAATGGAATCCACCAAGCAAAGATGGTTCCAGGAACTCCACAACAGAATGGGGGTGTCAGAAAGAAAGGAGAAACAAAACAATATGGAACATGCTAGCAGCAGAGGTACATGCCAAGACTGCCTCTTTCTTTTTGGGTAGAAGCGGTGAGCACAGCGGTACTTGATAAACAGAGGACCTTCAAGTTCCTTAGATGGAGGCATACCTAAGGAGGCTAGTATTGTAAGAAAGTTGATTATTCGATTTCTTAGAGTGTTAGATTGTGAGGTGTTTTACCCATGATAGAAACGGCTGATAGGACCAAGCTAGAGGCTAAATCAAAAAACTGTACTTCAGCGGTTATGGTGGTGATGACTTTGGAATATGATGTGGGAGTATTAAGGACAAAAAAATCATTCGATCAAGGGATGTGTATTTATGAGAAAGTCATGTATAAGCATCGTTGTAGGAAAAACAGGGAAGAATCCCAAGAAAGGGAATATGTAGCGGGTAGTAGAGATATTCCGGTTGGGAAACGTGACACATGAATCAGTTTAGGAACCTCCTCAATAGCAACCCAAACTCCTATATTGAAAAAGGGGGGAAACAAGGTCTTCAGACAGTAAGAAGAGAACCTGAATGTTTTTATCCTTCTCTTTACTATTTATTAATCATGATAGTGAGAGCCGAGAGATTCGTGAAGCAATGTAGGTAGCTGCCAAGAAGAAGTGGGAGCAAGCCATGACAAGAGGAGCATACAGCTCTCAAGGAGAACTAGACATGGGATTTGGTTGAAGCTACTGAAGGAAAGAATAGCATTACAGAACAGGGGTGTTCAGATTCAAAGAGGGAAGGGAGGCAGAAAGAAGAAACATACCAGGCGCCGTTGGTGGTCAAGGGGTCGCACAGAAAAAAGGTATAGTTTTGATGAGAAGTTTTTCTCTTGTTAGTAAAATGGACTTCTATTAGAACTATTCTAGGAATAGTTGTCGCAGAAAGACTTGCATTAGAATAGCTGATTGTAAAGATAACCATTTCTCCATGGTGACTTGGAGGAGGGAAACTATATATTGTAGCAAACCAGAAGGCATGGGGTCAAAGGTAAAGAGGAGAGGTGTGCAAACGAAGAAGAGCTGTATTGCTTAAAACAAGTCCACGTCAATGGTATAAGACTCTGTTATAGCTTCGTGATGGAGAAATGACATATTATATGTCATTATGACCATTGCGTGTATACAAAGAAATTTGAGGATGGAAATTATATTATCCTTTGTCTATATGTGGATGACATGTTGGTTGTAGGAAATAAAAATACTCAAGAAGCCCCAGCTAATGATCTTTGCTATGAAGGATTTGGGTGGGCAGCCAAACAAATCCTTGGTATGAGTATATCTCCGGATAGGAAGGAACAAAAGCTGACTTTACTTAGGAAGAGTACATTAAGAAAGTCTTGGAAGAGAGGTTTAATATATGGATTTGTAAACTGGTGGGACCCTTTGGCAGGCCATTTCAAGGTATCAAGGAAGCAGTGTCCAAGACAGACAGGAGGAACCCAGATGTCCAACGGCCTTAGGCATCAGCGGTCAGCAGTTTGAGTAGGCATGGTGTGCCACCAGGCCTGATATTTCCCATGCAATGGGATGCGTGAGTAGATTTATGAGTGATCCAGGTAAAGAGATCACTGGCAGCGATTAAAGGCGATTCTTCAGTATTTGAGAGGGACAATGGAACAATTTTGTGCGACAGTGGATTAAGAAACCACTTTGTGTGGTTAGTAGATTTGGATATGGCTGGGAGATATACATAGTATAAGAGGAGCATGATAGGTATGTTTGACATGTAGGTGGGACAAACAGTAAGTTATATTTCACGACACAAAAGTTGGTGCTTTGTCACCACAGAGGGGTTAGTATGTGGCTGCCACAGAGCAAAAAAAAGAAATGATTTGGTTACAACAATTGCTTGAGAGATTTGGGGCATACGCAGGAGGAGGAAGGAAAGATGTATAGTGATAGTCAGGAGTGTTTATTACACACTAAGCTAAGAACTCTCTTCCACTCTAGGACGGAAGCAATATACCGTAAGGGGACCAATTCATGAGGACAGCTCTGGAGGAAGAGAAGTGAAGCTGCGAGAGATTATAACAATCAGAAATTCCTCATACATGATGACCAAGGTGGTCACAATGGAAAAACTGAAGTTTGTTCAGCTTTGGTTGGTTTCACAGAAGAATAGTTGAAGTGGAGAAGAAGCTGCTCAAAGGAAAAATAGGATCCAAGTGGGAGATGGTTAGGTTGTGGAGCCGTTTTAATGTGAGAAAGTGTTGAAGACAATACACTAAGAGTATTGTACACTTTCCACATTTGTCTCATCGAGGTTCAGGGCCAGGCTGGGCCGAGCCCCCAGTAGCAAGGGTTCGGGGGCACAGCCCCCGGAAAAAAAAAAATTGGGCCTTAAAACATGCCCGATCAATTGGCAAATGTGCTTTTCTCGTATGGGTGGGATTTTTGACCCATAGGTTTATGGGAAACACCCCCAGTGCGGCCCCAACATGGCAACCCCCCCTAATACACCACGAAGCATCTTGTAAAACCCCACTGCCAATCAGACAGTGTTACTTATAGGTTGTAGCAATATGGTAGGTATAATGTAACATTGCTATGTGCCATACTTCACACATTTGGGTGTGAATTTTGTAGAGTTTGGTTGAGCATGATCCAAACAAGATATGGGTATTTGGATTAGAGAACGGGTTGGCTCCCACAGTCACATAATCTGACAGCCGCCACAGACCTATTCCCAGGTCGGAACCCCCCTAGCCACCCCAAATTGGCGCGCAACCACAACACTTAAATACTTCTCATTGTGTTGTGTTATTTTATTCTGCATTTTATTTGAGATCGATAATATTTTTCTGTTATGAGTTTCTACTATTGTGATTCTGTGAGGGATTGTTCAACATATTTTATCCCTTATTTCCTAACAGATGCACTTCATTCATTTTCTCTCTCTCACATATGGCTAAAGGTTCTTCATGACTTGAATTAGGCTTGTCCTCTACCTTCTTATCTTTATCAACAATTTTTGATGTCTTTCTTGAACTAGATTCTCTTATGATTGTCTTTTATTTCTCCACCTTTCTAGCATCTGTACATATTGTCTTTTTTAAAATTATTTGCCTCTTCAAACCTAGACTTAATTTCATTGACCATGTTCTTATGCTCAACATCCTTATTTTTAGTGATTATCTTAGACATGGCTGACTTAGACTCGCTCTTAGGATTGATTTTCATTTTAAACACCTTCTTAACTTGCCCTTTGAGTACATGAAGCCTGTTGCTATATCTAGGATATTCATTTTGATAGAAATGCTTTGCAAAATTTCCAAATCCATGACAATTGTAACACACAACATAATAGTTTCTTCTAGATTAATGTGAACTGATATTTTCCTAGCAACATGTCCAACCTTCTTGCAATTATAACACAAAATCACATTCTTATCACTAGGGCCTTCATTTCTCCAAAATTGACTAGATGGTTCATATGAGTAGTGCTTGGCAGTGTGTCCTTTTTCTTGACAATTGCAACAAGTGATATTCCTTGATTTTTCATCTCTGCAATCTCTCCATGGATGGTCATTTTTGACAAAATTCGTACGCTCCTTAGCTCTATACCCAAAATCATTACAATTATAGCAATAGACATTAAAATATCTTTCATACCTTGATGCATTAGATTTCCTAACTGAGTTAGACATTCTTGAATTTGTCTCCTTGTCTTCCTTCATGTTTTTTTTTCTACTTGGACCATCCTTGTCATCTTCACACTTCTTCATGTGCTTTCCTTTGAAACCTAAATATGTCTTGTCACTTGCTGCTCTTTGAATCTCCAAAACTTCATCACGGACTTCATAGCTTTTCTCCAACTTTCCATACATCTTCAACCTGTTATTTGCTTCTTCTAGTTCAGCTTTCAAGGATCTCAATTCTTCTTCATACTTGAAGTAATAATCTTCCTTTTCTTTCAAGGATTTTGACACACTCTCAACATCATATTCCATCTCTTTGAGGGATTTATTGTGTTCATCTTCCATGCACTTTATTTTCTCTTTCAATCCATGAATTAGGGACTCAACAATCTCAAACTTCCTTTTAAGAATTGCTTCAGACAATTTACCCATGTTTGTGCTTCAAATATATCCTTTAAGCTATTAATATTTCTCCAAAAGGACCTTACTTTGATACCAATTGTTGAAAAACACAAGCACGGAGAGGGGAGGGGTGACTCAGTGCTTCTCAAAAATTTGACAACACTTTAACAACTCAGCAATCCATTCAATCTTGATCAACTTTTACCATGAGGGAAAAAATAAATGCAAACATAATAAAATAACATGCAAGCACACATGAATATAATGTTTAATGTGGGAAACCCTTAAAGGGAGAAAATATAAAGTTTGGTTAAGAATGCACCATAGAATATACAAAAGTACTTCATCAAGTAGCATAGAAGAGTTACAATAATATAGGAGAGGTAGCTCTATATCTAAGGAAAACCTCCTCCACAAATATCTAACCTGACTCCTATATACGAGTGTGGTTACAACCACCAATTCACGTATAATCACTTATAATAACATTATTGTCATAAAACAATAATATAAAAACCTAGCCATAAGATTCATCACATCATAAATATCATCTAGCAAATACTCATGTAAATATTAATTTTCCTAACATTCCCCCCCTTAATGTTTACATGGTAACAAAAGAACTTTCACACTTCCTTTATAGCCTGCCGCCCTCTGCGCGCTCATGATCTTGGCACACACTCGAACTGAAGGTAGAAGAAGGAACAGATCAACTTCTTATCGACCAAGCACTGTCGGGAACACATCTGACCGACGAGGATGGGAACACGCTCAGGAATCATCTGCTTATCAACAGTCACTCTAGGGGAACACATCTGACCTAGCAGTGTGGGAACTCAAGCAGACACATCTGAATAGCCCTTCAATGGTTTTTAGGAGGCTAACCAAAACCTAGGTATGAACAGGAAACACATCTGACTGTTCTACCTCATCAGAGCCTCATGATGCTGCGTCTCACTGTGTTATTTGTTCTGCACTATGTTTTGCATTTGGGAAATAGGAATAACCACATACTCAACTGAAAAACTAAAAATGGAACATTGGATCATGTTGATCATGTTCCCCCCTCAATGTGAACATTTCACTTATTCAATCCTAAACAGAAACTCTAAAATCATACTGCACACAACAAACTGCAATTCTAAAATGAAAGAAAACTCACACCACAAACTGTGCCACCAAATCATTCTGTGTGGCCCCGTCATTGGTGACTGATGAGAGGTCGTTGTCTGACCTCCAGCCTCCGATGCCTCCATCCTCCATTTGCAATTATCTAATAGAGAAAATCTTCATCACTTTGATTTTCTGTATAAGCAGTATTTCCTTCCTCTTCATTTCTCCTTCGTCATCAGCAGTCATGGCATTATCTTGCAGTTTTTCCATCAAGTACGTCTTGTTGCTCTTTTCTTGCCAATTTGAGGACAATGGCTAGATTGTTTGCAGTACTAACAAGTGAGCCGCTTCTTTGAATATTTAGAAGATGATCCAGGTCTGAAAGAATATTTAGATCTTCTTTTATCTTGTTTCTTACCAATAGGGCTTTTTCCTTTGGTTCCGCAAACATGATTATGTTTTCTTCATCTAACAAAGAAGAAATAAGTTCTTCTAAACTTGGATTTATTTTACTCAATGTAAATACAATGTTAGAATAGCATGGAGGCATTGCTATTGAGTAACACTGCTTTAGCATCGTCATCAGGGACATCTACACTTATTCTTGCTAGTTGATTGCAAATAGAATGAACTTACTAATATGCTCCACCATGTATCACCTTCTTCCATCTTGAGGCCCGAACAATCTCTTTTTTAAAGATATTGCTGCACTTCTAGCTTGTGATCCAAACAATTTGTTTCAATGTCTCCCAAATTGTGTGAGAGGACTTTTTTAAGTCTATATGATGCAAATAGGAATTTTGATAGACCCAATCCAATAATCGTTGTAGCCTTTCAATCTCTGCTTGCCCATTTTGCTGCTTCATCTGCATTTGTCGGTTTCTTCTCTTTTCCATCAACAATATCCCACAAGTCTTTGTTAATTAGGAACAGCTGAGTTCGTACTTGCTAGGTGTGAAAATATTTACCTTCAAATTTTTCAATGTGACTCAACCTATCCATTATGACGCTTCACAAATTAAAAAATAGGTGTCGAATACAACCAAAATGCACCCTTTTTACAAATAATTAAAATTTTGACATATACAAATAAAATAACAAAATGACTCAAATTTCGAATAGAATCTCACACACTCATATATGAATTTTGACTAACACAATCAATGTTAAGGACATGACAATAATAAATCTTGACCCAATTTTAATGACACTCAGTGAGATAAACCATTACCTTAGAAAGTAATATTTGATTACTTTCTAGACACAAATATAACTATGGACCCAATCTATGATATATCCCTCATGCAGTCCTATTTGTATCGTCACTTAATTCTATTCAGATCTATATACATAACAATTACAGAAATGTGAAGATCACGATACCGTTGAATAGGCTGCATGAAAGTGGTACTACAAACGAAGCTTCATACGCCTCCAAAAAAAAAATCTCAACGAACTCTTTGTGTGTTGATATCAGAGGAAGCCTCTGCCATGTATGAGGTGAGAGATTTTGCTGCCTGGCAAGATGATAAGCCGTTTGAAGACTCCCGAGAGGGTAGATCTGGATAGCCACATGCACAGACACATACAAATTGTAGGTTGACTTTCATGCATGCCGACACGTGGAGTTCCTTTGATCTTTGTTTCTAGTGCCATGGCTTTGCATGATTTTCAGAAGCAGACTTGATCAGAAATCTGTGAAGATCAGTGGATTCATATGCCAATCAATACTAATTCTCTCTTTGGATTTCCAGCTCAAAAATAGGCGGCTGTTTAGCAGAGATGATTCTACTAACTCCACGTGGATAGTGTTAGACGTGACACATTGGAATGACAATATTGTTTGACACTGATAGGATGCTCAGAAATAACAGGCCGACCACATATCAGGTTGTACGAGTCGTTTGAATACTTTATCCATATACTTGCCATATTAGATGCCTTCAACAAGAATACATTGCATCTCCCAATACGTTACAGCTATCAACTCTAACCCATGAAGGAGCAGATTGGCATTTTTGCGGGTTTCAATCAGTAATGAAGTTTTTCCTGAGGCAGATGAAAATTCATGTAACATCCGAGGCACTCAAATAATATGAAATGTCCCACTCTCAATATTTTGACCATGGATTTACAGCGCTCTAATACCAAATATAAAGTTTGGTTAAGAATGCACCATAGAATATACAAAAGTACTTCATCAATTATGCATAGAAGAGTTACAATAATATAGGAGAGGTAGCTCCTATATCTAAGGAAAACCTCCTCCAAAATATCTCACCTGACTCCTATATACGAGTGTGGTTACAACCACCACAATTCACGTATAATCACTTTATAATAACATTATTGTTATAAAACAATAATATAACAACCTAGCCATAATATTCATCACATCATAAATATCATCTAGTAAATACTCATGTAAATATTAATTTCCTAACAGAAAAAACCACTAAAATCAATACACTATGAGGATAATTGTCCTATAAAGTATTACAATGATTTCAATTTGTTGAGAACCCACTCAACTTGAAGCACCAACTCCAAAAAAAAATTGCAAGCTCCAACTTTCCTGGAAACACCAACTCCCAACAATTCATTCAAGACACCCACTTGGCCCTTTTGCAAGCACCTACCTGCATGAAAGATCTAACTCCCTATTTTTATAATCTCCCACTTAGACTTTACAATATTGTTATCACTTTCATCTAGTTACTTGAATCAAACAAATTGTGATCTCTACTTTAGCTCTTATATCTTTATCCTCTTCATTCACACACTTTGATTCACCTATCTTCTCTTAACTTCATCATGTTACAAGTATAGTCTACAAAGCCTCTTTCACACATACATGTTTATCCCTAATTCACACATGAATGAACTCATCTTCCTCCACTTTTCATCAGCTCATATTACTTCTAATTCAGCCTTTATGAAGCTTTATATACATACACAATTTATCTCATTCACACAAGGATGTACTTATCATAAATTTCTCTCTATCATCTCATATTTTTCTATACAGTCATCAAGATAAAATTTTCATGCACATTGATACATTCATATGCATGATAATTACTTCCTCTTTACCTCTCTAACTTTATCTACCAACCCCTTCAACTTCTTTCCTCTTCAATTTGAATGCAAAACTCTAGGTGACATCATCTAGGACTGTTACAAGGTCATAATTATATCTAAAAGTGTGTCACTTACAAGTACTGATTTGAACTGTCAATACATTCCTACGTGTATTACATACTAAAAATAATTCCTTAACTTGATGTACTCCTGATGCAAACTGACAAGATTTGAGTGATGTCTGCTAACATCATTTTGTAACAGTTTTCTTTCTCCGTGTCTTCTTCTCAACATAGATTCCTTGTCTTTTAGCTAACACCAATATGCAACAAGTATTATGAGGGTTTTTTATATGTTACAAATCCCCTCTCCTTTTCATAAACATCCTTGAAAATATTTACAATCCAGCATTTCAACTTCTAGACTCCATTAGAGCTCATATGCTCAACTAGGTGCAAGATTTTCAAAGTACAGTATGCAACTAGGATGCATGAAAAAACTTTAGGCTTCAGTTTATGCATTTAAATCATGAATATAGATTATTCAATCTATCCACACCATCATATCATGCTTGGGTGGCTTCAGGTTAAGTAATAAGACTCCATTTTACTTATTCTCATCTTGAAGCTCATAGTTATGGCAGCCTAAAAACATAACCATGAAGATTGTTCAATCAGCACTAATGTATACACTTTTAAAGCTTTATAATTCTTTGAGGGATTTTTTTTAACCCTTGGTTTTACCTTCAAGAACTTGGATCAACACTACCACCTTCATTCATACTTTGATATACTAATTTGAACAAGGTACTAATTAACTTGCATGCTCAGAAAATCTGTCTTCACAAACTAGTCTAGTTCATGCATTCAACCACATTTTCATGGATCTTATTTCAATTTTATAGAAATCATAAATCCTTATTCAACTTATAAAACTCATGACATGTATCAATTCAATGCATATATCTTCAATAAGCTTGCATTTCTGAAACTGTTCACACAAGGTCATAAGACACCAAAAACCAGTTTTGTCCTAGAGGCTTCCAACACACTAAATTTCACTTTGATGACCAACCAAAACCTTTAATACTTCACTAGGTACATATAATCCATCTTCAAGCACTTACTTATAGGAGTTATGTGGAGAATTTCACATTTGTACTTCCATTCCTCATACCTTCTTGACATGGTTGATGGGGTAGTTTTGACCATTAGAACTTAGACACAAAACACTTCACCAAATCAAATTATGAGCTTCATCATGTCATGTTTGACTTATATCAGCTATACATACACATATTATACTCCCAAAAAATGCATTTACATAAAATTACTCTCAATCAAACACGAATGGTTTTGCCTTGTTACGATTTAAGCAGTATACCCTTTTGATTGATATGATTCACCAAAAATGTGCAAATAAATTTCTTGTAACTTCTCATGGAAACTTGGGGCATATCCCAAGATTTATCCCATAGTTTTTCTTTCACCATGAAACCTCCATCACATGACTACACATGTAAATCTTCATAAAACAATTATTTTGTTGTACTTTCTCCTCACTCATGGAACAATAAAATGCCACAAAAATTAGTTACAAGGAATCCTCTACATCCCTAAGTCTTTACATAAGCTTTCCCAATTCATAAAATTACAAAAAAATGAGTTCTTCTTCATCACTCTAAAGGGAGGGTTTTAAGAGGGTTTAAAACCTACTTGCCTTCTAAACGATCATTCATAAAGATATGACATTCATTTTACCTCATTTTTCTTGATTTGGATTCTTAACTCTATGCACCATCATCCCTAAAAACCTCAGGGTCCCATGCACATCTCACACGTGTGGGTCAGAAAATTAAGTTCACCATCGAGCTGGTTTTTACCTCCTTGGGAACTCGGTAGAGCCAAAAATTCCTTTTTTTCTTCTCCCTTTGATTTTTGAACTAGAAATTTGTCCACAACACTAGGAAAACCTCCTTAAGATGTCACAAGGATCATTTATTTCTGAACTTGTTTGTAACTCATCATCCACCATGACCTTTCCATGCATACCTACCTTGTCCTCAAGAATATGCCTCCAAGAGACCTCAAAAATGACTCCACCAACTGAATCTTGACCTGTAGAACCTTCCAAGTCATCTCTAAACTATCACAACACTCTCCTAATGTTTGTAATGTCCTACCTTAGCCTATTTTTCCTCATACTCCAAACCATGCTTGTATTAGGTCTTAGAATTAGGCCTAGTTGAGCTTGTTTCAACCCATAATCCATGAACCTTCCCTTTTCTTCATCATGGAGACACTCACACACCTTTGAGACAAGATATATCATCTCTCTACATTCCCTCATGGGCTCACTTATATTTTCTACTCACTTTCGTACTCCATTAGCCCTCCAAGCACCTAGACTAGGTATAGATAACTACTTGCAAACCATACTCAAACTTATACTTGCACTCTGAGATCCACGTGAGTGGTGTAACATGCTCTCTTCATTCTCTTCATGCCTTGACCATGCTTCTATATCTACCTAATGCCTTCTATCCACCATACCAATTCATCTTGTTTTCTAGGCCTAATAATTAGACCTACTGGACGAAGCAAATCTCATTATCTTTGTCCTTCCAACCAAGTCACATATTTTTTATCCATGGCATCATCATTACAAGCATCCTCTGGACCTCATACACCTTTTTCATTAATGAATATACACCTTTTTCATCAATGAAAACACTACAAGCACTCACATGCCAACAATATTTTGGTGTGCATTGAATTCTAATGTACATGCACCGTCTAAATCATTATCAATAAATCAAAAAACCAAACCACACAAGCATATACAATATTAATCTCAAATCTTATCCTTTACAAATAGGAAATAATATTATCTTTTATTTATCTATTTGAGTTAAAATAGTGAGGGAGATATGATTTTTTGATCATGTGCCCTAAATATAAGAATGATGTAAATATATCCCATGTAAAATTTATCTATCTTCACTTAACTTCATGCCTCTGCCCTAATATTCCATTTCTTTAGGTGTCTTTAGCACAAACCTAAAACTCAATTTTATGGCCATATGGAGGCCAAGATGGCCCATTCCAAAAATATATGTGCTAAATTACATGGATAAATAATATATACAATAGTAAATTATAAATGAGCCCCATAAGTAATACACTTATCAAAACTATACATGTCCATCTTCCTAATAGAATCTTTGAATATTGTAAAAATAATGAATGTAAAAAAGCTCATGTAGTAGCCTAAGGATCATGCAATATATGTATGAGGGTTAAAAAAAATGCCTCAAGGATTCCTCCAATATTTTTAGCATCACCAATTAATAATAACCAAAAGTGAAACTCAATCCCAATCTATTCCTAGGAAACCATAGTATCTAAAATTTAATTTAATAAAAAAAATTCACATACTTTGTTGGGTCTAAGACCCATCTACTTGTAAAATTTTCCATTTTTTATAAGAATTTGACCACTAAACATTATATCTGTGGGTGTGGGTGTGGGTGTTCTCAATTTCATATGTGTTTCCATACATGTATGTATATTTGTGCATGGATGCATGCATGCATGGTACATACATATGTGGGTATACATGTGCATATGGGAGCACATTTTTGTGTCATGTACATGTGTGTGCATGCGGTGTGTGTGTGTGAACTTGCATAGGTACGTGTACATATGTGTGGGGGTGTGGATGCATATTCCTATGTTGTGCATACATATGTACTTTTGTGTGCATGTGTATAATTGTGTGTATATGCATATGTGTGTGTGTGTGTGTGTTTTTTGTGTGTGTGTACATGAATCTCTCTCTCTCTCTCTCTCTCTCTCTCTCTCTCTCTCTCTCTCTCTCTCTCTCTCTCTCTCTCTCTCTCTCTCTCTCTCTCTCTCTCTCTCTCTCTCTGCATGAATATGGGTGTGCATGCATGAGTGCATATGTGCATGTGCATGTGCATATGCATGTATGTGTATATGTATTTTTCTATGTATGTGTGGTTAATATGTGTGTATGTTTGTACATGTACACGTGCATGTATATGTATATGGTTATATTGATAAATATCAATTATTCAATGTACGTAATAATCATAAAATCTTTATAGAACCAAATTATTTTCACCCTTTTTATATTTGATTAAGATTTATACCAATTACCAAACAAGGAATGAAATACAATCTACAAGGGGTTATTTTGATTAATTAACTTCCAAATTTAACCATTTGATATCATAATAATGCATTAATACTTACAACAAATGTACATGATAAAATAAAAATTCACAAACACAAAGGATTGAGTTCACTTAGCTGATTACAGATGATTTTAGACTGATTTGGGTGATATGGATGATGGAACAGGGAGATCTAGACCTGAGAGTGCTTCACAAATAGAAATGTGACTTTAAGATCCTCTTGGGAAGGACTGTATAGTAGGCGAAGGAATATTTATACAGTCTTGACCTCTTTGTATGGTCATTACCCTTCTGAGAATTGGGATATGTAACTTTCTATGTTTGAGTCTTATCTTAATCTCTTTGTCGCTCTCTATCGGTTGTTATTGGGCATATTGTGGGCCTCTGAATGATCTTCTCAATCATGTAAATCCTAACTATGGATGATAAGTCCTATAAAACAAACATTAATTAGGTAGTGGGAACCCCTATGCACTGTTGACATTGGCACTACTCAAAAGAGGTCAAAAACTACACGTCATTCTCCACCTAGCATGTGATATCTAGCTATAGTGAAATCAAATTTTCCATCCTTGCTTTGAAAAATATTGACATGAGTTTCTCTCTTGTAAACATACTTGAATGAGTGATTTTGAGTGCTTTTAAATGTGGGAACTAGTCCCCTAAACCTAGAGGGAGGCATCAAACTTGTATATGGTTCTTACTTAGTGATTATGAAAATGTATTTGCAAAGCGTAGGGAGATTTAGGTGCCTTTTTTGCTAGCTTTTGCAATAAGATTCCATAAGAGTGTTAGGTACTAAATGAGGTGAGTTTCACTTATATATTTATGAAATTGAGTTAAGTTACAAAGGCTAAATAAATAGTAAATGACCCAAAGAATAATGTGCAATTAAAATTTTGGGACCAAAGTAAACAAGGTAAAAACCAACACTAAAGTTAGGAACATAAGTATGTTCCTATCCCTATTGTACATTTTTGACCCTAGAAGGGAAATCTAAAGTGTGAAGTTTAGAAGTTGACAAGTGGAGTTTCTAAATGGAAATCATGCATTCAATTCTCAGAAAATGTTTACAGATGAGTGTTTATGATCAAGAAAGATAGACAAGAGACCTAAATATGTACTAGATGAGATTGGGTAATGTGCACTTGATTGAGAAAGAGAGAAATGTCAATACTACCAGTGTCAAAGAGTAGAATTACCAAATTCTAGTTTCTACATTTCCCCCCTTTAAGTATGGAATGAAGCTACATACTCAAAGGAAAATCTATGTCTAAGTGTGTAGAAACACGTTTTATTTGCTCGATCTTTGTTTTGTAAGGTCCTGATGTATTGGTGTTAACTTGCAACAAAAAGCATAGTCAATGTCCATGATAAAGAAATAAAAATTAATTCAAATGTAAAGATGTAATGTAAATTAAATATAAAATTGTAAATAGTGAAATAAAGAGATGTAAAATGTGGAAAGAATACACATATTTATTTTACAAAGGGAAGAGTTTCATGTTCTTTACTTTTACTTGGAGAATTGGATTGTTGAACTTTGCTGAAGGATTGGGTGTGATCAGTCCCCCATTATGCTGAGAATATTCCAGAGAGAAGAATAATGAGGAGTCGAAGCTCCCTCTGAAGGAAGAAGATTGTATATCAAATTCATTCACCAATTTTGATATCTTCCCCTTTAAGTATAAGAGGAGAGGTCATATGAAGAACTTAGTTTCTTTGATACCTGTCATGACCCCACATACCATACCATTAAAGATGGATCCATGCCCAATTTTTCAATTTAGGACACACATTATTCAAAAGAATAAATTTCCCCCATACTTTCCACATGTGCTACACAACTGAGTAGAAACTAAATAGACGTTAAATGTGCTTAAATGTAGCTAGAAAAAGGAGACCCATGCCCCAATTTTCTCCAAAAACTAAAGCTAGAACTAAGTTTTGTAGAGAAGAAGGAATGAACTACTTCATGTCCTTTTAAACTTATTTAAATTGAGTCACCTGAGTCTAAAATTATGCCAAAAATATGTTCCTGTAGATGAAAATATGAAACTGCTAAGAAATTTATTATAGCTTCCCCTGGGAAAAACTATAGAAGTGGGTTATGAATGTCCATACAGTGTTGACCATATTGTATGTTTTTGACCTTTTGTTTGTATTTCTATATTTCAATGTTTGATGATATTTTTTAGTAATTTTTTCATGTTCCTTCCTGTGTCTAAGCCCAAAATTTTATCTATGTCTGTTATAGGTGTAGAATATACCCAGATGAATGCCCCCTCTTTTGAGGCATGTGTGTTAAAGAGTTTGAGTGTGTGGCTCAAAATAATAGATGTTTAATTGTGTCTGATAAATCTGATAATATATGTAGTAAACACAAGGACGGATGATGTGGTGCCCACCAAGAAGAACCTATACCTTCAAATAGGATGTGCATGGTGGATACCATGACACGAAATAAGAGCAAAAATAGTAACAAGATAATAAAACAATAATGTAAACAAGAGAACTAGTGGCAATAACAATAATAGTGCATATGTAAGTAGAAACAAGTGTAAAGATATCCATGAAATTAATGTCACACAAAAGGATTAATTTCTGCAAACATGGGACACCCACAATGTTACAAAATAATGAAGTGCCTTGGGATTTCAATCAAGAGATGTAATATCACAAAAGAAAGGCATGATGTCACACTCATGGGACACCCACGGTGTTTACAAGGAAAAACAAGGCCCTTAGGCCCTAATCAAAGTAGCAAAAAAATAACTACATACACAACTAGCTAAGAAATTTATTATAGCTTCCCCTGGGAAAAAACTATAGAAGTGGGTTATGAATGTCCATACAGTGTTGACCATTATTGTATGTTTTTGACCTTTTGTTTGTATTTCTATATTTCAATGTTTGATGATATTTTTTAGTAATTTTTTCATGTTCCTTCCTGTGTCTAAGCCCAAAATTTTATCTATGTCTGTTATAGGTGTAGAATATACCCAGATGAATGCCCCCTCTTTTGAGGCATGTGTGTTAAAGAGTTTGAGTGTGTGGCTCAAAATAATAGATGTTTAATTGTGTCTGATAAATCTGATAATATATGTAGTAAACACAAGGACGGATGATGTGGTGCCCACCAAGAAGAACCTATACCTTCAAATAGGATGTGCATGGTGGATACCATGACACGAAATAAGAGAAAAAATAGTATGTAAACAAGAGAACTAGTGGCAATAACAATAATAGTGCATATGTAAGTAGAAACAAGTGTAAAGATATCCATGAAATTAATGTCACACAAAAGGATTAATTTCTGCAAACATGGGACACCCACAATGTTACAAAATAATGAAGTGCCTTGGGATTTCAATCAAGAGATGTAATATCACAAAAGAAAGGCATGATGTCACACTCATGGGACACCCACGGTGTTACAAGAAAAACAAGGCCCTTAGGCCATAATCAAAGTAGCAAAAAAATAACTACATACACAACTAGCAAGCATGTATAGAAAACAAAAGTATCATGATGTGATGAAATAACATAACAAGTGATATATAAGAGCATATGAAACAACAACTATAAAAACCACACAAGACATATGTGTTAGTGTTTTTCATTTAAAAGATAGAAAATACACTATATATGTAATAAAGTGTAATGACGAAGTGAAAAAGGTACTTTAATGAAGTAATAACACTTTGATTGTGTGGAGGGATTCCCCTAGAAAATGTATGTAATGAACCACAATATCTCCCATAATCATCCATTAATTTGTATTTCCTTCATCATGTTCAATATATCCCATGAACGCATGTGTGTAAAGAAGAAAAAATTTATCTATCAAACTAGAAAGATAAACAACATTTATAATGTAAAATACTAAAAGTGTATGCTAGAGAAACATGTCCTATTTTTTACATTTTTGAAATTATTTGAATGTTTTTGCTTTTTGTGATTATATAAATGTTGTTATATTTTCTAGTACATAGCTATGTGCAAGAAAGGGAATGTAAGTAGATAAAGTGTAATAATTCCACAAGTGCATGATATTCATAGATTTCTTGATGGACCAACTGTCAAGTGTGTCTAAACAATATACACTGAGGCCCATTCATTTAGTGACTATGTAAGGGCACAACCAATTGGGCTTGAATTTTCCACTAAATGCAGCCTCAAAGTTGGTGTTATTTTGATTTTATTTAAGAACTAAATCACCAACCTATAATTCATGCACGTGGAATCTCTTGCTATAATAACATTTGATGTGATCATAATACACACAGAGATTTTCTATCTCCTGAACCCACTTAGAATCGATTAATTTCATGATAGACATTGTCTTTGATGATATCTTTTAAGGAGACACATACTGAGGAGATTTATTATTTTAGTGGCAAGATATCCTCAATCCAGTAAACCAAAGAAAAAAGAGTAATGTTGGTAGGTGTACGAACACTAGTACGGTAGTGTAGACACCCTAAAATATCGCATTACACATTCTAAACCTCTGAAATCATCCCATAATTACTCTACAGTACATTATGATGACTTTCGACCACTTTTGATATATTTCGTTATTTTACGACCTTTAACGACATTGTCCCTCATTAGTTAGATTTTTTTCATGGAAACAATATGAGGTTCAACCACAACATGTGGGACAAATTTCCTCATCAAATAAAGGGGAGGCACCCTATTTATTACTATTTTTAACACACCAAAGACTATTCACACTATTTACATTATTCTAAACATTGGGGGTTGGGATCTCATCCCAATAGTTTTATTTTTAGTACAATACAAGATAGATCGAGAATGGGAGAAAGTCTTAGAGAGTGAGAGTAGGGAGTAGAAACATTTGAATGAATAGTAGAAAAGTTCTTTTTATCTAGAAAACATAGATCCAAAGATACTAACATGAGATAAAATCATAATAAATTGATTAAAGATGTAAGGAAAAATTCACTAGAATATAAAGAATAGTATAATCCATTGAACTTAAGAACAATACTTTCAATAAATAAATCACACTTCAACACACAGTTTTTAATGTATCTCTTATATTCCTTATCACAAATGATTGAAAACAAAAAAAAAATCTCTTTAACAACTCCAGAGTATAATTTTTTCGTTCCAATTTTTTTTTTTGATAATGCCTCAGTATTCTACATTTATAGAGAAGTAGAAAAGAGAAAGAAGTTGTTTGGATTGTAGTCTAAAAATAGAAAATACACATTAAGAATTTCCTTGACAGGTTCTTACAAAATGACCAAGTGTTGGCGAGAAAATTTGTCGGGTGGACAAACCTGTGGATTTCTTTCCAACACTTTGGGAATCTAAGTCCCTCTACTTAACCTGTACAGCTGTCGTATATGCATGTGTGAGTAAAGGTGGATTTTCTAGGTGGCCTTATGGTCGGAGATCCAATAGGGGCACTCCAATGACCCTACGACAAACCTAGAAATCTCTTGCTAGAGAATAATTTTTTTGAAGAGTGGCAAAGGGGATTGAGAAAAGAGGTAGGAGAACTAATGTTGCAGGTAGAAAATCATATTTCTGCACACACTAGTCAGAAACTTCAACACATGCATCCATGAGAAGAAACAACTTTGCAGATAACAATAAGACCAAATAGAATTTATTGATTGCAAAGTATCAAGAAACCCCTTAGTCAAAGAAAGATAGAAAATCCTTCTTCTTATATTGATACTTAAACCAAAGTTGTACATAGTGTGGGAGTGGAAGAAATTTGAGAGTGGAGGAAAGTAGAAGAAAATGGCTATCTCATTTTCTTTCTCTAAGTACAATGAACTCTTAAGTTTACAAAATCAATTTCCAATCCTTTGAAAAGAGAATGGCTTTACAATTTATAGAATGAGAGATGACTCATCATCTACCCCCCAATGTATTTTCATATGTCCTCGCGCAACTTAAAAATTTTCAACTTCTTAGGAGAATATTAAGTCCCTTTTTATAACATAAAGGTGACTTTTACATTAGAATCGCAAAGTTTCTTTTTTAATGTCATCAAAGGACATATAAAAAATGCACCCCCCAACTAAGAGTTAGAACATGGAGGAGAGAGAAAGTAGGGGAAGAGAAGAGAGGAGAGAAATAAGGAAGAAGAAGGGGGAAGAAACACTGATGACGAATAATCTTCTTTCGATAAATTATGCATCTCCTTCTAGATGATTTGATGAGGTGTTCCACTGTAGTGAACTCTGCATCTCCAAAATATTTATACCTTGATAAATTCCTTCATCTTGGCTCTTAGACACTTGTCAAGTTGAATGAATTATTTTGTCGATGATCACAATTCCGACCCTACGTATGATATACCCGTGACCCAAACTATGTAGTAAGTGTCAAAAAACATTGTCCATTTCCTTGAGATGGACCTCAAATTCCCTATGATCAATTCCCATGGATGATCCAGAATGATGGTATTGACCTGAATGATCATCCCTCTATGTCCCATTGTGCCAAACTTGCCCTTTGAGAATAACCTGATATTTTTAGAATATGAGCCCATGCTCTGCTATTCTGGGACGTATCAACTGTCTTGCTCTAGTTTTTCCTTTTGAACCTTCTACTATATTCCAACCTCCTCTGTTCCTGAGATATTGCTATTTTTAGCACATTTCTATTTTTAGCAGGTTGTTATTTGGGGACCTACTATTTTGGGAAGAAGTCATTTTTTGTCTTACTTTTCATTTTACCCTTTTTATGATTGTCCTAAGTGATAGAACTTGAAATTCAGTGGGACTCGTCATGTATAGTATGTGAGAAAATATAACATATGATATTTTTAGTAAGTGGTGAAAACGACCTCTATTTGTGATGGGAACAACTTTTTGGATTTGATTCTTTGTCACAAACTCGTGCTCCAATTTTCACCATAATTCACTTTCAAGAAAGCTCAGAAATGAAAAATGAAAATTTATGTCTCATAATATCTTTGGGTATGGAGATACTAGGGTAGAATACTGATAAAAAATCATTCCTTCATATCTCGAGAAACTGGCCACTTCATCATGCAAAAACTAGTTTAAGAGAAACTACATTTTTGGATACCCTTCCCTCTGAATTTCGGATGATTTCACCCATCGAATCCTCAAGAATTTGAAATTTTATTCAAAGAGGGAAGAATGCTGATAAAAAACATAGCACTCCATATCCCTAAAAATATATATACTTCATGGCATGAAAACTAGCTCATGCAAAACTATATTTTTCAACGATCATTCCTCCAATTTTCGTGCGATTTCACCCATTGGAACTCTGAGAAGTGGAGAGGTAGCTTGTTGATTTTTTCCAATACTGATTCATGGAGGCCATTAATGGAACTTAAAATTTTCAGGTCTTGTTTTTGTCTCCATTTGTGATGAAATAAACTCCATTGTGATAGGTTTTTGCTTCTTGTCTCATTGGTGAAATATCTCTTCAATCCAGTTGTCAATTTGATGGGAAATTAAAATTTGTTCTTCATGGAGCCGGAAGTGAAATTTCTTCACTATAAGTAGTCCTTTCTACAAATGGGAGGTTTTAATATGATTTTTTAATGGTCTTGAATATATAATAACTCAGCAACAGATGGTTTGTCAATTTGTGCACCGGTTTGGAAGATTTTCTCAAATTTTGATTTCATGGCAATGGGGATTTCCATTGTTCTTCTTCTCTATTCTTCATTTCTTCTTCTTATCTCGATGAAATATTCTTCTGAGACCTATGTATCACCATCAGGTAGATTATTTCATTTTTTTTTTGAAGCTGGTTTGAGCTTTGGCAATGATTGAGTGGTGGACTGAGGTGTTCTCTGCAACTTTCTTCTGGCAATGGAGAAGCAGTTAGAAGTAGTAAGAAACAACCAGGAGTTAGAAAATTTTCAAATTTTGGAGTTGGAGTTGGGCACATTTTTTTGTCCCTAACATCCCTCACCTCAAAGGGATGTGAGGGACATCAATTTCCATAGTGAGTAATACGGTGACACGTGGCGGTGATCTGACGGCAGGGAGTGAGAACTCGAAAATCAACTTTAGAGCACTGAGGGGCTGGAAGTGGGTCATATGGGTGACCAAAAGTATCTCCTAGAGGTTTGGGAACATTTTTCAAGGTTTTATGTCCCAGACCTATGAGGGATGTGAGGTACATAAAATTCCATGGTGATCTTAGAGCTGACACGTGATGGAGATCCGACAACAAGGAATTTGAGCTCCAAATTGCACCCAGGGGTTGAACTGGCAATCCTAATGGTCGTATGGGGTTCCATAGGTCACATGGGGGTTGGGCAATTTTTTCAAGTTTGATCTCCCTGACCCTCAGGGACCTCATGGACATAAAATCCCATTAGGCTCCTAGAGCTGACACATGTCCTCTCAAAAATTGGTTAAGTCCCGAACTTACTCCGAGAGGACAACTTGCGACGATGATATCTTGAGCTCCCGATGGAATTTTTTAGAAACCTTTTATATGATATTGACTGGAAATGGAATTTTTAATCCAATTTTTGGGGTATAATGTCTTGATGTATCCATTTTATCCCTAAAAATTGAAGTTTTGATTTGGTACTCCACGTGTGCTTGAGAAAAATTTTCTGCAGACATGATGCACCAAAGTGTTGTGAAAATTATGAGTTCACCATCATGTAGGGCTTGGAATTATCTTTTTGAATATGTTTTTTTCTCCTAACTCCATCTGGAGCTCTCAGGATCACCTTCTAAAGCTCAGCGGTTGTTTTTGCATATGTATTGACTAGGCTTGTGAAATTCTGGTGAAACTACCCCAACTTCTCCGAGCCCTTCCAAAATCTTCTTGAATCATTTCTATGATGTCCCAAGACCTTTGAATCACCTCCATGTATTTTTTGGTCCTCTTTTCTTCTCCATGAGGTTTCTCCAGCCCTAGGAAGGCCAGTGATAGCCCTTCCCAAAACTGCATGTAGCTTGTAATTTTTTATGAACTTCTAAATTCACCTAGTGGGAATGAATGGACTTTCCTAAATTACCAAGGGGGTGATATAAAATTAGTCTGGAGGTCACTTGGACTAACTAGACAGACTCAGGGTGTCTTGGAATGATAGGACTTCAAAAATTTGACACCGGGGTACATAGTTGTCATGCTCGAAAATTATTAATTTCCTTATTGCACATTTGCATGACAACACCAAGTCAACTTGAAAATTCAAATGATGTCTCAACATCTCAAAAATTTAAATGCTTGATATTATAAAGTAAAAACATGGCAAAGCCTTAATCATATTTTTTCATTTTAATTTCATGCTCGGCTTGCCTACGATGATGCTCTTAGAATTTTTGAACCATATCTTGTGTTTATTTTTCATCGGGTGTGCATGAGTGTCAATTCAAAACATTGCATGTGTTAAGTACATTAACCATTCTTCCAAGGAATTTCTAGAGCCTTCTGATACTCTTGGAAAAATTTCTCAAAACATTTTAGAACAATACCAACTTATCAATTTCCTTTAAATCAAAGTCATTTTTAGCTAAAGACTCTTTTTCAACTAACTCCTTGAATTTCTTGAAGATGTCATCAGTTGGTAGCATATTTGATTCATCATCCAATACATGGTGAAAGATCTTGGAAAACTCATAACTAATGTCACCAGTGACATAAATTCCTTCTTCTTGAGCCTTTTGAATCTTTTCACAAGCTTCTTGAAAAATCTTGACTCAAAAGTCAATGGCTTTGTAAAACTCAAAATGCATGTCCCTTTCGTTAATTACCCCTTCTTAAACAATGGTATCTGGATTAAATTTCTTGAGCTCACTTAAGGCTTCCAAATTCAGCTCCTAATTGTTGCATTCTTATTGGATCTCATTATTAATTTTTTAATAGTTTATTTCTCCCTCTCAGCATCGTCATGGACTTCAACAACATCCTTGATCATCCTTTTACCTTGAGTTAGGATCCATTGAATCCAGCTGTCAACTTCTCAGCCATTCTACCCAATATTTTCCATCTCATATATGGATGATGTGTCAAAACTAACTAGATCCTAAGAAGAGATCGAGGTTGGCTGGGATATTTTGAGAAGGATAGCCATTAATTGTTCCACTTTTTCTTTCAACTCCTCCTTTATAGCCTTGATTTCTTTGAGATTTTTGAATAGATTGTCCATGCCCACCTACACATCCTACTATGCTCCTTCAGTATTGAATTTACTTAGTGTCACCTTAGTTATTTGATAATCATAAGAAGTGATGTCCTCCTTGGTCTTATCTGCAATAGGCAAAACAATCTCATCAAACCTTTGACCTGATGCATTAATGGTGATATAAGAAATGGTCTTGGGTTTCTTAGATGTGTGAGATGGGATAGGGGTTAACATAATAAAATCAAAGGCTTCAATAGGGAAAACCTTCTTCCTCTTCTTTGAGGTTTGGCTAGCTAGCCAAGATGGAATAAAGGAGGAGGGTAATTGCTGAGGGGGATCGGTGATCATTAATGTGGTACTAGGATGAGTAAACAATGTGGTTAGCAAAGATGGAGGAGTGGAGAAGATAACTATGACAACAAATAAAGATGGTGGAGAGGAAGAAGGCATGGATGAGAAAGTAACATATGGAGAGTGGAATTGGGTTATATGAGGAGAACCCAAGGTCATACTTATCCCAGAGGAGAGAGGAGAAAGTTATGAAAATACATGTTTCATAAGTGACACATGAGGAGAGAAAAGTGAAGGAGAATACATGGGAGAATATATCGGAAATGAAGTAGAGAGTGGAAGATATGAACTAATAGTAGAAGAGGATGGGTGAGGAGAGGAAACATGTAGAGGAGATGTGACAAGAAGTTTCACCTGTGGGAACAAGGTCACAATGGGGACCATATGGGTCATAAGGAGGGATGAAATGGGAGGAGACTATGAGGCCATGGTAATGGTTGATGTCTCGTGCACCCATTGAGGAGAAGGAGAATCCACATTGAAAATGGTGGTTGAAGATGGAACACAAGAAAGAGTAGGAGTCCTTACTCCACTATTATAGAACTCAAATTTCAACTTCTTCCCAGGTACTTCACTTTTATCTTTTTCTTCTTGAGAGGGCAACCTCTAACACCAAAGTCACTGCCACTTTTGGGAAGTTAGGATATTTTGGATAAATATTAATTGAGTACAACCAAGAGTTGGTTTAGAGAAGAATTTGAGTATCTTGATCTTTGATGGATGTGGATTCTTTGATCAACCAATTGATAGAAGGAAATCCCATACTCTCAACATTGATTTGCATGTACATGGGTTCTAATATTTTCCCATCATTAATAGTATCTTCAAGGATGTCAGTGAGATTCAATGTTTATGTTTCATCTGAATTCAAGTGACTATGGTCCCTCATCTTGATTGTTACCTTGTCCATGCAATCAATCTAGATATCTTCAATTTTAGGGACATGAAACTACAGTGCTTCGTAAACCTTTAATATTTCTCGATAATCAAAGACAAGCCTTGGATGGCGAGACTTTTTTATTACTTCCTGCATATCAATAGCAACATTTTTGGCCTTGATTATTGATGTACAAATGTAACAGCTAATGGATATTGGGAAGTCAATTCCTGACTTATGCTTACTCTATTAGAACTTTTAGAGGTATACAAATTTCCTAACCAATTCCATTAGAACCCACTTGTCACTAAGAAATTTGGGTAGCAAATATGGGGATCCTTGAAATGCTCTTACTTGAAGGTAGGTGAATGTGGGAAATAGTAGGAAGAGACAACCCTAATAAAATAAATTCCTCACGGATGTGAAAGCTTCTGGCTAAGTCGCTGAGGCCACCTATGACAACTGCACCGATAGAGATAGAGTGGCACGTATCCTAGTCGCCACCCATGAGGCGGAGCTCAAGGAGTTTCAAGAAAAGAACAAGGGGAATAGGGCTAAAAGAGATAAAAATTTAGCCGAAGTTGAAAAGAAATCAGAGGATATTAAGACCTTATGGGGCTCAATCAAAAACCAGCTAAAAGAGTTGTATCCCAAGATCACTCAAAGAATGGATACGCTCGAGGATTTGGGAAAAAAATTAGAGGGGATGGTGGAAACAATGGATACCCAAGGAGAGGGGCTAAGCTTTGAAGAGGTGAGCACCTTAGTTGGTGACCTTTGTCAATGGGCACAAAGCAAATTCAATACTTGGAATAAGTTAGAGGCTGACTTGATGAAAGATTTCCCTCTCCTCTTATAGAAGTAATCATAGTTTCCACATTCTTTCATTCTTCCCCAAATTCTTTTTTCCTTAATTCTTTCTCCATACTATTCAAAAATAATCATTCTTTATTCATTAAGAAGGTGTTCCCGAGGGTGGAGAACAGATGTAGTGTGGGGTGATGTTAGGCCCATAATTTTGGCTAAGTACTGAGAAGCATCTGGATGCGTAGGACCTACTTAAAGAAGGGCGTGCAAGGAGAAAGCACACAGAACAGGGTCATAGGAAGGTTTAATAGGACAAGTGGAGTGCACACAAGGCAGAGAAAAGGTTTTTGGGACTTAGCCATTTATGGCGTATCAGACAAAACATGAGAGAAGCGTGACCCGGCTACGCATGCGGAGTGGATAAGGTGTCATCCTAGCAATAGGGTGGCCTAGGAAGGAATATACCTTGCGATGGAAGTTTCTAGAAGGCCATCATTTCAAAGAGTGGAGAGCTCAAGCCTAAAGAAGTGTGCTCCCATGGAGGACCACCTTGGACACTTGGCGACATATCTAAAAATCCCGCGAAGGCTTGAACATGTTAAGAAAGGTTATAAATACAAGCACCTGATAGAAGAAAAAGGGAGGGAGAGACTGGTAGATAAATATAGAGATTAGAGAGATCAGATGAGAGGTGAAGCTTTGCAGAAATACTTGAAGAGCTTTATGGGTTGGGCTAGGAGATATGTAGGAAGAGTGATGTATCAAGGGATGGGTACATGTTTTTCTTTTTCATTATAAGGGACGTAAGTCCATTCCTGCTATATGGTTCTAATCTGCACTATCATTTTGGTATGTAATGACCTTGATAGGTGTAATGTGATTACTGGACATGTTCAACTATGAATATATGTGGTTTTTGGTTCATACACATTTATTTTTGTTATGTTCAATATGTTTCATATGAATGAGTATAATCATTATACATCCTCTTTCCCTCATGGTTCAGATCTATCTTTTGTCAATATGCTTCTTGTCTGGATGAATACATAGTGTAGCATTTACTCAGAGGTCTCAATTGAATAAGGAGTTTCTTATGTCTTCCTATTACGTACCTATGCTACATTATTGCACAACTCACATAAAAGAGGGGATCCACACCTGCACATGCCTCGGGTGAGTTCCTAGCACCCGCTAGGTGATAGGTCGACGTGCATGGGGTTGTCCTTATTTGTTAAGGGGTATAAAAATTGACTACATCTTGGTTTCGTTTCTGGGACCTCTTTTTGAAGTTGTTGTAAAAAATGACATCTTTGTATCTATACTATGCGATGATAAAGCATTTAACCTTGGAAAGTGTTGAAACATGGTTCAAGAGCACGGAGGATGAATTTTCTCAAATATTCAACACTAGACCTAAGTTTGATGCACGTAGATGGGTAGAAGAGAACCTCTACCATGAGTTGTATGAAAATTTCTTCTGTTGCTTCCCAGTAGAGCTGTATGAATGGCTCTCAGCATATGTGTATAGATCAAGATGGTACTATAGAGCACGCATATGGAACCAAGATGATTACCAGAGGCTACAAGATGCAGATCTGACGTGGACTCATGTTGTGGATCATTGGTGGAAGGGAGTGTTGGCTAGCTACACTCTAGAATATGTCATTTCTATGAATTCTTGTCTGGAAGTTGCTGAGTTTGATTTTCTAAGGGAGCCTAGAGGATCATTTATATGTGTTATTCCTTTGGTGATGAAGATCTTGATCATTACCTTAAGTTTAGAGGCATTTTTAATGGGTGGCTAGACCCTTCTAAGCATTGGGCGAGGAAGCTAGGGTGGAGGAAGATGGTAGACATTGCGGCTGAGAAAGAAAGGGAGGAGAGACGACTCAAGTATAGTGAAGCACGTGAAAGGGAGATTTCTAGACAACGTGAGGTTACAAGTGTGATGGATCTATGGAGGTAGACGTTATAGGAAGGAGATGAGGTTCATGTAAAGGACATGGAACCTGAGCAGTATGTGCTACCCCATCTTGGCAAGCGCGGGAGAGAGACCCCTTCGACTTCTGATGAGATTTCGTTGCATGGAGAAAGAAGATTCCTTAGCACACATCTAAACCCACCTAGTTACCGAACCTTGGCACTTGGTTTTCCAAATCAAGGGAAGAGTATTGTTAACCCAATTTATATCAGTGGAAGTGACTGATCTGCACCCAAGAGATATAAGTTCTCATTTGGTACTTATATGGCTGCACATACCATTCCAGTGTTCGGAGGAATTTTTAGGCATGGGTAAAATACACAAGGTTTGGGCAAGGTGTTAGGGAGTGGCGTGGGACACACATCTGGCAGTGGAACGATCTTGCAGATTATTGGTGTGCATTTCAATGGAACATTGGGGACACTAGGTGTGACCACTTCAAGCCCATTACTAGCCACGGGAGGATCTGGAGGTGGAATTGGTGGATCTGGGGGCACATGATCTAGTGGATCCAATGGCTTTGGTAGAGGAGGAAACACCGAAGGAAACCAAGGATCTATATCAAAAGGACAAAGGCCTCAACCCCCTCCTCAGGTACTTTTCAAGATTTCCTTACACTTTTCAAACTACCAGCGCATAGAGGATGTTACAGAGCATGTTCACAAGTGTGAGTTGTTATGGCACATGAGGGGGATCACAACCCTAGAACGGAAGGCCAGTCAATTTACAATGACATTGTAAGGGCACATGCATAGCTGGTATAGGAAATATGATCCCCATCAGATGGTGGTAGACTATGCCACATTGAAAAATTCCTTCTTAGCAGAGTTCCATCGACCGGAGTTCGAACAAAAGAGCAGCATTGCTTTGAAAGAAATCTAGTAGGGAATGGCAGAGAGTGTGTGGGATTATGACGCATGGTTTAAAAATCTCTTGTCAAAATTTTCAAATGGCATTCATCATTCACATCATGCTCAATGGTTTTTGGGAGGGTTTATCGCTCCTTTTAGGAGGGCATTGTCCCATAGAACATTTACAAACCCGCGCGAGGCCCTAGAGTCTACCTTACGCACTGAAGCAGTTGGGAGTGTTGATATTGGTGTGAGCCCTTTTCTGGAGGCTCAAATCACTGCCATGGCCAAGCTGTTAGAAAAGATATTTGGTGTGTGGATTTTGAAGTAAAGGGGTATGCCAAGGATAGCTGCCCCCAGAGATTGGTACACATCGTAGCGATAGATTGTGAAATTTTCCATGGGGACCATGATGCGAGTAGATGTCCCTTGTTGTAGCGTGTGATTCGGAAGAATGTGTCTTGCTACTATAATATTTTCACCTCTACGACCCATGATGCTAAAGATTGTAGACTTATTGACCAGATCCATGAAGCCATTGATTATGGTGTGCGCCAAACCAGCATTGCTAGGAGTTATAACAATGATGATCATCATTATGAAGGGCACGTGGATGGAGGGGCGCATGGGATAGGTTTCCACAGAGGATTTCATGGTTGCGGTAACCGCAGAGGAGGAAGAAGTGAGTTCCCACAAGTAACTTGTTTCAACTATGGATCTACATAACACTACAAGCGCGAGTGCCCATAGTTATTGTAGTGCTCGTGGTGCAGGAAGAAGCATAAGTATGAGGAATGCGTTGATTTGTTTAAGCACATGAGCTAGCAGTTCTGAAAGGACAAGGGTGTTGGGATAGTGAGTATAAAGAAGGCCGACACACAGTAGATACCTAGAGTGGTGCATGAGTCAGGGTTAGAACTTGTTTTGGTGACAACACGAGTAGAAGCTGTGCTCACAAAATAAGTACCAAGGTAAAATACTCTAGTCTCAAGGGAGGAAGTTGTGCATGGGAAGTAACCGAACCCTGCCCACTAGAAGGAAGTGTACCAAGAGACGATCGATGTCATTTAGATTTTATAGGGAGAAATCCAGTGTCTAAAGGAGCATTCTAGACAATAACAGTAAAGAAGGAATGTTGAGGCTCTGTAGAAGGACCTGGATGAGGTCAAGGAATTATGTAAAATTTTAAGGCAATAGAATATCATTCCCTTGCTAGGAGAATGGCTACAAGAGAATATGCCACGCATAGGAGCAGAGCGCGAAAGGTAGGTGTTGCATGCAAACCTCCATCCCCATAGCCTTGACTATGACAAGGAGATCACGTTGAACACAGTTGTGGATGGTTGGCTTCTAAACAACATATTGATTGACACGGGAGTAGAAGTCAATGTTATTACATTGGATTCCTAGCATCAAATGGGAAGGTCCACATTTCAACCATCTTCGAATGTGTTATATATGACAAACAAAACTAAGGAAATGCCCATTGGAGTATTAAAGGATGTAGTGATTACCATTCATGGCGCCAAGTTTACTAGAGGCTTCAAAGTTTTGGCACTCATCGAGGTAGACAATTTTCTAGCTTTACTTGGGCGTTCCTGGTGTTATAAGAACAATGTTGACCTGTGATTCAACAAAGGATATATCAGTTTTGAGAACAAGGAAGAACAGGTCATCATCCCTCTGGCGGATGGGAAGTCGACACCTTACACTGAACCTTTGGGAGAAGAGGTCCTTGATAGAATTTATGTGCACTCCATCAAAGACCTGAAGATAATTCACCCTACAGAAGGAGTTATCCAATTTGAGGATGCCTAGTCTGTGAGTGATACAACAAGCATGGCATGTGACAATTGGGCACACAAGACCTATGAGTTAATTTGGTGAAAACTGAGGGGGTCTGGTAACAAAAGTAACCAAGGCACACTCACTTAAGTGCCTAGGAGGAAATAAGTTACCAAGTTACTCTGGAGGGGCATGCCCTAAGATTTTCTTACGGGACATGGAAGCCCAGTGGAAAGATGAGGATGAAATAATATGGATGCTTAGTTATAACCTACTCAGACCTATAGTGTGTTGGTGGGATACACATCAAGAAATCCTCCTGGAGTGGCGCGAGGTAAGAATCGTGTTCTCTGTAAGGTTTTCTAGAAGTAACGCACCCACGTCCATTCAAGACTACCATGGTAAAGAGACTACTTCATTCCATATCCAAGCATGTGAGAACGGCATGGGTTGGGGAGTGCACAGAAGCATTACCACCTTCATTATGGGTTCACAAGTTGTATTCCACCCTGTAAGGTTGTGTGTGTACATGGTATATACACTCGGAGATGCATCGTCAAACTAGTAATTGGCAAGAATTGACAGTTGATCTCATTCAAACATTTGAGTATCTAAGTACAAAACCATCATTGGATAAGGCATTATAGGTTTTCAAGCACCTTACAATAAGGGATAGTGCTATGGCGGAGGATAGAATACAATAATTTCTAGGAGAACCTGGCTTGGAGGCGCGCTTTGAGGAAGAAGAATCAGAAGAGATATAACTCGAGCGCGCGTGCATGGAAAAATAAAAAGGGAAGATGGTGTATGTAATTGATGGAGAGGAAGCAGAAAGCTTAGATGTTAACCATTCTATAGGGACGCGCAAAGTGATAGATAAAGTTGATGAATGGATGCGCACCTACCATAAATCGTTAAAGACGAAAAGGGTTAACATTGGCACAGAAGAAGAACCTAAAGAGGCCATCATCAGGGATTATTGGTCGGAGAAGGAGGTCTCTAAGATCATTGATTTGTTACGTGAGTTCCAGGATTTATTCCCTCACAGGTATCATGAACTCAAAGGCGTCCACCATTCCTTAGGGGAGATGAAGATAAAATTGAATGAAGGTGCACGCCTAGTCTGGAAGAGGCCATACTGAATGAATCCTAACCTGCGCATGAAGGTCAAAGAGGAAATAGATAAGATGATAGCATCGGGCATCATTGAAGTTGTTAAAGAGTCATAGTGGGTAAGTCCAATGGTCATTAGTATCAAAAAGGATGGAAGGATAAGGATCTACGTAGACTATAGGGAGTTGAATGCAATTTGTGTCATCGATCCTTTTCCAACCCCCTTCATTGAAGAAATTTTGGAAGGAGTTGTCGGATGTGAAGTTTATTCCTTTACGGATGGATTTTCAGGGTACCACTAGGTTCAGATCGCAAAGGAGGACCAGGAGAAGACAAATTTTTCCACTGAGTGGGGAAGTTTTTCCTATATGGTCATGCCCTTTGGGTTGAAAAATGTTCCTATTGTGTTGTCACGCATTGTGGTACAAGCATTTTAGGACTTTATCCACAAATTTTTTCAAGTCTATCTAGATGATTGGACAGTGTATGGGCTAGTGAAGGACCACTGTGATAACTTAAGATTAATGTTTGAGAGATGTTGGCAGTTGAGGATGTCCCTCAACATTAAGAAATGTGTCTTTGCTACCCCATTTGGAACATTATTGGGGCACATCATATGTAGGGAGGGTTTACTAGTAGATCCCGCCAAAGTTGCTATCATTGTGGGGTTGGGGGAGCCTACTAGCCAAAGCGCAGTGCGTGGATTCCTTGGGCATACCGAGGGTATTACAGGAATTTCATCAAGGGATATGCCATAGATAGCCATGCCCTTAGAAAAGTTTCTTAAACACAAGAATGCCTTCCTTTGGGGAGAGGTGCAGTAGAAGGCATTTAATACTTTAAAGGATAAAGCTTATCACCGCACCCATACTACAATTACCTTCTTGGGATAATCCTTTCCATGTTCATGTTGTTGCCTTAGGCACAGCCATTAGAGCAGTGTTGGCACAACTTGGTGACGGGATTGTTGATCATCCCTTGTGTTTTGCCAGTAGAAAGTTAACACTGGCAGAGAAAAATTACATGACTACTGAGCTCCAAGCATTATCCATGATCTACACACTGCATAAGTTTAGGCAATATCTATTGGCAACAACCTTCATATTCTACATGAAACACATGGCATTAAAATACTTAGTCAGTAAGCCTGTTCTTTAAGGACGTATATGTCGATGGGTCCTGTTATTTCAAGAATTTGAGTTCACCATGGTTGTGAAGCCAGGAAAGAGTAATTCTATACCCGATCACTTGTCTATAATTAACTCAAGAGAGGATCCGTAAAGTATTGAGGAGACCATGCAAGATGCGCAGTAGCTCATTAGGTTGTGACGTGCGCACCCTCAAGACCTATAGGATATCACAGTGTTTCTCAAAATGGGTATAGTCACCAGAAGGGATGAAGACATTAGAGAGGAAACAATTAGCCATACAAGCCACGCCTTACATGCTGATTAGTGGAGATATATACAAATTGGGCCATGATGAGGTTCTGCGACAATGCGTGCTAGAACATGAGCACATTTCAATTATGGAAGAAGTGTATGGTGGGATAGCTGGAGGACACTATGTAGGAAATGTAACTGCGTGGAAGATTCTGCTCATAGGACTTTATTAGGAAACCATTTACCAAGACTGTATCGAGTTTTGCAAGGTCCTGTGACCATTTCCAACACCTTGGAAAACCTAGAAAGAGAGATGAAATGCCCTTATGACTAATAGCCAGCACAGAACCATTTGAGAAATGGGGCTATCAAATTTATAGGACCAATCTCACCAACAACGTGAAGGAATGGTTCACGTGGTATATCATCACTTGCATTGATTATTTGACATGGTGTGGAAAGGCAACACCCAAAAAAGATTGTATAACAACTACAATTGCTAGATTTTTATGGAAAAATATAATTAGAAGTTATGGATGCCCATTGAGTTTGACAAGTGATAGAGGTATGCATTTTCTCAATGAGACGGTCAGGATTATGTTATCATAATTCATGGTAGCCCATCACAAGACTACCCCCTATCACCCTCAAGCAAATGGAACTATTGAGGCATTTAAAAAAATACTTAGTCACACGTTGACTAAGATCTTTGATGTTGGTAGACAAGATTGGGATGACAAAGTATCAACCATTTTTTTGACATACAGGACAACCTATAAGAGGTTAAATAAGGCCACACCATTTCAATTAGTGTTTGGTGTGGAGGTTGTCCTACCAGTTGAATTCATGTTACCTTCACTGTTGCATATAGAGTACGCAGGAGGATTAGCCGATGAGAAAGCACTGGAAAAAAGGATTGAAAAATTAATGCAGTTGGATGAAAGATGGTCACTCGCCAGGTGGAGACAGAAGACTGAAAAACAAAAACAAAAGGCATGGCATGATTATCACATCAATAACAAGAAGTTTGAGGTTGGGTAGATGGTTTTTCTATATGATTCCAAGTTTCTGTGCACCATTATGGGAAGTTAAAAGTCCATTGGTTGGGCCCTTACATCATCTTGTACATCCTTGATTCAGGCGCATGCCAATTACTAGTGTTGGATGGGATGAGATTACCAAGAAACTTCAATGGGAGTAGATTGAAGCCCTACTATAAATAAATCTTCTTGATGTTTGTAAATAAGGCACTGTGGCTAGTTAGACTAGACTTTCCTTTAGTGCATTTTATTTTCTTATGTTTCCCTTTCTCGTTGTTCGTTATCGTTCTGTTGTTTTTTTTTGCGTCATGTGTACACTAGGTAACCATAATAATTTTTTTAAGGTTATGCATGCATAGAGGACCACACATCTATTTTAGTGTGGGGTGGAGTGATGCAAAGTATGGGCCTGTAATACAAGTTTGCGTTGGTAGTAGAAGCTACGGTGGATGGCCTGGTTAAAGGAATAAAGACATGTAAAGTTCAATAGTCGCGTAGAGAAGAGATGGACGTGAATGGTTGGCTGTTAAGAAATCCTTGAAGAAACCATGCACAAGAAAAATGAAGAGTGCAAGAACAACATGAGGTAGGAAAGGGAAAAAATAGGAAAAAATATGGAAGAAGTGCCTTCGGTGCTATGAACATGTGCGTAAGAGTCTTCAGTCGGGGCTGGATTTTTGTGCACGCTAGAAGGTTGTAAAGGGAGTTTTGCATGTAAGATATGATGCATGTGGGAAAAGGAACTTTAAGAATGGATTAGTGGAAAAAATCCACATTTAAGGTTGAAGTACGGTGGTAGGTGAGAGAGAATTTAATGCTAGAAAAAGGGAAAAAGCTATAAATAAGAGGTTGAGCATTTCATTATTTACATTGCGATTACAAAGGGAAGAAAGCTCTTGTGAAATAGGGCATCCAAAGCAAGATCCTTGCATCCAAGGAAGCATTTGAGAGATCCGAAGTGCATAGCTAGGGTAAATTCACAAACTAGTAGGAAAGGAGTACATGGGCTTGGAGAAGTTAAGTAAGCATGCACCATCTTGTGGAAGGGTTTTTCTAGTTAGGGTTTTGCGACTAGGGCATGGAGTTAGAAGGATCTTTTTCACAAAGATCAAGCTTGGGGATAGATAGAGTGGTAAAGCAGAGCAAGAGGGAGAAGTTCTAAGTATTTAAAAGAAGTCAAAAAAATGGCACCTAGAAAACCAACCATCTCACCAAAGAAGCAGAAACAAAATGGCATGGGAAAACAAACAACAACTGTCGAGAGCACAAATGAAGAATGGTACGCAGAAATGCAATACCCAGATGGGGTGTTGTTGGGAAAGGAATGGGAATCACACCTAAGGAAGATGATAGTGAGCGATTATAACCATCGCACAATTGTAATAGAGAAGGAGGTGACCTTGGAGTTAGTGTGCCCAACTAACAAGAGAATGCCAGAAGGCATGCCCATTTATAGTGACGAGGTAAAATTTAAGATGGAGAAGGTAGGGTTGTTGCAACTTTATGAACTACCATACTTCGGAAAGCCTGACTGCCTCTACCAGTGGCTGATGTCGCCTATGCACAAGGATCATTTCTATTTCATGGGGTGAAAGATGCGCATAACTCCAGTTGATTTCAAAATTCATAGGCCTTACCTATGAGGGAGAGAGTTTAGATGATGACTTGAGTAACAAAGAGGCCATCAAAGATACAGTAGCCACGTACGCCTACAAGAAAGGGTCACAATACTTTGACATTGCTGAGATCCTAGACCCCATGATGAGGATGATTGTGTGCCTGGTTACAAAGCTTAATTATCAAGAGAGATGGACGCAGGTGAACAAGGCATGGCTTAATGTATGCCAGAAAATAGCTGAGGGGACCATCTACAATATGTCTCCTTCATCCCGAATGAAATCATTAGTAGCACGTAAGAAGGCGACAAAATATTATTTAGTAGCATCCTCCTCACTATTGTCTTCTCAGAGATCAGAGTACCTAATGGGCCGAAAAGGTTTATCTGTGAGTACCCAAAAGAGGATCCCTCACCCACAAAGTGTTTCACAAAATATACCTATGAGACCATGACAGCCACTCACAAGGCGCATTTAGAAAAATGGTACAAGCGCATGAGGAATGTGTTCAGGTCCGAATGGAGAATTCCAGAGTAGTTACCCGTGCTCGTGAACGGAGAAGAAGAATTTGTGGTATATCAACACTTTTGTATTGGCAGATTTAGGTTAATTGATGAAACAATGAGCCCATGGTGTAAGCTTCCCTCTTCCTTCACCGTGCAATACTTTCAAGCAGGGGTGAACAGGTTCATAGAAGCCAAGAAACTAAGGTTCGTCCATAGTGAGGTGGATCAAGACCACAGAGAGTTGTGTAGAAAGTTGGTTTACCCCAAGAAGCGCACATACATAGAGAGATATGTCTCCCACGAAATACGGATGATGAAACCAGTAACATTGCCAATCACTGGAAAGGCTGCATAAAGGATATACCTTTGTATCAGGCCAAAATTTGAAAAGGGAACATACTTGGAAAATGATGTATCCATCCTTGAGGACCCCACAGGAAGAAAGAATCCCGCACCAAAGAAGAGGGAGAGAGAAGAGGTGCAGAAAGCACCAAGTGTTCAGAATACGCAAGTGGTAAGCGCGCCGAAGACAAGCACTAAGCACAGTACGTACACACAGAGAAAGAAGTCCCCAGTGAAAGCAAAGACTCCAGATGAAGAAGTGTCAGAACATGAGGAACCCATTGCCCAGGAGAAGTCACCAGAGGAGGAGGAGAAGGAATCAGAATCTCCTACCAAGAAGAAGCAGAAGGTAATAGAATAAAATGATTTGGAGGATACAGAGAGCTTGAAGGCCTATAGAGGCGAGAGAGATGATGATGATGAAAATGAACCAGGAGACTAGGACCATCCTATCTATGTGGTTCATGACTTAGAGAAAGAAGGACAGGAAGAAGAAAATAAATACGTATTTTCCAAGAGGGAGTTGAACAACGAAGAAGAAGATACTGAGGAAAGGGGGTAGGTGAGGAAATCACAAAATAACAAGGGACCCCAAGCCTCACTAAGGAATAGATAGACAAGGCCACGGAGAAGGAAGTGGCCAAGATCATTAAGGACCTAGTAGAGCAAGAGATGGAACGCAGCACGAACCTAGTGATGAAGGAAGCAGAGGAGGAAGCATAGAAAAAGAATATCGCAACATGGGAGGGGATCCCAGTTTAGCTGTAAGATTTCCTAAGGCCTAGCTCACAAGGAGAAAAAGCATAGAAGCATCGTAGGTTCAGAGGATGGGCTATATTGATGACCCAAACAAGGTTTTGCATGCACGCTTTCAAAGCACCATTCCAATGGAGCAACCCTTGGCTATGACATCATTTGGTGAGGAAGGTGCATACCCTCAGACAAGGAAAATGTTTTCTCGGGCATTTGAGTCCCACATCGACGAACCAGAATTCAAAGTGAACTAAGGGGTGATAATGAAGGTACTAGAGTCAAAAGGTAACAACCCCTTGGTAAAAGCTCAGCAGCTATCCGACGAACAAATATGCAACACGTTGAATAAAGTTTCGGTGGAAGTAGAGGCCAGACTCTTCGGGAGAAACAACAGAGTGAAGTTTCTTGAGACATAGCTAGAGAAAAAGGAAGAGGAGCTGGAGAAAAGAACTAAGGACTTAAAACATGATGAACTAGTCAACGCTCAGCTAAGGCGTGAATTAAAGGCAGAGAAGGCAAGGGAGCGCGAGGTCTACAAGAAATTAGAGATGATCACAGATGCCATTTTCTTGAAGCATCCAGATCTAACGCCACCAACGCAGAAGTATGGATCCACCTTGGAGTGCCCAGAGGACTTGACCCACATCCTCACAATGGAAAGACAACCACTGGCCTTGGAGTCTGCAGAGGAGGCATTGACGCACAGAGAAAAAGAGGACAAGATGAAGGTTATGTCCATTATGACCCAGTATAAGAAATTCCTCGCGGATGTGAAAGTCACCACTCAAGTCATTGAAGCCGCCTATGAAAACTACACCGATAGAGATAGAGTGGCGAGTATCTTGGTTACCACCCATAAGGCAGAGCTCAAGGAGTTTCAAGAAAAGAACAAGGGGAATATGGCTGAAAGAGACAAAAATTTAGCCAAAGTTGAAAAGAAATTAGAGGCTATTGAGACCTTACGAGGCTCAATCAAAAACTAGATGAAAGAGTTGTATCCCCAAATCACTCGAAGAATGGACGCGCTCAAGGATTTTGGCAAATAGTTAGAGGGGATTGTGGAAACAACGGATACCCAAGGAGAGGGGCTAAGATTTGAAGAGGTGAGAACCTTAGTTGGCGATCTCTATCAACGGGCACAGAGTGAAGTCAATACCTGGAATAAGTTGGAGGCTGACTTGATGAAAGATTTCCCTCTCCTCTTGCAGAAGTAATCATAGTTTTTTCATTCTTTCATTCTTCCCCAAATTCTTATGTCCTTAATTCTTTCTCCATACTATTCAATAATAATAATTCTTTATTCATTAAGAAGGTGTTCTCGAGGGCGGAGAACAGGCGTAGTGTGGGGTGATGTTGGGCCCCTAATTTTGGCTAAGTACTAAGAAGCGCATGGACGTGCAGGACCTACTTAAAGAAGGGTACAAAAGGAGAAAGCGCGCAGGACAGGGTCTTAGGAAGGTTTAATAGGACAAGTGGCGTGCGAGCAAGGCAAAGCAAAGGTTTTTGGGACTTATCCATATATGGCGTATCAAACAGAACATGAGAAAAGCGTGACCCGACTGTGCATACGGAGTGGATAAGGTGGCCTAGGAAGGAATATACCTTGTGATGGAAGTTTCTAGAAGGCCATCATTTCAAAGAATGGAGAGCTCGAGCCTAAAGAAGCATGCTCCCATGGACAACCACCTTGGACACTTGGTGACGGATCTAAAACTCCCACGAAGGCTTGAACGTGTTAAGAAAGTCTATAAATACAAGCACTCGGTAGAAGAAAAAGGGAGGGAGAGACCAGTAGAGAAACATAGAGATTAGAGAGAGCATATTAGAGGCGAAGCTCTGCAGAAATACTTGAAGAGCTTTATAGGTTGGGCTAGGAGATCTGTAGGAAGAGTGATGTATCAAGGGATGGGTACATGTTTTTATTTTGCATGGTAAGGGACGTAAGTCCAATCCTGCTACATGGTTCTAATCTGCACTATCATTTTGGTCTGAAATGACCCTGATAGGTGTAATGTGATTACTAGACATGTTTAACTATGAATATATGTGGTTTGTGGTTCATACACATTTCTTTTTGTTATGTTCAGTATGTTTCATATGAATGAGTATAATCATTATGCATCCTCTTTCCCTTATGGTTCAGATCTATCTTTTGTCAATATGTTTCTTCTATGAATGAATACATTAGTGTAGCATTTACTCAGAGGTCTCAGTTGAATAAGGAGTTTCTTCTGTCTTCCTATTACATACTTATGCTACATTCTTGCACAACTCACATAAAAGAGGGGCTTGGTGCCCACGTGTGCCTCGGTTGAGCGCCCAACACCCACTGGGTGATAGGTCAGTGTGCATGGGGTTGTTCTTGTTTCTTAAGGGGTATAAAAATTGACTACAAAATCTTTGACACACTATCAGAACTCCAAACCTGTCTCACATCGAAAAATCCTGAAACATGATGAAGTAGCCCATAAGTACATTTTTCTTGTTGATTCAAGACTTTCACCATGATGAACATGTTGAAAATCCAAAAACATTCATGTCAGGGATTTTAACATGTTCTTCATTGTGAAAAATCTAGGGAATGAGGAGAATAGTTGAGTTTCTTCATCAATAAAAAAGAGAAAACAAGCAATGGAGAAGGGAAAGATAGATAAAAATAAGAATAACTCCCACATAAGTATTTCACTTAAAAATTATGAATAAAACCTAACAAAAACCTCAGAAAAATAAGGAAAACCAACAAGAAGAGAATTACTTACCAAGAAAGAAAATAGAAGCTAAAAAATGAAGAAAAATCAATCAAAAATGCCAATAAATCCGAAGTCGGGTTTTTTAAAACTGAGAGTAGGAGCGAAAATTAAATTTGGAAGTCATGTTATGCTAATGTGCAATCAGGTCCCAAAAACCCGACATGAAGCAAACCCCAAGTAATTTTTGGAATTGGGGATCAAAGTGCATGATACATTTGACATGTTCTTATCCTCTCATGTTTCAATGCAGAAAAACCTTAAAGTCTGACAAGAAGAAGCCATCGAACTTCGGAGTCGAGAAACATCATGCATTTGACATGTACAACTCTCATGATGTTTAGATGTGTAACATCCCACTATTTCCTAATCTTGTCTTTGCGGCAATTTAATTAATCCAGTAATTAAAAAATAGGATAGTAATGGTTGTTTATTCAAATTTATAATTCGATCACCGGTATGGTTATCTAAGTACTTAATTTTTTATTAACTACTTGGATAGCTAGATACCGTCAATTGTTATTATCTACCACAAAGTCTTATTGTGAATTTGGTTGTTTAGTTTTTACCTATTGATGGAGTTGCGTGATTTGGAAAACTTTAACGGACTCATAATCATTTTTAAAGTAGGATTTTGATGGTTATAAAACCTTTATGGCTAAAAGCCTAGTTGAACAACTTGTAATATTAACGTGGCGGATTGGTAACAATATTACGAGGTCCTATTTAATATTAATGTTATTAAATATTGGGGGCATATTGCCATGCCATTGAGTTGAAGGTAATGGTTGAGGTATTTTTATTTGATTTCAATAATTAAAAAAAGGTGATAAAACACCATGATTGCATGAAATTGTTAAAGGGAATTTTTTTTTTGATATATGTCAATATGGAAAAGTTAAGAAAATGCCATGATATGGAAATAATAAAGTTTAATGGTTTTATTAGGTCCACAAATTGGACATTCACGTTGAAAAAGGGAAATGGGAATTATTTGGTGCATATTCTTTTTATTTTCCCTCCCACGTAAATGAAGGCTTCTATTAGCTGTCCACTTGACATTTTTGGATGAGCAAAATTTTAGGGTTTCTCGAGATTTGTGAAGGAAAGTAGTGATGAGAGGCAATTTTTTGTTTTTCATTTCATTTTTACTTTGAGTTCCCTCCTCTCATGGAGGAACTCTGCCAAAAAATTTCTACATATGTAGATAAAATGGAACAACTAGATTTGCACGAAAAACCAAATAATTAATCTCATTGTATACATTGCACAATGAATTAGGCTAATTTATAGTCAATACAATAGGATAACCACTTCCTATGAAATAGGAAGTGCATCAAACAACTTACCCGTTTAAATATTTTACGGGTATAACCATACGATATGCGAACCAAATAGTTATATGCAAAATATATATCATCTAACCATATAACTTAAACATTTACCAAATGGTAAATATTAAATATGTGAGCACTATCTACATATTCCTAATTTTCCCCCCTTAATGCGAACATGGGAGAAAAACAATTGCACTTCCTTCGCAGCGTGTCGCCCGTGTGTGCTCATGATGTGGATGGTTTTTCAGGACAACCAACAACCTCAATATCATGATGTTGCTTTTCCTTGTGCTTTCATCTGTCCACTATGTTTTTCCTTTAGGGAATTATGTAGGAAATAATGCACATTAAATACAACTGAAGAGAGGCAGAAATGAAAATGGAAAATTGAGATCATGTCCCCCACCTTGATGTGAACATTTCACTTATTCGACACAAATGAGGAACTCTAAAATCATACTACACACAACAAACTGCAACTCTAAAAAAGTAAATTCACGCACACACTGTCACCACAGCTTCATGTGGCCTTGTCGTCGGTGACTAACGAGAGGTCGTTGATCAACCTCCAACCTCATGTGCCTCCGTCCTCCAGAACCATGCTGCTAGCTCAGCTAGATTTGATCGTGGAGCTCATATGTTTCCACATTGTACTTTATTTTTCCTCCTCTTGCAATGTGAAACATTTTGTTTTTTGGGCGTTGGGTAACACTGAAAATGTGTCTGTAAGGTAAATTTTAGTGTTCTAAATTTATACAATTTAATCGACATGACTTTAACAAAAACATTGAAAATGACTCAACTTTACAATGACCCACGATAAAATGATAAAATTGTAATGACACGATGACATAATGACAATAACTATATATTTTGACCACTCTTACTAAATTTCACAATAACCCTAATACACTAAACTGTTTAATGAATAAACAGTATGTTCAAATAAATTGCGTCAATATCACAATTAATAATACTTCGACTCAATAATGAGACTCTTGACAATACTTCTATAGCATTAACTATAAAGGCTTGTTATATGAGACACAATAATTGACAATGACATTTTTTTAGATATATTTTTTCAGTGCACATTTTAATAGAAATCGACTTCTAATGACTTCAAAATAAACTACAAAATAAAAAAAATCAACATAAAACACGACTTACACTCTATACTAAAAGACGCATCAATTAATTCATGGACAATTGATTGAAGTTGACTATTGAAAGACGCATATTCACCAAAATATACGGAGCTTGGGTTTGTAGGTTGAGGCCACACGATCCAGCCCTGGGTGGATGAAAGATTGCATGTAAACTATGCGAGGGAACTCTCCCCAGGAATGTCGACAGGGAGCTTTCAGTGGATGTAATCACCGAACAGTCCACAATCATTATTCCCATATTTTCATTTGGATAATTTTTGTCACTTGCTGCGATAACATTTTCTTGTCCATTCAGGAGTTTCTTCACCATAATATTGCATTTCTTGAACATCGTTGCGGCATTGTCACTGATGAATTCAATGGTTCTGTAGATGTGGAAATTACTGTAGAATTGGCAGAGCAAGTGCGTGTACAGAATGCCTTGGAACCCGATTAATTTGCAGCGGTGGAGGACTGTGATAGCCTCCTGCTTCTGTGGGCCTGTCGTGTTGTCGATTGTCATGTCACGCGCCATAAAACTGTTTCCAAACACATGCAGAGTAGCAGTGTCGATTATGTTCCATCCGCTGAGAGGGATAAGATAGTAAACTCTCTGGAATTTGGCTAAACTCACCTCCGCGGAAATTCTAGAGATATCTTTGGGACTGGCTTCCGAGTATCTTGGGTTGTGATCAAGCAAACTAGATCGACATGACTCGAGCTCCTTGGCCAATTCACAGGCGGATTCAGGAATATTGTTGCGTTCCATTTCAATGACGAAGAAAATTATTAGCACAATTGTTGCAAGCATCGATTTGGGCGTAATTTACCAATCAAAGGTCGTAATCAGATCGACCAGTCATCATGTAGAGATAAATTTTAAATTGATGCCCATATATATTCAAAATGCACATATCTATGTAGAATATTATGTTGACCTTAAAGGATGTAGATCAACGCGTCACAAATGCTGAGGAAGTGCTTCAAACAACTTACTCGTTTAAATATTTTACGGGAATAACCATACGATATGTTACCGAATGGTAAATATTAAATATGTGAACATTATCTACATACTCCTAACAGTAGAGGTCGACTCTGGATTAAGAGATTTGATTTTTACCACAAGGGATGCAAAAAATTTAGAAGTTTGGTGGAAAATCTCAGAAGGAAAAGGGGATTTATAACGAAGGGTTTTCTTCCTTGTTCCCCTTTATTACACCGTAAGGCGTTCTTGTAGTGAAGTTGAACCCTTTTATTCTGACAAATGTCAGAAATTGAATGGATAACATTAATCCTTAGAGCGTCGTTGAAATCCAACGGAGGAAGTAGATAGTTTATGGTTAGGTGACACGTCCACCACATGCGGTCGTGGTGTCTTTCCCTGCTCGGTGTGTAGTAATCTGATGTTCTGGTTTAAGATGTCGAGCATAATTGATATTTTGATTTGTTGAATTTTGAGCTTCGAGGATTTGCGTTTAAATCCGGGCTTTTGTTTTTACTTGACTCGGAGCTAAATTTTCCGGCGAGTTTGTAACCCTGACGCAATATGAAGTGTCAAAAGTCTCGGAGGCTCAGATTTGAAGCTCTTTTTCTGTAATTTTAGCGCTGGAGCGGCTTATTTGAAGATTTTTGTTGGCTGTGAAAGTTTCTGATTGCTTTTCTGAACAAATTAGTATCGTTCAACAGTCTAACGGGAATTCCCGCAGCTTCGGAGTTTTGGAGTGCATCATTTTAGGATATTGTCGGGTTTCCGGAGGTTCAGAATTGTATTTTCTGCGGCATTTTAGGTTATTTTCTGGTCTTCGGAGGTTCAGATTTGTATTTACGGTTGCATTTTAAGTCTTTTTTGATATTTAAGGGGTTGATACGGCATTATTGATTCTGCATGACGGTTCAGTCGGGAGGGTAATTTGGAAATTTGTGTCCTTCAGGCTGGGCTGCGAGCGATTGATTTTGTATTTAGTGCTTTTCTGTTTTGGATTTGAAAAATTGGGGCTTAAAGGTGAGAAGGTTCACGGTTATTATCGTTGCAGCTGCTCTAGAGGTTATGCTACATACATTTTACGGGTCAGAATTTATCTATTTTGGTCCCAAGGTCTAAGGCATTGAATCTTATTCTGCTGATTAAAAAGGTAAGAAAATATCCAGACCTAATTTTTTTTGTTTCATATCTTTGCAGCCTGATTGGTTTGGGTGAAAGAATATGGCCTGTTGCACCTGAATTTGATGGAAAAAAGGATATGAGCTAGAGTGTTTATTAGCATTTCATGTTAATAAGTGGAGGGTAGAAGAAGATTACGCGGCACATTGTAATTTCTAGCAAGTTTTTATTAGCTATTTGAGGCCTTGGGATCAAACATACCGGTGCGTTTCTAGATTTTAAGTTGTTGAGACGAAGGGATCAAACGCATGCGGGTGCTTGTTAGCTTCCCGGGCCCTGAAAAAGATCTCCTACAGTGCATACACATCATTCGGCTGTTGGGAGGTGATCCTGATCAACATGACGTAAAACCATTACAGAAATTTTGGGTACAAAAAATACAGTCAAAATCAATCAAGTCTTTGTATGGGTTTGTAAATCTCGAGCCGAGGGGACAGTAATTTAGAAAAGCATTGGGCAGAATTTGCGAGTTCGCAGCATAGAGTTCTATCTTATTGCTGGTGTAGTTGACACTTGAATCCCCTACATTTCAAATAAATAGAAATTGGTCGGAGGTTTTGGTTCAGATCCTTGTTTATTCAGGGTTAATGAAGCAAACCAATCCGGTAAGCCGAATAGTTTGTTGGAAACATTAAAAATTCTAAAAAGGAGTTTTCCGCAATTCTGCGTTTTGTCGTCAGGTTATACATTTTGTTGTTTTTCATCAGGTTGGGTTCATTTTCTGATAAGTGTAAGTAGCTAGCATGTTGACCCATTGTCAGGATCTATTTTCCTAGCTTCAGGAATGTCTAACTCAGGTCTTATTGTACCCCGCTTTGGGAAGATTGAAATTAGTAAAAGCACAATAAAATGTCTCACTTTTTGGTATGTTTTGTACCATTATAAACATGAATTTTCAGTTTCATTGATTTTCTAAAGGTAATAGCCATAAAACCGTACACATTCATGAAATTCCACAAACTAAAGAAATGCTGTATTTAGAGTGTGGAATACATATAAATTTTTTTTTAAAAAAAAATTGCAAAAAAAATGGTCTTTTTCTTAATTTTATTAATACGTTGTTTCTTATGTTATAAAAGAGGAATGACTGTCCCTGGGTGGTTTTTTTGAATGAAAATTTATTTTTTCACCATGAAATTTTAGATATATGTTCAAGATTTGAATTTTGAGGTGCTGCCAAATTTTCATATTTTTGGGACTTATATTTTTTTTTAATTAATTATTTAGTAAAAATATTTTCAAATAAATGGCGTACAAATGTTTATGCCAATAACTTTTAAGATTTATATAGAAATTGAATTTTTTTTCACAGGTAAGAAGAAGACTTCAATAAATAGTAATTTTAATTTTTTCAATTTTTTTTAATATTTTTTGCTATTTTTCAAATTGGGTTGATTGTGTACGATCGATTGTCCTAAAATACCATATGTTAGCAAAATATAAAAAATAAATAGTAAAACATATTTTTTTTAAATGAAAATTATATTTTTAGAAAGCTAATAAAATTCTGTATTTTGTGTTAAAATTTTTTAATTTTATTCATTCGTTAACCCTAATTACGTGGCACCTAAGTGGCACATTTTGGCATAAAATTATCCTCCAAATGGATTTGGCACCAAAATGTGCCACATAGGTGCCACATAGGAGGGTTCGCGAGAAGGGGGGTTCACGTAAAGGGGGTTCGCGTGAACCCCCCCTTCACCCGAAGCCCCCCTAAACCCTAAATCCACCGCCCAAAACTATATAAATATCTATATATAACTCTTTGCCGCCAAAATTATTTGAATTCGAGGGGTTCGCGCGAAGGGGTGTTCGCGCGAACACCCATTCGTGCGAACTAGTTTCTTCATCATATGTGGTAGTTCAGGTGAAGGGGGTTCACGCGAAAGGGGTGTTTGAGCGAACACCCTCGATTTCCGATCCCGCCCAACTTGTTACTCGCGTTTTTGGGACATGAAGTGGGACACAACATTGTGCTAGTTTGCATCGGAAAAGTGGCATCACAAGCAATGGAATTCAAAAAAAAGTCTGTGAGGTGTGCTCTCGTTACGCCATAAGGCGTTCTTGTAGTGAAGTTGAACCCTTTTATTCTAACAAATGTCAAAAATCGAATGGATAACATTAATCCTTAGAGCGTCGTTGAAATCCAACGGAGGAAGTAGATAGTTTATGGTTAGGTGACATGTCCACCACATGCAGTCGTGGTGTCTTTCCCTGCTCAAGGCCGTGTCAGTCCTCTCATGCATTTTGGTGAAGTGTACGAATGGGTTGAGAGTTCAAAGCTCCAAAACTTCATCAATATGGAAAAACAGCACATGGAATTCATGAGGGAAATGGAGATTCAGAGAATGCAGCTCTTCATGCAGACGCAGCTGGAGCTGGCGAAAATGAAACACGGGAAGCACGGAAATAATACCGGTAAGTAATCCAATCGATTCACATTTGAATTCCAGCAGAAATCTGAATGGGTGTTAGCCCTAATTAATATCCATTTTTCTCAATTAATCCTACAAATTCCAATTTTAACCATTAATCTGACAAATCGGATTTGCCTCTGTACTACAGAGCATTATTTGTGAGGGCGCCATGATACTCTGGTGCTCAACATGAACTCTTTACTGGCAACTTTCGGTTCCAAAAATTGATCCAACCACGGTTCAGCGCTTAAACATGGTTGCCTCACGGGTTACGCGGTTGTAAGGTGATTCGTGCGGCAATTGAATTGCATTGCTACGTACATGGGGCCCATGGAATCTCGTGGGAGTCGGCTCATCCTGTACAGTTCCTTCAAATTCATTTCATAATCGTCCTGCATTGGTGATTCTGTATTTGGGATCTTTTCTTCTCACCCTCAATTGAAGCATACAGACATTATGTAAACGTTTCAAATCTTTCTTCTCAAGGTTGGTTGTATCATAGTTATTTCTATACTTGAATTGCCATGAAATGTGGAACACGTTTCAAATTTTATCTTCATCTGTTATTTATTATGAACGGAAGCCCATTCTGAGCTTTTTGAGTGGCAATGAGAACAACCTTCAGGTCATTTTTCATTTCCCACAGTTTCTATTTATTTGAAGTTTTGTGTTTGTATTTATGATTTCACATTCTTTTTTATAAGGTTCGTGTTTATATTTGTGATTTTTTCCGTGGATAAGCACTTTTGATAGAAGAATCAATATTCATTCCATTCACTTCTTTTTTCCTGTTTATCCTAAAAAGAGGGGGAAATCAATCTCATATTCCAACGGATCACACGTAGAGATATAGATAACACAGATAAAGCTAAAGGAAACAGTGCCAAATGTAAGTTGCATGTAACTTGTACTCAATCCTGCAGTTTGATTCAAAACATTCAACTGTAAACATTGATGTAGATTCAAAAATTCCATGACAGAGATAAAAAATATAATTTAGCACGGGAAGATACAAATACAGTGTAGTTATTGTTTCCATCTTAGCAATGACATTGTTAGTTGTTAGCTCAAAATTCTCAAATGTGCAAATTTACCACCCTCCCTAAGCTAATTATTTTTTGGGGCTTGACTTGAACAGGTGCAATTGGACTGAATTTTAGAAAGATCCTACAACAGATCAAGCCAACTTTATCAGAGTTGTTATCATGTTGTGTGGGCGTCATGCATGTTGAATTGAACCATGAGGAATTTGAGCCTATGAAAATCAAGAACCAATTGCAACATTGCATTTTGCATCACCTGAGCCTGTCGCTGAAGGAGCTTGATCTATTCAAATTCCTCGTCTAGCATGTCTGCAGTGTTTGTTTACTACATGTGGTAAACATTGTAGGACCAAAAAAAGGTCAATGCAACTTGTTGGAATATAAAATCAAGCATTATTAACCAGATATCCTGAAAACCTCGTTAAGCAAGAGGTATGTTTTATACCACTTGATGACAATAACATTTCTCATAATGGACAAAATAACATACAGTGGTATCAGATATCAGAAAAAAGAGAAACAATATCCATCCTTTATTGTTAACAGAGAAACAACATAAAGCATTAGTAACCAGAGAGCCTTTATTGAATATAAATTTCTCAAATCCTATGTCTTAACACATCTTTAAAATATTTGAAAATTATCTACCTTGTCCATGTTGAGCACAAGTTCCTGCAATTTTCTCATTCTTTCAGTATTCTGCATCCTTCGAACCTAAAGTGACATGAATCAAAAATCAAAATATTTAGTGTAGCTTCGACAAAGCTCTCAGAAATGATTGTTGCTTCGTCCCAGGACCCAACTTGAAAATCTGGGATATAAGGATGGACTCCACTCCCATTGCCTAAATTACCATCATCTGAGCTACTCCTACCCAATCTCTCAACCGAAGATCCCGCAGGCATTCTGAGCTTGTCAACAACTTCTGGCATGCTCATATCACCCAGCTGAGATGTAAGCCCTACAGTAGAACTACCTTGCTTCATAAAACTCATCTGAGTTGTTAGCCTACTTGGGGAGACCATATCACCAGATGACCTATATTAAGAGGAAAGTTTGGTCATATTCCTTACTGCCCCTATGAAATCTGAAAGAAATAGATTCAGTAGGTGAATAAGGAAACCAAAACAGACCAAGGTCAGCGCAAAGATATAAGACATGTAAAAAAAAAAGAAAAATGTAAGCCTATTATTTACTAATATATTTGTTGCATTGTTATTACATAAGAGATATTTTACAATTATAGATGTTGGGGCACAACAACATTGCATAATAATTCAATTAACTCATTTCTATTTCGAACTGTCAAAGGTAAACATCACTACTTTTATTTATTAAGTTTTTCCTTTACATGCATTCTTTTCACATACTAGCCCTTATTGAATTCTAACTATCTTTCATATCAGCTTTGTATTATTAACGAACTAACACAAGTTTCTAACTTCATAGATAGAAACTCTAGAATAGAGGATGATCTAAGCTTTTCCATGTTCCAAGAGTTTGTTGACTCTTTGAGTTCTAAGAGTTTGTTGACAATTTTTTTTTGAATTTTTGTTAATATGCTTCAATGGCTTTTTGGTGCCTTGTTTTTCTTTGTGACGGTAGAACCAGGCGGCACAAGGTTAGTACTTTTGCTCCTCGGTGGAAACTCTTGGTCTTGACTGTATTGTCCCATTATCCCTCGAATGTTGGTTGGGGTTTTTATTTCACGTTATTCCTCTTGTTGTGCTTTCATGCATGTAAGTATTCCTTGAGAAAAAATTGCTTGAATGAGATTTGCAAAATACATAAAGATGCAATAAAATATATCAGAGTTTTATTAACATGTTTTAGTCACATCTTGGAGATGCTAGAGACTATGGAGAAGTCACTTGTAAGACTTGACAACAACGAAATTTGGAAACTTTTTTACAAAATTGTTATTTAGATTATATTTTGCAATGCCCAAACTTCTCTTTCATATTTCATTGTTGCTTATATCCTGTATCAACAATGTAGTAGTAGCTTTTGGCATGCCCAATATTCATAGTGAAGTTCTTATATATACAATTGCTTAAACATATCCTATTTATGTTTTGTTATTCTTCGCATGTAAATGTAAAGTAAATAGAAACAAACCAATTACTTAACATTGTAAATAGAAACAACACAAAAAAACGTCTACAACAACGTATACTTCAGAACTAAAGGATTTTCAATACATTCGTAGAAAACAACATGCACATTAATCAACCCAAAAACCAACTGCATACACTTAATATTGCACTTCCTAGCTGCATCATACTACACACCTGACCCAATAATAACCCTCATTTTGAAATAAAACACCCACCCATCCCTTGCGGCGTCAACATTACACGCTTCATCAGACTCAATAATGTCGGGGCCACTTATCGACGTGCAATGATAGTCATCTTCCATGACATGATGAATGACATCATGGAGGATTACGTTGATGATATATTAGCAAAATCCAAAAGCAGAGGAGAACACCCTAAAGTACTGAGACATATTTTCAGTGTCTCTGAGATTACAAAGTACAATTGAACCCTAAGAAGTGTGTCTTTGGCGTTTTATTAGGAAAGCTCGTAAGTATCATTGTTTCACAAAGATGAATAAAGGTGGATCCTGTAAAGGTTACACCTATCACAGAAATGCCTCCACCTACAAATCTCAAACAACTAAGAATTTTACAAGGAAAAATTTAGGCAATCCGTCATTTTATTTCACAGCTTACGGATAAGTGTCATCCTTGTACACATCTATTTAAAAAAAATGTTACGTTCAACTAGGGACCAGAATGTCAAAAGGCATTTGCACTGCTTAAACAATACCTTGTCAACCCGCCCGTACTCATGCCGCCTACCCCGGGCTAACCTCTCCTATTATACATTTCCAACTACCCAATTTTCTATTGGTGCAATATTTTCTCAATATGACCTAGACCATAGAGAAAGCGCAGTTTATTACCTTTTTCGTACCTTGATTGCCTATGAGTTGAATTACCCACAAATTGAAAAGGCCTGCCTAGCAGTCGTCTTTACCTTTCAAAAACTTTGCCATTATCTCCTTAACAATAATACCAAGCTTATATCCAAAGTTGACACTCTCAAGTACCTTTTATCCAAACCCACCCTTAAGGGACGGATGGATAATTGGATATTATCAATGAGTTGTATATTTTCAATGAGTTACCCTTTCTAGATTATATATCCAAACACAACGTACACTCCATCACAACTAGTGGGGTCTAGGGCATCATGCCAATTAAGGGGTTTAGGGGGCACACAACCCTCGAATCGAGATTCAAGGTTTTTCCCCTGAGAAATATTTTTAGGATCCCCTATATAGGTTTGCAAACCCTTATAAGTGGTTTAACCTATGGTTATTACATAGGTGGTTAGATAACTCATGGTTTATGGGGAAAATATATGAATTGGTGTCTTTAGTCATGGTTTTGGTAACCATTGTGTTGCAATACCACTATGACAGTTACCTACTAATGTGCTTACATATAGTTGGACATGTAATAGAATAAAGTAGAATTGGGAAGTACATTATTGTATTGTAAAAAATTTGAGTTAATATAATAAAGACGAGAAGTAATTACGTTGGGTTTTTCCCAAAAGATTTTTCCCAAGATAAATCTTATGTATGTGATATCTTGTGTATATGTCATTTTTATATTTATGCTTATCTTAAATATCCCATTAAGTATTCCTTATCTCATATTTGTTTATCAGATAAAGTTCTCTTTAGGTCGTTTATATGTTTTTCATGTTTTTAAGGTTGTTTTGAAAAACTATGTGTGCAGCAAATGCAAATCTTGTTTTATTGATGAAAGAGTGGATTTTTTTACCATAAGATTGGTTTTTCTTTGCGATGCAATTTTGCAATAGTTGAAGTTTATAGGGGGTTTGTATATAGCAAGTTGTCTAATGTGTAGTGCCTCCTTCAACCGACTTGTTTTACATAATGTTCTGAGATTGATATTGGCAATGGATGGCATTGGCATTAACATTGTATGATTATAATTGTAACGTTGGAAATGTTCATTGTTATTCAATCTACTTCTACCACAGTGAAAATTGTCTTATTTTCATGCATTTAGTTGCAGTATTGATGAAGTGTATTAGAATAAATTACAATTGCTAATCAATGATACTCTCCAATTTCTAATTGATAATATTCTATTTTCTATATAGTTACATACCAACATAAAATAATTTTTAATTTATTTCGAGAATATTGTAGTTTTCTTTGTGCATTCACTTTAATGTTACAACTTAAATCTAATATATGGTCATGCAAAATAAATGTCACATGTCTCAGTGGGATTTGATCTTGGTTTAATTAAATTATAAATTTAAGTCCACACCATAACCCCAAACCAAGGTACTCAATAAGACATTTACAAAAATGTTGACTTGTTATAGCCTCTTATCTCAAGCAAAGGTTTAAGCTAGCTTTGCATTATGTCGTTTCTCCTTTAGATTTTGTCTCATGGAATTTAACTTGTAAATGTAAGTCCACACTAAACCATGGTGCAAGGTAAAGAACTTAAAAAAAATTGATGTGTTATAGCTTATTCCAATTTGAGGTTTAAGTTTGTTTAGCATGGGCATGACATTTTCTATTGGGATTTGATCTCAGGTCAATTACTTATAAATGTAAGTTCACACCAAAACACCAAAACAAGGTGTTTGGTAAAGCACTTACAAAATGTTGACTAGTTATATCCTCTCTCAACCAGAGCTTTAAGATTGTTTGGCATAATACATGTCATTTCCCATTGGATATTGTTCTCGGGACAATTAACTTGTAAATGTAAGTCCACACCTAAACACCAAACCATAGTGTTTGATTCGGCACTTACAAATATTTGACTTGTTATAGCCTCTCTCAAGTGGAGGTGTAAGCTTACTTGGCATGGGAATGACATTTCCCATTCTTATTTGATATCAAGTCAATTAATTTTTAAATGTAAATCCCCAACAAAACATCAAACTAGGGTGCTTGGTGAGGCACTTACAAAAATTTGACTTGTTAAATAGGCTCTCTCATGTGGAGTTTTAAGCTTGTTTGGATTGGACATCTCATTTCCTAAAACACCAAACCAAGATGTTTGGTAAGGCACTTAAAAAACCGTTAACTTATTATAACTTCTCTCAAATGGAGGTTTAAGCTTTATGAAAATGCAATTTATGCAATTGAGCTTTTTCTGTTTGTAATCAAATTATCAGCAATTGGTAGATTTTTTTATATATGTATCATTGATAAAAGAAGTCATGTTATCTAAAAATGCTATAATATAAAATATGTAACTAAAAATACATTTCATTTTATAATTCTAATCGTTTTAGTATATTCTATGTTCTAAAAAGGCTATAAATTATATAATGCTTTTTTAACTGAATTTGAAGCTTACACGGGTTAGGTGCAAAAAGTTCTTAGGATTATTTTCTAAGGACTTAGGGTATCCAATTCTGCCAAATTTAGTTGGGGAATGATCTTGGCCTCATCCCTTATTTATTAGTATATCTTAATATTATTATCCTAGTGTATGTGTTTGACTATTTTTCCCGATTTTGTTCCAAGTTAATGAAATGGTATGCAAGAAAACAAGAAACCCATAAATGTGGGAGGTTTTAAGACAACCTATTGATGTGTGATGATGGTGAAGATGAGATACTTGTGTAAAGATCCTTTCCACAAAAAACCTAATACCTGCACAACACAAGGACATCTAAACATAAAAGGGATTCGTAGATTAAATGGTGAGTTTCTTGACAAGTTTATCCCCAAGAAGTGATAAACTTCCTAAGGAGGATGTCAACCCACTTTGATTGAAAGATCGATGAAAGATAAAATTGTTAGGAATACATTTAGTACTCCATTAATATTTATGATTGAATATTTACTTAGAGGTAAATATATGTGTGTAATGTAAATGTTAATGTGAGTTGTTTGATAAACAACTCATATAACAATATTAGTTTGGGTGAGTTTTAATAGCTCACGTATTTAGGTGTTGAGAGAGATATTTTTGGGAGTGTTGTTGAACAACCTCCTTGTTTTTAGGAATGCATATTCCTATATATGTGTAATCTTGTGATATGAATTATTACAGAGAATTATTGGTTTTTCATTTTGTATCAGAGCAGGTCAAGTGAAGGCTATGGAGTTTTGAAACTGGTCAAGGGGTAGCAACATCCTTTTGTTCATTACCCCGCATATGTAATATTTTTTCAAATTTCATCTGAGTGTATATTTGTGGATTAGGAGTGCTTCCTAGTTTTTCAATATTTTCTATCACTGTGTAGCATTTTGATACATATCAGATTTTGAATCAACGTGGCATAGATGGGTCACATCTCTATCATGTTCTGAAGGATATCGTTCAACAATTTGGTATTGTATTCTTAAAGGCTTGATATCGGATCTCGTCTTGAGCTCATGTAGTTAATCTACAACGAAAAAAACATCTGCAGTTTCATCACCTATTGTTTTGCATGGTTCATGATTCACAACTACAAACTTGATCGTGACAGCCATAACAGAAGCGTTGGAAGAAGTAAGAAGGGGTTTCAAAATATTTTTACTTTCAAGATTGAAGTTTCTGAATCTTGGATAGATTCACTGTTCAATACAAAATCATCAACATTCACATTGAAACCTGCATTGGATCTATTTCAATTTTTTGGTAGGCACCTACATAAATTTTTTCATTGCATGCATTCGTATCTTTCCAACTCAGATTCTGCTCTGGCGTTGAGCTCATACTTGGCATCTCATTTTCCATCCATCATCAGAATAAGTCTTCTGCCATAGCCGTGCTTTGTTCTACCATGTCCACTCTGCAGCAAGTTATCTTAAATCTGACTACATACATTTTTAATTCACTGGAGAATAAATTTCAAAACCATAGTCTTTTGAATTTCTGGTATTGCAGACCTTCAGGTTTATTTGTCTTGGGAATCTGAGGTATACAATAGATTGGAATTTTATTAGTTATTAGTTTCATGTGTCAATATTTGTTCAATATAAGTGAATAGGTCATTAGTTGTTTTTTGAGAGTCTTCGCATTGTCAAATAATCGTGATGTCATGGTCATTAATCATGTAAATATAGTGTTATTGTCAAGTTTTGTTGTCATCATTAAAATTACAAGTCAATAAGACCATTGTATACCATCTAGGTTATGTTATTTAAATTATTTTGTGTTAGTTTCATTTAGAGTTAAGTTTTGTAAAAAATAATTCCATATAGGTGATTTTAGGATTTTTTAACACTCATTTTCATTTAAAAAGTAATCTCATTTTATTACTTTTTATTTTAGTCAAGTCTTCTTGTTTGATACAAAATAGTCATTGTCAAATTTGTGAGTTGTCGTAAAATCTTGTTGTCATTGTCAAAATAAAAGAGTAATTACTGTCAAGTCAGGTCAAAAGTCAAAAATTGTAAAATAAAAAATAAAAAAAATTACCTCATGGATGCATTTTCGGTGTTACCCAACGTCTGAAAAAATAAAGTGTTTCACATTGTGGGAGGGAAGATATACTAAGTTCAATGTGGAAACAAATGTGCTCCATGTTCACATCTTGTTGAGTTAGCAGCATGAAATTGGAGGACGGAGGTACAGGAGGCTGGAGGTCAATCAACGACCTCTCGTTAGTTACCAATGACGGGGCCGCATGAAGATGTGGTAACATTTTATGTGTGAGTTTACTTTTATTTCAGAGTTGCAGCATGATTCTTTCTCAGTGTTCCTGTTATGGTTTGAATAAGTGCAATGTTCACATTAAGGGGGGAACATAGTCTCAATGTTCCATTTTCATTTTTGCCTCCTTTTTTCAAAATTTGTAATCTGTGAGCAATATTTCCTACATAATTTCCTAAAGGAAAATCATAGTGGACAGATGAAAGCACAAGGAAAAGTAGTATCATGATATTGAGGTTGTTGGTTGTCCTGTAAAACCATCTTTGTTGAGGTTGTTGGTTGTCCTGTAAAACCATCTATGTTGAGGTTGTTGGTTGTCTAGTAAAACCATCCTTGTTGAGGTTATTGGTTGTCCTGAAAAACCATCCAGATCATGAGCACGCACGGGCGGTATGCTACGAAGGAAGTGTGATTGTTTTTCTCCCATGTTTGCACTAAGGGGGGAATGTTAGGAATACATTTAGTGCTCCATTAATATTTATGATTGAATATTTACTTAGAGGTAAATATATGTGTGTAATGTAAATGTTAATGTGAGTTGTTTGATAAACAACTCATATAACAATATTAGTTTGGGTGAGTTTTAATAGCTCACGTATTTAGGTGTTGAGAGAGAGATTTGTGGGAGTGTTGTTGAACAACCTCCTTGTTTTTAGGAATGCATATTCCTATATATGTGAATCCTGTGATATGAATTATTACAAAGAATTATTGGTTTTTCAAAAATATGGATATCATGAAGGATATAACAGAATAAAGATCATAGATATACTATATAATAGATCGGATAATGCATGTCATGATAAAATTGATATAAGTGAAATCAAACCTGATCGAGTTGACGGTGACCCAAGAGAGATGGAGTCAGTTGACAATGTTTATAGCAGAGTAAATCAAAATGTGTACAAGATAGATTTGAAACTGATTGTGAATTGTTAAATATGTCCTGAATCAAATGTAGAAACACAGGAAACAGAAAGGGTGCAATAAACAGACATATTTGATGAAGAAAATAATAGATGCAGATCAGATCGATGGTGACTGGGGAAGATCTGGTACAGTCGATGGAAACCAAGTCCAAAAAGTGAGATCTCCCATGATGGTTGATGAAGTCTCCAAGATAGCTCTAAAGTATTGATAATAACTCACAAGAAGAGAAGAAATCATACAAAAGCTCGCAAGAAGTCAAATCACCAAAATTGCATCCTTCTAAGGAGGGGGTAGAGGTATATTTATAGGGTTTCCATCTATTGCGGAGGACCATCAATTTGGGTGGTGGATATGGTGCACAACTTGAAATAAGGGGCCCTAATGAAGGTAGATTAGAGTTTCAAGTTGTTTAGGTGGGTTAGGGTTGCACGGGGATGATAAAAGGTAGTTGGATGGTAGAGAGACATTGAATGAGGCTAGATGAGAGTCTAGGGAGGAAAAATGAGGTGTTTTAGGGATGGCATTAGGATAATAGATGTGCTTAGGGATAATTAAATGGGAGTAGGGGTGGATTAGGAGAAATATCATAATGATGGGATAAGATAGGAAAATAATAATGAGATGAAATAAAGGAGTGAAATAGGAATTTGAATAGGAAGAATGGTGTGTATGTGCAAGATGACAACAAGAGGTAGAAAACACGGGATGGGGGACAAACGAGCCAAACTTTGGTGTCTACATTTTCCTCTTTTTGTCTTGTGGTTTGTGTTAAACAAGCCGCGAGACAAAAACTAGAAGTGATAAGAGATGGTGGTTGAGGTGTTCCCCCTCAAACTAGGGATTGATAATATGAAGGGGAATCGATTATTATGTTGAAAGAGATAAATGGAGGAAAGGAGGAAGAGGTGATAAAAGATGAGAAGAGAATAGGAAATATGCCCCAAGTGAAGAGGGATGACCATTGCAAGAAGGATAGGATTAAGATAAAAAATAAAAATAAAAGTAAAGATAAGGCTGTGACCTTGGAAACACATCGGTAGGGAACATATCATGACCTCAACAGAGGTGAAGTTAATTTCCTATGAACATGTGAGTCAACAAAGATTGATGCGAGATGGAGGGAATCTAATGGGAATCCACTCATATGGATGTGCAAGCTATGAGACCAACAGGTCAAAGGTAGACATCAAAATATGTGCAAATATGTGAGGATGGTCAAGGTAATGGCCTGATAGATATTTGGGCAACAAAGTGGGGCAAAAGAGTACGTGTTATCCTTAAAATATGAGGAAGCAAGAAAACATGTGTCCTAATGGCACGGAGATGGAAAAAATGGCCACAACGATGAGATTAAGATGAGAGATGGTGCCCTAAGAAGGGAACAAAGATGGCCAAAAAGGTGGACTTAAGATGAGCTATGATGCCCTGAGAAGGGACAAAAATATGGCCACAAAGGTGGGCTTAAGATGAGATATGCTACCCCGAGAGGGAAAATAGAGATGGCCACAAAAAGTGGGCTTAAGATGAGATATGGTGCCCGAGAGGGAACATATATATGGCCACAAAGGTGGACTTGAGATGAGATATGGTGCCCCGAGAGGGAACACAAAGATGGCCACAAAGGTGGGCTTAAGATGAGATATGGTGCCCCGAGAGGGAACATAGAGATGGCCAGAAAAGGTGTGCTTAAGATGAGATGGCCACAAAGGTGTGCTTAAGATGAGATATGGTGCCCTGAGAGGGAACATAGAGATGGCCACATAGTGGGATTAAGATAAGATAGGTTTCCCAAGAGGGAACACAGAGATGGCCACAGAGTGGGCTTCGAGATATGATGAACGATGTGCTACAACATAGGTAGATAGATTAAAAATAGTGCAATGAGCTATGTATGGAAAGGAACGATGTGTTATGGGTGATACACAAGGAAATTTTGGAAGAGAAGATAATTTGGATAAAGATTGGACAAGATGAGATAATAGATTGGATAAAAGTAGATTGGATGAGATAAGACGATAGAGTGGATAAGATGGGATAATTTAGATGAGTAGATTGGATCAGAAAAGATAATAGATTGGATGATATGAGATGATAGATTGGATAAGATGATATAATTTGGATGAATAAATCAAATGAGATGAGATAATATATTGGATGAGATAAGATAATAGATTGGATGAGATGAGATGATAGATTGGATAAGATGAGATAATTTGGATGAATAGATTATATGAGATGAGATAATAAATTGGATGGGATGAGATGATAGATTGGATAAGATGAGATAATAGATGGATATGGATGTTGATTGTGCTATATTGATTAGGTATTGATGATGTGTTGATTGGATTAGATGTGGGTTTGATGTGATGGATTTAGATTAGATATGAGATAAGATGATGTAATTGATTTATATGAGACATATTTAGATTAGAGATTGTGTTGATTTGGATTAGATGTGGATGGGTGTGAAAATTATGTGATTGATCTAGAGTAGATATGATGCGATGGATTTGGATGTTAGAAATGATGAGATAGATGTAGATTGAATGTGATGGACTTTGGATTAGATATGATATAAGATGATGTAATTGGATTGGATTGGATAGGACGACACTTTGTTAGGGTGACCAAAATGTAGAAAGTACACTTCATCATGGTAAGGAGTGTGCGTAAGATAGATATTTTGTGATTGGATTCGAGGTAAAACATGAAAAATAAATCGAACAAAGCAATGCACTTGCAGCCATATAGCATGTATTAACACATAACTAACAATAGTTAGTCACATTTAGGTCATGAGGAGAAGATCGAAGGTGTGCTTATATACCCACTGTAGACACAATAAGGGGTTTAGATGTATCTTATATAGGGGAAATAGTTTCTCCTTAGGTGGTTGTCCTTGGTCTATGCCCCATGTTTGAGAAATATTGCTCAAACTGATCAATGTGGGAAGTTTTCTATAAATGGGAAAGTTGATTGATGCAAGAATATTTCTTAGGGTGCTTGCTTTTGGATGGATGTATTTTGATTTTGATATTCTGAAGGATGATCGATGCGGGAAGAATTTCTTGCCAAAGTATAATAGGGTAGCCATCCTTCAAGGGAGTGGTCTATAATTATGAATTTTTTCTTTGGATATTTGACTTTTGATTTTAGATGGAAATATATATGATAGATGTCCTTCGAGGGATCAGTCTATGCTTTTGACATTATTTGTTTTATATGAATAACTATCGTTCAAGGGAGCAGTCCATATCTTGGACAATATAGCTTTGATATGAGCATCCATGATTATTATTTTTTGAATTTTATAGCGGAGCTGAGGATGACCCAGTAGACCACTTGAGGAGGGGAAATAATATGTAGAAGCTACACTTATGGACCCTTATCATGGTTCCAATAGGTAGATAAGGAGGAGATGTATGAAATGATTATGGGGTTCCCACTTGTAAGGAGGAACTCGTCCATAAGGAACATGCTATGAGCAGAGTCATGGTGCCCATATTCAAGGTCATAGACAAGATAATGACAGAAGATGAAATGATTCCAAATCATTACGATATAAGATGGGGAAGGCTAATGATGGAAATATGATCATTGAGGTGACTAGGACCACTTTGGTAGGTATGTTAATAGCAGAATGGTCATAATTACAAGGCATTGAGAGGTTTTGTTTCTAGCTTACCATAATGGGAGGCTAAATGATAAACATCGTACCCATACTTATGAGTGATAATGTATGGTCCAATCTAGTTTGGAGAAAACTTTCTATGTTGGCTCCTTTCCAAAGTAGTGGCATTCTGATTTTATTTTAATACAAGGTCACTGATGTTAAAATAGTGTTCTTTGATGTGTTTATTATAGGCTCATTTGATTCGATCTTGATAGATGTGATGATTATAGACACTTTAATTATCTCATGATTGTCATTCCAGGGAGGTGTCAATGGTTATTTAGTTATCTTCCACTTTTTCCTTGTTTATTATAGGCACTTTAGTTATCTCATGATTTTTAGTCCAGGGTGTTTTCCAAGGCTATTTGCAAAAAGGGAAATGGTTGAAAATGTGATCAATACTTATTTTCTAATGAGCTCAATCAAATACTATGCTAAATGTTATTAAGAAATGAATTATATTGATAAAACAAAGGATTACTGAACTCGGAATTGAAAGTATTGGAAGTAATTAAATTTTGGTAATTTAAATAAATGTTAAATAACAGAGATGAGATAAACAAGAAATTTCCCCTTCATGTTGGGGAGGATTGGCCCTTACTCCTTCCCGTTGATCTGGTTTAAGATTGTAAATCACACAAGTTAAGTTATCCCTGAATCAAACACTTTTTTTAATAGAAGAATGTTTTTTACAACAATCAAAAACTAACTTTTTAATCCTACTACAAATGCTCTTTTATATCCATAGCATTCCTAGTCACTCTAGAAGAGGAATGATTATTTGCAATAATTACAATTACTTAACTAAGAGATATTTATGGTAATAACTCATTGTTGCAGGAGTTACAACTATGGAATAACTAGTGCATGTCATATCTAAATCAGATTCATCTTGTTAACTACAAATGAGGTCCTTAATTGACTCTTAGTTGAGATGATTAATCAACATCAAAATATTTCAAAGATTTTGCATTATATTTATATAATCATTATGATTATAAGTTTATGAGTTGTTATGTTCATTTGATCCACGTCTTCAATAAACTGGGTGTTAAATTGAGCTTGCATGATCCACATAAGCCACATGATGGATGATATGGTAGCCCAAATTTCATGCCCCTCTCATCATGTCAACTCATTTTCTCATTACATCAACTCTATGTCTTGCCATCTGAGTCATTTTCCTTCTTTGCGTGAGTTCTTCATTCCAAGCGAGTCCTATGTTAGTGCTCAGGTGATTCCTATGCTCCACAACGAATCCAGTGTTAATCCACGAGTGAGCCCTGCGCTAGTGTATGAGTGATTTCTATGATGTGTTCTCTTGTTGAGTCTTGTGATGGCTTAAGATATACTCTTTGAACACATTGTTAGTTCACATAAAGACCCATTTAACACATTTTGAAGAAGCATATACAAAATGAAAATAAAAATATTATGCACAAAACTTCCTTTCAAAATGTACTAAAGTATTAATTAAAAAATGATAATATCATACTTAGTGCAAAATGATGACATGAAAAAATAGGGGTTTACATAAGAATTAGGAGGGTTCATCACTCCCCCACACTTAAGGTTTAGTGGGTCCTCTTGTTATCTATTCAAGTTCTCAACAATTCTTGTACAATTATATTCATTGGAAAAAGTAAGTTATGTCTCATCTTGCTCTATGTCACAAAACCCAAATAATTTTTCTATTGTATCTCTCCATGTTTTGTAGCTTGCTTCATAATGATCATGGTTGTTGTTATATCGTGGCATAGGTGTTATTATCAATGGAGGTTTGTATCTCATGCCTATCCCTTTCTTTTGCAGTTCTAGCATAATTTTATAGATGTCCTTGGCCCTTTTTAATGACCAGTGGAGGTTAGTTAGGGAGATGACTTATTTCTTTTTCCAAACCTCTAGAAGCAGTCCATATCTGAGCTAATAAGAAAGAAAATTGGAATTAAATTTTGGGAGGATATACTCCCATAACTATGATACACAAGCTGCAATATTTTCCTTATAATTATCCACAAGCTGCTGACAGTAGATCTGAGACTGATATCTCTTGAAGAATTTGATTGGATATGGGAGATCGTGCCTCATTAAGAGGCCTACATTGGCTTCTTCTCTTACATATTCCCATATTTTCTCTCTCCATATAGATTGGTGTCTCATAGTGGATACAAAATCCCTCAACTACACTTCTCCAACATACAAATTAATTGTAATTTCCTCTTGCTAAGGAAGAAGAAACTTATGGACATAGAACTCACATAAAAAAAAATTGACAACATTTCCGCTACTGTATATGCCCCAAAAAATTGTCTATCATCATCAAACTCTATAGACTCTATGGAACAAACTCTGGAAATTTTCCACTTGAAGAAGTGTTCCTTCAAAATTAATGCATAAAAATTAGAAGGTGCCCTACAAGAAAGGGCTTGGTCATACAACCTACAAATGTGGAGCATATTATTTTGAAGCATTTTCTTCTCTTGTTTTAACCTTTATTTTCTTCCGCCACTCCCCTTAGATTATAACGTTCATGCATCCATTTTTACCATTCATTCAACACAATGATCTGGGGAAACAAAATTTTTATTTGAGTTATTTGATCTGTAGCCTGTAAAAACTTTGTTTCATTCCTATCTTCTTGTAAGAGTACAAGTGATGTGTTTAATTATTCAGCTCTAGATTGAAGGAACTTAATCCTTTACTCTTTCTCCTCTAGGTTATGTTGAAGTTACAAGATTACCTCTTCTTCTTATTCTATTGTTTATTAGAGATGTTGTATTTTCTATTCTTTCTCTGCCTCCAACTGAGATGAATTGGGCTCTTTTGTTTGCAAAATTTGTTTGCAAAAGGAGTTATAAATGAGAAATTATCTCTTGAGTCTATTGGAGCTCATACTGGACCTTGGAAAGAGACAATACTTGGGGAATGATTGAATCTGAATCAACAAGTGAACTAGGTTCACCTTCAAACATGGGTGTTTTCGATTTTTCCTAAGTGGGTGAGTCTTCAATTATGATTGGTGTTTGATCGATCTCCATCTCAGGAATAGGACCTGGGGGTGACACAGAGTGAGGTGGAGAAGCAGGAGGTGTGTGTTGTAGGGAATCCTTGATTGCGGCTAATTTTTGTTCCTCATTGGAGGGAATATTTTCTGGTTGGTGTTAATCAAGGGTTTGAGCAGGCCTTGTTGTCTGTTGGAGCTCAAATGTCCACCCGTGCCTGAATCATAGACAATTCGATATTTGAGACAACATATGGGGTTGTCTCCAAGTTGTGGGACTCAAACTGAGACAGACCTCCAAAGAAGTCTAGCTTCCTCTTAATGTTAAACTACTCTTAGGATTTGAAATGAAACTATCTAGCTCTACTCTAGCTTTCCAAGGGACCAGGGTGAGAAGGAGATGCATAAAACATAAACCTAAACTAAAGAAGGCGATAGCACCAAAAAATAAGGGGATGAACACTCAGGAAAAAACAAAAATGGAAGAAAATGATGATGAAGAGGACCAAAATGAAAGCTACACATCAAAGTTGCGTCTCGAGTTACACCTTCACGATGCACAATATACATAGATATTTGAAACAACACATATGTGAATGAATGAAAGGCAAGACAGTGTAATAAAATGATAGCTAAGGTTGAAATGAGCTATAAAACCAAATATTTTATTGCTTAAAGATTATGGGCAGATCATCACGATACAAGAGGAAGATGCAAAACATTTACAGAGACATAGCCCAAGGCATGTGACTCTTAGAACATTTATGCAACATGAAATGATTCCCTTGTATTCCCCAAGGTATCCAACATCAAAAATGGGCATCATTTTACAATATATAGAAAATAGAAGAAGGAAAGAAGAAGAAAAGAGAGGGAAATTCGAATTCCCCTTCCACCAACCAACCAACTTCATTTAATTCACTGAAAATATCTAACTATCTCTACAAATTCCACCTCCCCACGCCACTTTTCTTGTTGAATAAGGAACATCGCTCATATTGCATTTAATTCAAGTAGTTGAGTCATTATGAGTAGAAGTTTTGAGTGTTTGGGGATTTTTCCTTTACTTCGCCCACCCTCCTTCATTAAATTCATGAAATATTATTTTTTTGTGTGAAGAAAGTGAATATCTCTTCAAATAATATCATATTTGCAAAGATCAAATCATTAGATTGACACCCATGTTCATTTAGTAATCCATGGAAAATTGTTGTTTTTTCTGTGTTACGTGGCTTTTCTCTTATAGCTTTGCGCGGATTTAGACCTCTGTGGATTTTTTTACATCCACGAACTTCATTTTCATCAATCCATGATCTAATTGATTTGCTTATACCCATGGTTTTCTTCTTAGTGTATCACAGCTTGTTGAAACATCTGCGACCTCTCTCTAACATTTCACAGCACAATTTAGACACTGACGGACCTTCTCCTTAGCCTGCGGATTTAACAAAGCACATACTTCACTCTGTGGCATTCACTCCTGAGCTGTGGTATTTCCTTTCAATCTAATGCATGCTTAAACACTTCCGCGGCCAATCCATAAAAGTCTACGGCTAACCAAGTTGCTCTATTTTTGCAAGGAGTGCAAAAATAGACAACATTTTTGGCGACTCATAGGGCTCATCTACCTGCTAGATGAGATGATCGGTAGCCTTAGCATCTATTGGGCATGAAGTCAGCCTAAAATTTTCAAATTTAATCTCAACCTAGATCTTATTTTCAAATTGACTTTGTTACTTTGCATTTGATCTTCTGAGATAGCTGCAACTGATCCTTGTAACCTTGAACTTCCTCTTTCAACAACCTTTTGAAGAACATAATGAAATAGTGCACAAGAACATCTTCAAGCAATAAGACTATGCAAAGCACTTAGGGAAAGAAACCTACACTACCAACAAAACAAAGTGTTGAAAGCACTTGGAGGAATTGAAATTCTAAACTACTATATACAAGATGCATGAAAAATATTAATGAGAAGGCTTGCAAATGGTGATGATATCTGGTCCACTCAAAATAGCATCAAATTTGGAGTGTTTTCCAGGTTTAGCTCGATTTGCATCCCACTTCAAAACCAGATCTCTAACCTTGAATGTCTGATTTGTAGATTTTTTGTCAAACCATTGTTTGGTTGACGCCTGATGTTGTTCCATCCTAGCCATGGTGTAATTTATGTTTTTCTCCAATTCCACCAATTCTACCATTTTGATTTCCCTTTGATCCAAGCCTTCAAATTCCAGTTGTTGAGCTAACTCAAATGAAGGCAACTCAAGTGACAATGGTAATCTTGCTTCTTTTCCATATACAAATTTTTAGGGTGAAGTCTTCTTCGTTGTTATCTTGTCCGCCCAAAGAGCATTTTTTACCTTTGTGTGCCACTATATTTGATTGATGTCCATTGTCCTTTTCATGATTCTAATCAGGGTCTTGTTAGTAGATTCCGCCAATCCATTACCTTGGGTGTAATAATTGGAAGAATTTTTTAGATAAATCCCAAGTCCCAAAGCCCAATTAGAGATCTTTGATCCCAAGAAAGCCTTTGCATTTTCAGAAATGATAGTATGAGGGACGCTAAACCTTGTAACAATTTCTTCAAGAAATTCCAGGATGACTGGCTCAGTGGCTTCCTTCAAGGGCGCAGCCTCAGTCCACCTGGTGAAGTAGTGTGTGGCTGTAAAAACCCATTTTTGACCAGTGCTAGATGGTGGATTGATCATACCAATGAAGTCAAGACCCCATTGTGCAAATGGTTGATTTGCTTGAATTGGATGAAGTGGCAGGGCCGCTAGTATTTTATTTCCAGAGAAGAGTGCCCATTCTTTGCACTTCCTAATCCACCTGTGAGCATCCGCAAACAACGTAGGCCAGAAATAACATGCTTTTATGATCTACATGGTTGTAGCTTTAGAAAATAAATGTCTACCTAAGACGCCGCCATGGAACTTAGTCAGAACTTTGTCACATTGCTCACCTTCAATACACCTAAGCAACACTCCATCAATGTTTCTTTTGAAAAGGACACCATCAACTAATGCATAAGGAATAGATCACAACCTCATATGTATTATTTTTTCTTTATTCAAACCAAGAGGGTATATACCAATAGACAAAAACTTTGACATATCAACAATCCAGTTGCAATCATTGAATACATTCCTTTCATCATGCTACCATTCAACATTACACAATAGCTCATCATTTGAGGGCACTTCATTCATGAAGGCGGTTTCTTGAGATTTCACAGCGTCTAGGGCCAACTGCTCACAAAGTACTCTTCCCCTTACTAATTTTGTGGCTTTAATGGGCAAATCATATTCCATGATTTTAGTCCCCCATCGGGCTCATTTCTCATTGATTTTTGCACACTATCTTGAGACAAGTTTTTCCTATGTCCTTGCATAGCATTTATGATCTAGACACATAAACTACACCAAATTCCATTATGAACTTTATGTAAAAGATATCTAACCCATGACAACTATGTTTTGATAAAGCATTGTGCATAGATTGTTGATCCACTATTGCATGAAACTTCTCTAGATCCATCTTTAGATCTTTACTAAAAATCAAAAAATTGAGAGATACTAATCTGGGGGTCATTTCATACTTCAGGCATTCCATAAATCTTGTTAAGCCTATTTATTAAGGAAGAGCTCGAGGTCAGATTTTCGGTGCATTTTGAATCTTTAGAAACTATATGTTGGAGATACCATCCATATAAGGTGTAGTAGGTAGAATGGAAGGAATAGGTGCAACACTATGCAAGATCACCAAGTGAATGCTTTTGGAGCTGACAAGTGATGATGTGAAAAAAGAATTGGTGAAAAAAATGGGTTTGTTTTAACAGATAGATGAGGGACCCGCAACATTTTTTGGGTAGGGTCCCAACAACTAGTGGGATCCACTTTTTGTTAGTAGTCATCATTCTATTTGTATGGTAATAATTATACAAGCTTGGTGAATGACAAGTGGTATGTTTTATTACCTATCATGTGGAGGGAAACCACAAGGGTCGAGTTAAGTAATTGAGCTCTATGTTCAAATTCAAGTGCATATACGAGAAAATTACAACTATACCGCTAACCACTCTACATTCAACACCAACGGATAGCTCATGAGTTAGATGTGGGTTGAGTGGAGAGCCTTCCAAGGAGGAAACAAAATTTTACATGTAGCATAATTCACATATTCATCTCAAGCACCAAGGAGTTTAAAAGCATTTTTTTACCGCCACCCGAGACATGTGGGATTATATCTCCACACAAGGTGGTCGAAGTCCTAATAAAAAGACTTAATGTGGAAATTAGATCAAACACATGACATTGCAAGCCTGTTAAAGGCTTAATTGTCATTTTATATGGTTGTGGGCTTAATGTATCATGTGGATAATGGTTTTATCCATGCATTTTACAACAATAACACTATATAAGTCCATTCAATCCTGCATCCACCAACTCAAGCCTCACAAGTCGATTGAGTTGACAGGATCTCATGGATACGAGATGGGAGTTGGGTGTCGAGAAGCTCAAATAATCAATCTCGCAGATAAGAGGTCTTGGAGGACCACGCATAGTAGCGCGAGGAGGAGAGATTATAATAAGAGCTTTTTATAAGCTCATAGTCTGTGGAGAGAAGATTGTAAATGCAAGATGGCCCTTTTATATGAAGGAGATTATTATCGCATGTAGTAGCCCCATTAGTATGGAGACAGAGAGCCCTTTTTCTATAAAAAGGAGACTAATTGCCCCTTATTACTATGGAGATTATAATCACTCTGGAGGCAACGATTTTTGTATTGACAAGAGTCAAAGAGCCCATCGATTTCTCATGGCATAGTCGAAGAGATCGAGAGATCCCGTTGTAATGACATTACTGTCGATTTCAGTCATAGAACAAATTGTAACATCTTTTCTGAGAAGAGGCCATTAGAGCCCAGTTCTCTAAGATCACGTCGTATCCAAGCCAGTTGTTTGTCAAGGTGGATGGAGCTGTTATCACATTGTCACCACCCTTAGTACAGAGTGGAAGGAAAGAGTTTTATGGATATTTCATTGTAGCCCGACGTAGTATGCCATTATAATCAATTTCTCCTTGAGAAAGCTTGAAATCATGAGTGGAATATTGTCTACATTGTATAGAGGATATATTTCTAGTCATGTTGAGGGCCCATAGTATAGATCCAAGTAGACATCGATACTGCAAGAACCAATGCTAGTAGCCCATAGCTAGTACTAGAGAGCCAATAGTTAAGAGTTATGTTATCTCATTCTGCAAACTTGAGAATTGATTAAGAGTATATTTAGTAGTTGTGCTGAGAGCCTGTAGTATAAAACAAGAGGTTTTATTAATATATAGATCCCAAGCCAAAGTTGATTAGTCTGTAGCTAGTACGAGTTTCCAGTAGCCATTGTCATGAGTCATGATCTAGAGCTAGAGCCAGTAGCCTGAGCTAGATCTGGGTCTTCAGACATTGTAGGTTGAGATTAGATAGGTGATGTAAGAATCACGTTTTTCTACATCATTTATATATTGGTTTTTCTTTTGAGCAGACCCAAAGATGTAATCCATTTTGGGATGAACTATATTATCATCTCGGTGTTTATTGTTGTTATGATTTTTTGGTTTTACTTTCTATTTTGTTTTGTAACTTATTATAACCACTAGCAATCGCATGTGTTTCATGAGATGTGAACGCTGAACAGTATATGTTATTTGATTTAGAGGTATAGTTATTACTTTTGTACTTGATGTTGATAAGGGGTCCGAGTGATGTTCTAATTGTAGAAATATAGTTGATCCACTTAATTTGAAGGTTGTTTCTACATTTCAAACTTGTTATAAATTCGTACATGATTACATGTGATATCGTTTTTGATAGTTAGTTAATTTTATAGTTGATGTTGTTAGTTGTGCATCGGTTGTTCAGTTGGTGTTTTGCTAGAGAAACTTTTATTATACAATTGATAATGTGTGTGATTGATAGTTGTAGTGTAGGACTTTAATTGAAACATTACATTGAAATTTTTTTGGTTTTTCAATATTCACGGATGTTATTATTGCTCATGCACGAGCTCTATTCCCCTTTGATCTTGGGTTCTGTTCATATGCATTTGATGGTGAAAGGTTCTGACATTGTGCCTCTGTATTTTGACACTGTATCTCTTATCATGGTTGGTTTTCTTTGGATCTTGGACAAATTTTGTGGGCTCGACCTGTGAGCTAGCTACTGGAGGTAATCCCTTGCACCTATGACATTTAATACAAAAGTATGCTAAAAAATACTTACAATCATGTGCACTTCTCTAATGTTGATGTAGAATAGTTATAAGTACAACAGTGATAGCGTCCAGTTCCACAAACTCTACAAAATATATTAAGGAAAAGATGAAACATATGAGAAAACAAAACTTCAAAACCCTTTACAAAATTAAACTGTGTCCAGAACATCAACTCGGTTAATAAATTTGATTACAAAAGGTAAATATAAAAAATCTACTTTGTTTTAACCGAACGACCACTTAGCAACATCCACTCTGCATTATTGCTAAACAGAATGACCAGTTAACAACATCCACTCTACATTATTGCTAAAAATAACTTAAATTTTGTTGATATAGAAGATTATTAAGAATAACAGCAGTAGCATATAGCTACTCTACAAAATTAACTGAGTACATGAAAATTATAAGAGAATCTAAGCCCTAAATAGATGTAAGAACAAAACTTCTACACTGTTGGGACTGCAAACTGCAAAATTGAACCCTACACAGAATATTAGCCCAAGTAATTGAATAGATTATGAATGGCGGATCAGAAACATCTACTCCATCTGTATTAATAGAAATAAACTAAAAATGTCAGGTAGTATAAGAAAAAAATAAAATCCAAGCCGTAAATAAATATCATAACAAAGAAACTAAACCTTTAACTGCAAAATTACACCCTTGACAGAACATAAATACTTTGTTCCTACCCTACGAAATTATGGACAAAATAGAGTTCTAAGTATTCAAAATAAAAGCGGCACATAACATAACAATCATATATGTCTGCACAAGATCTAAATAATTGTGCTCTCTATATACTGTGAACATCTATGATCCACCATCAGTTTTTTCACTGTACAATGATAAATTGCAATGCTAACCCCTGGACCCTAATTAAGAGAAATCAATCTAAGGTGTAAATCAATAACAAGAAAAAAATCAAAGCCCTACGATGCAGAATTACGTCAAACATATACATATCATTAATATTTACTCTGTTTGAAAACTTAAGTGATAACGTTGAAACGCCTAAATTCTTCTTCTATGGATGACAAGCCTAGTTTTGGTGTGTTCGTGATCAGATAAGATAGTGATTTTAGCTCCTTCCCTGATTTTTGTTTACTGCATATTTTTCTTTTGATGGTGGGTAATTTGTGTGGCATTACCAAATTGATTTGGGTATTTGATTTGTTGGCTAGAAATAAAAATCGATTCGATTTGGGTATTTAATTTCTTGGCTTGGAAATGAAAATCGATTGGGTATTTAATTTTTTGGAAATGAATAAAAATCGATTTGGGTATTTAATTTGTTGGCTGGAAATGAAAATCGATTGGGTATTTTATTTGTTGGACATGAATAAAAAATGATTTGGGTAATTTATTTAATGGCCAGAAACAAAAAAAATTGATGTGGGTATTTTATTTTTGAGATTTATACAAAAAAAAATAGTGATGGTTGTGAATGAAAATCGATTTTGGTAATTTATTTAATGCTTGGCAATGAAAAATCTATCTGGTTACTTTATTTTTGAGATTTTAGCAAAATAATAGTGTTGCTGGAAGGAAAATTGATTTGGGTAGTTGTTGTGATTTTGTTGTTAGGAAGAATGTTAAACTACATCTAGGGTTTAAAAGAAATACTATGAGATTGGGATGTGATAGCTTCCTTTTACAAAATTGTATGTTAAAATTTTGTCTTGGTTGCCTTGTGATTATTGTCTTGGTTGCCTTATGATTATTGTCTTGCCGACTGTGCTCTTTATTTTATAGTGAAACATTTTTATTTAGCGGAATGTGGCATCCTTAACTGTTATAGTACTGACGTTAGAAAATTTTAAAGGACTTGGGTTGAGTGATTTACTACCTTCTTAATGTTGCATGTAACTCAACTCGTTGTATGGTTGTTAAGTGAAAGAAAATGAAATACATGATATAAGTCAGCCAAGCTGGTAACTCTCTTGCAGGAACAATTAATTACGAAATAAGCATGTTGCAAAGGTAAAATTATGTTGATAAATTCAGCTGGATATATATAAATTTCCTTTGTTTAGATAGATTTCATTTTCCTTTCATATCCTGATATTTTCCAGCTCGAAGGTTTGGATCACTTGATCCTTACCATTTATTTTTAAGCATTTATTTCATCCATGTATCAGTTGATTTAATTTGTACTGCTGGAAAAATTTAAAAGTGAAAAATACAAGGGGAAACTCTGGTAAAAAACTTCTAGAATTCTATACTTAACCATTTTTCAGATTAAAATATGTACGGTTGAATTTTAGGATATATGAATTAAGTTGAAATAGTGATGGGTGAAAAACATATTTATTTTCCTTTATTTTTATATGTTAAATAATTTGACTGAATTGTTGTTTTTTATGAATTAGCAACGGATCCGACACAGTTTGAAAACTAGTGCCCCCCATCAATCGCACAACTTGCGATTGAAGAGGCGGAAGAAACATATGAGTGCACCTTCAAGGGCACTATACATATATTTACGTGCCTCGTCCTTTGCCAGCTATGGGATTGTTGGAGGAATCCAATTCCCTCGCTGTCGAGGAAGCATTTTTGTTGCAAAGTGATTGAGTTAGTTTGTATCTACTAATCTTAATTATGAGTCAAAACTTATTTTAGCAAGTAGTATAACTCTTTCCAGTTCTTTAAACTGAAACCCCCCAAACAAATGGTGTCGCGGGTTTAGTAACAATGATTAGACCATCTCACTCCGGCTCGTGGAGATCAGCATTAAAATGGATGTTTTTATTACAGATCTTGGATCCATTTGTAACTATACTTATGATTAAATATATTTGCCTTGGGCAAATTGTACCTCAAGTAATAGTCCTTTAGTGGATGATATTTGTTATATATTAATTAATGGGCTGATTTTATTGTGTATAAGTAATTGTCGCATTTGGGTCTTGGGAAATGAATAATTTAATGTATAAAGTTATGAAAGCATATAGTTAAGTATATTATGCCTTAAATTATTACAGTTATGAAACGAAAGATACATCTCTTATCTAGTTATCTTTCCAAGGTTGTAAAGAATTAATTTGGCTAAATGGAAGGTATGTAATTTGAGATACGAAACTGTGAATATGAAGGGGAAAATATAAGATGTAGTATTATCTCATTAAAGGACTTAAGGTTCCGCATACTCGATTTCCTAATTATTAAATTCATTATGGGCTAAATTACTAAGTTGTACTCAACGTTATGTGTCTTTCTACTTCCTTATTGAGTTAAAATTAGGCAGAAATAAGGGTTAGCAAGTATGTATAAAAATTGAATTAAAATGGAGTAACTTGTGAGACATTAGTCTAATCTTGATAAGATGTAAATTTGAACTTGAGAAATAATTTAGTCAATCCTTAACTTCACTATGAGATTATTACTTGAAATAAATCTAGTTAATGAATTGAAAGACTAGTGCATGCCTAAGCATCCATTTCAAATGGAACTACAATCTAAGTTAAGGACATTACGGTCTAATTAAGCAAAGGGTGTTTAAGAATTATGTAACGAAGTGTTTTAAACTATTAAAGACATAGGGAAGACTAATATCATTGCTAATATCAACTTTAATGGGTTAAAAATATGCCTAAGCTAAGTATGGGAATCATCATAAAGTGATAGCACTTTGGACCTAAATGCTTCTTCTTAGTCTAACTTAGTTTAAAGAACTTGAAGGGGTAATATGATAAACTTATCGTGAAAATTTAGTTATTACTTATAAGTCATAATATTTTATACAATAATTCATCATACTCTGCATTGCAAATGAAGGTTACCTTAAGCAGGAATTACCTAGATTTAAACAAATAAAAGATTTGAGTGTAGTCCTAATAATGTATTATCACCTTGAGTAGTGGGTATAAACTCTAGATAAACTTTGTTCTAATTATTTAGGGATAGTAGGACCTATTGGGAATATTGACTAAGGTTTTAATACACTCTTTCTATCAAAATGTTTAGAATGTATGAATTGGATAGCGAGATGATAATCACTTTGTGACCTTATCCTTGTAACCTAGGTAATTAAACATGAGAACTATAATTCATTAAGTTAATGGACTAAGAGTAATGAATCTAGATAAATTTTGATGAGACGTTTGTGTGGTGATGGGAAGACAATTTTAGATGCTATGTGCAATCATCTAAACTAAGCGTACATAGTAAAACTAAGAAACTTTGGCCAAAGTAATGTGTTTTTTGGGTACATTGTCTAATCACTGTGATTCCTCTAATCCTGAAGTGTAGGATACAGGATGAAGTTTACTAAGTGAACTCTAAGTAAACACTAGAGGATCAGTCACATGTTCTCACTACCGCAGTGCGGTAAAACCAAATGAGGCTAAGTAAGAACATTCTAACAAATATTAAGGGTGATCGTGGATATCATGGATATGTTAACCCTTACAGTTGCACAAGGTTTATCACATTGTTATAGGATAGATTAATTAATTATGACATGTTGCATAAGCTAGCCTTAGCTAGTAATCTGATTTATTTATGTAGGAGGATGTCCATATGTTGTTATAAAAAAAATCTTACTAAATTGGGTTTAAAATTCAAGGTTGGTACTTTTGGTATCAACCTAAAACCTGAAAACCCAATCTTCTAAAGTGTCTAGGGGTTCAGGTTTGGAAAACATCAAACATGAGACAAATTTTTTATCTCCGATGTCCCAATGCTTTCAAAACCTAAAACCCAAAAAAACTATAGTGTGTTGGGTTTTGAGGTAGGGAAACACTTAGCATAAAACTTGTAAAAATTCATATCAATCCCCAAACCTAAAATTTTTTTAGAATAAATACTTCAAGGTAGAAAAAATGGGATTTTGAAGGTCATTCAAAAAGATCAAAAATCCTGAAAGATGTAAAAATTAGATTGGTTATCTCAATTTTATCATAAAACTCAAAAATTAGGATAACAGTTGGCTCTTACTGGGGACTTTATTTGATTTTTAAAAAATCATAAGAAGAGAAATCCAAATTTCACAAGTACTTATCCATCTAACCACATATTCAAAGAGAAGTAGAACGAAGAGATGCAAACAAAGAAAACACACAAGTGAAAAGCAAAGAATGAAAGCAAACAAACCAAATGGAAAGGGAAACACATGACAGAAAGGCAAAAATATGATACAAGCAAGAGAAAACTTGCTCTATTTCTTGAATAACTTAAGGTATTTCCCATTATGAGGCAACGAGAGATGAGTTTCATCTAGGTATGTCAGATAAAATTTATTTTCTCTGCATGCAAGGTGAATCTTGAAAGGGCCTCTCCATAAGGAACCAAATTTTCCATGCATTCCTTTTGGATCTCTCCTTTTGTCCCACAAAAGGACTAAGTCTCCAACCTAAAAATCTCACTACCTAACTTTCTTGTCAAAAATTATTTTGGCCTTGCTCTGGTGCTCAATAATCATATCAACTGTTGTGGACCTATTATCTTCCAACACTGTCAAGTACATGATTCTCTTCTCCATATAATTTTAGAATGCATCATCTTCAATCATCTTAGCCAATGTCAAAGCTGACAGCTCGAGGGAGATAGGAATTTCAGCATCAATACCATAGAGAACCTAGAAAGGAGACATACCAATAGCATGTTTAGGAGTGAAATGATCTGCCCAAAGTGCATCATAGAGAGCTCTATGCCAAGTTAGTTGATTATCATCAACCAACTTCCTCATTATAGTCACTAAGTTTTTGTTACTTGATTTCTCATTACCATTCCCTTAAGGGTAATAATCAAAAACATGATATAAGGTAATTTTGTAGCCATAATAGAATTTAGTGAGTTCATAAGACAACAAGTTGGAATTTTTTTCGGTTATGACCTTATGAGGAAAGCCAAAGCTCACTATTATATTCTCTTTGACGAAGTTGAAAAAAATACAGAGGTAATGTGTATCACATGAATGGATTTCACCCACTTCATGAAATAGTCAGTTGTTATTAGGACATAACTATGTCTAGCACTGGATAAAAGATTCAATGCTTTGATAAAATCTATTCCCTATTCCTGAAAAGGCTCATTGATCACTACCACCTTGAGGGGCATTGCTGTTAATTTAGGACAACTGATGAATTACTAGCAGGTCTCACATCTTTTCACCCATTTTTTATGTATCTTGGAATAAATTGGGCCAATAATATCTTTCTCATGGGATCTTATGCTGATTTTTATCCACACAATTTGAAGAAAAACTCCATTAATCCATTTCTTATACAGGTCATTTTCCCAACGCACATACTTAGCTGATCTCAGCTTCACAGTCCTTTTTTATTTCATATTAAGTGCTCAAGAAATTCTCCATAGGAAAGGAAGTATGATATGTTAGAGTATCATTCATTTATTTTTCTTACAAACAACACCATGGGTAATTCATCCTCAACATCATCTGTGTTATCAGGTTTTTCTTCTAGGTCATTCTTAGTAATGAGTTGACATAATCCTCTCCCACTACAAGCTTAGTAGGTTTTATATATAGTTCATACTCTTGTAATTTAGAAATCCAGTTACTTTTTTGAATAACTAACTCTTTTTGAGTTAAGATGGACTTGACAGCTATATTAGGAACTAGAACCAATGTGTGAGAGTTTAGGATGTAATACCTAAAACATTTTACTACCCAGACCACTTTATAAGCATGTTTCTCGATTTGTGGAATTTTTAACTCATGTTCCTTCAAAATACAACTCATAAAAGTAATAGGATACTACAATCCTTCAGTGTCCTTTTGCATCAGTATGGCAGATATGGTGTGAGCTGAGGCATAATTGTACATGATGAAGTCTTTCTGAAAATCTGGGCATACCAGGACTAGGGCATGTACGATGGCTTATTTGATTTCATTAAAGGAATATTTTCCATCATCATTCCACTGAAATGTAACTTTTCCTTTCATCATCTCAACAATGTGTCAAGTCTTGTCAAAAAAATCAGGGATAAACCTTCTCAGAGAATTGAATTTCCAAAGAATGAGTGTGTGTCAGTTTTACTCGTAGGAAACGTGAAACTTTGTATTACTTTGACTCATTTAGGGTGAATTTCCATTCCCTCATTTGTCACAATGTACCCAAGTAATTTTCCTTTTGTGACCCCAAACATGGATTTCTAAAGATTCAAGGAAATCCCATGTTTTCAACATCTGATCAAGATTTGCTCCACCTAATCACAATGATCTTGTCTCTTCTTTAAAAATACCATGAGGTCATCTAGGTACACCACAATAATCTTTCCCATCAAATCCATGAATACCATGTCCATTTCCCTCTAAAAAGTGGCTCCTACATTGATGAGTCTAAATGGCATTCTCTGGTATGTGAAGGTACCCCAAGGAGTAGTGAAGGTTGTCTTGTGTTGATCTTCAATAGCAATGTTGACCTGATCGTACCCTAATAAACCATCCAACATGGAAATTATTTCAGAACTAGTTATTATTTGTAAAACTTGATCCAAAATGGATAAAGGGTAATTATCCTTCAATGAAGATTGGTTGAGGTTTTGGAAGTATACGCAGATGTGGATTTCCATTTTTCTTCCGTACTGGGATGATATTGGCAATCCATATCTAATGGTGAATGAGAAAGATGATCTTTACATCCAACATCTTTTGGATTTTTGGAAGAATTGTGCTTGAGATATTTGGATTATAATGACACTGCTTCTGCCTATAGTGTTGAGGTTCGGACTTAAGATGAATTTTGTGTTGAACATCCTTTGGATTTAAATATTTCAAATATGTATATGAACAAGCCAAAACATCCATATATTTATTTAAAACCGCAAAAAAACCTTCTCTTTTCCTTGGGTGAGCAGTATTTACCAATATTTATAATATTTGGTTACTATAAGGATCCTGGATTTACCTGTTAGACTTCGACAAAAGAGTTGGTTTTATCCTGCCACTTCTTCTGAATGAAGTGATCATGCTTGTCAAACATCCTTCCAGAGACACCAATCTCTTGGGTATTTTTTTCCTTTGAGTTGAAGAACTTCTCCATTAACTTCTTGTCTTAAATCAGAGGTATATTCATGGAAAGATGATTCAAAACCTTTGAAGTAGAGTTCGTTGAAGTTATCAAACTTCTTGAGAAAATTCAAGATATGTTAATGATCATTAAAAACTTGCCAATGGGTAGAATTATAAGGAACACTTGGTTGGAAAACTATCTAAATTGTGTATTTGTCTTCCTTGAACTCTGGATGTGGTAGCAACAACAAAGAACACATGACAAGGTAGTCAAATTTGTCATTTTGATCTATGGATACTACCTTGATAGAAAAAGCTTCAAAATATTCCATGTTGTCCCAAACCCTGTTCTTGCAATGTTTTAAGCGATCATTATTCACCTAATACACATTCCTAACTTGATTTATAATGAGTTTGGTATCCCCTTGGGCCTTGATATTCTTAACTACTTCTTTTCCCATATTTATTCATAATAACAAATCCTCATATTCAGCTATGTTAGTGGTGTTGTCAAATTGTAGTTTGAAAGAGAAAGGAAAAATTTCATACTCAAGAGATATGAGCACCACACCAGCACTAGATCTGAAATTTAAACAGCTTCCGTTAAATCCCAAAGTCCATATTTCATTAGGATACCTTTTAGTGATAGAATTGGAAATAAATATTTGATCAGAATTCATGAAATAATAACCCAATTTATCATCCTTGAAGAGAATTTGTGCATTGGGATCATCTAATTTTGTAACAAGGTACTTCTCCTAAAATTTTGGTTCAAGTGTGCGCATCTTTCCTTTAACGGGTATCTTTTCCTTTGACCAATCCAAGTGAATTTCCCCTCCAACATCTATGAAAAAACCTCTTTCTATAAATATTTTGTGAGAAACTACAATATTTGTAACTAGGATTGCCATCTTGACTCTCTTCTTAGGAAACACTTTGAATGCGAATTGAGCATATTTGATCTAACCTATCAATGAAAATTTATTGGTTTCTATTGAGTAGAAATAACTAAAAGGTTTTGTGAGAGTGAGTCCCAAGGCATGAGGTACATTGGAGGGCATGACGTTTCCAGATGATCCTGAATCTATGATGTAGTTGCTAAGCTTGAAGCCATTAATGAGAATAGAAAAATAAAATGGCTCAATTTTCCCATACGAGGAGGTTGAGGTTAGATTATTCTGATATGAGGGAAGCAAGATATTTGGAATAAGTCCTCTAGATGAAATAAGAGAAGGTACAACAAATTTACACTTAATAAACTTGGCTAATCTTTCGAACTGCTATGAATTAAACTGAAGGTACTCTACTTCCGACATCTAGATTTTAGTTTTCTTAATGTGATTAATGATGTCAAAAGCAGTGTAGGATGGGGTAAATGAAAGTGTATGCCCTTTATTACTTGATTAAACAGGAGAGGAATTGACCTTAGGAACAATAGAAGAAGAGGAATTAGAAGGATTATCATTTTTAACACAAGGTTTCTCCTTTGGTTGAATGGGTATAGGAGTACCTCTTTTAGCCACATTAGGAATAACCATTGGATCTTCTTTTTCTTTAGATTTCTCTTTAGGATTTTCTACTTCTTCTTTATAATTATGTGAATGGGTAAAAATAGAAAAGGATTGATTTTTCATGTCATTCACCACATCATTGTAGTCATATTTTTCATATTCCAAATACTCGATATTGGAGTCGTCAACTGGTTCATCATAAAACTTGTCAATGTAACTAGCTTTTTCACAAGAATCTTCAACTTCATTGCAAGTTTCTTCCCTTTCATCAATTACCTCAACAACTACATTGATAGGAGGAGCTTTAATAGCCAACCTAGGGTGAGAAGCTGGTAATTGATTCCTATCCCTATAAGGAGCATTGTTGTTATTAAAATTCCTTCTTGGGATATCACGGTAGGGAGCACTAGGTACATTCTGACACATTTACTTTTCAAGATCCAATAAATCATTGGGTTACCTCTAGTTCATATGATCAGTAGTATTTTGAGATGTACTCTAGTTTTTATAATTATAATAATCTCTTCTTAGCTTATCATCCATGATAATATCATCTTCAATCTATGTGGTTGTTGTTTGTGTTGTAGCTAGATGAGGAATAAACTACCTTCTCAACAAGAAACCAACCTCAGGTAGTTGAAAATTAATAAAGCACTTTTGCTTCTTAGGAGTAGGAGTATCACACATTCTAGGATCTTGTGATTCAAATTTTTGAATTTGACCATGAAGTCACGCATAGGATCTTGTGGTGCTTTCTTCATTTGAGTGAGCTTAGCTAGTAACACATGCACATCTTTTGAGGGTTTGAATCTTACCTCGAACCTTATTCTCATGGTATCTTAGTTATCAATAGAACACGGATTTAAATGGTAGATCCATTTAGTAGCAACTCCTTGAAGATTCTTCACAAATAGACGAACAAATATGTCTTCATGAGCAACACCCATAACTCCACAGACCATAAAAAATATAGCACTATGTTTGTCAGGATGTTGTTTTCCATCACCATTGAACTTTATTTCCTTGAACTATGAGGTAGATCATGTAGAGGTCGAGATAATTCGAGAGGACCAATGGCCAGTCCCCATAGGACTAGAGGTGGAGGTGGCATAACCATTGTTTGGAAGGATGTGCATGCAGGAATTTGAGTTCTAATTAAATAAAAAAGCTTTATAAGTAGTTGATAACAGTTTTGATTCTTAGGAGTAGGAGTAGCACATGTTTCAGGATCTTGTGATTCAAATTGTTAAACTTGGCCACGAAGTCATGCTTAGGATCTTGTGGTTCTTTCTTCATTTGAGTGAGATAATCTAGAAACGCATGTGCATCTTCTGTGGGTTTGAATCTTACCTCAAACCTTTTCTCATAGTATCTCAGCTATCAATGGAACGTGGAGGTAAATGGTATAACCAATCAGTAGCAGTTCCTTAAAGAGTCTCAACAAACAGATGAATAGATGTCTTTATAAGCAACACACATAACTCTGTTATGCCCTTAACCTATTTCTTGTATTAGGATATGAGTAGCTGACTTGTAGCTTACCATATCATTTTATTATATCATTTATACTTTCTCATGCTTAATTGGTTGGCCTTGGTGATGGCCATAGCATATGAATAGTATATATAGGGGATTGTATTTGGTATTTCATTATCATTTGACCATTTGAGTCTTATTATATGGTTTGGAGGTTGCCCCCTCAAAGTGGCGAAGCTATTATAATTTCATATTGAGATCATTATTCTGAAATATTGTGTTATTTTGTGTTCTATTGTTGCTCATAATCTGAATTATACAAGTAATTTCATTATAAGTGGTATCAGAGCTGTGATCTGGGACAAAATTAGGGCAAAAACCCTAATTTTTTGTTTCCGCCATATATTGCGAACCAGAGAAAATTGGTGGGAGATATTTTTACCAGAGCTGATAAACATTTTAAGTAAGGTTCCCTAAAAATTTCAGAATTTTTTGATTTATTTTTCAAAATTTATTACAAATTTAGGTTTTTTCATAAAATCACTCCCTAGGGTGCAATTTGTGGAATAGTTTCAAGTTCTTTACAGTTTCAGAAATCTCTCAAAAAAATATTATTAGTATCTTCTATGTGTTTTTTCCTGTTCGGCCGAATTTGTATCGAAACCCTAAACCCTAAGGTTTGACATCATGGCGAGGCCTTCCACAAGAGAAAAAAAGAATCTGGTTACTTGGGGTAAAACCCCAGATAAATATGGGGTAGTGATTGAAGAGATGGAGTCAAAAGGGGTAAATACATATTCCTTTGCACTAGGTTTTACCTCAGTTGATCATAAGGTGAGCCAACTTGAGTATGACCTGCGAAATGTACAATCTAAGATGGCCTCTAAAGGAGACATAGACCAAATCAATCATCGATTAGATGATATCATGTAACATGTAAAGGGTAAACAGTATGGCCCAAATCCAGCCCATATCAATCAGGGAGGATCTTCAGTTCAAAATCACGGAAAAAATAACCATGTTGGATCACTTTTCTAGCCCAATCAGAATCCAATTTATTTGCAACCACAGAACATGATGCCGAAAGTGGATATGCACAAATTTGATGGTAAGGATCCCCTGAGTTGGATAAATCAAATGGAGAACTTCTTTTAGTTACATCAAACACCATCAGGAAAAAAGGGGACATTGGCATCCCTATATCTTGAACCGGACCAATTCGTTTGGTATCGATGGTTATGTGCTCAGATGCAGAAGAATGGTCTTAGTGTCACTTGGACAGCTTTTACCGAGGAGTTGAAATTACACTATAGTTCCAATGTTTCAGAGAACTACTTTAGTCAATTAGAAAAGTTATAGAAAACAAGATCAGTCAAAGATTATGTGTGTCAATTCCAGAACCTATCCTTAAGGGTGGAGAATATTCTAGAAGAGAATTTGAATGACCTGTTGCTTAGGGGTCTTAAGAACCACATCAAGCATGAGGTACATATGTTTAATCCACTCAAGCTTTCTGATTCTATTGTCATGGCATGTCGAGCAGAGGAAAAAGTTCTTTGTAGTAGGAGGCCACCTTTCATTAACACCAAAGACCGTAGTATCTCTTCCCCTTCATTTGCTAGATTACTTAGATTGACTCCTCAATAAATGGAAGAAAAGAGAGTAGAAGGATTATGTTTTAACTGTGATAGCAAATATGGACCAGGACACAAATGTGTTGAGAAGAAGTTGTTCTATATTGACGGATGTAATGAGGATGATGAAGAAGCTGAAATTATAGGAGAGGCTCAGGAACCAGTAGAATATGAAGTAGAGGATCAGCAACCTACAATTTCATGTCATGCATTGTTAAGTATTAGTACTCCTCAAACACTCAAGGTTATTGGCTATCCCAAAAAATAGAAGGTGACGGTGTTGATTGACTCAGGGAGTACTCATAACTTCATAAATAGTAAGTTAGTTGCTCGCCTCAATTATTTTATTTACCCATCTCCAGAAATGCAAGTTATGATTGTGGATGGTGGGATAGTAAAGTGCACAGGAAAGTGCCATAGTATCAAGCTTTTCATGGGAGACTACATGTTAGACTCACCTATGTTTGTTATTTCTATGGGAGGGGCAGATATTGTTTTGGGTGTCCAATGGCTCACAAAATTAGGTACTATAGAGATGAATTTCCAAGAATTGTTCATGCAATTTCATTTAGATGAAAGGACAATAAAATTGAATGAGATGGTAGCTAAGTCTTCACAGATTATTAGTTCTCATCAGATGTAGAAGGTTCTCAGAAAAGGAGTAGATGGATTTATAGCAAATTTATTTTCCAAAGAAGTACAAAATACAGATTTTTCAATGCCACCCAATCTTCAGAAGATTGCTGATGCTCACTCATTTGTTTTTGATGCAATTCCAAAGGGACTACCACCAGTTAGGGATCATGATCATGCCATTCAGTTGATTCCAGGGAGCCAAACACCTAACATCAGACCATACAAATACCCATATTCCCATAAAAGTGAGATCGAGAAAATGGTTCAGGAAATGTTGAAGGCAGGTATCATCAAGCATAGCCAGAGTGCATATTCTTCACCAGTGGTCATGGTACGTAAGAAGGATGAAACATGGAGGATGTGTCTAGATTACCGAGAACTCAACAAGTACACCATCAAAGATAAGTTTCCTATTGAAGTAATTGATGATTTACTTGATGAATTGCATGGTGCTATTTATTTCACAAAATTAGATCTTTGTTTGGGGTACCATCAAATTAGAATAAAAGATGAAGATGTTCATAAAACAGCTTTCATGACTCATGAGGGCCATTATGAGTTTTTGGTAATGCCTTTTGGTCTTACAAATGCACCCTCAACCTTTCAAAGCTTGATGAACACTGTTTTTAGGCCATTTTTTAGGAAATTTGTATTAGTTTTCTTTGATGGCATATTGATTTACAGTAAGACATGGGAAGAACACTTACAATATGTAAATAAAGTGTTGGAAGTTTTGGAGAAACATACTCTCTATGCAAAGCCATCCAAATGTTCTTTTGGTGTACAAGAGGTAGAGTACTTGGGTTACATTGTATCCCATGAAGGCATCAAAGTTGATCCTCAGAAGATCAAAGCTATGGTGGAATGGCCAAGGCTCAAAACTCTCAAAAATATTCATGGGTTCCTAGGACTAACAGGGTACTATAGAAGATTTGTGCAGGGATATGGTAGAATAGTAACCCCACTCACTGCATTGCTAAAGAAGGATGCCTTCCATTGGATAGGTGTAGCCACTAAATCCTTTGAGCAACTAAAGGAAGCCATGTGCAACACCCCAGTTTTGGCTACTCCCAACTTCTCAAAAACCTTCATTTTTGAATGTGACGCTTCAGAATCAGGATTGGGAGTAGTTCTAATGCAGGAAGGAAGACCAATTGCATTTAAGAGTCACCAATTCAAAGGAAAAGATCTCTCAAACCTTTCTATGAGAAAGAAATGATGGCTATTCTTCATGCAGTCAAGTAATGGAGGCCCTATCTCATGGGTAGATACTTTAAGGTAAAAACTGATCATGATAGTCTCAAATAATTTTTGGAGCAAAGGTTATCATCTGAGGAACAACAAAAGTGGGTAACAAAAATGTTGGGTTATGATTTTGAAATCATATACAAAAAGGGTAAAGAAAATGTAGTAGCTGATGCGTTGTCTGGAAGGGATACATCCGTTGATGCCTTACTTTGTGGAATGTCCGTGTGGATGGTTGATTGGGTGGATGAAGCAAGATTGGAATGGGATCAAGACAAGGATACACAATCTCTAATACAGAATATCAAGCAAGGATATATGAAATCTAACAAATTTGAGTGGAAAGGTAATGCCCTGTGGTACAAGGATAGGTTATACTTGAGTAAAGTTTCTAAGTTGAAGCATAAGATTCTTGCAGAGCTACATGCCTCACCTATTAGAGGACACTCTAGGTTTTTGAAGACATATCATAGAATAAAAAGAGAATTATTTTGGGAAGGACTCAAGGGGATGCACAAAATTTTGTATTAGACTGTTTAGTGTGCCAATAGAACAAAGGGGAAACAATTAAGACGTTAGGTCTGTTGCAACCCTTACCAAGTCCTAGCCAAAGATGGGAGGATGTCTCCATGGATTTCATCACCGGATTGCCTTTTTCAGAGGGTAAGAATGTTATTTTCATGATTGTGGATAGGCTCACAAAATATGCCCATTTTTGTGCCCTATCACATCCATTTACAACCAGTACAGTCACAACTATGTTTTTGGAGACAGTTCAAAGGCTACATGGAACCCCAAAGATAATTGTAAGTGATCGTGATCCTATTTTCACAAGTAATTTTTGGATGGAATTATTTTCATGTTTGGGTACTCAGCTAGCTCACAGTTCATCTTATCATCCTCAATCTGATGGGCAAACGGAAGTGGTCAACAAATGCTTAGAGGGGTATCTACGTTGTTTTGTATCAAATAAGTAGGAAAGGTGGATTAAATGCTACCACTTACAGAATGGTGGTATAACACATCTTTTCATACCTCTTCTCAAATGACCCCATTTTTAGCATTATACGATCTTATGGTTCTTTCTTCATTTGAGGGAGATCAGCTAGAAATGCATGTGCATCTTCTATGGGTTTGAATCTTACCTCAAACCTTGTTCTCATAGTATCTCAACTATCAATGGAACGTGGAGGTAAATGGTATAACCATTCAGTAGCAGTTCCTTAAAGAGTCTCAACAAATAGATGAACAAATACATCTTCATGAGAAACACCCATAACTCCAAAGGCTACAAAAATGTTGTGATATGTTCGTTAGGATGTTGCTTTCCATCACCATTGAACTTTGGAAAGCCCTTCCTTGAACCATGAGGTAGATCATGTAGAGGTTGAGATAAGGCAAGAGGACCAATGGATGGTCCCCATGGAACTAGAGATGGAGTTGGCAAAACCATTATTCAGAAGGATGTGCATGTAGGAGTTTAAGTTACACTTAAAAATAAAGATCTACAAGTAGTTGACATACCTTGATCTTAGGTTATGTAGTTTCTATGTACATGTGACAAGTTGTTTGAATGCTTAAAGGGACATCTTTTAAGAGTGGGATTGAAATTATGAAACTGCAATAGATTAAATGTAGGATCCACCTCACCTCTCGCTCTGGTTGTGCAATTAAACACCTTTCCCACCAAAAGTCACCAAAAGTGTGATAAATCCCATCTTATGTGTCTGTATTCCCCATTGGAGTCTCCAAAAATTGTTGGTTAGATATTTTTTCAAGGACAAAAACCACATCATATGGGAAAAAGTACCTCCTTAAATAAAAGGGATACACCTTGTTTTTTACTATTATAGACACTCTAGAGAGTATTCACAATATTTACACTATTCTAACCATTGGGGTTAGGATCTCATCCTAGTATATTTATTTATGATAGAATGCAAGATAGATCAGGTATGGAAGAAATATTTAGAGACTGAGAGTAGAGAGTAGATGCATTTGAATGAATAATGGAGACATGATTTTTCTCTGGAAAATGAAGATCCGAAGATACTAACAAGAGATATACAAAATTAATAAATTGATTAAAGATATAGATAACAATACATTGGAATCTAAATAATAGTATAGTGCATTGAACTTAAGAACAATACTTTAAATAAATAAATAACACTTCAACATACATTTTGTAATGTATCTCTTATATTCCTTATCACAAAATATTGAAAACAAAAAGTTTTTCTTCTCTTTAAAAACTAAAGCTTATAAGTGTTTTATTCCAAAAATCATCCTTTGATAATGCCTAAACATTTTACATTTATACATAAGGACAAGAGATAAATGGGGAAGTTTTGCAGTCTAAAAATAACAAATACACATTTAGAGTTTCCTTGATTGGATCTTACAAAATGATCAAGTCAACTTGTAAATCCAAACAACATCTCGACATCTCAAAAATTTACATGCTCGATGTTAGAAAAGAAAAAACATGTCAAAGCCTTAATCATATTTTTCCTTTTCAATTTCATGTCAGGACTGTCTATGAAAATACTTGTGGAATTTATGAACCATATCTTTTGTTTCTTTTTCATTGGGTCCACATGAGTATTAGTTCATAATGTAGTATTTTTCAAGTATGTTAAATTTTCCTTCCAGTGATTTTCTAGAACATGCTAATAATCTTGTCCAAACTGCTCAAAACATTTTGGCACAAGAACAAATTATAAATTTCCTTTAATTCAAAGTCATTTTCAAAAAAATGACTCTTTTTCAACTAACTTGAATTCAATGAATATGTCATCAGCTGGTAGCATATTTCATTCATCATCCATAACATGGTAAACTATCTTTGAAAAATCATCACTAATGTCACTAGTGGCATCTATTTCTTCCTCTTGAGTTTTTTAAAGCTTTTCACAAATTTCTTACAAAATTCTGACTTGAAATTCAATCTCTTTGTACAACTCAAAATGCATGTCCCGTTTCACTAATTACCCCTTCCTAAATATGGGTATTTGGGTTAAATTTTTTGAGCTTAATCAAGGCTTCCAAATTCAACTCCCAATTATTGCATTCTTCTTAGATCTCATTATTCATTTTTTGAATAACTAATGTCTCCCTCTCGATATCATGATGGACTTCAACAATATCATTAATCATAATTTTACCTTGAGTTAGTAGCAATTATTATCAACCTCTTGGCATTTCTACCCAATATTTTACATCTTGTATATTGATGATGTGTCAAAATTGACCAGAACTTGAGAAGAGATCAGGGTGGGTTTGGAGACTTTGAGAAGGATATTTATCAATTGTTCCTTTTTTCTCTCATCTCATCCTTAGTATTCTTGGTTTCTTTGAATTTTTTGAATAGTTTGTCTATTTCCACCTACACATCCTGTTATGCTCCTTCAGTTTTGACTTTCTTAGTCCCAACTTGGTTATTTAATAATTATAAGTAGTGATGTCTTCCTTGGTCTTATTTGCAACAAGCATAATAATCTCAGAAAACCTTTGACTTGATGCATCAATGGTGTTTTGAGATATTGTCTTGGGTTTCTTATATGTGTGACATGAGAAATTTAACATATTGATATCAAAGGATTTAGGAGGGAAAACCTTCTTCCTCTTCTCCAGGGTTTGGCTAGCTAGAAAAAATGCAATAGAAGAGTAAGGTGCCTTCTTGGGGGTAGTGATCATCAATATGGTACTGGGAGGTGTAATAAATGTGTTCACCAAGGATGCAGGAGTGGAGAAGTTAGATGTGAAAATAAATAAATATGAGGGAGGAGAAGAAGACATGGAGGAGAAATTTGTGGATGGAGATGGGAATTAGGTTATGTGAGGAGAGCCCAAGGTCATACTTATCTAAGATAGGAGAGGATAAAGGGATGAAAATACAGGTGTCATAAGTTACACATGAGGATATGAAGGTGAAGGAGAAGAAATGGGATCAATTGAAGCGATAACTAATAAGATTGGAAAGAAAGAGGAGAGTGAAAGGGATGAAACAAGAGGAGGAGATGGCAGGTGAGGAGAGGAAATATGTGGAGGAATTAATGTGGGAAGTCAAATGTGGGAACAAAGTCACAATGAAGACCACATGGGTGATGAGGAGGGAAGAAACGGGAGGAGGTTGGGCAGCCATGGTACTATTTGATGTTTCATGCACCCACTGAGGTGATGGGTAATCCAAGTTGACAAAAGTAGTTGAAGATGGAACATAAGAAAGAGGGGTCCTTGCTCCACTACTATAGAACTTGAATTTAAACTTCTTCCCAAGTACTTTTTAATTTTTATCTTCTTGGGATGGGCCCGCCTCTAACACAGAAGTCACTACCACTTTGGGGAAGTTGGGATTTTTTGGATGAGTAGTCATTGAGTATAACCAAAAGGTAGTTATGAGAATAATGTAAGGAGCTCAATATTTTATAGATTTGGATTCTTTGATCAACTAATTGATAGGAGGAAAACCCATACTCTCAGCATTCATTTACACGTATATGGGGTCTAATATGTCCCCATCATCAATAGTTTATTGAGGGATGTCATCAAAATTAAATAGTGTTGCCTCATCTAAAGTCAAACGACTTTGGTACCTCCTCCTAATTGCTACCTCATCCATGAAATCAATATATATATATATATATATATATATATATATATATATATATATATATATATATATATTCAATTTCATGTACATGATACTACAATGATCCATAAGCCTTGAATACTCCTAGATAATGAAGTCCATGCCTAAAAAAAGAGACTTTTTGTTTACTTCTTGCATTTCAATAGTGACATTTTTGGCCTTGATTGTCAAAGTGCAAGTGTAATGACTAATGGATATTGGGAAGTGGATTCCCGCCTTATGCTTAATCTATTGGAATTTGTGGAGGTATAATAACTTCCTAACCAATTCCATTAGAACCCACTTGTTGCTTAGAAATTTGGGTAAAAAATATGGGGATCCTTAAAATGCTCCTGCTTGGAGGTAGGTGAATGTGGGAAACTATAGGAAGAGACAACCCTAATGAGAAACTGTGTTCCAAGCTACATTAGTGCACTAATGCCTAGAAATATCTCTATGCAATCTTATCTCTCATGTCTTCCTTCTCATTCTCTTCCCTAAAATTGATTGAATTGGGATTATAATTGTTAATAACCACTTCTTCTAAATTATTTAGAGCTAGATAAACCCCTTATATAGCAATGAGCTCAATGTTCTTATGCCTAAAAATATTTTTATAAATCTGATGAGATTTCATACCTTATGAATCATCTAATGGATCCATGTTATTCTAGATCATCTTTACACACATAGTAATTATCTTAATTATATTAAACCTAATTTTTATATTAAAAATAAGAATCAAACACATTGGTAATATTCATATAAAAGCTACAACAGTTTTATCATAGACATGACATTCAACTCTTTCACTAGCTCATACTTTATATATGGATATTTAAGTATCCCAAGACATATATGTGGATCCCTTAGTAGCCCAATAGTGATACATGTCTCCCTAAGTAGCCCAAGAATGATATATGGATCTTGTATTATCACAAGACTGATTTTAGATCCCTTAGCAGCTGAAGACTGATTTTAGATCCCTTAGCAGCTGAAGACTGATATATGGTTCCCTTAATAGCCCAAGATTGATTGGCAGATCCTTTAATATTCCAAGCTTAATACATGGCTCCCTCAGTAGCCCAATAATTATATTCAAATCCCTTAGTATCCCAAGACAAATAGTAGAATCCCTTAATAGCACAAAATTGATATTTAGCTTCAATGACCCAAGGTTGATCTCAAATAAGATATTTCATCGCCAACAACATTTTGACTCCTACTTAACATGGGGGCAAGCTCCATGACACATTACACATACAATACATTGAGGGTGTCCTTTAACATAACCAATTAAGTATATTCATTATATGTACATTTCATTTTACATATTGAGATTCTCATATACTGATTTTACATCATTATTTTAGCATTGAACATGCCTTTTATATGTGGTTATAAGTTTCACATTATTTTTCCATGTGGACACATTAGCAAGTTTGCATCACCCTCTTATGGTCAAGATATGAGGTGTACATTTAATTTTTCTTTTCTTTTAATAAAGCATTTGTCAATACTAAATTAAAAGGGGAACAACTGTAATATCCAAAATATGGTCATGTGCACTTGAAAATATCACTTTGGAATATATTCTAAATTTATTCCCATTTACCTATTAATGGACTGATTTAAAGGATCTCTTGCTCTATCTTGTATCCCGAGTCCACTATTCCACAACTATTATCCAACTTAGCACTTCAATAATCACTGCACACTTTTATAGAACACATCTATTATCTTCAACATATCTTATATTTGATTCCAAAATTATCCTAGAAAAGTTTGTGGGTACAATATAGGTTTAACCAAAAACTTATTCCCCCTTCCTTGTAATTTTAATGGTAATATCTTCAAATACACAACTTAGCTTAGTTGTTATATGTGCTAATTTCGGTCGATTGAGTGAGAAATCATTCTAATAGTCACATATATAAACACATCCACCTTAACTCTTTAGGGGTATATATGTATCTCATATCAAAGGGATAATCTAAAAATGATGTTATGAAAACACTATAAGTATTTATTCATTATATAAATACTACAAAAAACCACTAAAATTCTTAATTCATGTCTATTTCTACCCTAGTTCTTAATCCAAAAGTTACAACTAGATCACAAGTGTTTATTTTGAAGTGTAAAGTCCAAATCATTGGCTTTATATTCCTCATATTGTTATCACTCTCCATATCATCATAGGGTTGGGAGAAGTAGGTGTGGCTTGGTTCCTCTTTAGAGTATTGGTACGTGGTGCAAAGTTCATCACATTAATGGAGGTGTAGTGAGACTAGACCAACTAAAATTGTAACTATAACCTTTTTAGGGCTACAAGCAAGGAAGAACAATACCTAGTCACAACACATTTCTTATAACAATCTAAACTTCGATTCAGATATTTTTCCAAAATTAGAACTCAACTCAGAGTACTATGGGATAGATTCATAGCCTCGCGGAAAGGTTCAAACAACAACTTATCCTTCTAAAAAAATCATGTGCTCATTTCCAAGTCCTTGGATTTTACAGATAGTTTGACAACATTATAATATGCTTTTCTACCCAATTTCAACACTCTACCACACATTTTTAGCTTGGTAACATGATCAATTTCTCTAAACCTAAAACCATAACAATAATTTCATCGGCATTATCTAATTTATAGAATTTAGCACTTCTACATAATTATTGTTATCCAAAATTTACCTTGAGGTGATTTCAATAACTTACACAATTTATTTAGACTTAGATAGATAGAAATGGTGAAAATAAGAAATCTAGATTTTGGGGGCATGCCTTTGATTTTCTATAACTCCCATTTTCAAGGAAAATCTAAGGAGTTAGCAAAAATTTGCTAAAATTTTAAAAAACTGAAAACGGACCTATTTTAATGTATTATGGGTCTAGGGGCTGCGGGTGGAACGGATGTAAATGAAACTGGGGTTCCTCATCCACAACTTGGGTCTGAAATATCAAGGAACCAATGTATTACAGAAAAATTGGGTCCCGAAAGCCCATGCAGTCCAAGTTTCATTGGACCGTAAGTTCCCCAAAATGTCAACTTGTCCGATTTGCAAAGGAATGGAGTGGGCACAATGTATTGCGGAAAAACTGGGTCCAGACGGCCCAGGCGGTCCAAATTCCATCGGGCCGCAAGTTCCCCAAAATTTCAACTTGTTTGATTTGCAAAGAAATGGAGTGGGCACAATGGATTAAGGAAAAATCAGGTCCCGACGGCCTAGGCAATCCAAGTACCATAGGAACGTGAGTTCCCCACAGAGGCAAAATTGTCACACATCAAGGAGATAGAGTGAAATGCGGATAAGGTGGAAGTTCAGGGCCCAAACGACACAAGTTCCACAGGGAAATGAGTTCCCTGAAAATCCGCAATACCCACGATACAAAGGGAAAGTGGTTTATTGTGGAGTATGAGAGCCCGCGTGGAATACCCCGACCCTGAACTTCAAACGGGCATAACTTTTGACCTGGAGCTCCGATTTTAACAAAATTGAACTTTTCGGAAATCTCTCAACATCCTCTATGCCAAAAAAATGGATTTATTTTTTTAGTAAGGTTAGGAGGGTGAAAATTAAAGAAACATCTCCAGCTCCAAAAAATTTAAATGTTTAGTCCCGTAAAATGCATTAAATGCTTGGCAAACTCAAAGTAGCTACCTGCGCTAAGAAGCTCATATCTTGAGAAATTCTCAACAAAATCATGCAAATGAATACTCATTGGAATCATGGATTTGAACCCAATGCACAAATTCCAAGAAATTCAAGAATTGATGCATATCTAGGGAAGAATTTTAGGGAAAATAGGCCAGGTTCAGAACATTGATTTTATTGGTGGTTGGGAGTGCAATTAAGAGGAATGGGCAGACATTTTTCCCTGTTGTAAGTCATGGGACAATACGGGGTGCCTTATACAGGTCATATATCACCATTTGGGCACATTTATGACATATTTCAAGTGGTTGGAAAGTATATTTTGGGAATTGCATCTCCTCTCTCTCTCTCTCTCTCTCTCTCTCTCTCTCTCTCTCTCTCTCTCTCTCTCTCTATCTCTCTCTCTCTCTCTCTCTCTCTCTCTCTCTCTCTCTCTCTCTCTCTCTCTCTCTCTCTCTCTCTCTCTCTCTCCCAAAATTCTATAAATTGAAGTGTTGGACTCATTGTAAAAGGAGGATAGTTGAGTAGCAAAACTCTATCATTTTTTTTCCTAAAGATAATGTGCTACAAGACTTTATAGTGGAGTCCTTGCATGTTGATCTCGGCCTTTCCTTTGTAATAGTTTGGATTATGCATATTAATGAAACAATAGAATCAAGTTTGTGGATGTATCTTCCCTTGTTGAGTTTGTTGCATTCTCCTTGCCTCTCTAGTCTTATTACATATGTTTATGTCTATTATATACTCATGTAGGGACCTATTATTATTTTGTATGCATGAAAATGTGTTATGAATTCTTTTATTAGAATGTGGAGAATTTTCATCACCCTCTCTGATCTGCATTTTGCTTCCATTTTCACACATTGGAAATTGTTCCCATTCCCTTCTTTTGGTGCATCACCTATGTAGTGTAGTTTTCCTTCATTTGCATCTCTCTCCCTAGTCCCTTGGTAATTTTAGGATAGAGATAGTTAGTAGCTTCATCTCAATAGATTTATTTTCACTAGGATTAGGAAGAAGAACCAGCTTTCTCTGGAGGTCTATCTCAAGTAGTAAGTCCCAAAACTATGAGATAGTACCCATGTTACCTAATCACACCATGAGCTCAAGCACACACACTTCTGCAAATCGGTGGGTGTTGTGATTCAGTGATAACAATTATATTATACAATATGTACTATTATTTAGGCTCTAAACCTAATTACCATATTAGAGGTACTACATCTAGTAATGTAGGTGTTATGAAATAAATGCATGAAAATACATGCCACAAGAATCTCTTAAGGTTTGAAAACATTCCACATAAATCAAACTTAGGTTCAGAATAAAATATGATAAAGATAGGTTTATTGGATCTAAGAGTATGCAATGAATCCCAAAAAATGAAAAAAAAAATAGATTTAGCACAACGAGAGCAATATCTAATCCTACTAGGATTGTATGAGAGCACAAGTTCACCAAAATGTGATGTGGATAAATGGGGTTTCAATTAAATTACAATGTTATTATTATATACATTTTATTAAGTCTAATAAAAAGTTAAAATAGTAAATCAAGCCTAATTAATAAAATTTAAAACCAATGAAAAGAGGTGACATGTAGTGTTTAGAAGAGCGTCTTGAATATTATGACATCTAGTGATAATCATTAGTATCTAAATGTGTAAATATGCATGAAGATGAAAGATAGATCTAACTTTAAAAAATTAAAGAATAGAGTAATCTTATCTAGAGTATTTTATACTCTCATCATAATGTCAAGAGCGTTTAGATGCTTTGGACAAAATTGCTTACGTATCAAAAAGTTAATGACTACGTACAATTGGTTTTGATCTCCAAATACCATACTCGTATTTATGTGCTTTCCTTCCAATCATCTAAAAAATAGAATTTTTCTTGTCCTACTTGGGAAATGATATCTAGAAAATGTAAGGAAAACAACTGTATTTTGGGCTCTATAATCCAAGTTAGTCGGGTTTGAAAAACTATTTAATTATCAGGTCCATAGACAATAAAAAATTCAAAACAATACATCAAAAATTGTAATAATTCAACAACCAAGCAAACTAGCGTTATGTAGAGAATGATTTATCCATTTCCAATGATTTCCCTAACATACATTCTCTAGTCATTGTTTTATCTAAAATACTTTTTTTTAAATGCTAAAAAAAACATGTCCATTATACTTCTTGATTTCATATAAATTATTTAAACTCTCCTTATAGTGGAATAATTCTCCCATTACTAATTAATAAATGACTCGTGATACATGTATATTTATAGATAAATAGAATTCATATAAGGACCTTATTAGTACCTAAATAACCGTATTGGTGCCTTAATAAACCTACAATGGAAAAGAAGCCAAAAAATGAGATGAAGAACCAAAGATACTGGAGACAAAAGGGGCCACAAGGATGTATGTTAAGAGTTTCCAAGCGCCCCTAACAGCCCTAAGAACAACTCAATGCCCCTTACAATCCTTGAGAGCATATGGATGCTCTAGATAAAAAAGGATAGATATAGGATAATTCAAAAGACATTAAAATGACAGTAGAAGAAGTTAAAGAAAAGGAAAATAGACCATAAATAATCAACAAACACATAAATAACAATTAATTAACTAGTAGGATATATTACTTGATAAAACATGCTCTGGTAGTCAGTTCGGGAAAACTATATGACATTGTATTTATTAGATGCTAAGAAATTTGTATCCAAAAAACCATGTCAACAATATTTAAATTTGACGATAATTGACATGTTTTCATGTTGTTAGTAGGAAAGTATAATGTAGAACGGAAATTTCATCAATTATTTGCATCGACACCATATGTGGCAAAGATATCTTCATCAAGCTAAGGTGGTTTGAACTTGTGACTGAAAAAAAAATCTAGGTCATGATTCTACAAAACATGGCAAATGCTTTTAGTGTATCTAATGAAAGCATGGCCATAACTTTAGCACAACCTAGTGGAACAAAAACTCCTTTTCTAGCCAGAACTAAGAATGATGCTTCTAAACATCCTATGCAAAATATAATGAAAATGAAATAGCACATGCAAACAAAAATTTAGTATTTTCATTAGTTGAAATGAGTGAAGAAGATTACAAATAAATCAGCCATATAATGGTTGTTCATTTCACATACTAAGATGAGTCTTTAACTATTTATAGGATCTCTTTAAGTTTGATTTTGGTTTAGATTTCAAACATGATAATCACACAATAAATATTTTATAGTAAACAAAAACACTCTCTTTCTCAATTCATACAAGACAATTTACATAGTTAAGAGTATAAAATATATATTGAGAACCTCCTTCATTAAAGGAGTCAAACATCATCCCCAATCCCTTAAATCACTCAAATCCTTCAAATATCTACACACTCCTAGAATACATCTAGTGATTTTTTATACCCACAATCATGTACATACTTATAAATAATCTCATACAAATATATCTCCCTCAATCTTCCTATATAATTGCATATCACAACACACTAATATTATAAACTACTATAGGTGTATGTGGAACACCTTTATTATATTTCTCTTAATAAGCACCCAAACATGATACAATGTGACCACTAACACACATTTTCCTAACATTCTCTCCTTTAGTGATAACGTGGTGGAAAAATAATTACACTTCTTTTACAATGTGTTGCATCTTCTTTCTCATGATCTTGGTCCTCAATTCAAACTGAAGGTAGAGAAGGAACTCATCAACCTCTTATAAACCATGCACTACTGAGATCCCATTGACCAAACCAATGTGGGAACTATGAACAATAATTCTACATTTTTTTATCCTTCACAAATGTTTTTACTCATGATGGTCACTAACCTAGGTATGAACAAGGACTCACACATTTGTTTACCCTTCACAAATGGTTTTACATAGGATAACAACTAACCTGGGTATGAACAAGGACATACATATATATTCATCCTCTTCAAGTATCATGATGTTGTAATACAGTTTTCTTTAGTTTTCTACTACTTTTTTCTACATTAGGGGATTATATCATAATTACGGTCACTTATTACACATTTGAACAAGAATGTACCTTTGTTTGTATTCTTAATATCACACCAAACTGAAAAATATGAAAAAATGAAAAAACGAGGACTAAGTACTCATCACCTCATGTATTTTTTTCACTTGATCATTGTTACTCAATCTCATATAACATAAGTGGGTTCCGCTATTATTGGAATCCAGTCTTTATGTTCAAAATTTTCGTGTACTTTATTCACCACTATTGCATTGTGCGGCCCCATCACTAGCGGCTTACAAGAGGAAACTAGTTGTCCTCCAACCTCTAATGCCCCCATCCTCCATTGTGGTGTTTCTTAGCTTAGTTGAATATGACTTGAAACTTAATTGCATGCAATCCCCCCACAATTTAAACGTCAGTTACCGCTGAAAATACATTCGTGAGACCTTTTTTTAAAAATGACACTTTTGACACAAAAATACCCCCTAAATCTAAAATTACCAATGCCATTAAATAAAAAAATATTTAAAAACTAATAGTGATCATTACTTTTTCAATAATGCTACAAATTAGAATTAAACTTTGATGATTTGACTATGAACATAAGACCAACTATTTTAAATTTGACTATAATGATAATTATTCGACACAAAAATAATAGACTTCGACATTGAACCAAAAAATATTTACACAGAAAATAAGCATGCACACACTTAGAAATAACACTTTTGATTGTAGATACAAACAAATCATTAATCTTAAAAGTATCTTAAAACCGTACAATTATGAAATTTACTAAATTTAGTTAAAAATTTAAACAAATGATGAAAGATCATTGAACCAATGACTCATTAACCACTATTTGACTAAAAATAAATATGTAAAATTAATAATATAAAGATCTCACTATTGTGTCAAGATATCCCACGCATTAGATTCAATATAATAGCAATTGCACATGAGATGCAATCTACGCCGAAGTTGGACATTTCATCCCTGTGGCTAAATTTGCAAAGCAGCTTTGTGCATAGCACGGATTCTCTGTAACCGTAATAACCACAAAGTGGATGCAACACTATGAAGCAAGTGAGTTACGCCCAATTGTTGGCATCTTCTACCCTTGACATATGCTTCATAGCGCTTCCCGACATTTCCTACCATGAGAAGGAGGACCATATGAAGATCAAAACTCGCATTTTGATCTTCATGGGAAAAATGACACCGCATGTTGGAAATATTATCCAATCCTCATCTTCCCTAGTCTCTACCCTGGTTATAGATTTCTTCTGCACTACCACTTTTGATGTTACCGTGAAGTTGAAAATACCGACATTCATATTTTTTACGTCCTTTGCTTCCATACTTTGTGTCACACTAGCTCTTCCCAAACTTGTTTCTAAGTGTGATATACCTTCAAAAGATGATGTTTGTGAAAATTATGCCAGAGAATTCAAATCTTTATGTATTTATTTTGGCATAAGAGAAAATATTTGAGATTATTTACAACATTTAGCAAAGAAATAGTTTTTACAAGATTTTGGAGTATTTTTAAGATTTAATAGATGTGAAAACAAGGAGTGCAACCAACAACGAGAAAGGTGATGGAGAGATACCAAAGGAAATGATGGCAATAGTGAGAGCATTTCTCGAGGGACAGAGCATCACTGCCCTAGCAATATTCACCCTTCTCATTACATCATGTACATATCCATCCTCCTTGTTACTAATACTACTACTCATACACATCCATCCTAGGCCCAGGCCAAAAACTCCTCCTCTCCGGATAAGCGTCCTTACTGATAATGATCGTCCCACAAAATGACGACCTACGCAAATCTTAATCTCCATCTCCATATCATTTATGTTTCTCGTTGTCTTTTTCACTTGGAAAAGCCCACATAGAAGATGCATGTATTTGTATCCTGACCTATCCCTCCGCCTCTTTAGGGCATATACATTGAAATAGGAGAAAATAATATTTCCAAAAAAAATTGCTCGGAAAATATTGCCATATTTTGACACTTTCCAACAAAGGCAACTTCAAATGTGGACGCCTACTGACAAAATATCCATGCCACCCAAACAATAATGCACATAACTCATTGTTCAATGAATGCACCATCAACATAAACATATGCAGGAGTAGGACTATTAATCCTTATACATGCACCATCAACATAAACATGCAAGTCACATGAACAGATCCATTAGTAAATGCTTTAATTTTTTGACAAGGTCATAATTCATTTCAAATCGCCTAAACTTTAATTGGATAATAACTCAATATTTGAGAGTAAACAATGCACTAAATGATACCTACATAAATATGTGAAAATTTAATTAATAGTTGGAAGGAATTCCTTTTGTAATGCATAGATGTTGGCATTTTGGATAGGAAGCAATGGGCTCTATGCAATACAAAAGCTTTCTTATATTTTACAAACTCATCTTAGTTTTTGTAAAGACATTAGCACTATATAATATACCAAACTAATATCTTAAACAAAGACCATCATTTACGTGGGGCAATAGAACACAATTATTCCATCATTGATTTTATTACTAATTATAAGAATAACCTTGGTCTGATACCAAATGTGATTTTTGTTTAGATTGCAAGCATGATAATCACACAATAAACACTTTACAATAAACAAAAACACTCTCTTGTTTAATTCATAAGGACATATTCTACATAGTTGAGAGTATAATATATAGATTGAGATCTTGCTTCATTCAAGGAGTCAAACATCAATGTTAATCCCTTAAATTGCTCAACTCCTTCCTAAAATCTCTACACACTCCTAAAATATCTATAATGAGTTGTTATACCCATAACTCACGTACACACTTAAAAATAATATCATACAAATATATCTCACTCAATCTTCCTATGTTAGTACAGTATAAAAACAAAAATATTACAAACTATTACAAGTGTACATGGAACGCCTTTATTTTATTTCTTATAATAACCACCAAAACATAACATGATGTGATAACTAACACACGGTTTCCTAACATCAAGTTCCAACTACAATGTAAAATCTCTCATAAATAACACCAAGGATTAACTAATATTATTTACAATAATATTACATCCCCTTAATCTGTAAGGGTTACGCTGAGACCAAGCATGACTATGAACTTTTCAAAAGTTTCTTTTTGAAGTGTTTTTTTCAAGATGTTTATTGGTTTCTCAATAATAGGACAATGGATCAACTTGAAACTTCCTTCTTTCACATGATGTCAAATCAAGTGGAAACTTGTATTGGTGTGCTTGGTTTAGTCATGAAAAAATAGGTTCTTTTCCAGTTAAATGACAAATGTGTTGTCAACCATCAATGGTGTTGATGAAACCTCTTATACCTGCAAGTCTCAAAGAACCTTTTTAAGCCACAACATTTCACTCATTGCCTCTAAAGTGGCCATGTATTCTACATCCATTGAAGATATTGTCAGAATTGATTACTTCTTTGATTTCCAATTAACCAATATTGTTCCTAATATCATTATAAACCCTTATGTAGATTTTCCATCATCAAAATCACTTGCATAATAAGATTTGATAGTCAATCGGTTTGAAGTCTCATGTCCTAGAGTATTTGAGCCCAAGAATATGTGTTCTTTTTAAATATCAAAGAACTTTTTTGTTTCTACTTGGTGAATTTCTTTAGGTTGTTTGCATGAATCTATAAAGAACACCAACAACAAAAGTATATTTGGTCTAGTTGTGGTCACATAGATCACACTTCTTATGAGTTATCTATATTTAGCAATATCTACCAAATATAAGGTATCTTCTTATGCCAATTTTAGATTTTGTTCCATTTGTGTACTAAGACGCTTACAATATGAAATTCATGACTTTCTCAAAATTTCACCAATATACTTATTTTGATTCATGATGAAGATGTATTTTGATTTTTGAATTACATCAATACGCAAATAGTATTAAAGGTAACCCAAATATGTCATTTTAAATGCATTCAACAAGTTTCCTTTGATTTTTTATGTGTATCTCTCATTGTTTGTTGTGATGAGCAGATCATCCACATACACTATCAGAAATACAACTATTTTATCAAATGTTTTGATAAAAAGAGTTTCATCTTCAACTTGGAGCCCCTATTGAGTTGGGGTTTAGTGGGGAAACAAGGATGAAATCATGCCCTCATTGTGTGGTTGGGAGGTAAATGTCACTAGATTCCTCCTTTTAGTTATAAATAATGGAAATATTGCAAAGTGTGAAGAATCTTGAAAAAGTTGTATTATAAATGTAAATGCATTTTATCATGTGAGTTCCAAAATGGAAAATAAATGTGTATTTATTTACTTATTTAAAGTTATTGAAGAGTTGTTAAATTATTTATTGAAGAAACTTATGCAAAATTCGTTTTTGTTGTGTTGAAGGCAATGTGAAATTAAATTTAAAATCAACTTGTAATTATTGCTCCTCTCTTCTACCTACTCATAAAAAAATGGTTGTTTGTACTACATTAAGATATAAATTGCATAATTTAAGTTGTAAATTGATGTTAGGATACAAAATTTATGTTGTTAAAAGTGACTATGTAGGTTACATAGTTTATTAGAAACTTGAAGAGTAAACGGATAAAATAAAATTAATTAGATGTGGAAATTTACATATATGATTTCAAAAAGGGATAAGTGTTTGAAAGTTTTAGACTAAATCGAAGCTCTAGACTTTTCAAGTTGTTTTGCAAGTTGCACAATTTCTCCAAAAAAATTCTTCGTAATTTTGCCTTTCTCGTGTTTTTTCTACTTTCAAAGTTTCAAAACACATTTGTATTTTTCATGCAAATTACTTTTGAAACTCCATATTTTGAAATACACTTATCTTCGTATGTGTCATACCTTTAAATTTTCGAAGCACATTTGTATTTTTCATGTAAATTACCTTTAAAACTCTAGATTTTAAAATACACTTTCCTTAGTATTTGTCAAAATTTCAAAGTTTTGAAGCACATTTGTATTTTACATAAAAATTACTTCCAATATTTGAAATACACTTGTCTCAGTGTTTGTCAGACTTTTAGGGTTTCAAAGCACATTTGCATTTTGTATGAAAATTGCTTCTAAAACTTCATATTATGAAATATATTTTCCATTTTTATCATACTTTTGAAGCTTTGAAGCATATTTGCAATTTACATTAAGAACTATAAAACGTGAGACATTTTTTCCTTAGTGTAAGTCATACTTAATAAATTTTCATACACATTTATAATTTGCTTGAATTTTTGTGTCAACCTCTAGATCTATGGTCAATATAGTTAATGCATGCGCTCTACATTCATGTTCATGATGTATTTATTGATATTTTCATACCATGCACATGGGGCTTGTTTAAAACCATACAACATTTTTTTAAGTTTGTACACTTTTTGCTCTTGTCTGTCAACTGCAAAACCTTTAGGTTAAGTCATGTACACTATTTCTTGAAGATCTCCATATAGAAAAATTAGTTTTCACATCTATTTGATGAAATTTCCACCCAGTTTATGTTTCCGAAGTGAACAAATTCTGATTGGTAGTCCACTTCATTATTGGTTAAAAAAATCATTATAGTTTATGCCTTCCTCTTGGGCATAACCCTTTGTAAAAATCCTTACTTTATGTTCGTTAAGTCAGTCATAAACCTTTTATTTTTCTAAAATACCCACTTACAACCAATTAGTTTATAGCCAAGTGGAGGATCAACCAACTTCCAAGTCCCATTTTTCACCAATGCATCATACTCGTCTCTCATGGATTTTCTCTAGGACTCATCCTTTTCAACTTGTTTTAAAAAGGTTAGTTATGAATTGAATGTAATATTGAGTTATTCTTTTGGAGAATCATTCAAGGTGAGATTTTAAAAAAATTGAACTTCTTCTAAGACGATTTATGTTGGTTACACAACTACATGTGCATTTTATGTACCAATTTTTCCAACTTTGTCATGATGAATGTTTTTTAATGTACGTGTTTCCCATTTTAGACACTCAAATATGGTAACTTATCCATTGGCAATGACAAGCTTGGTTTTTATTACTATGTTAATGCCCATCTATTCCCAATCAATCTATGTATCTTTATCTCTCTTGACTTGCTCGCATTTACAAATTGCTTTATCGTTCATCTAGAGAATATTAATTAACTAAAATAGTAATTCAACCTGAGGCATCATTCTTGAACTTTATCATTTGCATCACATTATATTACTTGTGTAATATCATACAAATCGGGGACATAATGGTGTATGTTCCTGGCAGACTCATATGGTCCTAAACTCATCCATCTAATAACTTTTTTCCTTTTGAATATCTCGTGTGTGTCATTTCATCTTCTTAGGTCAGCAATGTAAATGTTTAACTTATGGAAGCTTGTTTATTAATGAAATTAAATCTAAGATAAGGACACTGTTGATTAAGTAAATATAACATTATTCAAACAAGATCAGGAAAAGGAAATATAAGCAAGAGTGATAGATAGGGTTTACATAATGACTCGGCTTGTATCTCTAGGTCTAGAAGGGGATATTCCGGGTTATACAAGCTCTGTGTCTAATTCTAGAAAGTGACAATCTCAAGGACTAGAGTTCCTGGAAGCAGATAGGGCTTCCCAAGCGCTAGCATCTATTATGGGCACTAGTGTTTTCTTAATAGCTCGAAATCTGGTTCTTTTTGTGTCACTTGGTGTCTCTCCTTATTTGTTATAGGTTGCCTCAGATTTGTTGTGTCACACTTGTATTGGAAAAATAAACCATAGCTACCTACACAATACTCAAGAACACATCATATGAATAAAAATACTCATATGCTTGATTTCAAGTGACCTCGATGATCACATCAATGTGATTATCACTGAGTGTTGCACTAAATTTCAAACTCTATGTACTTCTCATGTGTGTGATTAAAATAGTGTCTCTTGAGCTAGGATACCCTAGTTTCAGTTGCACAAAAAGATAGTGGCGGGCTACAACTAATTTATCCCAAATGCAAGTATGTGGTATGGAATTCATAAGAGACCCTCCTATACGATGAAGTAAACAATCCAAAATGTAGTCCTTGATGTAGTAGTTAGAAAAGATTAGATCCTTTTAGTAGTATGTGCCTCTTGAATGATTTCCATCCTAATGAGGTTAAATAAGACATGTATATATATGATTTCCTTGCTTAAGTTTCATCATTAACAAGTGAAATTTTTGCCAAGAGAGTTAAAATAAGATAACAAAAAATATCATTTAAAATATCAAAAAGAGATGAAAAGAGGACACAGATGCCCAAAGGAGATAGTAGTGCCAGGCGCTCATGTCCTTGGATGATCTTGTACAATGTTCTCAAAAGGTCAAATAATGAAATCAAAGCAATCTTGGATGTCAGCTGGTATGCAAAACTATAAGTTGTCAATTAGAAAAAACAAGCAATAAATATGAAAAGGATAAAAACAATGTCAAAGAAAAGTAAAGGGGTGTTAACTAATCGTCTTGCTTAGGAATCATGTATACAAATGAATTATTTAGAGGCTAAATGTACATAGTAGGTGTGTGATTTGGTGACCACATTTTCCCATACTTTATGCTAATGAATAAGGATTTAATAGTATAAAGTAAAATAGAAAAGCATACCTTGGATATCTAAATGAAGATTGTACCCAGTAGCGTGTTGAATGAGTGTTGTAGTATACTAAATGGAATAGTGCAAGATGTGTACCATGAGATTATAAGGATATTGAAGGATAAGGATCCTAGAGGTGACCTTTGTGTGCATGGAGTGATGGTGATGTGTGTGTGTGTAGTTCCTTGGAGTATTGTTTTTTCTAGAGCATGCTTGAGATTTGCTTCATGGTTGTTTGTGTGTTTTGTCTTCATTAGGATATAATAGTACATGTAAGATAAAACAAGTGTAGCCAATACTCTAGGTAAATGTAATTGAAATTTAACTTAGAAAATATGTAAAAATGGAAATGTTTAATAGAAAAAAACTAAACCAAGGAGTTAGAGTACACCTAGAGTGTTTGAAAGAGATTCTACTTATAGACTTGATGTTTAGGATATGGTTTGGAAGAGTCAAAAGTGATCAATTCTCAACCTAATTCGATTATACTAACGATTTGAGCGTCGTGTCATCAAACTTGGAATTTGAGCATCTTGACGCTAAACTTTGGATCTAGGCATCATGTCGTCGCTAAGGGGAGTAATTTGTTTTACCCTCCAACCGTTAACACTTCCTTACAGATAAGTTCCACTATAGATGATCACAAACCCTATTTGTGACTTTCCTCGGGTGGCACAAAGGCACTAGGCATATTTTTTCCCTGCATATGCCATGGGTGTCATTCCCTTGTTTAGTTTCGTATTTGGTTCCTATTAGTGACTGATTGCAATCTAAAAATGGTTGTGTAACTATTGACACTGAGAAAATAGTGATTGTGTAACTGTTGAAATTTCTCTATAACTATTTTTACCCCTAGGACAAGAGTGCCCATGTGGGACATTAGTTCTCAGGTGTTCCTATATGTTCTAGGAATTTATGTCTGTGGTAATTTTTATGGCTAATTATATTTTTGGCCCTATGATGTAACTTATTTATGTTCTATTCCTGGTGTTTGTGTCTCTATAACCGTGTTTTATGACTATTAGGAGGGTGAAAAGCTTCACCCAATGTTTATCCCCACTTGTTTGGGGTATTTGAAATGAAAAAACGCAAACAGAGCCCAAACAAGGAAGACTGGAATTGATGTACACATATGATATATGAATCCTATGGAGGGAATAGGAATTACACATGCTAGTTACCATGGCACAAGAAAAACAAGGGAAAATTCTAGCATATAAGTGTTACTGAAAAGCATGCAATGCACACTAAAATAACAACTAGTAAAGGCATATAGGAAAACAACAAACAAGGACCCAGTGAATAACTAGTTTTATACATGGAACATCACTCAGGATGTCACAAGACAATCAGAGCCATCAAGGCTTATGCAAACAAGGAAATCAAACAAACATAGGGCATAACCCGTAAATAATGATAGATAAGGTACAAGAAAATAAGATAACCATGATTGGAAGGAGTCTTGAAATGAAAATGTTACACAGGAAGCACTCATTAGCATGTTAGGAAAGGTGAATAATATGTTACAATGTAATATATGAATATAGGAATGAAAATGTGAAATATTGCAATGATAGAACTTGATAGTAAGATGGAAAATGTAGATTCCCCTAGGAGCCATAGTGGGTAACAACATGTAAGTGACCTACATTCACCTCAAGATACCATGTGAACGCACATGTGTGTATGAAAAATGATAAAGCATACTAGGAATATTAGTAACATGATAAGCAAAGGTGCAACATAGAGTAGTATAAGCAATGAAAAATGTATCCAACCAAGATCTAAGATAATGTTTTTGTATTTTTTAATTGCAAATATGTGAAAGAAAATAGTAGGAAGGGAGGAATAAAGATGACCCCTGGTGTGGTGTGTGCAAAGTGAGGTCCATATGAAAAAACCCTCAATAGTTAAGTATGAACCAGGAATAAGAGTGTGTCATCGAGTGATGGGGGGCAATTAGGATGCCCCCCAAATGTGAATTCCAAAAGGATCTATGCAATAAGAGAATTAGGCAAGCGCCCATGATTGGATGATGTGAAATAACTACGCATGTGTACATGATCTAAGACTTGATAGTCAAGGGAGGGTGTATGAGGCCAAGTATATGAGACAGGTATAGACTGAGCATGTGGAGAAATAGGGCACAAAATATGTCTAGATGGAGCATGTGAAGCATGTGCCCAATGTGAAGAGTTTCCCTCATGAGGTGCGATATAGGATCTATAGATGTGACAAGGCCTATGGGTAGTAGCCAGGTGTGAAGGAAAGTGAGATGGATGTGCAAAAGGTGTTATAAGAAGATTCAGGGCTCCATATACCATAGGATGTGTCAAGGATAAGGATCCATCATGAATAGGAGAAGTTACATTAGGAGTAGGAGCAAATGAATATGGAATGGTCGGAGGAGCTAAGGACAAAGGTGTTTGTGATCTGTAAATGTAAAAAAAGATGAACATATGTGAACATGAGGCAAGACCTGTTGTCAGGTGAAAGTGCATGTACTATAGTATGTGGAGTTATGCATGCTAAGAATCTATAATAGGTGTAACATTAAGAAGTAAAAGAGATACCATATAATGATAGTGACATAGTGAGGGGAAAACCCTATAGAATCTAGGATCCCAATGGCATGAGTAGGAAGGGTATAAGCAATAATAGTGTGTCTGTTAGGGGAAAATAGAATAGATGAAACTTTGGCCTTGTTGGAAATAGTGGAAGAAGTAAGTGCAAACATAAGGATCAAGATGTGAGTCAAAAGATGTGTAACATATGTAATGATAGGAGGCTCATCAGTAGCAATGGTAAGTAATAGGTGCAATGCGGGAAGATTAAAATCAATAAAGCAGTATGAACTAGCCCCTGTGATCATAGAAAAAAATGTAGAAAGAACGGAATGGATGGCCCTCATAAATATAGCAAGATAAGGTTTAGCCATAGTAAATGAATCATGCATGTGATCTTGGGGAGTGAGAGCATTAGGCATCATTTTCAAATTAGCATATGGTGCTCTAAATTGTGACGAGGAAGGTGCATAAAGAGATGTAACATTGGAAGGATTGAGAATATGATCATTAAAAGTGTATCGAGAGTGAGACATAGTGATATGAATATTGTGGGTGTTGATAGAATGTGTATCATGTAAATTGATAACATTGTAGTCCATCAGATAAGAAGAATGGTGTGCAATATGAGTAGTAACTTAAGTATTGTGTATGAGAGGGATATCACAAGGAGTAGCAACATGAGGTGTGGAATATATTGTAACATTATCCATGAAAGAATATGAGTCAAGGGAATTGTGTGTTATGGCATGGGTAGAAAGAGCTACATGTGTAGTATGTATCAGGGGATAACCTGGAAGGATATTATATTTGAGATTATGATGCATAACATAAAAGAGAACATCAAGATTGTAAGGGCCTTTAGTGATGGGTAGAGTGATTTCTCCCAACACTTGCTCAAGGGAGTTATCAAAACCACAAATATATATGGTAGATGGATTCAAATTAGCAGCAGAAAATCTTATTTGATGGAGAAAGGAAAGATTGCATATATTAATACCAAAGCCATAATAAACTAGGACACACTTAATATGCACATTATGAATTTGAATTTGAATATAGAATGGGGAATAATTTTCATCAAATATATGGTTAGCCATAAAATAATTTTACATAAGCAATCCAATCAGACAATTAAATTTGTATGGAAAGTGATGTTGATCAAAAAGCAATTGTCATCAAATTATTAAAATGACCATATCTCGAAATGGAATTTTAATTTTGTAAGAAAAGAGAGGTTTTATTTAATGTTATAATTTGAAATAAAAACCTCCAAGGGATTTGACTAAAAGTGTATATTTTCCTAATTATGTCTTAATTAGTAAAATTTGTAATTTTGGATTTTTAAAAATGGGTATAAAAATTATGGAAAACAAAATGAGATTTTCATTAGATATGGAAAAAGGAAAAATAACCTCAAAGGAATTTGAAAATACAATTGTTATGATTGAGATATGAAACAAAATGTGATTGGAAAGTTGGGAGTCCTAGAAAGTGACCTAAAGGATAGGATGAAGCATGAAACCCTAGGAAAAATTTTACACATATGATCTATGGTAGGTGATCTAGATGAAAATTAGGTTTAGATCTGAAGATAAAATGCAGATATGAACCCTAATGCAACTTGGGTTTCAAGCAAAATCAAGCAAAGGAAATATAAACAAGAGTGGTAGATAGGGTTTAGAGAATGACTCAACTTGTATCTGTAGGTCTGGATTACTTTTGGACTAGAGAATAATTTGGAAGGGGATATTCTAGGTTGTGCAAGTTTTGTGTTTGATTCTGGAAAGTGACAATCTTAGGGACAAGGATGCCTAGAAGGGGATAGAGCCACCTAGGTGCTAGCATCTGTTATGGGTGTTGGTGTTTGCATAACAACTCAAAATCTGGTTCTTTATGTGTCACTCGGTGTCACTCCTTGTTCATTGTAGGTCACAATAATGGTACGAGCACATAATGGATGCGCAACACTAATACCTATTTATTAATCTTCCAATATTGCTAACATATTTTTAAGATTTAGTACCATACAAATAAGGAATGGTGTTCTAACAACATTCTCTAAAATAATATAATATGGGTGTTATCAAAACCACCCTATATGCCTGATTAAAAAATATAGAATTTATATATGCCTAAGTCTGATTGTAATGTAGTAGTAAATGAATAAGTAATGAAGTACAAAATTTGACCCAAGTAAATAAGCAATTAAGATTTAAACCCTAAGTGCAAATGAGGAGATAAAATGACTTAGCTAATTTGCAAATTATCTTGGACTATGCTGAAGTGACGAACTAATGAACAAAGAAGGACAAATGTCGCACCGAGCCTCAGAAAATTGCAAGAGCATCACGAATGTCGGGACTAGGGCACCTGTGTAGGGTTGAGGATGCATGGGGCACCAGATACCTTCCTGGGCTCCTGTGACTGCTTGAGAACACAGAAAAATAGCTATGTTGGGTCACGAGATTTTCGTTGTCATTCACCTCTTGTCACTAGTATGTCACACCAAGTCTGCAGATGTCACTGGTAGCCTATAATAAAGAAATGACCTACAAAATCCTCAAAAGTGCATCAAATCCCAAAAATGAAAATAATGAAAATGAGGGGTTGGACTATCCTCGGCTATCGAACAAGTGATCTTACGATTAAGTGTTGCACTACATTTCATACCCACTATAGTTTTATGTGCGTGTGTGTGGAATTGTGCCCTAAATAGCTCTTTTGTATGTCACACTTGATAGCGAGTAAGTAGCTAGATGTAAGAAATTTAAGTAGATGTGTGCATAAAAGAATGAATTGCCCCTCCTATACATGTGTGTATAAGAATCAGTCCATTTCCCTTGTGTGTGGATGTTAGATGGATGTTTGAATGCTCTTGTAATGGCATTTGAATACAACCTTAGGTGGTGATAGTTGATGCTTAGTGCTTGGTCCTTTATTATGATCACATAACTTTATATTTATTTGATTATCTTTCTTGAATTTCATAATTAACCCCGAAAAGGCCGATTACCCAAAATATAAGATGCCCACACAACTAGAAAGGACCCAAAAGATGTGAACAAAGTACAAAGAGGTCAGGGGCACCTAGCGCTGGCATCATGGTTGGGTGCTGGTGTCTAAGATGAGAAATGCCAAAGTATAAAAAGATAGACTCGGCAAGCAGGAGTGTAAGATCAAAAGGGGCAATAGAAAGCAAACAAATATGGCCAAAGACATGGGTTAATTAGTACTTTTCTTACTTATGAATCATATGAATAGCAATATGCGATCACGACTAGATAGATACCCAAAGTGTGTGATTTAGTGTATGCAATGCCTACAACAAACAAATAATAATCATATTAAACATACGGTGATAATTTCACAATATTAAATATTATTTACTCACACGTAAATAAACTTGTAAACACTAGACTTTCTAACATTCCCCCCTTAGTGTTTACATGGGAAGAAAACACATCTCAAGAACTGAAAATAGAATCATATGCCTCCACATAATTTTAGGTCTACATACTACCATATAGATCTTATTGTCTTGATCTTGTTGCACATGAACATCCACTTCACCACAGTGAATCCATCACCGGGTGATCACACTTCCACCAATATGCCTACATACACAAACTCAACAGTTCTCGCTTTAACTTCTAATGAATGCTCTTTCACAGATTGATCGATGAAGAAGTACAACAATCAGCGAATCTCAACAGTCAAAGGATCACTGTAGTCATCTGCCCTCCTATACAATTGTTCTTAGCAACCACAATGCACATTCTCCTCAGTTTAAACTTTAGTAGGGAATGAATACCTTGCTTTATTTCTGCGCACACAACTCAAACCAAACAACTGAAAATATTATAAAAAATGTGCCACCAATGGTGTATGCAAAGCCGTCGTTGGTGACTGACAAGAGGCATTGATCGCCCTCCTTCCTTCATTTCCTCCAACCTCTAGTTTCTTTGTTACTTAACTCAGTCGGGTTAAATCATAGAGCTCATTGTATAATTCATCCCCATAAGATAGATGTCACATACAAATGAAAATGCATCCAATTATTGAAAATGGGGGATGGGGTTGGGATAGTTAGATTTCGGTCGAGGGCATCTTGACTATATATAGATAGGATAATCAGTTATTGATAGATAGAATATATGGGGGGCACTATCTATTTTCCACTTTCACTTGGCCGGATCCACCATCGGCCCTATATATGACTGGCACTCTCTCGCCCCCCAGAGATAGATATATAGGGTGGGGGTAGGTAGAATAGCTCGGCCCCCCTCTCTCCCTATGGGTGTCATAGATATGGGAGGGGCTGACCCACTCTCCTCTCTATATGGTAGCTAGCCTAGCCATAGAGATTATATGAGTAGCTAGCCCTAGCCATAGAGATGGATGGATTCGTAGCTAGCCATAGAGATGGATTCGTAAATGGCCATCCATATAAATGAGATCAGTAGCCAGCTTCCCATAGTAGTTATGCCCTTCCCTATAGAGTAGATTCTATAGTATAGATATGGCAAATGAGGGGAGCACTATATATGGATATGACCCTATCTAATCTAATCTATATGGCAACCTAGCCAACATTCATTTATGTCATAATTTGAGGCATTTTCTTTATTTTACAACTTTCGATAACAACTCTAATTCACAAAGACTTATTGGTTTGACTAACTTTGTGAAACAACATTACACTCTGATAAAGACAAAAAATAATTATACGAATTTATAACTTGACACCAATGGCACTTGATGAAGATAAACAAAATAGATTTACATTGATGATGACAAGACAATATAGATGACAAAAACTAACATTGACAACATAAAAAGACATTAATGACTATTAATTTCTTTGATGAAGGATGATGACAATGATATACATGAACTAATTTCAACTTTGAATTTTTAAAGACATGTGCAAAAGGTTTTATCTACAATTTAAACTCATGACAAAAAAATTATAACATTTGACCACCTAAAAACAAAACTATGTGAAACTTAATTGACCATGATGAATTTTTAAGATGACCGCTTATAAAACTTTAAAATATAAAACCACTAAATGGAAACTACATTACACAAACAATAAACTTGTACTAATATTATATCCAAAAGTCATGCAATCAAGTCAAATCAATGTGTATCCCTTTGAAAGGAATACATCAAGATGACAATGCATGAAGAACACACAAATAGGGACTACTGTCATCAGATTCTTCAAATGAGAGACAAATGTGAACTCACCGAATCGATATTGCGGGAAAAAAGACTATCATAACTTATTTTTTTAGCTTCAAATAATATATTTATAATCACCTTTACAATAGTGATGTCGATTCGCCAATGTCTGTAAACACCACCTCAAGGAAATGTTGTTGTTGCTTACCTAGTTCAAAATACTAGACCTTGCAATTCATGTAAAGTTGTGTCACTTACACATGATCTGAGCACACTAAATACAATATGTGCCAAAGAAAACTAACGCAATGCAATTTCGATGTTAATATTTTTCCAAAACACTCAATAAATATGAGGCAATAATAAAGAATATGGCATTTCCTCATTAGCAATCATATTCTTCTACTGCACACATGATAAAATCTTGCTTTGATACCAAATGATGGTATGAGCACATAATGGATGCACAATACTAATACTTTTCTATTAATCTTCCAATATTGTTGGCATATTTATAGGATTTAGTCTCCTATAAATAAGGAATGTTTTTCTAACAACAGTCTCCAAAATACTCTAATACATGTGTTATTAAAACTACCATATATGCCTCCAACAGACAAATAATAACCGTATTAAACATATGGTAACAATTTCATAGTAGTAAATATTATTTACTCACACGTAAATAAACTTGTAAACACTAGATTTCCTAACACGCATTAGATTTGTTTTGGCATACCTATACTTGCAAAATAAACCATAGCTACCTGTACAATAATCAAGCACACATCATATGAATAAAACTATGCATATGCTTGATTTGACTAACCTCGATGGTCACCTTGATGTGATTGTCACCTAGAATTGCACTACATTTCAGACTCTATGTAGTTCTTGTGTGTGTGTTATTGAAATAGTGTCCCTTGAGCTAGGATGTCTAAGAGCTAGTCGCACAAAGAGATAATAGGCTACAACTACTTTGTCCCAAATGCAAATGTGTGGTATGGAATTCAAAATAAACCCTCCTATATGGTGAAGTATGTAGTCTAAAATATAGTCCTTGGTGTAGTAGATAGAAAATATTAGCTCCTTGTAGTATTATGTGCTTCTTGAATGCTTGCCCCCTAATGAGGATAAATAAGACATGTATATATATGATTCCCTTGCTTAAGTTTTGACATTAACAAGTGAAAGGCCAACCAAGAGAGATAAAAGAAAACAAAACATAAATAACATTCGAAAGATCAGAAAGAGAGGAAAAGAAAATACAAGCACCCATAGGGGATAGTAGTGCCCATACGCTCCTATCCCTAATGGATGGTCCTATACAGGGTGCTAAAAAATTCAAACATTGAAATCAGAGCACATTAAGATGTCGGTTGTTATGCAAAAATGTAAGTTGTCAATCAGAAATAACAAATAATAAAGATGAAAAGAATAAAAGCAATGTCAAAGCAAAATAAAGGGATGTTAATGACAATTCTCTTTCTCATGAATCATGCATATAAATGAAGTATTTATAGGCTAGATGTACATAGAAATTGCGTTATTTAGTGACTACACCTATTTGAGTATTTCAATTGCACTTTATAACTCATTTCACATTATCATTTGCTCCCATTGTAAATATCAACATTATAACACTCGATACTCTCTAAAATATATCTTAAAAAGTTACATGTTAGCTAGATCAACCACCACACAATTCTAAAGCACTCAAACCAAGCTCAAGAGTCTAGCTTCCTCCATTTCCAAGTACTCAAAGGTCTTAAAGCCATGTCTTGGTAAGAACAAGTCACGCCAAGCATTTTTAAACATCTTCAATGGACAAAAGGGATAGTCTAAACATCTAAAGCACACCACACCACACTACTACCATATTGGATACATTCTCTACTCTATAGTTATTCCACTATCTTTGTGTCAAGAAACATGAGAGCACCAATAACGTGTTGGCTTAGATATACATGCACGATTTCACATAGAATTGGGGAACCACGTGATCTTTCTCTCACTCAAGGGGATGTAATGTAGCACTTGGATTAGTTTTAAAAGTGTTGACTGCTAAGGGTATTCTGATATCACCCACACACTAATTTCTCCTTTTGGTTATCTAATACTTTTATGAAGTTTATTGTAGGTATTTAGGGTTTCTACTTGTTATGAGTTATTACAAGTGATGTTAAAGATGTGCAAGCCCTAGTAATAGATGATGAAAATATTATAGGCAAGTGAATGGTACTTAAAGTTATAGAACATCACTATGCATAGGTTCATGATCATACAAAATATATCAGGGACTTAAAGAATAAGTCAAGACCACACAATAGGTGTATGGTCCTATACATGAGAAGTTTCTAGTTATAGAACCAAATATGAAGCATTTGCAGATCTATAACATTTATTTCTTCCAAATTTCACACCCATATCAATCTTGTACCACTCTATGCATCTAATTTTATATCCCTTTGTGTCTTTCAAGCAATCGTCATATTGTATTAGCATAGTTGAAAGTATTAATACTTTATTTTGAATGTGCATGATTAATGCCCATTAATTAGTTTAGAATAATCATCCAATAAAATTATTTATTCTTTTCCTAATTCATTCATACACACATAGATAATTAGATATTAGTCAAAAAAAATTGAAACCGACCTCTACTTCAATATATCAAACCCTACTTGCCCTAGGGTTTCTCATGGTATTCATACATGATCCTTCTCTTAGCTATAGGATTTATTTTTCTATGTGCTACAATGAGTTTTCAACTCTTTTATAATCTCTTCCTTAATCGCTAGGGTTACTAACCTCATTATAGTATGGGATATCATCCCTCTAATTAGGTTCATGCTCGTACTGCGTATGAGGGAGGGGATCCTAACATAATGTCCTTCATAGATTATGCCTTCATGAGCTTCTACGTCAATTCAGTTCCTTGCACTCGTGAATTCTAAATGAACAATGCCTTAAGACCTATTATGGTTGATCCTAACATGTACACTTCTCCTCCAATGATATGATATGGTGCCACATGTATGATCATGTATATCTTTGCTATTATCGGTGGTCCATCCTTTTGGTTCGACACTTGATCCCATAAGGAAGGATGTGATACTCAAACTTTAGGTTTTTTTCACACCCATGAGGACTTCCATATCAAAGTTGAGTCTTACAAGAAATCTCATCCTCAGATTAATTCACTTTCAACCTATTCATTATTAGGATCATTAATAAATGCATACACCGGTGTCCTCAGCTCCTAAATTTATTCTTACATATTCTACTATTGATAGAGAAATTAAATTCTTGAAATCTAAATGATCCATTTGTAGATGTTCACATGTACTACCAACTTATTGCCCCAAATCACAGTTTTATTAGGCCTCAGGATCTGTGAAGAACTTGATGTCGATGACCAACAAATCCTTTCCATAGACCCATTAGTAGTGCATAAACCATTTCTTCAATGCACACATGCTCTGTGGTGGTATAACCCGTGTTCCTAGTTGTAGAAGTCAACTTCCTACTTACAAAGTAGATACAATGATTCCTCACATCTACCCATAGCATGGATTCTACTCAATTGCTTCGTAACCCACTTGCACCTTGTATATGTTAAAAGGTGTGTAACTTAGTTAAATGTGAGGAAATAAATTGATTTAATTCTCTAATGATAACACTACTATCTACAATACACTCATATTGAACAATGGATAAAAAAGAGGAGTAGAATGATCATATACATGTCACTTACCTACAAGTGGAGATCCTCACTTGATTCTATGATGGATTTGATCTTGACTCCTTGGATTGGAAGTCAAGCTTGCTTCATATTTGTGTGGACTGATTTTAGCAGCACTATCTTCCCTTGATAAAATGATGATTTTTCTTTGGATTGTTTGATTGATGAAGATGGATTGATTATAGATGAATGATGGATTGTTGAGTGATTGAAGAAGATAAAAATGGCAAAGGTTTGTTATGGATTTCCAAGTTATCTCTCATGGAGGAAGAGAACTCAATTTATAGTTTGTGGTAGAGGATTCAATGTCTGAGATTAATCCACGTAGGATTTACATCAATAGTCTAAAATGCATGAGAATGATAGAATTCTCTAGAATTAGAGATAATTCTAGAGTCTATTAGAATCCTCCGTTGAATTAAAAATTCAATGGAAGGAGAGCTTTTTATTTGAATATTTGAAATATGAAGAGAGGAAAATTTGGAGAGGCTTCTAGAAATAGAATCCATCTAGATTTAGAGGTGCGGATGTGATTAGGCTTAGAATTAGATTAGGTTAGATTAATTATGTTTAGTAGGGTGGTACTAGATGGAGAAGGCTAGATATAGAGTATGGCATAGGGTAGGTGGGTAGGTAGATGTAAGTATTTTTGAATTGATAGAAAATAGTTAATGACGGATTAGTTAGGAGATAATGGTAAATAAAATATTAATGATGTATTAAAGGATTATGGATGGAGATGGTATTTAATAATGAAATAAAAGGAGTTGGGATAAAATTATAAATAATGATAAATGGTAAATATGATAAAATGGATTAAATAACAATAATTGATCTTATGATTATTTATTATATGAATGGTGTTGGGATATTTGTGGGACAGATTAACCGTAATTAATCATGTCAACATTTTAGATGTCTACATTTTTCCCTTGTTTGAAGTGTTAATGCAGAGCAATGAAAGTTCAAAAAAAAGAAGAGATGATATTAGGATGGAGATATGATGCCCCCTTGAGGGGTTAGGTAGGAAGGAATGAGTCGGGTAACCACTTAAAAAGAGGAGATGCCCAAGTTAGTAGACAAGAAAGGATTAGATGATGAGAAGATTTGAGGATTCAGAGGATTGGAAGATTTGAGGATTTAGAGGATTAGGATTAGAAGATTAGAAGATTTGAGGATTAAGAGGAATTGGTTTAAAGGACTAGAATATTAGAGGATGTAGAGGATTAGAGGAGATAGGAGATTAGAAGATTAGAGGATTTGGATGTTGGATGCCCCAGTCATCAATGAATGACAAGGGTGAAGATTTAGGATTTAGGTTTGAGGATGCCCCAGTCAAGGGGTGATGATTTTGGATTATAAATTCCCCAATCAAGGGGTTGGGATTGGATATTTGGGATTATATTTGAGGATGTTAGATTTGATGATGCTAGAGTTGAGGATTCTTGATATAAAGATTGGGTATAGGATGTTGCATTTGGAGGATTGGCTGATAGAGGATGTTAAGATTGATTTTGATGATAGAACATGGATGATGATCGAGTTTGATTGAGAGGATTTTAAAAGATTACCCAGCCAGGGGGTGAGGATTTTAGATGTTTGATGTGATATGATAAGATTTGGATGTGGACATTAATTTATTGATAAAGGGTTGATAATAAATTGATTAGATAGGAGGATAAGGAGGTTAGATAGTTAGTTTGATGATAATGATGATGATGATGAGGTGTAGATGATGATAATGCTAAAATATGATGATAGAAGGGAGTGTGCTACCATGGATTGCCCACTGTTATCATCATTAGAAATGTGACTAATGATATAACATAAATTGAGATGCACCAAGGTATAAAGACCATGATGACCGAGTTTTCAAATGCCCTTGTCCTCATATTATTGGACTATGTAAAAGAAAAAGAAACAAAAGGGGCCTCAAATCATTGGTCAAAATGTAAATGTGGATGAGAAAACAAACACACATTACATGTATGGATTTTTTTTTAGTGTTTTGACTTTTAGATGTTTCGATTTTTAGATTTTGAATTTTGGATGTTTTGATTTCTATGTTTTGGGTTTGGGATGGCGGGAATAGTTGAGGATAAGTAAGATGAAAGGATTTAGGATGGGATAACTCATGGGGGATGGGAAGGGATGTAAGTTTATATGTGACTTTCTCCTATAAGTCCTAAATCATTTTTGGGTAAGATGAAAGGAAAGGAAATTGGATAGGTTGGATAGGATAGGGATTGGTTAATAGGTGAGGATTAGATGGGATGTGGAATCGCAGATAGATAAATAGGATGATGGATTTGGTATAAAATAATATGGGGGACAAGGAAGATGATAAGATATGCCCCCAGGTTTAAAGGGGATGGATTGAGGGATAGATGTGGTGTGCCCCCAATTGTAAAGTAGGGTGGTCTGTGTGGATGCGTGGATGGGTTCGATGTGCCCCAAGGTGTAGGGTAGGATGGGAAGTGAGGGGTATCTAAAATGGATGGTGCCCTCAATGGATGGTAGTAAGGATGCCCCCAATAATGACGATGATGGTTGAAAAGGGACATGAAGAGGATTGGATGAAAAGGAAAGGATCATCATCTACCCGAAGATGTTTGATCCTAAGGGAAAAAAGGATGCGAATGTGATGGATGGATGGAAAATGACATCAGTGATGAACAAAATATGATCCTAACGACACATGTTGTAAGGCAAGAGTTGGACTAAAATAGAAGTGTGACCAAGGTCTAAACAATACCTGACAACATGTGAGCCCTATGTCTCTGCGAGATCAAAGTGTGTGTGATTGTGATGGTTAATGACCGCTAGAAGTGAAGATGTAATGAGTAGTGTGTGAAGACAAACTGACTAATTTATAGGGAGTGATTAAGTTAATTTGGTGGATGGGGGTGAATGGAAGGCTAAGTCGTACATTGCTTCACTATTAACCAAACATCCATAGCCTCGATGGAGATGCATATGATTCTTGTCACAACATTGCTCTATTGTCATTCAGGTGTTCATAACCATGGTAGAGATGCTGGAAACAACCCTAGAGAGATTATTGATGTGGATTTTATTTTATATTTTTAATTTTGATATGATTTTTCACTTTTTATATTTGTATTTATTTATTTTTTTGCATAAAGAGGATCCACTCTCTGGAAAAATCTCAAGGGGTTAAAAACCACTAGTGGCTTGATGGGGGATGGAAATGAGTGTGGTGAGGACATTGGATAGAGTGTCAAAAGATGCACCCAAGTGTCTTCACCACAAGTTGATTAAGTGTGTTAAAGTGTGTGGATCTTTAAGAGGAAAATTTTACATGAATGTTGGAGGTAATGATAGACCAAGGTCACACGGTTGTAGAAGGTTCAATTAGCTTACAACATGTGTGATTAAGTTGATCAACTATTCAAATGAAAGGATTGGGAGAGGATATGAATGGATGTGATGATAATTATGGATTAGATGCAAAGGGATTTGGATGTTGGCTGGAAGGAGGATGGATGGGAAGGAAATAACATTCGTACACAGGCGATGAAGTATGTGCTCAATCCATTTTTAGGTGTTTGGTATTTATAGGAGGATTAAATGATTTTTGATTGGGTTGAGTGGTAGGGATGGTAGGATCAACAATAGGAGTGGTAGAAATGGGTTGTGATGGAGTAATGGGAGGGATGTTGTTAGTGTTATGTTTATACCCTAAGCCTAAATGACTTGTATTTTGATGAAGGGAGATGGGTTTGTGAATTCCTTGTTCGCGAATGCCTAAACCTTTGCCTCGATGTTTCATATTAGTGAATATATTTTTGGCTATAGGATATGAATTGGATGGGGAAGATGATTCCATGTGGTCATCATGAGACTGGGGGTTGTAATTTTATCATCCACTTAGAGGTTGGACTTAACAAAGGATGGGAGGTGAGATTTGATTTGGTTTTTGGTTGGTGAGGGATGTTTGGATGAACGATGATATTTGGATGGTTCACGATGTTTGGATGTCGAGTGGGATTTGGATGATGAGTGATGGTTAGGGAGAGGATTGGGATGGAAATGTGGTGGATAGAGAGGTACAAGGATGAGAATTCCTTGTTTAATGAGGTTTTGGACATACGACTAAAATTACATACAACGATTGGTCGAATGTCCATGGGTGTAATGGAAGTCACAATAGTAATGTTCCCGATACCAAGATGGTTTGGGAAGGTGTTTATCTTGTGATTTGATGGTGGGTGGATGATCATGTTGAAGGTTTTTAGATGGTGGTCAAAGATTCTCCTAAAGGACTGAAGTGGCTTGGGTTAAATGGTTTTGGGGAGTAGGAAGTAAAGGTGTAGGATTGGTGGATTATGAGATGTTTTGGTTGATTTAGATTTAGGATTTGGATTATATGGTTGTGACTTAGAAGATGAAGGGGATGGATTAGGCTTGGGGGCGAAGTGGATGGTTTGGGATTGGAAGACGAAGTAGATTTGGTTGATTTTGGATTGGTTGGAGTATGGGATTTTGAGGTAGATGATTTTGGCTTAGGATTAGATTATTGGGGAGTAGTAGATGTAGATGAACGGGGTGGGGTAGATTTATATGAAAGGTAAGTGTGTGATATGGGGGTCACATTAGATGTGGGTGATGTTGGGGATGAAAGAGATTTGGGAGAGGGGTGTGGTGTTGGAACCAAATTAGATTTTGTCGATTTAGGGGATGAAGTAGATGAAAGTGGCATAAGAGCCTTATTATATTGGGTAGGAGATGGGGTGAGGAGAGGATTGGGATTATATTTGTTAGGTTTAGAAGTTGGTGACTTAGGATTCACATTAGATGTTTTAGGATTGGGGGATGGTGGATTTGAAAAAGGATTAAAGGATAAGATAGTGTTAGGTTCAGGTGATGAAGTGGTTAAGATGGGATTAGATGTGGATGAAGAGGATGAGGTTGGCATAGGAGCCACATTGGATGGCTTAAGATTCATGGTGGGTGAACTAGTTTTGACAGGATTGCGCGTAGGTGATGAAAAAGGCTTAGGGGCTAAATTTGATGATGGATTAGGGGATGTGGGATAATCTAGGAGAAAGTCTATAGGATTGGATTGGGATGAAGATGATGAGGATCGAGGACTAATATGGGATGTGGTAGATAATAATTTTGGGGTAACTGGTCAGGATTGTTGTGGGTATGTGAATGACACTCGATAATAGGTTTGACGATGACTAGATTTTGGAGTTGAGATTTTAGATGGTGGTGCATGCGTTTTGATGGGAGGAAGGCATGGGTCATGATGATTGATAGGATATTTAGAGGTTGAGGTTTGGGATGGTTGTGTGGGTTTGGATTTGGTGACTAGATTAACAAGGACATAAAGGAGGTCCTTTTGGTCTAGGTCAAACTTAGTGAGATGGTCAAAGTCAATGAATTTGGCTTGTTGGGATAGTGATTTATGTTGATTAGGTTAGGGTGTGGATTGGGATGATTTGGTTTTCTCAAAGAGGAAAGCAATTGGGTGATGGGGTGAGAGGTAGGAATATTAAGAAGGGGAAATTGTTGATGGGGTTGGTTGGGAGATGATGATTTATGAGGTGATTAGTTGATTGAAGATTGAAGATCAAATATTTGTTGGTTGTGTAGTTAGATGGTTTTTAGGAGGTTAGGATCAACATGGGATGGTTGGTTTGGATGGCATGGAGAGGCTTGGTTAATGTAGGATGTTAGGTTTAATATTTTTTTGTTAATGTGTTGGATAGTGTGTGGGACTTCATGGTCAAAGCAAGATGGTTGACTTTGATGTGATAACTTGGTTGATGGATTTAAAAAAGAGATGGGGGTTTGGATGTTGGTTTAGAGAGGATGAGGATTTGTGATTGAAGGCCATGGTTATATAGGATATGTGGGGGATTATATTTGGATTAGGATTATGGATTAAGGATGGTAATAGGATTAGGATTGGGATCATGTGATTAAGGATGGATGATTATGATAATGTTTGATTAATTAAAATTTTAAGGTGATGCGATGGCTAAGGGTGTTCACAAACAAACAAAAAACATGCAACACACCTTAACTAGTCAAGTGGGAGTGCAATCAAGCTGTAGATCACTTTCAATACCACACACTAATGATGGTGCCATAATTGTCTCTCCACTTATGTGTCAATGTGGGGTTAGCTAGCAAGTGATCTTAGGGATTATGGCCTCCTTGTACTATATTTTGATTGCGGCCAAAAGGTTGCCTAGTCTAGGATGTACAAGCTCACTAGGGGCATCCCTGATATACCTTGTAGTATGTGGGGCCCAAGTTTGTGTTACAATGATGTTGTCTGAGGCTTGGGTATTGGGACATGGAAGCCCATCACTTTACACCACTCGTAAAACAAGCAATTGCTTAGCCAATAACGATAGTTATCCAATAATTTCTATACCCCACTAGAACACGGGGTGTGTCTATGTGCGTGGAGATGAAGCCCATGCTCACGAGACCTCTAGGATTATGGAAAGTGTGTGGATATCACCTCCATGTCACGTTTCTCATACAAAAGAAAAAAGGGAAGGCTAGCCACTTTTGATCCTTAAGATCGTCCTAGTTTGTGATAGGAGAGCATACACAGTTTCACCTTCGGGATGAAAAAACAACAAAGGAAAACACACAAAAAGGATGATAAATACAAGATAAAATATGATAAAATGAAATGATAAAGATTAGTAGTTTAATGATTGGGTCTTTAAGAGGAGGCCCTGCAAAACAAAGGATTAGTAGTTTGATTTGTTTATACCCCAATATTCTGGGACTGTTTGAGCTGGAAAATAAAGGTGGTTAGTATTTTTTTGATTAATCAAGGTCCTGTAACCATAAACGTTACGAAAAAAGACATAAATGAGTATTAAAAATGGGTGGAGTTTCCCCTTTATCCTTGCAATATTTACCTTCAAAAACATAATGTTAAACCATGTAAAACACCACCAAAAAATACTTGAAAACAATGTGATTATATGTATTAGTATGCAAAGTAAAAACTTTCATTCTAAAACAAAAGCACTAATTGACAAAACAAAAGCGCTATTTCAAAGGTATGACAAAGGCGCCAAAGTATAACAAACATGCTACTAGTTTTGCAAACATTGCTACTCATATCTGTGCAGCATAGGCTCCATTATATGAAAAAAGGTGCTAAAACTATGGTCTACAAACACGTTACTATATCTACAAATGTGCTACTAGTTCTATAAATGCGCTATACACAAAAGGTGCTGAAACTATAGCATAGGCAATGTATACTGTTGCAAAAGCACTCAATTTGAAAATGCAAGAAAACAAACAAATTCTGTCTTCAAAACTCGGAATCAGGGTCCTAATAAATACCTCAAGATAGAGAAAATGGATGGATAATTTTAGAGATAATGTCAATAGGCGCCGAAACTTTCCAAAGTAGGATCTTCCTTTGAATTTGTTTGCATAGTTCTTACCAGATGTTGGATTTGAATAGGTGCCTTTCTATGAAAGATTTTGGAGACACTTGGGCAAGCATAGTCAAAAATTGCTAAAATTGATGAAGATTGCTTGAAATTTTGAAGCTATAGCAATGGCATGGATGTATTAGGATTGGCACCAAAGTTCATGGATATGCATTGAAAGATGTCAAAAGTGGCATAACTTTGTTATGGATAGGTTCCAAATTAGCTCTCATAGGAGGAGGAGAGCTTAGTTTATAGTGTAATGGGTATGAGAATTCAATGAGCCTAAGATGAAGCAAATGTTGAGCCTGATATGGATCAAATGGTGGAGAGTGCATGAGAATGGCAACGGAGATTTCTAGAAATTTGAGAGAAGTCTCCATTGCATTAAAAATTCAAATAGAGGGAGGGAGATATATTTGAATTTTAAAATATTAAGGAGGGATATTTAGCCCCACGAGTGCCTGCTACAAATAGTATATGCCTCTAAAGATATTAGAGGTGGTGAGGATGTGATTATAATTATAATTAGATTAGGTTAATAAAGATGATTAGATGTGAGATTATATGGAAATACGCTAGGTATAGAGAAATGCGATAGAGTAGGTGGGTAGGTGGGTGTAGGAATTATACCTAGAATTACCTACAAGATTGCACAACTCCTACTTTAATGAAGGATTAGAATAAGATAATAGGATATAATAATGAAATAAAAGCTTCAGATTAATGGATAACATTGGGACTATAATTTTCCCTTTGAATTGTGTTTGGATTTAGGCTAAATGAGAAATGAATGATAAAATGATGAATGGGGATAGAATGATGATAAAATGAATTGATTTAATAATTGAATGATTATCATGGAATTAGTTATATGGATAGTGATGATCACTTACTTTCATGGAGGACAAGAGCTCAATTGTATAGCTTGATCATGTCGGAGGATTTTAGATGTCTATAGGTAACAAGCGATATTCGGAGTAGTGACTGAAGGGTGGAGGATGCAATGTGCAAAATTTCCAGAAAGATCAACAATTTTGGGGTAGATTCACAGGTTTCTAAAAATGATTTTTCGATTGAATTCCAAAAATGACAATGTTTCCAAAAACGGAAGATATATTTGATTTTTTAAATATGTCACAGGGAGGTCACATGAGAGGCTTCTAAAAATACAAGCCTCTAGATTTAGAGGTGAGGATATGATTAGGATTAGAACTAGAATTAGATTATGTTAATAAAGATGATTTGGGGTGTATTACATGGAAATGTTAGGTGTAGGGATGTGTAGGGTAGGTGGGTAGGTAAATGTAGGAATATAAATTCCTAAAAAATGTTAATAAGGATAATTAGGGGGAAATGAGTGATATTTTTGCAATGAAGTATATGTTTATGGATGGACTGTTAGAGTGATTTAATGGATGAAATAAATGGGTTGAGGATGAAATGATAATTTTAATGACAAAGTGGTAAATCTTGCAGATAAAATGGATTAGATAATAATGAGATTATTCTTTCTGATTAATTATTATAGGGATTTAGATAGTGATGGTGTTAGGATATTTGCAGGGACGAATTAACCACGTAATTAATCAAATGTTCAACATTTTAGATGTCTACACATCTGCAAAGTTGGAAAGTTCAGATAGTCCATAGAACATATGGGTTCTAAGGAGATACAAGAATCATTAGCACATTATTTAATGTCAGTAGTGGTGATCCTAAATAACAGTCCTACTTGATATTTCTACACCCTTTGCCTTGGATTATGTCCATATCCAATTCTATAGTACTTACTAAACATTTGCTTCTATAAGTCCTGATCCTCATGTGAATTTCCATTACTGCATGGTTATATGATCTTCACATTCATTCAGTTTGGGATTTTACCCCTTTTATCTAATAAATTCCTTGCACGATTATCTATAAATATGGGGGTGGAATTCAAATGGCTAAGATGTGAAATGGTTCTAATGAATATATTAGTAATAGATGAATAATATTTTAGATGATCGCGAGCTTCAAGATTTATTCATACAAAAACTTCTCCCTCCTTTGTAAAAATTAGTTATCTTTGAAAATTTGTTCTCATTTGATCATTTATGTCACACATTAAAAGAGAGTGAAGGTAAGCTCCTTCTCATGAAGACACTCAAATATGTCACCAATTCTCTCGACACATCCAATTCTAAGTTTCAAGACAAACCTACTTTCAAAGCGAAACTTAATGACAACAAGAATGATGTTGAAGCTACTGTAATGTTGCATCTCAACTCATAAAACATGCGTTACAAGCTCCTCGATGAAAATTTACACAATTGTATGGTGTACCTCACTTAGTGCTTAAAAAATTACTTGAGTGCAACCATGTATCTCTCCCTCCACTACTTGAGGAAAATACAAGAAAGCCTCATAGTAATAATATTGATGTTATTGCTTATCATGATTATCATAGATGTATTGGTAATTTTGCTAATTGATGTTTCAAACTTATTAATTTTATATAAGATCTCATTGATGCTAATGCAATTAAATGGGACATGCCCATTGTAATATCTAAGCCTGCTAATGATAATGCAAAGCTAAAAATTCTTCAATGACCCACTTCTCGGTCACAACACTACTAATTTTAAATTGGAAGTGCACCATGCTCATCATGTTATACCTCTCCCTTCATGTGATCATTAATTTAACACTATGGGTATTGTTACTATTATGCCACCTACTCAACCCATTATATTTTTGATGTTACTAATATAGGTAGTGATCTTGTTTCTGATACACTATCTATTTGTGTTGTTATTGGTCAACATTTTATAAATAGTGTTTTGATTGATATTAGTGCTATACACAATATGTGTACTTTTAAGTTTCTTGATTCCCTTGGATACACTAAAAATAAGTCACTTTTGATACTAAGAAAAACCTTTGACATGTCATTATCCCTCTTACATTTGGTACTACTACTATGACTATCCCATTTTTGGTGATTGCTTCTCTAGGTTCATGTGATATGCATCTTAGTTGCCCTTGGTTGTGCACTTTTAAGGCTATACCATCTATTAAGCAAAGACAAAAAAATTCTACACTCAGGTATTTTTTCCTTTAAGTATGTGCTTTTCATTTCATACTTAAATGGTGGGCATATGTAGACACTCAAATTTCACAATTTACCATTTCACATTGTTGGTGGTGATAAGGATCGTTTTCCAATTTAAATATCCACATTTTATCCCCACTCAATACATCTTACTATCTCTCTCCCAACTTGCTTATTTCTACACATCGATGTGTAGTTACATTTTGAGTATAAATGTATAAAATTAACATTTCACCTCTGCTTATCATAGTACATCTTTCAAATTGCATCCACTGTCACCTTGTCCAAAACCTAACAATATTGTCAGGGTGTAATATCCATTCTTGGCTAACCTGTACGATCTTGTAACGATACATCCTTCAACTTTGTTTTCAATTCTATTATCTTTGTTGGGTAATTTTATCCTCTTAGGGTGTCCTTGTCATAATAAATTACTTTCAGAACCCTATAAAAAGCAAGTTAATCTCACTTCATTTACTCACCTGAAACTCTCATGAGCTCTCATTCAAAATACTAACACAAAAGGCACTTGAGGCTCCCTAAAGCTTCCTCAGTTGATGCACATCCATTAGGGCATTCACTACTAAAGTTATAAAGCACTCAACCAAGTCAATGAGTTTAAAGTCCCTCATTTCCAAGCCTAAAAAATTCCCCAATCAATATCTTAGCAAGAGCAAGAACACCTCAAGCATTTGTCAAAGTAATTTAATAAAATAGAATTAAATATAATTTCAGAGTAACTAATATGATAAAATACAATAAAATATAGATGTTAAGCAATCAAACAATGCAAGACTATAAGTAAATAGGATAAATAAGTGACTTATATAAATCCTGTGTAATTTATAGATAGTCAAGACTGTGTATATGTTGGATCTGGCAGGAAATGACGTAACTGGAGTTCGCTAGAGATTTTGGAACTCTGCATTAATCTGGACAAGGGTGCCCACAAGAGGATGGAGGCACTTGGGTGTTGGTGACTAATTTTGGGTGCTCGTGACTATGCGAATCTTCAAGAACTGCTTCGTTTCAGGGTCTAAATATTTTTGCTATAATGTCTGCTTTATCTCATTACCTTTGTTGTTACAGTTTTGACAACATTTGTACCTACAAAACAAACCCTATGTACATGCACAAGTTCACAAACACATCAAATCTGAATGAAATATGTAAAATGTGAAGTTGGACTAACCCCAACAGTCACCTGAAGAGTGAACTTATTTCTAAGTGTTGCACTACATTCCAGACTCCATGTAGTTTTGTGTGCTTGTGTGTGAAATAGTGTCCTTAGGTTTCCCTCATGCTAATGACACCAAGATAGTGGGTTGTATCTATATTAGATGTAAATGTGTGGTATGGAATTCAACGCTTCCCTTTCCTATGCAGTGTATGCAGCCCAAAAATGCAATCCATTGGGTGGTACTGATAGTATGTAGATGTGATTGCCCCTTAGAATTGTCATCCTGAGTAATAGTGTGTATGTTGTGTGTGTGTATATATATATATATATATATATATATATATATATATATATATATATATATATATATGGATCTCTTATTTGAATTTCGACACTAGTGACACAAAAGGTTGACTATAAGCATGGGATAAGGATAAGAAAACTAAAAAGGCCGACCACAAATTTCAAAACATGTAAAAATAACAAAGAGGGCAGAAGTACCTAGAATGGACACAAGCGCCTAAGTGTTAGTGCCCTGAGCGGGTGTTGGTGTCCGAAAGAAAAAAACAACAGATGTGAAGTGACAGACATATAGGGATCCCTGTGACTTGACTAGAACTGGGTACAAAATTTATAAATGTGATAGAAAACCACAATGGAAACAATCAATTTTAGTAGATGGAAAAAGGATTATGTCACCAGTGACTACTTTTCTTACTTAAGATCCATGTTTATAAACATCATGCTGACGACATAGTAAAATATTAAAATGTGTGTTGTTTTGTGTCTACACAAAGTGGTTCAAATTTTCAATACAGTTGTATCCATATAGATATTACATGCTACGAGGAGAACTACATGTGATTTGAGGCCTCTTCAAAATAATTTTGATATAGGTGGTGCACATATTTCACTTCAACCCAAACACTAACCTTCTTACAGGGTCCTTCACCCATGGTTAGGGTTTGAGTTTAGTTTAGATTATTCAGAGGGATTCATAATTTTGTGACACTTAGGGTTTGACAGTGACACACATTTCGAGGAAATTTAAGGGCAAAGGAAGTTATAGAGCCACACTCAGAACAGGTCCAAGATTGTACAGTAGGTCCAAGGCTATATAGTCAATCCTTACAGAGTTGTACGGTTCTAAACAAAGGTATTTTCTAGCTACAATATCGTGAAGGAAGCATCTTCAAGTTCAATACTCCTAGTTTATCTAGTTTGTGCACCCAAATATCTCTTTTTTCATTTTGTATAGCTAAGTGCATCTCTCTTGTTAGTTTTTGAGCTTATAGCATATCTTTATTACTAGTTGTAAGTATTAATGTGTTATTATGATATTGCATGATTAATATTGGAAATTAATTGATCAGAATAACCCCATGTAACAAACCTTGCATATTCCTTATTATTGTTGTGTATTTCTATAACATATAAATTAAAAAGGGTGTAAACATAGGGTAAAGTCATAATGTAAGTGGCCCTCTCACCAACATAATATGTCGATAAGGGTGATGCCCCAATGGAAGTGGCCTTCTTCCTTATATAATGGTTGATTGGTTACGAGATCAATATACTTTCTTGTTTGACCTTCCCCTCTCCTCCCCAGTGGTTTTAAAAATCCAAAAACACCCTTTACAATTGCCTCTAAATACAAGCCTTACTACATAAGTCAGTTTTTTACACCCTTATTAAAAATAATAGATTAGTGTGTTAAGTACACTAAAAGGATGTGAGGGGAGCTTTAGGGGGCTATTATGATTAATTAACGTCTAACATTAATTATATAATATTTGAACAACCACATTAATTCTTGTAATTAGTGTCTACAATATGCTATGAGCTTAAAAACACAAGAGAATGAGTGCACTTAAATTGATTATAGATGGATATAGGAAGTTTTGAGTGTGTAAAATGCTAGAACTGAGAGATATTTGAACATGTAAGTGCTTCGTCTCTAGAACTATAACAGTTGGAAGGCGACTTGGTGCAGGACCATACAAATATTTCAAATTTGTCTATACAATCTTGCACCTATTATACGGTTTTGATCTTGTTCTAAATCCTAGTCTGTAAATTTACGATATTGTTTCCTTCCTGAAAATGTTTATCATTGTCAAACCCTATTTTTCACTCATATTGTGAATTCACTTTGAATATTATTAAGTAAGATCTCAAACCCTAGTCATGGGTAGGAGATCCTACAAAATAAAATTAGTTGGGTTAAAGTGCAATCTCTGCATCATCGACATCGACACTACTCTGAAGAGGCCTCAAACCACATGTCATTCTCCACCTAGCATGTGATATCTGAATGAATGCAACTATGATTTGGAAATCGGAACCTCTTTGACAATGCTTACATTGAGTTTGGATATTACTCGAATTAATTGAGAAGAGGATGTTTGATGTGCTTGCAAATGAGGGGAAGCTGACTTCTTGACCTAGTAGAGTGCTTCATGTTTGTATTAGATTGTTTCCCTAATGGTGTGTGCATAATCTTTGGTCAATATTTAGGGAGCCTTAGGTTCCTTTTTAGTGTAGGAAGTGAGTGTTTGCAATAGTAGTTCCATATGAGAATGTGAGGTTTGTAAATGAGGTGAGTTTAACTTGCTTATATAGGGCTTACGAAGGTAAATTATCGTAGAAAGGACAACCCAAATGGATTAAATGATCTAACAAAAAATATAAAATTGAGAGATCAAATTGAGAATATGTCGGCCCAAAACCCATACAATTCAGTTAGGAACATATATTCCACAAGCTCTTGACCAAAGTGGATGGTTTTTCATACAAGGATGAAAAAAATGAAAACTAAAGGGTGTATCCTATCAAGTAGAGTTTTTTTATGGATTTTATGTATTTAGTTCTTATAATCTATCAACGTATCAGCGTGTATGGATAAACAAGTTAAAAAAGAGACCTCGAGATGTACTAAGTAGGGATAAAAAAGTGTTCTTGTCTTAGCAAGAGTGCATTGTCAAAACCAACAATGTTAAAGGGTAAATTGATAAATTTGTGTCTACATTCACCCCCCAAGTATGAAATGAAAATTACATTACATGGTCTTAAAGGAAAAATATACCTAAGTGTGTAGACACACTTTGTCATTCATTTGGAAATTCATTTTTCAGTTGTCCCATTGTGTTGGTGTTGGCATGCTCCATGATTGAAACCTGCAACACAAAGTGTAATCAATGTCCATATTAGAAAATTGAACCTTGACTCAGATGTAAGGTGTAATGTGTAAAATTTATATTTGCATAAACTGAAATAAAGAGATGAAAAACATGGAAGGAATACACCTATTTGTTTTGTGGAGGAAGAAGCTCATGTTCTTTGCTTGCACTTGGAGATTTGGATTATTGATATTTCTAAAGGATTATTGGTGATCAGTTCCCAATTGTGCATATGAGAAACCAAAATATTGGGTGCATGCAACTCAACACAAAATGGAGCGAGTGAGAAATAAGAAGAGAGTGAGATACTGAAGCACCCCACAAAGGAAGAAGACCATGTATCAAAGTTCATTTCAATAACTATGATATCTTCCCCTTGAATGTAAGAGGATAAGGAAGGATTGCCTATGAAGAACTTAACCACTTGATACATTTCTATAATCCCACAGACCACACCATTGCAAATAGATCAAGAGCCCATTTCTGTAAATAAAGAAACACAATGTATAAAAGAGAACGAGTACCCCCATGCCCTTCCCATGTGCTACACAACTAAATAGAAATTGAATAACAATTGTAATGTATTGAAATGTAGATGGAGAAAGGAGACCCATGCCCCCAAGATCTCTGAAACTATGTAATTAAAACAAAATGTCATGGTGAAGGAGTGAAGTACTTCATGCCCCTTTATAATTGATCTGAAATGAGTCAAGTGAATCTAAAATTATGTCAAGAAAACTATGTATCTGTAAGTGGAAATTTGAAACTACTGAGAAAGTTGGTGTAACTTTCCATTGGGAAAATATGTGAAGAGGTCAGAACCATCCATACGGTCCTAACTAAGTTATACATTTTTGAACCTATGCATTATTTTTTGAATTTTTGAATTTGATCCTATGTTTACTTGAGTACATGTAACCTTGTGTATACATATATCTGATCCCATAAATTCTATGTGTCTTTTTATATGTGTAGAATATACCTAGATGAATGCCCCCTCTTTTGAGGTGCATGTGATAAAGCATTTGAGTGCGTGGACTCAAAAGAATAGATGTATAACCATGTTTGATAAGTCTAATAATCTATGTAGCAACACATAGAAAGGATGTAATGGTGGCCACCAATGATGGGATCCCAAACCTATAAAAGGGGATGCACATGGTGGTAAACCATAGTGACACACAATAACAAGCAATAGAAAAAAGTAGTAGTAGTAATAAACATGTGTAAGAAAATAAGTGCAGAGAGATGACAACAATGAAGTCATAGTCAATAGTATGCAAACAATATCACACAAAAAGGCATAAAGCCACAAACATAGGACACCCATGGTGTCACAAGACTATCAAGGCCATTTGGCATGCGAACATAAAAATTAAGATCGCACAAGATAGGTATAGAACCACAAACATGGGACACCCATAGTGTCATGAGATAAACAAGGTACTCAGGACACAATCAATGAAAGTAATCGCAGTACACAAACAACTGCACAAGCATTATATAAAACAAGAGTGTCAAAATTAGATCAAGCAATATGGTAACCGATATAGATATAAACATGTGAAGTAAGAGGTGTCAACACTGCACATGACACATGTGCTAGTCTTGTTATCTCAAAAGATGACATGTACACAATGTATGTAATTGATCAAAATGAGGAAGTAAAAATGAACTATAATGAAATAATAACACGTTTATAGTGTATAATATATGCCCCTGATGTATATGAAGTATGGGTAAAGGGCATGCCAATAGCCCTATGTTATGCATGTATCACTCTGTGTATGTCTTAGCATTAAGCTCAATATACTACATGAACACATGTGTAAAGAGTAAAGAGATATGATATCTATCAAAAAAAGTGACAAACAATGTGTATAATGTAAAGTGCTAACAATGCAAGCTAAGTGTGCACGTCCTAGTTTTTCATTTTTGTAAATATTTGAATGTTTTTAAATTTTGTAACTATGTTAATGTTTTTTGTATTTTTAAATGTTTAGATATGTATAGAGAGAGGGGTAGCATGAAACAAACCCTAGCTCACCTATACAAGAACTCAAGCACACATTAGTATGAAATGAAATTACTGCATATGCTTGAGTCAGATTGAACCTTCAAAAATCAACCTCAATGTGATTTTCACTCGAGAGACCCCCTGGAATCATACGAATTATGGATTTTCAAAATCAATGTAGTTAACCTAGTCTTGGACAGTGTGTGTAGACCTTAGATCTAAGCGATTAAGATAAATGTGAATTTATATGCCTAATATGATTGTTATTGTAGCAGTAAATAAATAAAAAATTAAGTACAAGAAATTCACCCAAGCTAAGAAAGAAATATGAAACCCTAAGTGTAAAGAAGAGGTAAGATGACTTAGTTGATTTCACAATTGTAATCTTGGAGTATGCCGAAGTGCCAACTGGATGAACAAAGAGGGAGGAGTGTCACACAAAGCCTCAAAAAAGTATGTGAGATGATGATCTATCCTAGACTGGGGTGCCATGGAGAGGGACAGGGGAACCCGTGGGCACCCTAGGCCTGTTTTTGGGCACCTATGTCTACTGAAATTCTTAGAAAACCTCCTCTAAGTGGTCAGTTGTTTTTTGTTGTTTTCCTTTGGTTGCTATGAGGTCACACAATGATCACCAAAGTCACTGGAAACCTGCAATGAAATAATGACCTACAAAACCCTCAAATAGACATCAAATCCTAAAAAATAAAGATGTAGAATGAGGGGTCAGACTATCCTCGGTTGTCATAATGGTGATATTACGAACTGAGCATTGCACTACATCTCAGACCCAATGTATTTTTGTGTGTGTGTGGAATTGTGCCCTAGGTGGCTCTTGTGTGTGTCGCACTTGATAGCGAGAAAATAAGCTAGATGTAAATAAATGTAATAGATGTGTGCATGGAATAGAATGAACTTCCCTCCTATGAAGTGTGTATGCAGAATAACCAACCCTTGTGTCCCTTGGATGGTGTTAGATGGATGCAATGGAGCTCTTAGATGCTTGATGGATGCAACCTTAGGTGGTGATAGCTAATGCTTAGTGCTTGGTCCCCTTATTATGATCACATAACTTTATATTTATATGATTCCCTTGCTTGAATTTGTAATTAACCCTGAAAAGGCCGACTACCAAAAATATAAGATGCTCAAATAGCTAGAAAGGACCCAAAAGATGTGAACAAAGTACAAAGGGGATCAGGGGCACCCAGAGGGGATTAGGGCACCTGGTGCTAGCATCTTGGCTGGGCACTGGTGTTTAGGATGATAAATGCAAAGGTGTAAAAAGGAAAACTGAGCAAGTAAGGGTGCAAGACCAAAAGTGGAAACATAAATAAAATAAAGGTGGCCAAAGACATGGGTTAATTAGTACTTTTCTTACTTAGGAATCATATGAATAATAGTATGCAATCAGGACTAAATAGATACCCAAAGTGCGTGATTTTGTGTCTACATTTGCCCCCACTTTATCTTTTTGAGAAAAATATCGATAACATAAAGTAGATAGATATGTGTACCTAATAACCATGTAGATCGATGAAAAATCGTTTTGAGGGACAAGACAAAGCATGGAGTGATAAAAGTGTGAAACGTGGATACTGTAGAGGAATAAGTATAAAAAGTGATGATGAAAATGAGCCTAGGGTGGGAACATGTGTGTAGATGTCATGCATGTTGTTGATGTCAATTGTTGTTATGTTAGTGTTGTTCGTGTTGTGATGATGTTGAATGATGTTGACTACCACTTCCCATACGGACAGGACTTGTAAAAGAGAAGAACAAACAAGTAGTCAAATATGCATGTATATGTTGTAAAAACATGTAAAGAAGTATGTAAAATGAAAAATGTGAAAAAGGAACATGTGCACCTGATCCATGATGAGGAAAAGAGTGTAGAAAGGATCTTGTAGATGATGTAGATGAATGATTTTTTTAGGTGATCTCATGTCAGTTGTGTCGGCCATGATTTTTTGGGGTGATCTCATGTCAATGATATGGAAACAAGGTATAGGGAGAAAAATTTCTGGTGTTATCCTCCAACCTTTAACTACTTCCCATAATGTAGAACACCACTATAGATGGTGTGTAAAATTCAAACAATTCGATCCAATGCGAAAGTAAAAAAATTTGTGTAGTACATGCATGTCGAGTGCTAAGGATTATGTGCCCTGTAAAAGCTGTTGTGTGGAGTTCTGTAGACTACGTTGAACTACCAAATGTTTTGTAACCACCCCTGGTCAGTAGCATCTAGGAAGGGTCAGGGGCACCCAGACGCTACTGTCTTGGTTTGGGTACTAGTGTTTGTGTTGTGTTAAGGACCCAAGTCTGATTTTGAGCCATGTCTAATACTAAACAATTGTGTTGTATAGTACTATATTGTGTTGAAATGTGACTATATGATGTTGTATGGGGTGACTGATTCACCCAAATGATGCCCCCCCTCATTTGGGGTGCATGTAATGTCGTTGAAGGAGTATGTGGACCCAAAGGAGGATCGACCATGTTGTGACTGAAATTGTGCCCTGTAGGGGGAAGGGAATGTGCTTGGTAGAAACCAAGGAACACACAAAAAAAGTGGTTGGGATACAAGTGTTAATACAAGCAAAGAAAAACACACATGTAAAAGAAAAGTGCAGATAATGTGTAAGCTAAAACGCAAGAAGATAATGTAAACATCGCAAGAAGACAATGTAGACCATTAAAAAGTAGGTTGAAAACATGGGACACCACTCACGATGTCAAAGATAAAATCAAGGCCAATGAAGCCAAAGGCACACAGTGTGCACACAAGAAAAAGGGAAAAGATCGCAAAGAAGATCATACAAAAAGAAAAAAATGATAAGAAATGTAACAGACAACCATGGAAACAAATAGTCCTGCATAATAAATGTTACACATGAAGCACCCATTAGCATGTTAGAAGGATAAAAAGTATGTCAAGGTGTGTATAATCCAATAAAGTAGTGTTCTATGAAACAAAATGAAACAATATCACCTGTATTGTATGAAAGTGGATGCCCCCAGGAGCCTTTGTGGGACTTGTAATAGGTATTGCACCAAACATCCATGTTACATGTGTATAGATCTGTAAATCTGTGATCACAACTAGAAAGGCAAGTGAATGTGCATGTGTGTATGAAAAAGATAATGACATACACGATATCTATCTAGCATGTGTAATAAAGTGTACATGTAAGAATAAGTAAGCAAGAGTAAATACAACCAAGATATGCAACATGTTGTGGATGAGACATAATGGAATGCAGTGTGAATGATAGGAGCAACATGCCCCATGAGTGGATGTGTATGTATGTAATGAGGTTCATTTGTATATGCCCCCTCAGTAGTCAAGAATGAACTGTAAATGAGAGTGCCTCAGTGGGAAAGGGTCTGAATGTGTGTACTAAAAATATGTGATTGTCAAAGAGAAAAGTGTAGGGTGTAAGTGTGTGAATATGTGAGTAAACGTGCAAGTGTGGTGAGATCCATTTGATATATGGAACCTCATCAGTCAAGTGTGGACCATGAAACTAGAGTGCATCATAGGGTAGCAAGTGCAACACGTATAAATAGATGTCAGGAAGATATGTCGCAAATGTGTAGATTAGATGCTGGTAAAAGGAGATGAATGTGTGAAATGTCTAGTGTGTAATGCGTATGTTAAGAAAGAGGTGTTGAATGTGAAAAGCATTTTTTTAAAGGGATTGATAGTAGACACGTTGAGCGTGTGATGTGTATTGTCCAATTTGTAAAGTGTTGTGTTGATTGTCGGTAAAAATAGAGTATGCTATGTTGTTTGAATGTGTTGATGCTATATGGTGCAAAGAGATTAGAGGTGTTGTCTTGTAGCTTGTTGTGTGGTGCAAGATATTTATGTTAATTATGTGTAAGATATGCAATGTGTGTGTCATGATGTAAGTGTGCATGAGAGATGTGTGAATTGAGATAGTTATAATCTTGAAAGCACTGTGTGCATTTGTCGTAAATGTGAAAAAGGTTATTAGTATGTGTTGTATGGTGCGTTGAATGTGTGAATAAGAGTATGTGGTTTGATTGTATGTGAGGTTGTATTTATAGATAGGCATGAGAGTAACTAAATATGTCGAGTAAGAATGTGTTTGCAAGTGTATGTGGTTTTATAGTGAAGAATATGTGTGAAAAATAGGATGATGCACATATGTGTGACAAGTGTGATGAGAAGTATGTTGGGTAGTGTGTGCTTTAGTGTGTGAGGTTCATGTGTATAGGATGCCCTCAACAGTCAAGTGTGAACCATAACACGAGAGTGCGTCATCGAGAAATGATGATACCAAAGTGTGTCAAGATGCATATGTCATATGTGAAAGTCTAGATGTGAAGTGATGAGAAATTAAGATGCTTGTTGATGTTAGGGGGGAGAAATAAGTGTGATTCCCCCAAGTGTGTGATGATGAGTGTGATCAAGTAATTTCATCTAAGAGGTCTTCATTGTTATGATCAAAACTGAATGGTGAAGCACTTAAAACTTGATAAGTGATAGTGTCGGGTTGATCGAGAAAGGATCCATTGAGGTGTAAATTATACATTCCCATAGTGTATTCTTCATCAGTTAAAAGAGGTAATGGACACCCATGTATATACTAGCGAGTGAGATTTGGTGAATATCCAAGAAATGAGTCATTGCAAATGAAAATGTGACCAAACGGCACGGGGAAATGATATATCAGTATGATCATGATCTAATGTGCCCCCAATGTAATCAAGCCAAGACTATCTGAGTGTGAGTGGAGAAGCGCAGGAAGCACGTGTAAGAAATATTGTGAGATAAGAGACTCAAAGACCATAAGCAATGATAATGTGAACAAATCCATGATACAAATGATGATCATGAGGTGGAGGAAAGATTTCGTTAACTATAAATCCTTACCGAGTCAACCCATCATGTGTGCATATAGTATCTGAGCAAGTAGGGTTAAATGGAATGTGTTCCCAATAAGAGTAATTAATGAAAAATGTGCATGTAAATGTAGGTCGTGTTAATGGATGTTGCTCATAAGAAGATGAAAGAGATGGTATGACGTCCAATGTCTGGATGGCCCCCGATAAATAATCATACCAGTAGTAGTAACATGAGGAGGTGGTGTTGCAGATGGGACAATATCTAACATGCATGTAACACCTTCAAGTGGTGGTAAATGATCCAGAGTATCCATGGGTTGTGGTTCATTAGTAGTATCAGAGCATGGAGTAGGAATTGTAGTATTGGGATCACGATTGCAATATTTGAATGGGTCACGATCGTCTAGGAACTGTATACTCTATGCCCTCATGTATGAATTTGACATAATGATGTATTGTAGAAGAAATGACCTGTATGACATGGAGCAATGGCCTACAAAGTAAAAATTATATGAAACTGGAAATTCAATGACAAAGAAAACCATATTAAGATTTTTTGGCCCTACGGTGATAGGAAGAGTAATGTGACCTAGGCATGGATGAACAATAGACCATCATATGCATGAAGAGAAAGATATGATGGACTAACATTAGCATCAGAAAGACCAATATTTTCAAGGAATGAAATAGGGAAAAGATTGAGTTCCGATCCATTATTGATTATAGTGCATTTGAAACCCACATTATAAATGTGAATCATGATGTGCAAAGGTGAGTCATTTTCAAAAATAGTAAGATCCCCGTTAGGATTAGTTGGAAAAATAATATGCTGAGAAAATTCATCAACAAATGTTTGATATAATGTATCTGGATGACTATTAACAAGAATGTGAGTGGTAGCTAGGAGAGTTTTGATTCTATCTCTTAATTCAAGATTGATGAGCAAGAAATCATTAATAGAGATACTCATGATGAAGAGACCCTAGAAAGATAGGAGCAATGGAAGAATGAGGATCCTAAGAGCATTCAGATCGAGTTTGGGTTCACCAAAATGATTAAGCTAAAATGTGAATTTATATGCCTAATCTGATTGTTATTGCAGCAATAAAAGAATAAATAAATAATTACAGAAATTAAGCCAAACAAGATAAACAAAAAAAGTATGAAACCCTAAGTACACAAAAGAGGTAAAAATGACTTAGTTGTTTCATAATTAATCCTAGATTGTGCCGAAGTTCTAACTGGATGAACAGAGAGGGAGAAGTGTCGCACAGAACCTCAGAAAAGTTTGTGAGTTGATGATCTACTTGTAATGGGGCACCTAGAGAGGGACATGGGTGCCCATGGGTGCCCTAGGCCTTTTTTTAGGCATACGTGTATTCTAAAATTCTCATAAAACCTCCTCTGAGTGGTCACTAGTTTTTTTCCTTTAGTCGCTATGAGGTCACACAATGATTACTGAAGTTGCTAGAAACCTTCAATGAAATAATGACCTGCAAAACCGTCAAAGAGACATCAAATCCTAAAATATGAAGATGTTGAATGAGGGGTCAGACTGTCCTCAACTGTCACAATGGTGATCTTACAACTGTGCATTGCACTACATCTCAGACCCAATGTAGTTCTATGTGTGGGTGTGCAGAATCATGCCCTAGGTGGCTCTTGTTTCATGTCGCACTTGATAGTGAGAAAATAAGCTAGATGTAAATAAATGTAATAGATGTGTGCATGGAATAGAATGAACTTCTCTCCTATGAAGTGTGTATGCAGAATAACCAACCCTTTTATCCCTTGGATGGTGCTATATGGATGCAATGGAGCTCCTTAGATGGTGATAGCTAATCCTCAGTGTTTGGTCCTTCATTATGATCCCATAACTTTATATTTATATGATTCCCTTGCTTGAATTTCGTAATTAACCCATAAAAGGCCGAATACCAAAAAATATACGATGCTTAAATGGTTAGAAAGGACCCAAAAGATGTGAACAAAGTACACAAGGGTCAGGGGCACCTGGTGATGGTATCTTGGCTGGGTGTTGGTGTCCAGGATGATAAATGTTGGGGTATAAAAAGGAAGATTGAGCAAGTAAGGGTGCAAGACCAAAAGTAGAAAAAAAAAAGCAAAGAAAGGTGGCTAAAGACATGGATTAATTAGTAATTTTTAGGGGTAAAATTGGTTCTTCAGACTCCATTGCCTAAGTGTCTTTTTCCACCTACACTCCTCCTTCATACCTTACTTGAGTTCCTTATAGCCCTAGTTTTTTATTTTTTTCTACACTTAACTTTTGAACTCAAGAACTAACTTGACAAACTAAATAACCATTCCTAGGATACCCATTTAGGCTCTTCTTTTTGTGCACAAAGTTTCCTTCAAATTCACCTTTTTTCAGATTCTAATTAGGTCTTTGTCTTGTTCATCCCACCTAGGAAGTAAATTGTCATGGATAACTCCTATTTCTAGGCTCATCAACACTTATAACCTCCTTCAATAATTTCTAATCACTCCTCAGATGCTATTTATGAGATCTTCTTAAGGCATAAATCCTCAACGAATCTTGATGTGTGCTTAAATGTCAGATGTTTGGTTTTTAACCCTCCTTATCGTAGCTCTCTCGATACTGGGTTTAGCATCCACAAGGCTAAATATCTTCTCAAGTTCTACACCTTCCTTAACTAGGATTCCCTACATGTCTGACATACAATTATTACTCTATGTTCAGCTTATATATTCAAGTGATTGGGGCAATTGAAATGACCTCCAGGGCAAAATCTATGCAAGAAAAACTTACAAAACCTTACCCCAAAATGATTCTCCTTGACCCAGTTGAGTTTTGGGTCTCTAAAACCACTAGTCTATTGCTTGAGTAACCCTATGTTTCAAACTTTGATTTCAAACATTGTAAGACCACTTAATAAATGATTGTACCCAATGTGCTAAATCTTTTGATCTTGACAGTGTGGGATAATTTACTTCCAACAATTGTTAATTCAACTCAAAGCTCCTTACTCTTGCCATGTCACAAAACAGGGTATAACCAAATGTCAAGAGTTCCTTCAATGCATCAATCAATGACTTACTAACTCTTCCTCATTCAGGGTCTTCTGAAATTATGTGCATTATGAGCATACTTTCCTCAAGCATATCTCCTCCCAAGAATATCTCCTCCCCTTTGGGTTAAGTCTCAACTTTTCAAAGCCCACTAATTATTGTATGGACTAAATGTGTAGACTACAGTTTGCTTCCTATAAAGACTAACTCACTGCCAAAGCATTTAAGGATTGACAAAGACAAGAATGACAAATAACTACACTACTAAGCCAATTAATACAATTTAAATGCTGAGTATTCTTACCATAACAATCAATCTTTCTTCTTAGTTGAATGCATCACGATTTGATTTCATGCAATGCAATCCTACCAATGTATCATACACAGACCTGGGTAGCCTATCAAAACTACTAGTTAACAAACTAAGGTTCCTTCTTTCTTCAATATTCTTGGAGCTCCTATTATTTCCATTCCTTGATCATTTGAATTACAACATAAGAAATTAGTTACATGATAACCTGTATAAAATGCCCTCTCATATTCAGTGTACTTAGTCAAATAAGAGCTCTTCACCCACCTTTTTGGTCACTTGAACAAACAATTTGCCTTTCTTTACATCATTTCAATGCCTAGAATGTAGACTATGAACTATGAAGTTCCATATTGTAACCTATTTGACTCTTATTTAAAGACTTCATGAGCTAACATGATAAGAAAGCTTACATACTCATCACAACTTCTGAACTCCTCCTAGAACCACAACTATACACTACACAAACAAGCCAAAAAGGCCTTCAAAATTCAAACTTGCACTTTTTGGAGGGAATATGCAATAATTCAAACTTGTGAATGACTTATATACAAAACTAACAACTCTATATGGACTCCAAATTACCCCCTAGACCTACATACACACTGAAAAAAACAAAATTGTATGTTACAAACCATATTTACATGTTGGGACTAGATGCTCTTACATCATACTCCTAAGGGGAAGATAAATTTTCCCCATGGCTTATGTTTTACAAGCTTGTCTTCTTCTCCTTTCTTTGCTTCCAGTTGATTATGATCTTCTTGAGGTGGATCTTGATTTCATACCATGCCCTTAATGCCTTCATCAACTCCTTCATACTTGTCAAAAGACTCTTTTTCCTTGCATTGATCATATTCTTGAGTAGAGTGGTGGTTCTAGGACTGGTTTTGTTGTTCTCCAACTTGTGCTTGAAAGTATGCACATGTTCTAAATTTATAGGATATTAATATTCATCATACATGACTATTAATCTGTCTATATCATCCTATTTTTGTCCTTTGTGAGTCATATCACTCTCAAGATTGGAATATACCATCTTTTTCTTGAAATGCTCATCTTTTCTTGATTGTCCCTTCATTAACTCAACTGTTACTTGCATATACAACACTTGGAGAGGAATTTGATTGAGAAAGTTGATTTCCATCACTTTGTTTGATCTCTTTTTCCATCTCACACTTACTTTATTCATGATCTTGCACTTTCTTTGCTTCTTGGGTTGTTTTTGCACTTCTTTCAAGACCTTTTTACCATCTTCAAGGTCTGATTGTTGTTTTACTTCACTATGCTTTGTTTGTTGCTCATCTATGCTTAATTTTTTGCTCTTAAGAGCTCATCTTGGTCTTTTCTCCCAATGTGATACGCAAATCCTTATTTTTCTCCTTATTTGCTCACTTTCCTTTGCAAATTTTCTTCAATTTGTCCTTCTCTTTCTATCTTTTTCATTCCTCTCTTCAAATGATTCACATCTTCATTAATCTCACTTGTACCTACACAATCAAATCTCAAAACAATGTTAGATAGAAAAATAGGAGGCTTAAATGCCCCTTCCATCTTTTGCATGACATGTTCTTCCTCTTATTCACCCGAGGCTTATTCATACAACATGTTCACTATATATTTCTCTACCTTAATTTCCTCATAACCTCTATCATCTACATCAACTGATTATTCATCTAATAGACCTTCTTCTAGGTCCACACACACTTCATCATGTGCTTCTTCACTGTTTCTTTCATCTCTCTCTTGTTTCACTACACCATTTTCTTATCTCTTGACCTCCTCTTGCCTTGAGGCCTTATCATTCTCTTCACAAACCTTATTGTCATCCTCTATCGTTGTTGCATGTCTCATTCCTCTCACCTCTTCCTTATATTTCTCTTGAAATTTCTTCTTAAGTGTATTTTTGTGCACCATACCATCCTTGTTATCATAAAGTTGTGGAAACATGTTTAAGGCCTCTTATAAGACCTCTTCATCTCCTTGTTCACTTGTCCTATGCCTCTAACTTGTCATTTTTTGTTGTTCATCCTCTTTGCTCTCAAGGATCTCAAAGGATTCTATTTTCTCAAGCTTTCTTGTTTTCCCACAAAATTGAAATCCTTTTTCATCTTCATACATGCACCATCATCATCCAAATCAACTGTCAAATCATAAATATAAGGTTTAACAACCCTTAGTAATGTCTCTTTGCATGCTTCTTTAGTTCCCATCAAGAATTTATCAGCTGACATCATCATGACCAGTCTTGTTTGTGGATCTTGTTCACCTGTAATGAGTACAAGAGTATGTCTCTCTCCATTTTTCATAATAGTATAAGTGTTATTATTACCATCATGCAATGTTTTTCTATCATACTGCCACAGCCTTCCCAACAACACATGACACACATCCATAGGTACCAAATCACATAAAAATTTGTCTTGATATCTCCCAATCTGAAATTCTATTTGACATTGTTCCCTAACCAAGACATGATGACCTCTTCGCATCCAAGACACTTGATAAGGATTATGGTGCACTGATGTTTTCAGACCCAACTTCTCTACCATCTCATAAGAAACTATATTTTCAGTGCTTCCACTATTTATCATCATATTACAACATTTGCCCTTAGTTTTACACCTAGTTCTGAACAAATTTCTTCTTTGAGTTACATCATGTATTAACTTGTTTGGTTTCAATATAACTCTTTGAATAAAAGAGACTTACCTTCCCTTTGAATAATAGGATCAACATCTTCTTCAACGTTTTTCATTCTTGCATCCATCTCAGGGCATTCATATGCCTCGTGTCCTGCAAATTTCAAACATCTGTAGCACTTTCCTCTTAATTGTACCTTGTTATTTGTCTCATTTCTCTTCATAAGACTCATCTCTGCCCTCATTATTCTTTGTGCTTCCTCTATATCTTCCAACTTGCTCATTAATATCTCCATCATCCTATCCATCTTCTCTTCCAAAGATGGCCTTCTCTCTCCTCTAACATGTAACATCTTGTCTTCTCTTTCCTCTCTTCTGCAATGTATCAAACTTTTTTTCAACTTCTTCAATCTCTTTTCCTGCTTTGATACCAAATGATGTAGAGCCTAATCACTTACACAAATGTCTAGACTATATTAACTTACATGGAGACTGATTGTTGTAGGGTATTCAAGGATTGACAAAGAAAGCAATGATGAAACCAATAATTGCATACCTGAATCAATAAAATATAAAGCTAGTATTCTTACTCACATTAAGCTGTCACCATCAATGAAACTCACAATTTGGTTTCATGTAATGCAATCCTCCCAAAGTAACAAACACATATTTTAGCCTATAACACGTTTAGTTTGCAAACTAAATTCCTTCTTTCTTCAAATCTTGGAGCTTCTTCATTCCCATTCCTTGACCATTCGAATGATAAGACGTTAGTTACATGAGAATGTCTTAAATACATCTTTAAGTCAATGCTTAAATGAATTTGAGATCTTAAGACCCTTAAGACACATATATTTTGCCTTTCTCACATCATTACAAGCCTAACTTAGACTAGAACTTGAAGTTCCCATGACCTAAAGAATGATTATGACTTCTAACTCACAATAAGATTTTTTACAAACTCATCAAAACTCTTGAATGCTCCAAGAACCCCACCTATACACTAAATGCAAGCCAAAATGTCCTCAAAATTCAAATTTGCATTTTTGGAGGGAAAATGCAATATTCAAATTTGTGAAAGACTTGAACAAAACTAACAACACTAAATGACTCCAAATGACCCCCTAGACCTATAAACACATTAAAAACCCAAAATTTGGAGGTTACATACCAACATTGCATGTTTGGAGTGATGTTCCTACATCATAGCACGAGATTTACCAAGAGTCAAAAGAAGGATATAACCTTGCGGGCCCCATAAGCCAAGGTTGTAACACCATATCATGAAAAATAGGAGTTAGAGGTAAATTATAAAGCCATGAATAAGTAAATTACATAGTGATAGAGCATATGGCTGCTATATGATGACCAGGGAAAGGGTCACGTGTTGCATCAAATGAAGATGAAACTATAGTACCAATAATATTGTGAGAGATGTGAGGAGATGTATCAGGAGTATGATGTAACATAGTAGTACCCTCGACGGGTGTAAATGTCTCATAAAGTAACTGAATAAGGGCTGATGTATGAGAAAAAGCATAGTCGCCTTGTAATTGTAACATATAGTCATGCAAATCCCTAACAAGGGTTTCAAATGTATGTAAATCAATAGAGATAGTAACACCCATAGAAATAGTGTGCATAAGTGTATAAAGTGTTATGAGGTCTACAAAAGGAGCCATAAGATGATGTGCATCGATTGGAGACATAACTGCTATAGTGGAACATGGAGGTTGAGTATTAACATGGTCGTGAAACTCAGGAGGTGTATGATCATTAGATGCACATCTAGAATTATTCCAAGTAACTGATTTGAAAGCCATAGTCATGGTGAAATTCTGAAGTGGAATATGAGATGCCCCCAACACCATAGGTACAATAGATTTAGCCATGAGAGGCAAAGTGTGAAAAATAACTAGAGGGACAATATTGAAGGATTGATCCAAATGTCAAGTAATAAAAAGTGTGACAAGAGTAGGTGTCATACTAGACTCAGAAGGGATATCACATTCAAAAGCATATGATTTAAGAAGATCTTGTATAACATGATGAATTTTAGCACACCAATTAGTATGGTGCCCAATCCATCTATTACACTTACAATAAACATTAGCATTGAATTTCTTACTAGGAGGCTTACTAATATCAACATCAAACGGTGAAGGGAGAGATACGAGGTTGCACTCAAGTAAGCGTCTCAACACAATATGCGGAACACAAGGTAAACACTTGAATTGTCATCTAGGTGAAACAACATGAAGAGATGGAGTGTGATCGTTAATGGATGTTTACTGCCATAAAGCATAATACTTGAAAAGGGAAGGTCTCATTTGTAAAGACGATCAGAGCCTCGACGAGAAAACTATAGATCGATAGGTGCTAAGGTGATGTGTGTAGCATGTAACCGAGGTTGTTTGATGACGATGTTGTAGTTAGGATCATTGGGGACAACATAACAAACAATGCCAAATGTCTCAGGGTCAGTAGTGATTAGAATAGTGATAGAACTTAAGACTTTGTGAGGGATATTATTAAATCCTCAAATGCTAAGATTAAAAGGAGAGAGATCCTTGACAAAGCCACCTAAACCACAGATGAAAGAGATGTTGTAAACATTGAGGCCCAATACTTTGTCAATAAGAACACACTTAACCAGAGTCTCATGCACAAAGGCTTAAACGTATAAAGGAGGTCTGTTGTTAACATGACATCGAGGAGTTGCAATAAAATGATCATTAATATTGAAAGATAAATCCTTTTGAAGCATATATTGAACATGCTCAAGGGGTGTACTGAGATGAATCCAAATATTTTGATTTTTTTTTAAGGAGCACATCCTTGCATGTGGGGTTTCACTTTAAATACTCAAGGAATGATATAGTTTGATCATGAGAGGTAGCCATTATTGCACCTAGAAGTAGAATAAGTAGGTCTATAACAAGAATCATACAACAATATAGAAAAATGAACCCTAGGGTAACTAGAGTTGATGCAAAGATTGAGTCTCAAGTTGAGTTCACCAAATGTTTTACACTCTTGTTAACAAAATAGATTAGTGAGTTAAGTACACTAAAAGGAAGTAAATGGAGCTACAAGAGGTTATTTTAATTGATTAATTCCCAAAATTAATTATGCAATATCATAGCAACACATTAATTCTTACACCTAATGTATACAATATACTATCAACTAAAAAACACAAGAGAATAAGTGCACTTAGTTCATTACAAATGGATATGGGAAGTTATGGGTGTGTAGATTGTTGGAATTGGGAGATCTGAACCTGTAATTGTTTCGTCTCTAAAACTATAGTTAGAAAGTGACCTGGTGCAAGGCTGTACAAATCTTTGAGAACCTTCCACACGATTTTATTCTTGTTGTACAATATTGACCTTGTTTTGATTCCTGCTTTGTAACTTTTTGAGAGTGTCGCCTACCTGGAAATGTTTATCATTGTTAAACCCTAATTGTTGGTCATTGCTGTGAAGCCCTTTGAATATTTTGATTAAGATTTTAAACCCTGACCATGGGTAGGAGATCTTATAAAACAAACATTAGTTGGGTTGAAGTGTAATCCTTGCACTACTAATGTCGACACTACTCCGAAGAGGCCTCAAACCACACGTCGTTCTCTACCTAGCATGTGATATTTGAATGAATATGACTAGCTTGGCAACTTGAACCTTTTGACAATGCTTGCACTGAGTTTGACTCTTGCTAGAACTTAATATGAGGATGTTTGAGTGCTTGCAAATGGGGGAATTTGGACTCCTTGACTTGGTAGAGTGCTTCAGACCTATAGTGATTATTGCCCTAATGGTTGTGCACAACCTTTTGCAAGATTTAGGGAGTCTTGGGTGCCTTTAGTGATAGTGTTTGCAATAAGAGTCCATATAATGTTAGCTTTGTAAATGAGGCGAGTTTAACTTGCTTATATAGGGCTTCAATGGTAAATTATCATAGAAAGGCCGACCCAGAGGGATTAAATGATCCAACGAAGAATATTAAATTGAAAGATCATATGTATGATATGTCAATCCAAAACCATACAAGTCGGCCATGGTCAAATTCCACAAGTCGACCAAAATGGACGTTTCTAGACATGGATGGAAAACATGAAAACTGAAGGTTGTATCCTATCAAGTGGAGTTTGTGCATGAATTTTATGCATTTAAATCTCGAAATTTGTCGACATATCAATGTGTACAAATAAGCAAGTTAGACAAGAGACCTCAGGATGTATTGAGCGGAGATAAAAAGAGTGTGTTTGTCTTAACAAGAGTGCATTGTCAAAACCAATAGTGTCAAAGGGTAACATGTCAAATTTGGGTGTACAGTTAGACATGCCTCTTTAGTGCATCTTAGAATTGCTTAAACGATTCTAAAAATGCTCATATTTTACTATCAACATAACTATCACACCTCCTTTGAATACAAGTGCTAGTCTACTCTAATAATAAAAAAGTACATAAAATATTAAAATGATACAATTTAAGTGCTACTCAGTGACTCGCCTTCAACACACCCAAAGAAAAGCGAGCCAAGTGCAATTTTAGGTGTTTACAACCTGAAGTAGTACACCAAATACAAGTGGCATAAAGTTTAAAATATTAGAAAACGAAAGCATATACTAGCAATTGCACAAAGTCTGTTCCCGAAACATTGCCAAATTTTGACGCTTTCCAGCAGAAGTAACTTCAAAGGTGGACGCCTACCTGCAAAGAAATCACAAAGTAATGCGAAGCTGCCCGTCGCTTTTCTTCTTTCATCCCGCCCCTTTTCTCCCCAGTGCATTACATAGAAGTTTACACCAGTCATTCTGTAATCACATATATTCTCTTTTCGCTGAACAGAATGCCAAGAACTATAATCTAAAATGGCTTCTTCTTCAGAGATCGAGGTTGTTACAGAAGCTCAAAAGAATTCGGGAGAAGCTGAAAAATTGAAAATTAATGTTTATGCGGCTGCCACTTACGGCGATGTAGAGACTTTAAAGAGATTAGTGATAGAGGAGGGTTACTGTGTATCGAAGCCCGACGGCAACGGCTATTATGCTCTGCAGTGGGCGGCTTTGAATAACCATGTCGCGGTTGCGAACTTCATAATTGAAGTAAGTAAGAAACGCCATTTTATTTTTTTATTTGGTAAATTCTCATTGATTTGCCAAACTGGCTGGGTTAGGTACTTGACGCAAATTCAATTTCCCATTTGACCCTAGATCTTTTTGTTTATTATTATCATGCTAAAAAAAAGATCCCAAATTGCCTTGCCGTCGTACTTATTTTGCATAGTTCCAATGTCAGCCCTGTTTTTGATCCATTGCTGTTCATTTTAGGTATTCAAAGTTTCAAATTCAGTCGTATGGAATTTATTATGCCTGTTTTTTCTGTAGTAATATCATTTATCTGGAATCAACTGCAGTAATATCATTTATCTGGATATCGTTACGTAATATTATTTATCTGGAATCAACTGTGCTCATATTGAGTCAATTTTCATGATCCACATTTCATGAGTTTTGTTATGCTTTTTTTTGCCCAGTTAGCTGACCGCATACGAATTATTGAAAGTTAGGTAAGTCGATTGACAAAATTTCAAGAAATATTAGCTAAGTTTGAAATCATCTTTTATCGGGAATTTGTTATGCTTGTTTTTCCCAATTGGATGATTTTATATGAATTATTGAATTTAAGATGAGCCGATTGACAACTTTTCAAGAAATATTGCTAAGTTTTTGCTGCAAAACTGATAATAAAATGATTTTTTTACATCCATAGGACAATATTAGTTTATAGGACCACTGAGCCGAACCGGATTTCAATGTAAGTTTGAAGTCCACAAAAAGTTAATCCATGGCAGCAAGATCAAATTCACAGCACTGCAGCTTCCTTCTAGAAGATGGCCCTACTATTGTAAAATTTAATTAAAACTTCCCTTCCTTTTGCAAATGAAAATGGGAAAAAACAAATTATTATTGTTTTTAGGAAATTGGTGTCATTTTATATTTACAAATCCCTTTGAGCGAGTAAGGTGTTCTATGCCACTACAAGCATTAAACCTCCGCCTGACGAAGGCTTTATTAATAACAGAGTCAAATGGAAATTAGTGCATCACTCAAGACCTCGGTTTGATTGTTTGGAATCCATTTATATTTACAGGAAAAATGAATTCTCTTCAATCGATTAACTTTTTACAAAGTATCCAAATATTAAATAACCCGATTCACCATTTTAAATTTTTTCAAAGGAACATTAGTTAGTTTTTATTTTGAAAATGTCAATGGCTGGAGTTTTCTGCGGTGTTTATTCATTTTATCCGAAGTTGACGGGTTCATTATATTTGAAGCTTTTGGGTTCGCCACATTAGATTTGTTTATGCATTTTATTAGAAGTTTCTGGGTTCAACACATTAGCATTTATTTATTCATTTTATTAGAATTTTTTTAGGTTCACCAAATTAGGATTTGTTTATTCATTTTATTGGAAGTTCCTAGGCTAGCCACCTTAAGGATTTGTAATTATCAATTTATCGAGTCCAGTTTTCTGGCTTTATCTTCAGAAGAGATACACTTACATACATTCCAATAAATTCGAATACATTCAAGCTATTAAGGTAATTAACGAGGTCACAGACAATGAAACAGTGAAGCCAGTCAAATTTTGTCTGAGTTCAACATATTTTAGTTTCTTGGAGTTGATTTATGAACAAACAGAAGTTATTGTTATGGGCTTCCCCATCGTAGCTAATTTATTTATGGAGAGATTTGAGAATACTATAGACTCCTTCCATTTTAAAACCTAAATGGCGGTGTCGGTGTGTAGACCTCATTGACGTCCTGCTCTCATGTAGAGACACTCTATATGCATTCGTAGACCAATTCAATGTGCTATCAGAATACATGTAATTCACAGTAGAGTTGAAGAAGAGAGAAGACTTTCATTCTTGGATGTTATAATCATAATAAATGAAGATGGATCACTTTCACGGCAAGTCTATAGAAAGAAGATACACACAGATCTATAGGTAAAAGCTGATTTGCACCACCGCATATCCCAAAAGGCTGGGGTTTTCAATATGCCATTCACCAGACATCAATAGTCTTGGATTTGGATCACATGTGATCAGAGGAGAAACATCTTATCAAGGTCTTAAAAAGGAATGGTTACAAGAAATGATAAATATAAAGACTGTAAAAAAGGGCAAAACAAGGACCTCATACAAGATACTCCATTCAAACTAATTAACAAGCCACATGTGTTCTCTTGCCATACATTCAAGGTATTATCGATAATATGGCAAGGATGGTAAAAAGAAATGGCATAAAAACCCGCGTCAGTTCAGTTAACACCCTTAGTAACAAGTTTGAGAACCCAAATGATCGCCTAGTCTAGAGACTAAAGAAAGTTGTTCACCTAATCGCTTGTTCTTGAGGTAGAACATACATTATGGAAACCCGGTTGTTCGTTCTATAATAGGATCAAGGGACACCATGCGGATATATGATGTTGCAGGGTCAACAAATTGGCTTTGGCCAAAAACGAGGATCAAACTAAACACTTTCTCTGCATCGAGAAAACCAAATTCTTTCCATGAAAAATTGTTTCACAGCAAGACGAATTAGAGGAGTTGTTGAAATTGAGAAACACTAACAATTTGAACGGGGATAATGGTTGAAAGCCAAGTCAAGCTTGAAAACCTTCATTACACCGATTGAGAAAACCCTAAGCATCTCCATCTTGCATTCTACCCCCCGTGCCTCCAATTTCTTGTTTTTAGTTAGTTAGATGATTAGTTAGTCAATTAATTAATTAATAAATAAATTCCTTCAGTAGTGGATGAATGAGTTAATTAATTATTAATTTACTCAATTACTTAACTGGAAGTCGGTCTAATTAGTCATTAATATGCTCTAATTCTTCTTCCTAATTGATTGATTAATGAAGGTTTTAAATAACCCAATTAATTAATTGAATAATGAGTGTTGTGTATTAATTATATGGTTTATGACGATAAAGAAAATTCTTGTTTTATTACCCTTCTTTTGTCTTTGTTGCGGCCATGGCATATTTAGGATACACTTGTTTACTCTCTTCCTCTCCAAGAAAATGCTTCTTTCCACGAGGTCAAGTCCAATAGTGTGACTGTAATATTCGTTTTAAAAGCATTTATGCAGATGTTTCCAAAAAAGCTCTACAATTATATATAGTTTTTTAAACAGAAATTATTCGAATATTATCCCTTTGCATCAATGGTATATATTTTTTAATTTTAATGAAGATTATAACATGCCTCGAAGAATTCGTCAATATTATCCCATCATCTTTGTCTAAATCATTAGGATGTTTTTTTGCATTTCGAGAGACAGTTTGACGCAAATATGATGTTCGGAATAATGCTAATGCTCCACCAGTGCTGACTTTTCCAATATACTTTGTGATAATGTATTTCAACTTCAAATGTTCCTTGACCCTAAATGGAATAAATCTCTTTATTTCCCATATTTAGCAATGTGATAATTCTTGTTACCATGGGAAATTTTGGTGTGGGCTTTCACTTTTTTTTTTCCATAATTATTTACTTTTAGTTTATTGAGAAAAAAAAATCCTCATAAGAGGAGTACAAACAGGACCGATCCTCAAGATCCAAGGCTTACTCAACTACATCCACTAGCCCACTCACAGACTCACATACCAAGACATCCATAGTAGACATCCATACAAGACAGCAATTTATCATCAAGGCAGCTTTTCTGCTTCACTTAGATGGATACTAGAACTCCTCTCAAAAGACCAAGATTTATTCTTCCCCCTTACTGCATCCTCTGCTTGTTTGACTGCCAAAACTTCTTGGCTTTTCTTCCATTGTTTGTTATGGCATACCCAATGATGGACATGCTTCTTCATATCTGAATCCTGATATGTCCTCAGCCATGTTCAGAGTATTAGTATTCAGGCTTTCTAAGTCATAACGACTCATTTTGATCGCCTCCAGCAACTCAGACTGTTTCATCAACTCTTTTCTACCATCACATTTCTTCTTGCAGAGTTAAAAGATATGATTGATCGCACTTCAACATGTTGTATTAGGCCCTGTGTGTGTCAGTTCGAGTCTCCATGAAGCATGGAATCTCTTTGCGGTTGGCCATAGTCTCCTGGTTGGCTTGAACTTGAAGCAGCTTATTTATATTGGGCAGCATGCGATTCTGGCTTTGAGCAAGAATATGATTCTGGCCGGTAACGGCACACAACTCCATTAAACTCTTCTTCATTTCTTCAAAGAAAGTAATGCTTCTGGTTTCTTGCATAAAATTCCTAGCTTCTGGATTGCTTTTGTTCCTTTTATCTGGCATTGCTTTGGAAGATAATCTTTTCTCCCATTGTTTCATGGGTGGAACTGGACTCGCTCCTCCATGATCCAGAGTATCTTCCTTCTTCGTCCTCTTCTTCAGAATACTGGGTTTTTTTACTGGGACATTTTTGTTTGCCCCTCCTTTTCTTTTCATACTAATTGTTGTATTTTTTTGCTTCTCTCCCCCATTGATCTCTTCATTCTTCTTATGGTTTTCCTCTCTGGTTGCTTCACTTTCAATCCTTCATTCCTAGAAGTTGGTACACTTTAAGCGGGTGTCTCCCTTCACCATGACGTTGCTGCTCATGAGAATGTCTTTGCTCATTACCCGTCTTGTTCCTCTCAACCTCTTCATCTCTCTTATTGGCCTCTTTGTGGATAGTGGCGTCCTTTGCTATGTTGCACATTATCATCACCAAATGGGTTGGTATGATCCCATCACTTCTACTGCTGCTCATTACCAGCCTGAGCTTGAGGATTTCCTCTTCTTGCTTTTGTATTCTCATTAATTTCATTGCCTGGAGCATTGTTATTATAACGCCTATGTCTCTCATTTCTATTTTGTCTTTCAATGGTGGTGTCAATGTGGGTGCTTCTGTTGGAGATGTGGCATGGGAGGTTGCTGAGGGTGAAGTTCAGGTCGAAGAGAAAGAAGAATCTCAAAAAAAAAATCATATTGGCACTGTTGGGCAGGTGGAATTTACTAGCCAGTGATGGGGGTGTAGCAAAATGTGACTCGATAGAGGGTGCAACAGGCCAATAGATGTCTGGGCATTTACTTTTCCTATTGACCAATGTTTCACCAAAACTTTAAAAAGTCTATTATTGTGAAGAGTTTTTCATGGGATTTTTAAATTAGATTAGCCAGCTAACATTTTCTAAGCAACATTAGTCTAGTTTTTACTTTGAAAAAGAAAAAGAATCTGAAAATCTTACTATTGTCATGAGACCAGGGGATCTTTGAGATGAGACAAAATACATGGAAAAGATAGGTCAGAAGATTTATACTCTTCTCTAGAGCTTTGTAAGATAATACGGAAGAAATCGTTGTTTCAAAGTCACATCTAGCAAACCATTTCTTTCCTTCCTATAAGGCTATACCTATAAGTAAACTTTTCCTATAATCTAATAGCTCATTCAGCTAAGTTTCAAATTATTTGGTGTGAACATAAAGGAAAGTGTTCAAACTACACTGCTGGAGATTCTGTATTCCTCGCTTAATCCCGATTTGTTGAAATCTGAAGCATTTACGTAAAGTATAAAGGTCATCTTCAACTGCCTGTGCATAGATTGAAGGGAATTACGATTTTCATAATGCAGTTTCTTCCATCTTCCTGAGTCCTGACTCAATCGCTATATTATACAAATTTGTCCTGATTCTAGATATTGGCCGTCTCTTAGCAACTGCAACATGGTCCAATAAACATGCTTGTTCCTGATAAGTAATCATAGGGTTAATTTCTCTGCAGCAGAAATCCTTTTTTTTCTTTTGGGTGTAGATCACTCCAGTTTGAACTAAGTCTCTTATAAAGATCCCCATGTTTGTAATTGATCTAGGCCTTTTAAAGACTTTATACCACCTTTATTGTCTATTGCTATTATTTCCTTCCACAATAACTGTGTTTGCGCTCTCTTTTGGCTTTTCATATGTACCTAACGAAGTGACATAGTGTTTCTGCCTCTATGTCTAACTATTGGGCTCTCCAAAATTTAATTGTGAAAGTTGTTACATTCATCAAAATGTAATAAAATTCTTAGATTCTCCAATAATTAATTAGTAAAGGTAATGATTTACAAAAATTGAATGGTAAAGTCCATGTATTTCAGTGATATTGGTTTATAATACACGTGCTTTTTATTATTTCCATATGGAAAGATTTACTCTTTTAAGATTTTTAAAATTGTTCCATTTTTTTTTGTCCCCACTTTGAGCCAATCTTGACTTTGTATTATCTCATTTATCCTTTGTTTTTATGAAATGTATTCTGTATTTGAGATTGAACCCTTCCTCTACTGAGTGGAATTGTGCTGATACTCTTGTTGTAATATGGTTTGCTCAGCATGGTGGGGATGTAAATGCAACTGATAACGGTGGTCAAACCCCTTTGCACTGGGCTGCAGTCCGAGGTAGTGTTGAGGTTGCAGATATTTTAGTCCAGAATGGTGCCAGGGTAGAGGCAGCAGATTGCAATGGTTATCGGGTAATTTCTAGCGTTGGTTAGATTAAATTATTTTCTTGCAGATTAGATGTAAATCTTGGGTTCGTTAGGGTAAATAGTTTTTTTTGCAGACCATTTTTAGATATATTTCGTAAAATTCCTCAAAGTACATGGCACACCACTTATAGAATAGTCCTGAAAGCAGAGTTTTTTTCAGTACATGACAGACTTCTTGTAGAATAGTTCTGAAAACACAGAATTTATTCAGTCATAGGGTAGCTTCACATTTTTCAGACAATTGCATGCATATAGTCCCAGATTGATATCATTTTTTTTTAACAATCCAGCCAAATTTCTTTGAGTTGTCTGTTATTGAAATATAAATATCAAAAGACTCATTTTATGTTGAAGTTTGGTCCCCCTGTTTTAAACAAAATTTACTACAAAGCAAGATGTAAAGCGGACAGGTGTTCAGCAAAAATGAAACAAATATCAACTAATCAGCAGCAGCATGTGCCTGTTAGTTTGATTTGTTCTTGACAGAATTGGGTTGTGATAGGTGTACAAAGATATGTTTTACTGATAGGCATTATATTAGGGAATTCCTCCCAGAGGCTTGTCATACATGGGAAGTGTCTAACACTGCTAAAACTGTTCAATGCCACCTCAGTAAGGACAGCTGTATGTTTCTGGAGAAACTGATTCTGAACCAGCATTCCTGCACAAAGACAGGAGGAATTGGAACTTTCTTTTGGTTTGTTTTAGGAATGTGCCTGATGCATATGTTTACTGCATTTAAATATTAATGAAAAAATTTCAGCATTAAACTTGCATGCGGTGTCTCAGATCATATGAATTTGTTCTTGGTGTTGTCAGGTCATTGTAAACAGCATATTGTGAGAATATATAATGACAATAACTTTTGTTAGACAATCATCTTAATCCCCCAATATAGTTTGTTGGGTTAATCTTATTTCTGTCGAATGTAAATTATATTATTTTTTAAATTGAGTTTTCAACATGTAAGACTTCCACTGGCCAGTATCTACTTCCTTTTCCCAATCGGTATTGAATGTGCAGAAACACGGGGACTCTGTTATTTTTTTTTGACTCCGTGGATGCCTTTTATTTTATATGCAGATGAATTTAATAGCAACTGCAACATAAAGGATTTACAATGCAATAGGAGCATGTAATATCTGTGCATTTTATATTCATATCCCCTGCAGTTTGTCAGCCAAGCCAAGCTGGTAGTTAGGCAAATGCGTTACCAGAAGAAAACAGAAAAGAAATGAGAGGGGCAAATCTGCACTGTCCTGAATGGATGTAGCAGCAAGTATTTATTATGAGAGTTGGTGGTTCCACCAGTTAGTGGTTAGAGGCAGGTAAAACTGCATAACCGATCAGAAAGCTATATATATTCAACAAAATGATTATTTTTGTAGTGCATGTATAAGTTGCAACAAAAGAATAAACAATCAATCTTCTTGTAGTATTCTCAACATTGCATTTTTCCACAGATTATGCTGATAATTGTTTAATATATTTGTTCTTTTTACTTTGTTAATTGTATTTTGGAAAATGGTCATTTGCCCATGGGTATTCTATGGGGGTGTTCCTCACTTTCTTTCCTGTTGTTTCTCATGAGGAATTTTTTTGTTCTTTTCCAGCACAATCCCTTCTTTCCAAGTGCAACAAATATTTACCGTCATTCTTATTAGGAGAAACACATGTCTAACTGTACTTTTATTGTTTGCTGCAGCATTTTGCCTGGTGGAAGGCCCACATAAATTTGGAATTGACTCTCGTTGTTCTTTTCCAGTACGATCCCCATTTTCCAAGCGTGACAAATATTTACTGTTATTCTTATTAGGAGAAACATGTGTCTAACTGCACTTCTATTGTTTGGTGCAGTGTTTTGCCTAGTAGAAGGCCCATGTAGATTTGGACCTTTTGTGGTCATTTAGATGAATGTTTTTATAGGCACTTTCAGTATTAGCTATATCTGACTCCCCAAAAAGTCGCTGGTCATTTGCCTAATATCCCAAATTATGTGTCACACCATTGAACCCAATATTCCACAACATTCCTATTACAAATCCATATTACTCAACCAGACAGTGTCTGTTCACATGATTCTACACTCTTGTAAGCATTTAGGGTCTATTAATACTTTAAGATATGGTATAAGCCTCTTTTTCAACCTTCTTTTTGATGAATCGGATCGCTTGCACAAGTTCTTGTATTGATTATTTTGCACACAATGGTAAAAATTAATCAAAGTGTGTCCTAATTCAGATTATTAAATAAATACAGTAAATACAATAATGTGAACCTGAGTTAGTGTTTGATAACTTCTACAGAGATAAAATTAAAATAGAGACATAAAGCTAGACAATGCACAATGGAAAGATCCAACCTGATTTTTCCTGAAGGAGGAATGTATAATGACCACAAGGACTTGGAACCAGCTTAGGGAAGTTTTGTCAAGCTCTTTGGCAAAGGAGACAATCTGGAACAAACTTAGGACACTGTCGGTGGGGGATGACATTATCGTCTAACACCAGTGTCTGGGAATGTCTTTCAGCTCTGCTTGTTTGCCTGTATTTGAGATCTTGATTTAGGGTACTTGGACATTGCGATTTGATGCGACGAATCAGGAGGGTTAACTCCTTTGTTTCAACCCTAACAATGCAATCAAACAACAATGCACCATAAAATTTTCTAGGAGCTGTTGGGTCGGACTGACCTCAACACTGCCTCAATGCAGGTGACCACTGCATTATGTACTACCAATACTCCCGAGGGGGGATCAAGCCAAACATAGTTCTCCCACGTCTCATGTGAATGTGCGACTATATGAATAATATACAATCTAGAATGATCTTTCCTTTGATCTTTGATGCTTGGCACGATGCAACTTTGGCCATTTGTCTTTAGATTTTAGCTCAGCGGACTGCTCTAGGGCTGTTCTTTAAAGATTTGAGATGTGTATATGCCTTTTATAAAGTGATCTCTAAGGTGTGTGGATGTGAAAAGATGATAATGACTTATGTGGTCATTTGTATAGATAGCCGACTTCTCATTTATTTTCCACCACAATGAAAATGCCTATGTTTGAAAACTAGTTATTACCTGTGGTAGGATACTACTGTTGGAGGACATTGCTGGTGGACGGTATTGTCCTGAGGCAACAAACATGATTATGTGAAATAGAGATTGTCTGTGTAAGGTTTCTAAGGTTCTCCTGGATAGACTGAGGTGAGCTTGAGTAAGTATAATTGGCAGATAGAGGTGGCTAAGATGATGTATGGGTAAGCAAATAGGAGGAAATTGTGCTGAAGAGTTAAATATATTTTAGTTGCCCAAGTGTGCGAAAGAGTGCCAAAACTATTGTTGCCAAGTGTCATACCCAATTATAAGACAGGATGTTACATTTTTATTTAATTATGTTGATAAGCCATTGGCAGAGGGGGCGGAATGTAACTGGCGAGTTTTTCACTTTTATGTTTGACCTTAAATTTGACATCCATTTGATTGTCATTTAGAAGTTTTTTTCTTTTGCTTGGAAAATTCAATTGAAAAATCGTAATATCTTAGCCAAATGATGCAGTGTGGAGTCCTTTTTTTTCTTGGCGATGTTTTTTCAAGCTGACATAGTGGTGTAGCTAGATGGATGCCATTCGTCACCAGTGAGTGGGAAATTGGTGGAGAAGGTAATGAAGTATTAATCAATGTGGTATATGAAAATTCCAAGATAAGAACCTCTAGGTTGATATCCTGCGGCATATTTCAGATAAATGTATTTAAGATATAAGTAATAGTTACTACCAGCCATGGTTTTAGTTTTGGTATACATGGCTTTTAATATATTAATGTGTTGGTCTTTATAAAAAAAAGTTGGTTATTGTTTTCTCTTTCATCGCTTTTGCATGTTCCATTGTACCATGTACGAAATGGTAGGGTGTGTGATGCTCCATTAAAAATTTATTTAAAGCTTTGGATAAAATAAGTTCTCGGTTGTATATATTGTTAATACAAACATTTGTTTCTTTTTGAAGGGAGGCAATGAACTGTGAAAAATATTTTAATGAGCAGATATGCAAAAAACACACATGCACTCAGTACTTTGAAGATGCACATAGTGGGGAATAAGTATAGAGATTACTGAAACATAAACACATAGACACACAAAACAGGGACGCATACATGAGTGACATGCATCTGTGGGCACAACAGCACATCACACTTTGTTCTTGTAAGCACAAATTTAAGTATCAAAAAAATAATTCCCGTTTATCAACACCTAATGATCTTTGGGCAACCAAGTAAGTTTGCAGAGCCCAGAATTGAGAAAGCAAACAAAATTTAACTTTTGCAGTTTCTCTTTATCAACCAGGTTGTTCATGGATCCATAATTAACAATCCTGTTACACACTTTTCTTGATATTATCTGGTTCAGAAAACAGGCTTTCTCCAATCCAACTCCTTGATTTCCTGATTTTTCGCTACCATATTATTTGTTAATCACCCTTCGCTGGTAAATTTTTCATTTTTTTTCCTCAAGTTTTGTTAATGAGCCTTGCTATGATCGAGTTCTTATCTTTTTGTAAGTTTGTTCTGATTTACAACATGATAAACTGCTTTGTATAATCATGAATTGACAATTGTTTGTCTGAAGATTTGAAATTTCTTATGGAAAATTGGATGACAATCTGTGGACAAGAATTTAGCCTGCAAATCTTTTACCATTTTCAGCCAACTCGTGATCTTGCCTTCTCCCTTGAATTGGTTCTTTTGTAAAAGAACCCACCATAAGGCTGTGTGAGCTTTGTTCTTTTCCTTTTCATCCTCTGCTAATTCCTCTGTATCAATGAACTGTTATGGTTCTTGTATCTGTTAAGCAAGGACTTCAAGGTTCAAATTCTCTTGAAACTTACATGTTTCAAATTTCCTCCTTGACATCTGTTTGGCCAGAAAGGGGTCAAATCTGTTGACTTTGTCTTGCCCTTAAACAATAGATGATGTGCTGTTCAGATGTGAACAAGTGAAAATTCTCAACAGAGAAAGAAACACATAAGTAAATAAATGCAAACCTTTGCAAGCAACTCCTTGTCACCTCATATTGGATCAAACTGAAGAGTGGGGTCAAGTGACATTTTTGTTGAATCCTTTACGAAGTTAAATCTTTTGATTTGTGGCTGCTCCAAAATGCTCCAAATGGAAGTATGCTAAGCTACGAGCAGTGCAAATTGAATGACTGAATGATTGGGTGATCAAATGGACAGCATAACGGTATGCAAGACTGATTTCCAATGGTAATTTGGCAAAGTAATAGTGCAAATATCTTAAGATTCCAATGATGATTTGAGAATAATGAAGCTTCTTATTTATAGATGAAGGAGAAGCCATGCATTGAAGAAGGTGGAATTGACTGAGTTGGAGGCTATTAATTTCATTTTCCTTATTTAGCATGGTTGATTCATTCTTGTGCAGTTGGCCTTTTGAATGAGAAATAAAGGGGTTTTTGAATTACTTTAAAGTGTACGTGCATATTTGCTTCCATATTTTTAGTATTCTAGAACTTGATTTGAGCCACCTCACCAAAGTGGGTGCTCAAGTGGCATTGCTTAGTCAACTCAAGTGAAGTGACCGATGAGTGGAAAACGAGGATATTTAATTTGTTTTATTTATTTAAATAGCTAATTAAATTAGTTAAAGGGGTGTATAGTGTATAATGAGTGTAATAGAATTGATTAATTAACTCTCAAAGTGGGATATGGATGAATAATAGATTTAATATTATTTTTGGACATTGTGCAGATGGTAGAACTGATGAAGGGGGTCATTTTAATGACCAAGATGAATGAAAACGTTGGTTACGACGATATAGTGAAATGACATAAAATGTCGTTAAATAGCGGAAAAGAGTGGAATGTGTCGAATGGTGTTGAAAATGGTCGTATGATGATTGTGCAACGATTATGGGACGATATGGGCATTTTTAGAGGTTGTGTAATGGGTATTTTTAGGGTGTCTACATTTACCCCTTTTTAAAGTGTTATTATGAAGTAATAACATTGTAAAGATAGTAGACGCATGTAAATTAGTGAACAAATGATAAATGAGTGATTTGGATTGCCTGATTTGCCCCAATAAAGCATTTGGATGTCCCAGTGGATCTAGATTGTGTCAAGAGAGTGCCCCCTCGAGCGGATGGGTGATGTGAGAAGGCGGTGGTTAACCGCTTGATAGGAGGAATAAGAGATTGCCGCATGAGAGACAAGCAAAATGGGCTCGAAAAATAAGAAATGGAGAAACAAAGGCCAAAATTAGGGTTTTGGGACGTGAGTTAGGGTTGGAAGAAGGGTTAAATAGATGATGATTTTGATTGTCTTGTTTATTTGCACATTGTTATTTTGTCATTGGTGTGTGTCGTTTTATTCATGATTTGATATGTTGTTGAGTTGATTATGGTAGATGATATATGATAGACATGATGATTATTGTTTTTTTTGTTGATTTGATATCAATTTTGATGAAATGATGATGGGAATGACCTTGCTCGTAACTTTAGCTTCCATTTAAATTTTGTAACTTAGAGCAGCCTGCTTTGCTTTTCCACAATATGGTTTGCACCATGATTATTAAAGAACCATGACGAGTAACCCATAATGTGCGTAAACAAACACACAACAAATAGAAAATAAAAAACAAACCCAATATACACAGTAAATGTATGCACCATAACTACAAATGAACCAAGATGACAAACAATAAACTTGTAATTGGTGAACAACTAATAGCTCAAAAAAATGACAATGGAACACAACTTTACATGAAGACATTTAACTCTATCCCTAATGTGTTCCATAGTGATGATTGATTGATTTGTTTTGCCCCCAAGCAAGGATGCATGCAAGGGGTAAAATGATTCGGGATTGATTGGGTCATTGCCCCCAAACAAAGATACATGCTAGGGAGAAAATGAGAGCCGAGATTGCCCCTAAGCGAGGGTACACCTAAGGGATTTGTATTAGGATGTTTTGATGTTTGTAGGATATTTGGAACGGACACCAAGATAGGAGTCAATGTATTGATTTTTGGTTTTTGCAAATGTTTAAATTTTTGGATGGTTTTTTCAAATTTTTTTATAGATTTTTGATTGGTTGTATATGTTTTTGGTATATTTTGAATATTTGTTATTTTTTATTTTTGGCTAGGTATCGATGTGAGGGACCTAGTTGTGATAGTAAGCATGAGAAGTGAAAGTGACCATGGACTCATTTCGAACTCACGTAAGAACTAAGAATCTTATTGAGATTTAGAGATGGATAGAGCGAAGATGGATGATACAATAGATGGTAAATGTCCTAACTATTTAAAACATATGACTAGTAGAAGACATCAGAGGTGATAGGATATGATAGACAAAATGAGATATGGAAACATACATGTGTTAAATGTTGCACTTTGGGAACTCATTTACAAACAATATTAAAGATTTCATTCCATTGGTAGAATGTATTGTAGATGATATAATGATAGGGTGTCTTACTCCACCCTTAACTCCACGCAACTGGTAAGATGCGAGGGCTCAACACTGAGAGCCAAGAAAGACATGAGACACATGAGATAGTGATGCACAAATGAAAATGATGGATGCAAAGATAGGAGGTTTAACAACAATCCATTTGGGAAATTGTGACTCATCTCCAATTAGGATTACCCAACCGACTCCAAGATGATTTTCACTTTATAGGTCTTTGACTAGACTTAGACCCGCAAGTGGCCTGCTGATTGGCAAGATCTAGTTTTAAGGAATGGTTGTCTCTCCAAATATGGGCATTTAAATTGTTTCTTTCGGAATTTTGATATGATTAAACACCTTTTATTCATATTGGCTTAAGGCTTTCTTTCTCTTGTTTTTTGAAATGACCCCCTATGTCTTGCCCATGCTACCAATAAGAAGCAAGGGCTCATCACCAAAGACAAAACGTAGGCGAGTAAGGGCACCTTTCTCTTTTTCTAGCCGCATGCTACTAGTAAGAAGCGTGGGCTCATCACCAAAGATAGGGAAGAATGAAAGGTGTAATTATTTGCAATATGCACCTATATATATGTATTCTATTTGTGATGTATTTTGCCTTACTTTTGCATTGTGCTTTTTGGGAAGGAATCTTTGCCTCAAAATCTCAGCCCCATGCGACTAGTAGGTCTCAAGGGCTCATCACCTAAGACTGAGATGGGTGGTCAAAAGATCCGGGTGAAGAATTTAGAGCTTTATTGTTAAGGAGAGAACTTCTTTGAAAGGAGGATTTGCCATCGGGAAGTTGTTAGACAAGACCATAGGTGAAAATATCCAAAATGGGAGAAACCACAAGAGGATGTGATGCACAATACCTAATAGGAGTGACATTAACTCTTGTTTTATGATTGGGATCGACGACTTGAAATAAATAATTGAAGAGTGTGAAGAATCGTGAAGATGCTATGATTGGGATATCTGCCAATGTATGAAACATTTAGAATTGTTTTTTAGATAAGTAGGTCCGTAGTACATTTTAAACAAAACAACAATACAAATGACACAAAGGGTGGAAACACAATAAGGACAATGTGGAAATGTAATTCTACTTTATGTAGAAATGTTTTAGGTGGAGCGAGTTGCCATATATTTAATTGGTTTGGCATCATGAGATGAACCACAAGATGATGCACAACTAGAGCAGGATCCAATCCCGACATATTGTACGTCCATGCAAACACATCTTAAAACTCTATAAGCAGTGCGGTAAACACTTCTATTTCCTTTGTTGTTAGACTAGTGGTAAGCTTTAGGGTTTTAGGATGTTCGTTCGTACCAATATTGATGTTGATGGTTTCCTCTACCAACATTTTAGATGTGTCCTTGTTTGTGAAGGATGTTGGATGCGTCCTTGATGCAGATCTTCTCTTGTTTATGTTTGAGATTCCCCTCCCGCTAATGCCTCAAACAATTTTTCACTAGGGGATGCATCCTTTTTATTTTTCTATTTTTGCTTCTCGAATAGCGCCTCGGTGAGGTTTTCACTATGGGAGACTTTTGCCTTTTTTTTCTTTTTTTCTTTTTTGATTTTGGTGGACTAGGGTTCTTAAGCTCTTTGCCGAAGTAGGCTGTAACATCTAGATTAATATTGAATCCCTTCTTGTGATCAGAAGGGGGTATGTTATCCCGAGTTCCGAGAAACTTCTCGATGGCCTCGTCGTTTTGGAAGAGGTCCATGGAGACATGATTTGATTGGTTTCGATTGATAAGGGTAGGGTAGACAATGTCAAATGTGATGATTCGAATGGAAAGTTGGTAAAAAAGGATTGTATCATGTTGGCAAAATAATTTGTCGTGTTGTGAATTATTTAGTTTTCACCAACAGTGTGGGGCTAAGCCCCTCCTTGTGTATGGGAAGGCTCACATTATTGAATGTAAACTACTTAAATCTGTGGGGTGGCCAATAGGCCGGGGATCACACAAGAACACTCCACTGAACTTGTGGCAAATGCTTGTACCAGGTACAAGGGAAGAATTTGCAGCGAAGAGAAGTAAAGGGAAGTTGGGGAAAGAAGGAGAGAGAGGGTTATTGTTGTGAGTAGGCACTAGCAGAGTTCACATACAATAACCAGAGTAAGCCCACATCCAATTAAAAGAACACAACAATGCAAACTATGATAAGACATAACAAATCATAGACACAGAGTTCCACTGATTCATTTATCAAAGGCATAGACATCTTTGTTGGTTTTACAAGATTATCATATATGCAAAGTTGGAAAGAGAGAGTAAAGGAACATAAGACAAGAAGTCGAAGAATTGCAACATTTATTGCTTGATGTAGAAGTGGTAACCTCAACAACATACATTCAATCAACAATTGCCAACCCCTTGGAATGGAGAAGCCATTCCAATTTATAGCATTACAATTTGTCCTTTCATCTCCCCCCACATGACCTTTCACCTATCCTCATCACTTGTGACCTTTCATATTTCTAGGAAGTGAGTCTTTTTTTTTTTTTGGAAAAAGGACTTACAATGTTTAACTAAGGGTTACTTAAGTGAATATGACGAAATAGCAAAAAGTACATTCTTAATGATAAATTAGAACATGGAGAGAGAAGAAGGGAGAGAGAGAGAAGGGTTGACTGATTTGATGAAGAGAAGCTTTGTTGTGAGAGAATTTGTTGATTCATGATCCTTGAGGGAGAGTTTTTGGAACGGGTTCCTGTCCTTTGAATTTTTTACTAAATTGAGCCATCGCAGGTGCCACCTTATCTGCTTCAAGAATGCAAACGCAACTCAACACCTTGATCCATGTCTTTGGAACATCACTGATATCCTTGCACCGATTAGACCATTCTTCGTGATCTCTTGCAATGTTGGAAATAGATCCTCTGATGTTGGCAAGGGACTCTAAGGTATCTTCATTGAAGAAAGAGGGTCACCTGCCTCTTTCTTGACCAACTCCTAGAGGGAAACAACGAGTTCTTCTAATGACGAATTCTCAGTGAGTGGAGGGAACTCAAGTCTCTGAACACAGGTGCAGACCTCATTCTAAATCTCAAAAGCATCTTGTCCTATAGAGTCAAGTTCGGAGATGGCCTCTTCTATAATACTATATCTAGCATTCATGATGCGGATTCAAACTGGGGACAAATTGTCAGCAGCTGATGTGAACACATTTTTACTCACGAGGGTGTGAGAGTCGAGGGATCTCATCTCGGACACAAGTGGGAGCAGCTCATCCAAGTGAATGTTCTCTTTTTCAGTCCCCTCCCTTGCTTTCTTCACCTCCGACAAAGTGGTGAGAATATACTTGACCAGAGAGAGAACCTCTGGTAACAATGTCTTCCCTTTTTTGATGATCTTCTCGATCCATCTCTCGTTAGCCTTCCCTTGCATCATATAACTTTGTGCTTTCTTGATCACATCAGGGTCAAAACTACTGATTGGAGGAATGTTTTCCATAGGAAGAGGAGATGTTGAATTGGGCTCTAAGAAAGGTTGAATGTAAGCACTGAGAGTTTTCACATGTTCCTCCAATTGCTCAATTGTTTGTTTGTATTCTTCATTTTGAGCAAGTAGGCGGGTAGAGGATTCCTTGAACAAATGAGAGTCACCCTCATGCGAAGCTTGATCCAATGAGATACGAGTCAATTTATAGTTCGATGGAGTCATCTCCTCAACAGGCTTTACATTCTTCGACCGAGCAACTTCTGCATATTGGTTTCCTGAGGCACCACTGAAGAAGCAGAAGTTGTCTAGGCTTTCCTCCTCCGCTTGGATTTCAAGGTTCTTGTGTTATCTCCAAGGTTAGGCATTGCAGCTTGTTGTGTTGTTCTTGGATCACTTTTGAGCAATTCTTGAATCCATAGGAAAGGCTCTTCAGGAGTAGACATGATATTGGTCACGGGAGCACTTTCAGGAGCTTGATGCAGTATCACATCTTGTTCATTGTGGGAAAGCTCCGCCATTGGGGAAGACATACTTGGATGCTCTTGAAGAGGAGGTTGCGATGGATCTCTCTTGCTTGATTCAAGGGGCTCTTGACTCTTTTCAAATTCTTTCCAACTGAACAATGTCCCTGACTTTCACTTGTTGCGCCTTGATATGCTCTGTCTTGCTCCTTGACACAATTGTGATCAAAATGATGCTTCAGGATCCTTGTGGAGGGTGGATTTTCTTGTTTGAGCTATGAGACAACTTTACAACTATGTGAGGATGACAAAAAGCAACGAGATGAGTGAAAACGGAGCCAACAACTTTCTGCATTGAAAACTAAAACTTTCTCTTTTTGGCAGGTGGGACCAGAAGTTGCTATTTTGGGAATTTTTGCTTTTTTGCTCAAATTTGGTCTTCTAAAGCTCCTAACACACTTAGATTACCTCCATTGATGATACTTTGACATTTATAGGAAGTTTCCATTTTTAGCAAGTTGCTTTTCAGAACTTGCTATTTTGGGAAAATTGTCTATTTTGCCTTGCTCGTTTTGCATTGTTTTTGAATGTTCTGATTGATTGGAGCTTGATGGTTTGAGAGATTTACTATTTTAGTAGGTCACCGTACATAACATATGCTATTTTTAGAAACTGGTCATACAGGTGTCGGTTTGTAACGAAAACACCATTGTTGGATTCAGCTTTGCACATGGATCATGTGCTCCAATTTTTGTTGTGTTTCGTTTGTTGTGTTATAGGTTTGCTGCTGTAGAAAGCTAGGGCATCATTTGGTAGGAGGTTTCAGTGATCATAAGGGTGCTTGGGAGGAGAGCAATCAGTTAAAATCTTAGTGCAATCAGATTTCTGAATGAAGATTTATGGGAAAAACTTCATTTTTGCAGTCATGACTGGTCTGAAATGTGTTGGGTAGCACCTTTGCTGTATTTTAATGTTATTTAAAGGTTTTGCAGTTGTAGCAATGGAGGATGAGTGAACAGTGCAAAGTAGCTTAGTTGAAATTGAGTTTACTTTTGCTTTCTCGTCTTCATGCCAACTACAGCTTGACCATGGGTGAGTGAAAGCTGAGTGTGATTGAAATTAGGGTTTGATAGGCTGCTCATGGGCACATTTTTTTGTCCCTTCTGTCCCCTTGGCAAAAGGGACGAGGTGCAAAAAATGGCGCTTTGAGCAAGACGCTGACACTTGTCATCCTGTGGTGCAATGTGAGGAAGATTGAAAAAGTTGCTTGAGCACCCACGGGCTAAAAAATGGTTGCATGAAACCTCAGAAGGGGCTTGCTCATGGGCGCATTTTTGTGATCCCTCTACCCCCTTGGTAAAAGGAACAAGAGGGACAAAAAAGTGCGCTTGGAGCAAGATGGTGACTGTACGATGGAAAAGTGACAAGCGAGCATGGGAATCTACAAGTACCCTTTCCTCGTACCCGACTTCCCAAGGTCGTGTCGAGACAGTTGGTGAATGTTGAATGTGAATGGATATGTATAAGCTAATCGGGTAATCTTAAATCCTCAACACGCAATAATGGAATCTGTGAATCTAAGGCGAAGAAGGCCCTCCTAACCTGGATTGGTGTAATGGCTCGTTCAGATATAATGGCTGCTCGAAGGCTCCAATCGATGTCGAGCTCTGCCGAGATCCTATTTCTTGGTTGTTGGATACGTGGGAAGTGACCTGTGGGAGCTTTGTATATATCTCCAGACAAGGTCATAAAATGGTGATAGGTGGTTTAGTGGATTCATAGTGAACTATGGATGGTTTTCTAGTCTAGCCCAGAAAATATTAGATTGATTAGCTTCTATGTTTAATACGGAGAACTGTACTATAATATCTGGCGGGAGTGGTGAGGATCTAAATACCAGCGTTTGTAAGCCGGTGTCGATACTTGACTGGTTTGTTGGCCCGTTGGGTTGTGGGACTTGGGGATCACAACCGTGAGTTCGTGGTTGTTGTGGACCTGTTATGGTCATGTGAAGAATCAATCCCTTCTCCCAATTATCCAGTAATCATATGCCTTTTCAGCTTCTATATTTAGAACTAGAAGTTGTATGATTTTCTCGGAATACCTAACAGGTGTTCTGGCAACTTGGATACGTAAGCTAGTGTCTATGTCAACAAGGAGGTCTCCTGTGTTAGGCTGTGGAACAAAAGGATCACAACTAAATTCTTGTATGGTCATTCAGATGTTTTATCAAGGCAATCTATAATTAGGATGATTTGACCAAAATTTGTATATGCTTTGTCGTCTTCAATGTTTAACCCTCTCAGTTGTTCACTAATTGCTTGTAAGTTTACTGTTGCTCGAAAGACCTGTATCCTAAGGTCCTGATCTATATCAGCTAAGGTCGTGGGTAGATTTGGTTGAGGTACTATGGGTTCAAATATATATTCTCTAGGCTCTCTAGGTCCTGTGATTGTCATAAAATGATTCAATTTTTAACTAACATTTAATAAACTGATTATAAAAGAGGTATTTACACTATATAAGCATCCTTCTATTTTTATATTTTTCAATGACGTATTTCAGTGAAATTAAAGAGCAGCTACTCTAGTATATTTATAAAATGGACAACTAATCTAGAAACAAAATAAAACAAGCAACGTAGCCTGGTATGGCTATTTGCCTGTGCAGTTGTGATTTTATCTTAAATATCTAAGCAGCTATATATTCTGAATTGGAAAGACTGTCGATCCTACCTCAAAAGTGAGGAATGAATCACAGTTTCTCAGAAACTATCAATCTCCACAGCTTCCCTGGCAATATCGAAAGCTAGATTTAACTGAAATGGAAATAATTTACTACTCTATTTGATATATTGTAACTAGAACTTTGATAGCTCAAACCTGGCATTTACAGAACAGTGGTAAATCCAGTTGTGTGTGATTTTGTCCCCTCAGTGTGATCTCCTCGTTCCTTCGTGTCCTCGTGAATCCAGAAAAGTGTGTATATGATAGTATCAACAGAAGATGGTATTCGAACAATGGCAGCTTTGGATATAGACCGAATACAATGCAAGTAGGAGAGGGACAGTGCAAGTGAACAGAGCTTGACTATGCAATTCCTAGTGGGATTTATTGCGAGAATACAACGCAAGTGTGCTGAAAGTTTCAGAAATTATCCTTGTGATAAAGCAAAACCTGCAACTTTAATGGATTCTAGTCTAGAAATGAAGCTATTCTATGTTTTAAACTGATTGTATGCAGCAGCAATGAAATAAGACTTGAAACAAGAAGATGATATGACCTCCAAAGTGCCAACAATGGAAGCAAAACCTGAAACTAACAAAATTCTAAGCAAGAAATTGAAAAACTGAACAAGAGAATTGAGAGGATGAGGGGCCATTTGCTTGAAAACAAGCTGGCTATTTATAACCAATGCATTTACCAGAGGGTAACTCCCATTAGAACTCTTTTACTATAAACAAAGGAAAAACACTATTCCCAGGGAGCAGAAAACATTAATGCAAGCCAAAGTGGTTGAAGAAAGCGTGTAAAATCCAAGATTTACGTTTGACGCGATCGTCGGAAGGATCTGGAAAATGTGTACAGGACCGCCGCCCTGTCAGGGTGGTGGTTTCGTCACTAAAGACAAAATGCAAGAAGAAAGGGGAAAAATGGGAAAACAAAGCATGCAGAGTCTGAGCGGGGTATGTGGGATACATGTGTATACTTGGCGAGCCTTTCTGGATTCCGAACACCTTGCAAGGAGACCTGTATCATCATTAGGGCATGTGTATCATCGTTCCGGCGGTGTAGTACCTTACAATTTCGGGTACGTACATATTGCCCCCTCGGAGAAGCGTTTTAGCCATGAAGAGGCGTAAAACGGTGGATCCAAGTATGGCGGTCCCGAAATGGGGAGTTAGGAGCTATACCTGACACGTCCGTGTGTTGGAAAGTCGCCATCCAAGATTCTGCTACCTTCAAAAATGAAAAAGGGGACTCAAGTGCAGATAGATAAAACAAATTGAGAAATAAGGTTGAATTGATATGAAAAGAGGACTTACCATCTATGCGGGGTTTAGAACTTACCTCCGTCAGCGCTCTGACCCTAGAAAAGACATTCAAAATCAAATTAAGAGGGCTATTTATATAAAATGAAGTCATTTTACTATTCATTTGCGCGGATTGATTTGATAGATTTTGAGCTCTGGGACCCATGGTGACGGTTTTCGACGAGAGTATAGTCAAAATGTTCGTGGTGAGATAGCGATCATGCCTCTGAGAGCGGAACATCGACCCGCAAAGTCTCAGGTTAGTTCTTCTCGATTTATCGTTTTTAAACCTAAAATGTAGAAATGATAAAATCTTTCCCTTGGGGGGATCATTTTTGAAAATGTTAGTTTTAAAAGGGTCACTTAGGTGGGGCGCCTAATGGGTAGGCTTTTGTTTTAGTTAAAATGGTCAATTTTTGCGTTTTTGAGCATTTTTAGGGCACATGACCCGTTTGAACTTGCGGGACAAGACCGCCGCCCTGAGCAAGGTGGCGGTTACGGGACCGCTGCCTTAGAAGGCAACGGTTACAGAACTGCCGCCCTGCACAGGGGGTCCGTTACAGAGTGTCAAAACAACACTTAACTTGTTTTTGCATTTTTAGCATTCTTGCATGTTCTTAATAGTTTTTCCAATGCAATTTTGATACTAACTTACTCCTTTTTGTGTGTTTTTGGGTGTATGCAGAAGGAGGAGTACATTAGATGGAGCCGGGAGAGGGAGTGTGATTGGCTCTCGGCAGTGTTGGAGGCACTCTCCTAGGTAGAGCGGGATACTCTCCAGAGGGCTGGTATATGGAGGATTGCACAGGTTCCTCATGTTGCACCTGCCAGTCACATATTGTGTGACTTGTTCTCATATTGGGATGCAGATTGGAACACCTTCCGATTGCCAGGAGTTAGGGGTGAGTGGTCCATCACCCTGGAGGATGTTTACCACATACTGGGGGTTCCGATCCTTGGGCGGCGGCTATCTCTTAAGACAGCTGTATCTAGATCACAGGTGGTTCAGTGGGCCACCTACATGGGAGATGCGGTTGTATCGATGGGGTCGAAGAAGGGCGTGAGGATCCGCTCTATTATTGAGTCAGACATTCCCTTGCTTCACAAGGCCATCATGGGCATCCTTGCATCCAGACTGATTGGGGATAAGGGAGGGGACACCCTCTTATATTGCTGGGCCCCCATTATTGCACAGATTGAGGGCCATGGACGTGTCTACGCCTGGGGAGCAGATATCCTCGGGACTACCTACCATGACTTATATAGGGTAGTCCGTTTACAGGGGTAGTCACTGAGCCACCCGACTCTTGTCATGAGTTGGGTGTATGAGCACATTATCCCATATGGGAGAGGTGTAGAGGTGGAGGATCCCGGGGTCGTCAGGGCAGCAAGGTGGACGGGGATGACAGTTCTTAGAGCACCCCACTAGCCAGTGGCTTCCCTGACTACTGCAGACATGGAGGCCACTCCTTATCAGGCCATGGCAGGGGTATGGGGAGAGGAGACCGTTACTTTGATTGCCTGTCAGACCACCAGCCAGTTGATAGACAGGGCGAGGAAGTTGGAGATACACCCCTTTGACAGAGTACCACAGCAGTTTGGCCTCCCCTATAGTGACATGCTTCCTCTCGGTGGTGCCAGTGTATAGATCTATCCGCGAGGCTCGGGGAGGTCCTAGAGGCCGGGGGTGGACCATTGTTACGCCTGGTACTCCTATTGCGGCTAGGAGGGTGGTACGTGCACGAGGGAGAGCCGGTGCTCCTCAGGCACCCTTACTTCGGATTGCCGCCGGTCCCGCTCATAGCAGTGATGAGCCCATCGACGTGGACTTCGAGTCTGAGGAGTTCACTGGGGGAGAGACCGAGGAGGAGACAGAGGACATGGAGATCAGTGAGACAGGTGGTGGGGGGGATGATAGTGATCCTGAGTGGCATGATACCCAGGAGATCCTACAGGCCGAGAGGGCAGAGCGGAGCGCAGAGAGGGTGACTCTGGTTTCAGAGGAGTTACTCTCTCAGGACCTAGGTGGAGATGGCGAGTCTGTTGCAGGCCGTCACATTGCCCCAGACGTGGGAGAGGGGCACCAGTCAGTGGCGGCGTCAGTGGCAGGCGCGGATCCTAGAGATCCTTCTTGGAGGCCTGGAGATCCTAGTGAGTTGTCACTCTTCTCCTGACATTTGTTTTAGTTAGACTTGTCTTAGTTTGTTATTTCTTTTTGTTTTGTTTACTCTTGGTTTTATCGTTGATCATTTTCTAACTTGTTTTCTCCTTTGTTTGCAGCGACTGCTGATGAGTGGCGAGACTTGATTCGCCGAGTGTGCACTGATACCCTGCTTCTCCCCTCAGAGAAGACTCGTGCTGAGCTTTCCGTGGACGTGGGGGAGCCCTCAGCAGCCGGTAGGCACACTGATGTTTTTGCCTCTGTCTGGTATGTGGCGAAGATTATGACTTCTCTCGCACGGAGGTAGCTGGATATAGGACAGCCGAGCGCCTGATGAGGAGGAGCCATTCTCATAGCGAGACGGCAGCTACCGGGTGTGACCGCGAGCCCTCAGTGCATTCAGAGCGCCGGCGTAGCCGGAGTCCTAGGCGTGGTCGCACACCCTCTGAGGGATCCCATAGGGATTGAGAGACCATTTTTGTAGTATTTTGTCAGATATCTATACGAGTGTTTTTGTACTTTTTGGGCTCATTGAGCGTTTTGACCATGCCTAGTGCATGATGGCATTGTATATGAAACTTGATTTATATATATATATATATATATATATATATATATCTCTTTTTGGATCTAGACTCTTGGTATCTTAGAATTTTGTGACTCATTCCATATGTGTACTTAGATGCTTTTAGAATATTTATTTTTCATGATTTTCAGAATGTATGCAATGGATAACAAATGATAGTAGATAGAATGTTTTACTCTGTATGTTTTTGTAATGCTGATATGAGATGATACTAACATATGGTAGTACTGAACTTTTGAACTCTTTGGGCAATGTTTGTAATTTCTTCTTATGTTGGCAAAACGTGATGAATGCATAGTGATAAAGAGATGAACTTGCCCCAATCCCAAATCCACGCAACTAGTAAGATGCGAGGGCTCAACACCAAGAGTTAGGAAGGGCACAAGTTGTATGAGTTTGATTGAATGGAATGATGAGAGACAGACAAACCAGTAACAAGAACCAAATTTGGACCTACACACCCACCCTACTCAGAACTACTACCACGCTTAGAAAGCCACTTACTTTCCAGTTTATCTAGACTTAGATTCATAAATGGCAACCTGGTTGACAAAATCTGGTTTTGAGGATTTGATCTCTTTGGAATTTGGATATTTGGATATTTGCTTTCTCTTAATAGAATTTGACTTGTGTTTTTAGCATACCAAGATTTGTTAATTTGTGTGACTGGACCCCCCACACCCTGCCTCATGCCACTAGTAAGAAGCATGGGTTTGTCACCAAAGGCAAGATACAGGCGAGTAAGGGCACTTCTTTCCTTTCCCAACCTCACACCACCAGTAAGAGATGTGGGCTTATCACCGAAGGTTGATGGGGCAAAGAAGTGTGTAAAATAAAATATTTTGTTTGCTTGGTGCTTTTGATTTCATTTGATTTTGACATTTCTGATCTATGACTTTGGGATATCCTTTCGTTCCAAGAGATTTAAGAGGGATAGATGTGACACCAAGAAGCTTCTAGAACAGACCGTAGGCAAGGACAACTTCACCTAGTAGAAAGAAAGAGCAAAGCCAAGTATGCAGGCCTTGGTATGGTTTTCGTCAATGTTTGTCGAATTTGATGAGAAGATTTGAAAATAGTTGATGATGTTTGGAGAGATGTGATCTGAATGCTTTTTGCCAATACTTTCAGAAAGTTGCAATAGATTGCTTAAGAGTAAGCTCCTGGACTACAATTTTTATGAAAAGAGTGGACATAATGAAATAGCTAAATGACTAATGCAATGTAAGTAGCTATAATGTACAAGTGGTGATTTTGATGTTTTATGCGTAAAATCGTTTAAGATGCAAGGAATTGACAATTTCACCAAATTCCTCACCTTCTAGTGTGCACAAGAGATACGCACCATTTTCGTAGTCTTTCATGACTCGGTATGGGCCCAACCATTTGGGCCGGAACTTTCTTCCTTCGCCGGTTTTCTTATCGATCCGGCTGTCTAGTCTTAGAACTAGATCTCCTTCATATATTTCTCGCTCATAGACTTTTTTGTTGTACTGCCGGCACATCCGGTCAGCATAGGCTCTGTGTCGTTGTTCGGCGTTTAACCTGGCCTCGTCAAGGCTTTCTAGTTGAGAGAGGTGTGCCTCCCTGTAAGCTTCTTCGTCCAGAATCCCTTGTAATGAGATACGGAGACTGGGTATTTCAACCTCAAGCGGGAGAACTGCTTCTGCCCCGAATACCAGTGAGAAAGGAGTTGCTCCTGTTGGTGTTCTTATTGAGGTTCGATGGGCCCACAAGGCCGGATATAGTTTTAAATGCCAATCTCGCTTGTTCTCCTTGACTGTTTTGAGGAGAATAGCTTTTAACGTTTTGTTTGTCGCTTCGGCCTGCCCATTGGCTTGAGGGTAGTAAAGAGAGGCCGTGTGATGGTTTATCTTGAACTTGCTACATAACTCACGGACTTCGTCGTTTTTAAAGGACGTGCCATTATCTGAGATAATGACTTGTGGGACACCATACCTGCAGATAATTTGGTTCAGAATGAATTTGGCAATTACCGAACCTGGTATGGTGGTGAGAGGCATGGCCTCCACCCATTTGGTAAAATATTCCATGGCTGTGATTATAAAATTATGGCCATCGGTTGATGAGGGAGAGAACTTCCCTATCAAGTCTAGACCCCACGTGGAGAAGGGCCACGGAGTCGCTATTGGTTGTAGGGATTGTGCTGGCATGTGAATCTCGTGAGAGAATTCTTGGCATTTGTGGCACTTACGTACAAATTCCACTGCGTCATGCTTGAGAGTGGGCCAAAAATAGCCCATCCGATGTATTTTGCGAGTGGTGGCGTGACCACCGAAGTGGCCTCCACATATCCCACTGTGGGATTCATGAAGAATCTTCTTGGATTCTTCTATGTCGACGCATCTTAGAAGCATGCCGTCGAAGGCTCTACGATAGAGTACTTGGTCTAAAACAACATATTTAGCGGTAATAATGCGTAACCGCCTTCTTTGTTGTGATGTGGCACCTTCTGGGTATGTATGGTCCATGATAAAATTGATGATATCAGTATACCAGGGACATGTAGAAATGGGGGGCCTGGTTTCGACGAAGTATACACACTCATCAGGAAAGTCTAGATTTACCAGATTGCCTCCATCTAGTGGATTGTCAGCTAACCAATCTGCAATGATTTGTCCCTTAACGGATTTTTGGTTTACGAATGTTAACTCAAATTCTCCCATTAAGGTTATGAAACGTCCAACCTTTTTAGATAAAGACCCTTGTGTGAGAAACGTTCGTAAATGATCTGTCTTTACAATGACCCTTGTTTCCTGATTTAACATGTAATGTCTTAAACGTTTTGTTGCGAAGACTATGGCAAGGCATTCTCTCTCTGCCTGTGTGTAACGTGTTTCATAATCGAGCAACGTTCGGCTAATGAAATAGACCGCACGTTCCCGTTTATCATTGTCTTCTTGAGCCAGCATGCAGGCTAGCGAGACATGAGTGGCTCGTGAGTATAGGATCAAAGGGCAGTCTGGCTTGGGAGGCATTAGCGTGGGTGGAGACAACAAGAAGCGTTTAACTGCTTCAAAGGCCTCGTTGCATTCTTCAGTCCAATCAATGCTATAATCTTTCTTTAATAGATTGTTGATTGGATGAATGGACAAAACTTAGATCTGGGATGAACCTGTGGATTGCACCGAGTTTCCCAAGAAATGACCTGATTCCAGACTCGTCTGATGGTGGGATCATTTCGAGAACAGCCCGTATTTTGGCTGGATCAACATCAATCCCTCGTGAAGATATAATGTAGCCCAGAAGTTTGCCTCCTGTCACACCAAACACACACTTTTCTGGATTTAATGTGATGCCATACTCAATTAGTCGTGAGAGGATGATACGGAGCACTTCTGGATGATCACAACGCTTCTTGGCCTTGGCCAACAGGTCATCCACATAGGATTCCACAATTTTATGGATAAGATCGTGGAATATATATGTCATTGCCCGCTGATACGTAGCGCCGGCGTTCTTAAGACCAAATGGCATGACAACGTAGCAATATGTTCCCCAGGGAGTTATAAATGTAGTTTTGGCTTGATCCTGTTCAGATATTTTAATCTGATTATACCCTGAGAACCCATCCATGAGGGACAACAGTTCAAATCTAGCTGTTGCATCAACGATAACGTCAATGGATGGTAATGGGAAGTCATCCTTGGGACAAGCTTTGTTAATATCCCGAAAATCTATGCAAATGCGTATCTTCCCATTCTTTTTGAGGACAGGGACAATATTAGATACCCATTGTGAATAGTCAACGGGCTTGATGAATCCCACTTGGAGAAGTTTTATTACTTCCTCTTTTACCATGAGAGCCACTTTTGGCTTCATTGGTCTTGACTTCTGTTTAATTGGCTTCGCATCTGGTTTAGTGACAAGATTATGTACCGCGACTTGTGGTGCAATGCCCGTCATTTCTTTATAATTAAATGCAAAAGCCTTTTGATGTTCTTTGAGGATTTGGGTGTGTATTTCTATCTCCTCCGGAGTTAACGAGGATCCCAACTTCAAAATTCTTGGTTCTTCCTCCGTTCCAATGTTTATGTCAATGGTTTCTTCTATCAAAGAAGCGTTACCTTCTTCAAATTCAGGTGGGGCTGGAGGTAGCTCCAAGCTTTCTCCATTTTCTATCTCGTAGATATCGAGATCCTTTCTGTGGAGGAGACTCTACCATGGGATTTCCAAAGTAGGAAGAGGAATGTGGTATTAGGGAAAGATCAACTATACAGTGAGCAAGGTGTAGCTCCGCATAGGCGTTCAGATATTCGAGAGTGACTTTATCATCGTCAAAGTGACCTATGATAGAAACATCATCCTCAGCTTCTCCATGAGTAGGAGTGAGTTTGTTGGTATTTTACGCACTAATGGTTCGGTACGAAGTGATACCGTGAAATTTGTATCCTCCAACTCGCTGTTTGGGGTGAAACGGGAAGCTGAGGTTGCTATTGAGTCTGTGAGAAGGTTCTGCTCTCGTGGGATTGCTTCAATTGATATGAAGTTAAATCCCTTGCTTAGATCTAATACTGCTGTTTTATAGAGTTGTAAGTGCTCAGCTCTAGTTTCATATACCTCAGAGACTTGGTTTGCAACTAGTTGCGAGTCTCCTAGCACTCTAATGTTATCTGACACCCATTCTTTTAGCTAGGATGAGGCCAAGGAGGAGAGCTTCGTACTCAGCTCCGTTGTTTGTACATTCAAAGTTTAATTTAAAGGCGAAAGGTAGGATCTTTCCCTCAGGTGAAGTAAAGATCACCCCCGCCCCAGCTCCAAAGCGACATCTAGCTCCATCGAAGTGGAGAGTCCAATACTTGTTTGGAAAAATGGATGTTGGGATATTTGTCGTATCTATTTCTTTTGCTTCGGTTACCTCTACCATAAAAACTTCGTCTGATGGAAGAGAAGCAATTCCCAGGGTGTGTCCCATACCCATGGAATCAAACAGTAGGAGAATAGGTAAGTCTTTCTCCAACAACTCGACAATTTTTGTGGTAGTCCCTAGTGATACTGTTTTTATAACATTGGTCTCATTTTTGAGTACTGGAACGTCCTCGGCTGGATTTGTAATTTCCAACTCAGTGGTGGGTATCAACTTTTCTTTTGGTTGTGAATTAGTTGGTTTGACAAGCTGATTTGTTGGGAGTTCAAACTCGGAGTGAACACCTGGTCTTTTCTTCAAATCAGCTAGGTGTATATCAAAGGGTTTTGGGTCACCTTGTGCCACGAATATTTTCCCTAAGTGTAGAAATCTTATTTCTTGGAATAATGTGGAAGGGATTGCCTTCATGCGGTGTATCCATGGCCGACCAAGGATCATATTATAATTGGTTTCCCGATCTATAATATAAAACTCGGTGAGGACCGTCTTGGGTCCTAAAGTGACTGGTAAAACTATGGTTCCAATTGAAGTGGCTTTGAGGCTATCATAACCTCTTAGCGTATTTCGCGTCGTGGAACAGTTTGTCTCTCCATATCCTAACTTTTGAAGGAAAGCGAAGGGGACTATGTTAACTGCTGCCCCATCGTCAACCATTGCACGTTTAACATAATTATTGTAGACCCAAACTTGTAAATGTAAAGTTGGGTCGCCTCTTCGTGCAATTTCAGTGTCTGTTGGCATTTTGCTTATATCGAATATAAATTCCGTATCCCTATCTGGCTGCCCTGGAGGATAAACGTCAAAGTCCACATGGTTTACTTGCGTTTCCGGGGGAGGAGTGATGTTGATTAAATGACCAAGGCCTAACGCTTCTAAGAGAGCAACCCTGTGGGTGGGAGAGTTCTTTAACAAATCCAAAAAGGAGATGTGAGAGAAGGTTTTAGTTAAATCATTAATTATTTCGTAGGCGCCTATGGGTTTTACCAGCATTTTTTGGCTGTTGTCTGGTTCCAATGGATAACTTGGAGTTGGTTGAGAAGAATAATCCCGTGTTCTTGTTATGGTTTCTACGGGTAGCTTAGTGTCTAACTCCACTAAACCAACTATCTTAGTTTGAGGCCGAGTTCCTAATTGGGGTGCGACTGGTGGATTTAATGAAGTTGAAGCTTCATGATCATTGTTTCCTGTTATAACACCTTGTTTGTTCCCTTAGGATATAGCCTGTTGTTGTTAGAATGGTTTGGGAGCGGGTCATTGAAGATCTTGAGGGGTGCATTTTGAGGGGAAACTGCCCCTGCATAAGCGTTTGGTGTGGGTACTACAGAATTTGCTAAAAACATATCTATAAAGAGTTGTTTTTGATCTTCTGGCAAACGCTGCATGAATTTATTGTATTCACGACAAGTCCTAGTATCGTGGCCTTGAATCTTGTGGAAGCCACAATATAGATTGGGATTGTAATTTCGAGGCTGTTGATTTAAAATCTGTTGTGGCCCGAAATTTTGATAAGGTTGCTGGTTGTTAGAGTTAAAATTTTGAGGCTGTTGCCTTTGGTTTTGACTCTGATATCCAGTTGGGTTTTGATTTGGACTTTGTGTTTGGACTTGTCGTTGTTGTTGTTGCCGTGGTGGATGATTAAAATCCACCGTGTTGATTGTTGCAGTAAAATTGTTATTTTGCTGATTATTAACAGGTGGCGAAATGTTTACAACATTTGCCCTTTTAGCTTGGTCAGTTACTCCATCTGTTGTAACTCCGCGGTTCTTGTTAAGGATCTTAGGTCCTTGATTAGTGTTCCCAACATTAAGATAGGCCGCGGTGTTTTGATTGGGAGTGGTTAATTTCCCGTTTGTCCCATATGTCTTACGACCACTATTTATCGCTGCTTGGTCGATTCAAAGAGCACTCTCGAGTACTTCATCGTAAGTTCTTAGTGGGAACTTCTGGACTTCTTCCTTTATCTCTCTATTGAGTGAATTAAGGAATAAATCGCATAGTTCCATTTGATCCATGTTTGGAGCACTTGCTGATGAGTAGAGAACCGTACGCCATCTTTGGATAAAATGAGCAGCGGATTCATTATGTTCTTGTTTGATATGCAAGAACTCCCTGATTCCCGTTCTTAACAATTTGTTCATGTCGAAAGCTTTGATGAATTCTGACACGAGTTGTTTAAATGAGTGTATCGAGGCTTCAGGTATTCTGTAATACCAATCAAGGGCAATACCTTCTAAGGTCTTAGGGAATATTTTAGCGACAACCCCGTCCCAAGGGAGTAACTCCCGTATGGCTGTGGCATAGGCCTTAATGTGTGTGTTTGGGTCCCCTTCCCCTTTGTATTTGGGCAAATCGGGAAGAGGTCTTGGAAGCATAACGCTTCGTATGGTGAAGTCTAGGGGTTCTTTCAAATATTTTGAGTAAGTCCCTACTGCGTAGGCCTCAACCATCGATGGGGCTTGCTGAGGGGGTTGAGGTGGAATGGGTTGTTGATATGGCATAGCATATGCGTTTGTAGGAACATAAGGGAATCCCTGTGGTTGAACGAACATCCTGGGAGAAGAGAACATGTCTCCTTGTGGTGAATTTGAATAAATGTTTAAGTAAGGAGGAGCATTGTTCTGGTACGGGTTGTTTGGTGCCAAGCCGGGAGGTGTCATGTTTTCAACTGGAACGACGTTTGAAAATGTGGTCCTAGTTGGTGTTTGTTGTGGGTAACTATAAGGATTTTGAGGAGGCATGCCTAACGTGCCTGTTCCTGTAAGGAGGTCAACCTGACTGGGATGATGCAGAGGGTTGGGGATTCTTGTTTGCCCAAAATATGAATTTTGGTTTGCTTGAGCAAGTTCCAGCCCTCTAACCTTCTCAGCTAAGGCTGAAATGACCTCCATTGGCGAAGACGCAGTGCTTTGCCTTAAGGGTGTTTGTTGTATAGCTTGAGGTTGTAAAGGGGTATGATACCCTGCTATGAATTGATCGTTACCCTGCCAAGCTTCACCGAGGGTATTTCCCATAGGTGGAGGAATGGGGGTGTTCTCCTGGAATAGGGTATCAGACTGTATTTGTAAATTCCCTATAGGTGGATACATATTTTGGAAGCGTTGTTCGCTTTTAGCGAAGCGTGCTAAGTATTCCTCATCCAAAAAGGGGAGTGGGTCTGATTGTCTACTGATCTGTGGTCTTGAACAAGACCCGAGGAGATGAAGTGGATTCCCCAGTAAACGTCATATTATTAGAGCCTGATGGCTCTGGTTGTTGTGTTTGTGCAAACTGATCAAATTCCTCGATTCGAAACGAAGAACTAGAGCTAGTTCTGTGAGGGGGAGTTTGAGATGACAAGTAATTACTTGAATAGTTATCAGCCCATGCAGAAAGCGAGGGCGATGGTTGTCTATTTGTTTGACTATAGTTTACTTTGAGACCTGAGAGAGGTCTGCCATATGCATCGTATCCCGACATATTCGGGGGGTATATGAATACCCGCAGAATAATGGGAAAGAGCGAAGGTGGATAAGAGAAATAATAAAAGGAAGAATTGTTTGAATACCAGTTTTGTTGGTGAAGCAGTATATTAATTGGAAGAACAAGTAGAAATCTGACTCTAAATCAAAAGATTGTGTACTTGTTAATGGCGGGTTCACCAGTTTTGTTGGTGAAGCTGATGTGAAGGCTAAAAGGGTGGAAAAGATGAAAAGTATATTAATTGGAAGAACAAGTAGAAATTTGACTCTGAATCAGAAGGTTGCGTGTTCGATTCACGTTGGGTTCACCAATTTTGTACGATGGAAAAGTGACAAGCGAGCATGGGAATCTACAAGTACCCTTTCCTCGTACCCGACTTCTCGAGGTCGTGTCGAGACAGCCGGTGAATGTTGAATGTGAATGGATACAGACAAGCTAATCGGGTAATCTTAAATCCTCAATACGCAATAATGGAATCTGCGAATCTAAGGCGAAGAAGGCCCTCCTAACCTGAATTGGTGTAATGGCTCGTTTGGATATAATGGCTGCTCGGAGGCTCCAATCAATGTCGAGCTCTGCCGAGATCCTGTTTCTTGGTTGTTGGATACGTGGGAAGTGACCTGTGGGAGCTTCGTATATATCTCCAGACAAGGTCATAAAATGGTGATAGGTGGTTTAGTGGATGCTTAGTGAACTATGGAGGGTTTTCTGGTCTAGCCCAGAAAATATTAGATTGATTGGCTTCTATGTTTAATACGGAGAACTGTACTATAATATCTGGCGGGAGTGGTGAGGATCTAAATACCAGCGTTCGCAAGCCGGTGTCAATACTTGACTGGTTTGTAGGCCCATTGGGTTGTGGGACTTGGGGATCACAACCGTGAGTGCGTGGTTGTTGTGGACCTGTTATGGTCATGTGAAAAATCAATTTCTTCTTCCAACTATCCAGTAATCGTATGCCTTTTCAGCCTCTACGTTTAGAACTAGAAGTTGTATGATTTTCTCGGAGTACCTAACAGGTGCTCTGGCAACTTGGATACGTAAGCTAGTGTCTATGTCAACGAGGAGGTCTCCTGTGTTAGGCTGCAGAACCAAAGGATCGCAACCAAATGGTTGCTCTCTTTCGAATCCTTGTACGGTCATTTAGATGTTCTATCAAGGCAATCTATAATTGGGATGATTTGACTAGAATGTATATGCCTTGTTGTCTTCGATGTTTAACCCTCTCAGTTGCTCACTAATTGCTTGTAAGTTTGCTGTTGCTCGAAAGACCTGTATCATAAGGTCCTGATCTATATCAGCTAATGTCGTGGGTAGATTTGGTTGAGGTACTATGGGTTCAAATATATATTCTCTAGGCTCTCTAGGTCCTGTGATTGTCATACAAAATGATTCAACTTTTAACTAACATTTAATAAACTAATTATAAAAGAGGTATTTACACTATGCATAAGCATCCTTCTATTTTTATATTTTTCAATGACGTATTTCAATGAAATTAAAGAGCAGCTACTCTAGTATATTTATAAAATGGACAACTAATCTAGAAACAAAATAAAACAAGCAACGTAGCCTGGTATGGCTATTTGCCTGTGCAGTTGTGATTTTATCTTAAATATCTAAGTAGCTATTTATTCTGAATTGGAAAGACTCTCGATCCTACCTCAGAAGTGAGGAATGAATCACAGTTTCTCAGAAACTATCAATCCCCACAGCTTCCCTGGCAATATCGAAAGCTAGATTTAACTGAAATGGAATGATTTACTACTCTATTTGATATATTATAACTAGAACTTTGATAGCTCAAACCTGGCGTTTACAGAACAGTGGTAAATCCAGTTGTATGTGATTTTGTCCCCTCAGTGTGATCTCCTCGTTCCTCCGTGTCCTCGTGAATCCAGAAAAAGCGTGTATATGATAGTATCAACAGAAGATGGTATTCGAACAATGACAACTTTGGATATAGACCGAATACAATGCGAGTAGGAGAGGGATAGTGCAAGTGAACAGAGCTTGACTATGCAATTCCTAGTGGGATTTATTGCGAGAATACAACGCAAGTGTGCTGAAAGTTTCAGAAATTATCCTTGTGATAAAACAAAACCTGCAACTTTAATGGATTCTAGTCTAGAAATGAAGCTATTCTATGTTAAACTGGTTGTATGAAGCAACAATGAAATAAGACTGAAACAAGAAGATGATATGACCTCCAAAGTGCCAACAATGGAAGCAAAACCTGAAACTAACAAAATTCTAAGCAAGAAATTGAAAAACTGAACAAGAGAATTGAGAGGATGAGGGGCCATTTGCTTGAAAACAAGCTGGCTATTTATAACCAATGCATTTACCAGAGGGTAACTCCCATTTGATCTCTTTTACTATAAACAAAGGAAAAACACTATTCACAGGGAGTAGAAAACATTAATGCAAGCCAAAGTGGTTGAAGAAAGCATGTAAAATCCAAGATTTACGTTTGACGCGATCGTCGGAAGGATGTGGAAAATGCGAACAAAACCGCCGCCCTGTGCAGGGCGGCGGTTAGGGGATCGCCACCCTGTCAGGGTGGCGGTTTCGTCACTAAAGACAAAATGCAAGAAGAAAGGGGAAAAATGGGCAAAACAAATCATGTGGAGGCTGAGTGGGGCATGCGGGATACAAGTGTATACTTGGCGAGCCTTTTTGGATTCCGAACACTTTGCAAGGAGACCCTTATCATCATTGGGGCATGTGTATCATTGTTCCGGCGGTGTAGTATCTTACAAATTCGGCTACGTACAGTGACCCTTGGCAAGATTTGGTGCAGGCTTGGGAAATGAGCTTAGCTAGTTAAGCACTCCACTAGGCTGAGGAGGGTCACATGAGGGACCAGAGAGGGGTCTTGCTCTTTGGTGCATTTTTGTGTCCCCTCTATCCCCTTGGGAAAAGGGATAAGAGGGACACAAAAGTGCGCCATTGAACAAGAAGTTGACATGTGGCAGTTGGAAATCTGGCTAAGTATGAGAAACACACCCTGCACTAGAGGGGACTTGAAAATTTGATTCTCGGAGCTTGGAGAGGTCTTTTGAGATGAAATTTTATATGATTTGACTCCAAGAGACCTTCTAAGATCAATGAGATGGGTTTCAGAACCTAATTCTGCTTGCAACCCCCAAAAAATCCTCCTTTTTCTTCGGGATAGTGGGGTGTGCCTGCAAAGATTGATTTGCCTCAAGAAGTGCATAGGTCTTGGAACAAACGTGATGCTTCCAACATGTAGAGAATTATTTCAGCTTTCCAATGCCCATTTGTTTGCCTTCTAACTCCTAATGGGGCTGCCGAAATCATCTAGAGAAGTTCAAGTTCAAATTTCGACCGCTCACTCCTTACACCTGAAAAACCCGCTTTGGCACAGTCTTTCCCTAAACCACCAAATCTTCCCTAAACTTTCCTAAACCACTTCCAACACCTTCTCAGCTCTTCAATACCACCTCTGGATGAATATGAATTTTTGGAACCTTCCCGGAGGATGCACACCTGCTTTGAAATGGCGAAAATTGGCCTTTCTAGGCCTGCTAGAGAACTAGTCTTTAGTTACACTTTGCTGAATGGAAGAGTTGATATTGTCATACCATTTCAAACACCTGCATATGCTTGTTCAACATATTAGGAGCATATGTAAGGTTGGGATGATCATGACACGAAAGACAAATTGACAGGGAGAGGGATTTAGGAGGATTTTAAAGCAAATTTTCACATTTGGCGTAATTGTCATGGCTCAAGTTTTGAATTTTTGGGCTTGCGAAAATTGCATGACAGCATATCAACAAGGTCCTCAAAAAGGTCATGTGTGGAACTTGTCTCAACATCAGATTTAGTATTTTCACCATTAGTCATTGTATCAATAGACACTCCGCATGCAGAAGCATCAAGGTTGTAATCTAAACCATAGGAGTTAAGCTTTTCTGATGGGATAACGAGATCTAGACGACCTTGTTCATTCTTTCCAAAACCTTTGCCCTTCCATTTCATATTTTTCTTGATTTTGTTTCCTATGATGTGTTCGGGTGATTGATAACATGCAGCGAACCAATCATCGTACAACCAAGAGCTCTCAGAACCTTGAATTTTCTCATCTTCAAAGTATCTGAATCGTCGAAAAATGTATTTTCCAAGTTTGTAGATGGGAGTTATTTGTATATGGGAAGCATTTGATATTCCATCTCTGTGTGGTGATAAAGGTAGGTTTCCAATGTCAAAAGAATTTTCAAGAGTTTGAAATTGGTACTCACCGCATCCTTTATCAATGATTTTGAACGTGGATATTTGCTTTGATGAATTAGTGGATGTATTAGATGATGTAGAAGGTGGATTAGCGGATATAGAAGGTACGAAGTCACTATCAGGATTGTTTGCGCCAATTTTTGGAAGAAGCTTTGAAAGTGTATTGAGATCAATGCGCATAGTTATAGAAAATGGGATGATACGAGGTGGAGCTGTTTTTATTATGGATGGGCAATAATTTGCTTGTCTATACCTTCCCTCAAGACTTCTACAATACTCGAAAGGTTTGGTGTCAGCATGCAACTTGACTTCTTTACCTTGATAGGGGAATTCAATACATTGATGGTATGTCCTGCATGACATGGATCTATGGGCAACCAAGGAGGATGTTTTAAGGAGCTTCTAATTCCACAATGTGACACAAGGTTTCCAAGGTTATTGGTCCAATCTTGAGTGATAGTGTGACTGTTACCATGGATTGTCTCTCATGATTATCATACCCACTAATAGTTATGAGTTCAGTACTGAGACTCTCTTCAATATAGCCTATGCATCACAATAGTTTCAGGGAACATATATTTAGCGCGACTCCATTATCCACGAGTACTCGTTTGATTTTATGATGGGTACTATTGGCTTCAATTTACAAGGATTGGTTGTTTTTCGGATTGACGCCTTTTAGGTCTTGAGGACCAAAGGATATAATAGGATTGTTTGATGAAAGATTGACAATCATGGCTTGGAATTGTTGTTGATCGATATCTTTATGAACATGTGCTTCATGCAAGGCATGGATAAGGACGTCTTGTAATGCGGAAGAGGATTTGAGAAACTCCATGAGGGAGATTTGCACGGTTGTCTTTTCCAGTTTAACTATATTGAAAGAATTGGAGGAAGATGTGGATTTAGTAGTAAATGCGGGCTTTGCGGAAAATTGTTTGGCGGCATGCACCCAAACCTTCTTTTGTCTAGTTATAACTGCACAGTCAGAAGTTTTAATTTTGATGGTACCAACAAAGTTGGGCTCATGATCGATGAATGATATGATTGAGTCATATTCGACGTTGTTAGATGTTTGACCCTTATCCTTTTGAGCTCTTTTGTTTTCATCGTGTTTTTGAAAAGGGTCTTGGAAAATCTTTAACTTCTCATTAGGAGTTTTATTGTTTGTTGTGTTTTCGAATTCTATGTCTCCGCGGTCAATTAGATCTTGAATGTAGTATGGGAGTTTCATATAACTATCCGTATGGCGACCTTTGATATGATGGTACTTGCAATATTCGTCTTCTTTGTATCATGTTGGTTTTGGTTGCGCTTCTTCGAAGGGTCTTGAGATTGGATAAATGATCATATTTGCACTTGTTAAGTGACATAATATGTTAGAAAGACTTTCTCTAAGTGGTGTGAATTGTCTTCGGTTGAATTCACGAGTGGTTTCCTTACCAGGAATGACGATTGGTGGACTTGTTTGATTTAGATTGAGTGTTTTGAACGTGGCGAGAATCCGTAACCATATTGCGGTTTTTTGTTGACAAAATTTTGGCCTGTCTTGGTTTTGATTAGTGTCTTTATTGGATTGGTCCCTAGAAGGGAGTTTGATGAGCCCCTTTGCAATGAGGGCCTTCTATTTAGATTCCTTATTCAAGCAATGCATTTGCATTTGAAAGGATAACACAACATTAAGGTTTGGTACGAAAATACTAACAAGTTTTTTTGGGTACTGAACAAGGGAATCGAATAGTGAGTCCTCACCATCTTTGGAGAAATGAAGCAAATATTTCATTGTTTCTTTGTTTGGTGTTACAAAGGTCCATCATTGTGATTTCAGAGTCTAGATTAAATGAGAAGTGTTTGACAAATTTCTCGGATAAGTCGGCCAAAGTGGTGATTGGTCCTTTAGGAAGGTGTAAAAACCAGTCTAGAGCTTGGCCACCTAAGCTTTGAGGGAAGGGACTTAAGTTGCATATGTCGTTGAATGCTACTTCTTGGCAAACCAAGAAGAATTATTTGATGTGCTTTTTGGATAACCTTTCCCCTTATATTTGTCAAATTTCGGAGTCTCAAATGATGAAGGGAATGGTACGTGTAACATTTTTTTTTCAAATGGATAAGGGCAAAGCTTGTCAAATTTGAATTGTTTTGATTGTTTTTGCAACCCCATGATTGTCTCTTTCATGCCCTTCCATTCTTGTGCGAATGGAGAGTTTTGTTGAAGGGTGTCTATGACTTCATTGGTTTCTTGATTGGTTTGTTCGCGTTCTTCATTGTTTGAGTTTTCGGCAACCATAGAAGCCATATGGGAGAGTTGTTGTGTCATCTGATGGATTTTCTCTAACAAGGCTTCGTTCGATGCTTTCTTTGAATTGCTGGATTTTTGATTTCTTTTGCATGATTCGGGTTTTTCAAGGAGGTGTTAGTTATCTTCATTAAAATCTAAGGGTTTTCGCCCCCATTTATAGGATGCGAAGAGGTATTGGTTTTTGTTGTGTTTCAATAGTTCGTCTACTTTTTCTTGTTCCTCTTCAGTAAGTTTGGGTTATTTCGCCTCATCTTCTTCATCAGAACTCTCTTTGCCAAGAGGGTTTACTCTATCAAAGTTATCATAGATACTGCGGTTTTGGTTGTAAGTAATCACCATTTCGCTAATGGTAAGAACCTAAAGTGAAAGGTGAATTTGTGGTTTCTACAATCTTAAAAGTTGGATAAGTGTTGGATAATGTTTAAGCTCAACGGATAATGTTAGATTTTAGCTTGTTTTTAACTTATAAATGTGTTAAGGGAATCAAATTTGATTTGAACAAAAGTGTGTATCCAAAAGATAGGACTTTATTTTGGATTGGGTAGATTAGATTTTTGATTGGATTGGCTCAGATTTGATTTTGATTGTGTTGTGGAGCACAAGTTTTTAATTTATAAAAAGAACGTTTACAAACAAGCAAGCACACAATGATTTTTGATTTGTTTTGGCTTAAAGGCAAAATACCGCCGGGAAATGCAAAGTTTATGATAATGTAATCAAGCAGAGTGCCATGGAATGAACAAATGCAAAGGCGTTTATAACTCCCAGTAAGATGCGTCTTTCGATATATCCCATATTTGATATACCAAATTTGTACAAGGAACCCTTGGAATATTGCAAGAGACTCACCTAATCAAAAATAGCCCTCTTAGAGAAGTGAATCACCACTCCAATGATGGGTTTTATGATTAGGTGATATGGTAATGAGGGAATGAAATGTGAATGGTGTCTTTATTTCTCCCCGACGATTTACAGGGATGCCATAGACGTTGTTACAACTATATTAGGCATATGCTCTCAGTAACTTGTCATGACAACTTTACATGTAAGTGGGAGACAATGGCGAGGAAAGTGCAGAACGTTGTTATGAGACTAAGTTTCAAGTGCAATGTAAATGCAATATGAGTGGTGCGTGGCGGTGAAATCCACGTCACCGGTGTAGCTAGTGGTGATAAAATCCACGTCATTACATGCAAATACAGTATGAGGTGTTTAACATGCAGTGTTGTTTCCAACTTCGACGAAAATAAATGCTTAATTAATAAGCATAAACAAAGGCTATACCTGATTTTGAGCAATTTTTTAGCAAAGTTTTCTAAGCAAGCGGTCCTGCATGAAAATGATTAGTAGTGTTATTTGGTAAACCAGCAAAACGAGGTCAAGCAACAAAAATATGCAAAGGATCTCGACCGTTTTTGATTCTCAAGGTCACCCAAAGGCGCAAGAGAAGACCATACACAATTTTTGATCGTGAAAATGTAAAGCGAAAAATGACAAACAGAAATGAAACGAGACAATTTAGTTAAACAAATGATGAAAGGATCTCAATTGTTTTGGATTCTCAAGGTCACGCAAAGGGTATGAGAGAAGAGCATACATAGTTTTTGACTGTAGAAATGAACAATAGGAAACAAGGAATTGTAAATGTTAGACCTGTTTTTTGTGAAAGACCTTTAAATATCGCTAGCGCAGACACTAAGACGGAAACACAATGAGTTTGACAGAAACGCAAACTTGTTCTTGTCCACACAAAGAACACCAAACACAAAAACACACTTTGTTAGCACAATAGTGTAGGTACAAACACTCTAGCACAATGAATGGAACTCAAAAACAAACTACGAAAACACAAATGAAATTATACAGAAAGGCAAGTAAATGTTACTAAGATGCATGCATTAGCATGCTAGCGCAGATCACAGGGTGCGCTTGTGCAAGAAATGCCATAGAAACGCAAATTGACCTGTTACAACAAAAATGTTAGAAAATGACCAAAAATATCTGCTTTTCGAAAACTACTCTCAATCCAGCTCACAGAATGACCTAAAAATTGGTGAGTAGTCTCCAAACACCAAAAAGGACACAAAAATTGGGCGTCCCAGAATGTGAACAAGTGAAAATAATCAATAGAGAAAGAAACACATAAGTAAATAAATGCAAACCTTTTGTTGTCATGCTAAATGACTAGCCTAAAAATTTAAAAAATGATAACTAAGCCGCAATGTAAAATTTTACCTTCTGATCTTCCTGAATCCCTCCCCTGGCCAACCTGCCTCCTGTGACATTATCAATTTAGCCTTGAAGATAGCCCTAATACATTTGGTAAACATGTGTCAATGTGCAAAGAAGTGTAATGAGATTTATGAGTCGATTCAGTGAAGTTCAGTTGAAGACTAGTCTTACTAGAAGCCTAGAAAGGTGAATTTTGGCCATTTCGGAGCCTGTATACACCCTTCGGGAGAGTTCAGAAAAGGTCTTAAGCATCCATAGGTGGTTTTGGGGAGTCTTGAAAGTGTTGGAAGTAATTTAGGAAGATTTATAAAAGGTTTGCTCATTTAAGGACAATTTGTTCAAAAACGGGTTTTCTAGGTGCAGGGAACAAGCACTCTAATGGTGAATCCTAACTTCTTCGGATGATTTCGGGAGTTCCATAAGGAGTTAAGAGGCAAATAAATAGGCATTGGAAAGCTATGAGAATTCTCTACAAGTTGGTAACATCAATTCTGATATGAGGTTCACAGGTTTCTTGAAACATTCCAAACAGTGCAGCTGCCTCTCTTTGTTCCGAACAAAAAGAGGCCTATTTTTTCAATTGCAGACAGATTCAAGTTCTAAAAGTTGTTCCATTGATCTTAGAATGTGTTTTGGAGTTAAAATCATATTAGATTTGACCCCAAAACATTATCCTAAGCCTCTGGGGTGAAAAAAAAAAGTTTTCTAGCTATTTCTGGACATCTAGTGTAAAACTGGCTTTCCATTATTGGCCTAGGCGCACTTTTCACCTCTTCGTGTCCCAATTGTCTCCTTGGGGACAAGGGGGACATGAGGGACACAAAAGTGCACACTCATCCTCCTTCCCAAGGTGGACTTTGGAGTCACGTAGGTCCCATTTGTCTCATTTGTCCCAATTGCCCTCATAGTGCGAGGGGGACATGAGGGACACAAAAGTGCGTCCTCAATCCCTCACCATGGGTGCACTTTTGTGTCCCGATTGTCCCCTCTGCCCCCAGGGGGACAAGAAAATGCACCCCATGATAAGTTGAAGCTCCTGGACTCCCATGCGATCTCACACAGCTTCGCAAGTGCATTTTCCCAGCCCCTTGGTGCTTTTCTCAGCCCTTTGATGCTTTTCTCAGTCCCTCATCACATCCTCCTCTCCCCACATGCTGCCACTTGTCACAATCGTGCTCCAAGGCGCACTTCTCTGCCCCATTGTCCCAATTGTTCTGATTGCACCATTTTCAAACTCTCACCAAACTCAATTTAAACTCAGGTTCAAGCGTAGTTAAAAAATGACTTGGAAAACACAACAAAACTTCATTAACTCTCCATTTACCCAACACTCAACCATTTTCCCATGAAATTGCTGCTGCAACACCCACAAGAACTCCTTTTTATGCAAAGGTGCTGTCAAAATCCCTCCAGACATCCATGGCCACCAAAACGAGGTTTTGCTCATAACTTGTCACTCGGACACCAGATTGCCATGAAATTTTGCCAAAATCTCTCTATCCAAAATGCCTTTGGGAAGGTTGCTGCAGCAAATCCATTGATGTTGTAACTTTTTTGTAACAACAAATTGAGATTTCAAACCCTAAAACTTGCTTTTTCGATTTCCCGAGGATCTAACGGACGAAAAAGATGAAATTTGGAGCAAAAGATCCCGATGCAAAACAGAACATTTTGACGGTGGTTTCATTGCAACCCAACATCAGTAAGTCTAGTTTCTAAAAATAACAAGTGTCCTGAACAATAGGTTTCTAAAAATAGTAAGTTTCCCAAAGTGGTGAATTCTCAGCATTCGAAATATCCTGAAACAATAAGAAACATCAAAAATGGGTAATTCAGGTAACTTTCTAAAAATAGTAGTATTCGGGAAAAGGGGCATCTAAAAATATAAAGTTTCTAAAATGGTAAGCCTTCATCAATTGCTATGATCCAAGTGAGGGACATTAGAGAGAAGAAATAGTGGTGATTTGCTAAATATAGCAGTCATGGAACCTACTTGTTAAAAATAGTAAGTTTCGGAATTGAGCCCAGAAAGTTGTGTCAGCTCCCATTTTGCTTATTTGTTACTTTTTGCCATCATCGCAAGGTCAAGAAGTTGTTTCGTGGCCCAAACAGAAATGATACCCTCCGCAGGCTCTCAAAGCATCAGTTCTAAAGTGATTTCTGCAAAGCACAACTTGATGCAGGAAGCTGGAATGACGAGAAAAGACCACCATGAGTGATGCTTGCAATCATTTCAAGCTCCCAAACAATGTATATCCCCCAAGAGTGTTTCTAAACACTTAATCAATGCTTGGTGACGAGCCCAATGCAATTTGGAGGTTGAAAACGTGTGATTCATACACAAGTTCCATTTAGAGGTCAATCCTTCCATTTGGAGAAGGAAATCCATTTCCATGAGGAGCAAATTGAGCAAAGGTGTCCAGATGTCATAGGCATGTTTCCACTTAGATGAGATCTTGGTCAAGGGATTGAATTGTGAAGTGAAAAAGGGTGTCATCACGATCAAAAGTGAAATGGGAAGCTCATGGAGCAAGCTGAGGGTCATTGTATCCTTAATTTGCCGTCATCTCTTTGAGAAGCAAGCCAAAGTGAGCTAATCAAGCTATCAAGGTACTCAAAGCCATCATGTGTGAAAGATCAAGAAATCATCTTTTCCCATGGGAGGCATATGAGCAATAAGGTACATAAGCATCCCCAAATCTGATTTCATTCAAGAAGTACTTTGGAGTCAAGAAAGGTAAATGGGTAACCTTCATGTGAATCACCATGTATGCAAGAATGAGAAACCATCCCGGTTTCACTTGATGCCATTCGCATAATAGTGTTCCTAAACACTCATTCAACACTTGGTAATGTGATCACACCTCGAAGGGAGGAAACATTGCAACCAAACCTCGTTCCAGTGCAACTGAGGGCCATTGAACAAGAATCTTCGAAAGGAAAGAGGATGGAAAGAGGGCACGCAGAGGTTCCCTATTCTAGGAAACTTCATAAGAAGGTAAGATTTATCAAAAATCCCATAGAGCCTCTTGAGCCAGGTAAGATTGATCCATTGCATCCTCTTGCTCTTCATTGACATTCAAATATGTTTTTCTCGGTGGTGGAACCTTCCCATAATGAGAAAAATGTGATCCCTCATCAAGCTCATGAAGATGTTCCTGAGGCTAACATCACATCTACTCTAGAAGATACATTCCCATGGATCCAAGAGTTGCTCGTGAGTGAACCAAAAACGATACAACAAGCTGCAATACTTGACCTTGGGGCCATCACAAAGATTCTGAAGACCAAACGAGGTAGGAAGGCATAGGTAACTTCTCGCTTTTGCAGTGGAGTCTTCGATAATCAATATGTAGAAGTTGCCCAGCCGAAAGTTGTGAAACCCATGGAGGAGATGACTCAAGCAGACTATGAGTTGACCCGCATCTCGTTGGGTCAAGTGACACACGAAGGTGATGCTCATTTATTCAAGGAATCTGTTGCCCACACGCTCGCTCGGAATCAAGAATACAAACGAACAATCAAGCAATTAGAGGAGCATGTGAGAACTCTCACTGCCTACATTCAACCTTTCTTAGAGCTCAATATAGTGCCTCCTCCTGTGGAAGATGTTTCTCCGATTAGTAGTTTCGACCCCGAGGTGATTAAGAAGGTGCAAGGGCATATAATGCAAGGGAAAGCTAGTGACAACCGGATCGAGAAGATTCCTGAAAAAGGAAAGGCTTTGCTCCTAGAGGTTCTCTCTCTGTTCAAGTATGTCCTTACCACCATTTCGGAAGTGAAGAACACAAGGGAAGAGATTGAAAAAGAGAAGATCCATTGGGATGAGGTGTTCCCACTTGTGTCTCAGATGAGTTGCCTCGATTCCCATACTCTCGTGAGTAGGAAAGTGTTCACATCCATTGTTGAAGACTTGTCCCGAGTTTGAATCCACACTATGAACATGATAAAAGATGCCATCTCTGAACTTGACTCTAGTGAACAAAATGCCTTCGAGATTTTGGATGACGTCAATAACCGTGTTCACAAACTTGGATCCCTTCTACTCACTGAGAATTCATCATTAGAGGAACTCATTAGTTCTTTTCAAGAGTCAATAAAAAAGGAGGCAAGTGTTGCTCTCTCCTTCGACGAGGATACTTTAGAGTCCCTTGCCAGCATTAGAGGCTCTATTTCTAACATTGCAAGAGACCATAAGGAATGGTTTAATCAGTGCAAGGCTATTAATGATGTTCCCAAGACATGGATCAAACTGTTGAGCTACATCCGTAGTCGAGAGGAAGAAAAGGTAGCACCCGCGGCAGTTCGGTTTAGTAGAGAATTCAAAGGATAGGAGCTCATTCCGGGAACTCTCCCTCAAGGATCATAAATGGCTAGTTCTTCATCAACAAAGGCTTCATCTTCATCAGATCAGCCAACCCTTCTCTCTCTATCTCCCTCCTCTCTCCATTTTCTAATTTTCAATTAAGATTGTACTTTTTGCTATTTCATCCTATTCACTTAAGTGACCTCCAACATTAACATTGTAAGAGCCCTTTTTCACTAATAAGAAAAAGACTCACCTCCTAGGAATATGAAAGGTCACAAGTGATGGGGATAAGTGAAAAGTCATGTGGGGGGTAGACAAAGAGACATATTTGTATGCAATAAATTGGAATGGCTTCTCCATTCCAAAAGAGGGGGTTGACAATTGTTGATTGATTGTATGTTGTTGAGATTTACCACTACTACATCAAGCAATAAAAACTGCATTTCTTGTATTTTCTATGCTTATGTTCCTCTATACTCTCTCTACTTCCCAACTTTGTAAACATGGTAATCTTGCAAAATCAAGAAAGGTGTCTGTGCCTTTGATGCATGAATCAATAGAATTCTGTGTCTAGGATTTGTTGGTCTTATCATTGTTAACATCGTTGTGTTCTTCTAATTTAATGTGGACTTACTCTTGTTGTTGTATGTGAATTCTGTAAGCCTACTCACAACAATAACCCTCTCTCTCCTTATTTCCCCAACTCCCCTTTACCTCTCTTTACTGCAAATTCTCCCTTGTGATCCCCAGCATAACGACCACCCACAACTTTTAGTTAGTTTACATTCAATAATGGGAGCCTTCCCATACACAAGGAGGTGCTTAGCCCTGTGACTGTTGGTGGAAACCAATAATTTACAACACGACAAATTATTTTACCAACACCTTCCCAAACAATGCCTTGTCACCTCAAATTGGATTAGACTGAGGAGTGGAGTCAAGTGAGACTCTTGTTGAATCCTCTACAAAGTTGAAACTTTTGATTTGTGGCTGCTCCGAATGGAAGTATGCTAAGCTACAAGCAATGCAAATTGAATGATTGGGTGATTAAATGGACAACATAAGGGTATGCAAGACTGATTTCCAATGGCAATTTGACAGAGTAATAGTGCAAATTTCTCAAGCTTCAAATGATGATTTGAGAGAAATGGTGCTTCTTATTTATAAATGAAGGAAAAGCCATGGATTGAGGAAGGTGGAATTGACTGAGTTGCAGGCTATTAATTTCATTTTTTTTATTTAGCATGGTTGATTTATTCTTGTGCAGTTGGCCATTTGAATGAAAAATAAATGGTTTTTTGAATTATTCTAAAGTATATGTGCATATTTGCTTCCATGTTTTTAGTATTCTAGAACTCGACTTGAGCTACCTCACCAAAGTGGGTGCTCAAGTGGCATTGCTTAGTCAACTCAAGTGAAGTGACCAATGAAGTGGAGATGAGTGGATAGGGAGGATATTTAGTTTGTTTTATTTATTTAAATAGCTAATTAAATTAGCTGAAGGGGTGTATAGTGTATAATGAGTGTAATAAATTAATTAACTAACTGTAGAAATGGGATATGGATGAATAATGGATTTAATATGAATTTTGGACATTGTGTAGACGGTAGAACTGATAAAGGGGGTCATTTTAATTACCGGGATTAATGGAAATGTTGGTTACGACTATATAGTGAAATGCCGTAAAATGTCGTTAAATAGTGGAAAATAGCGGAATGTGTCGAATGGCGTTGAAAATGGTCGTAGGACAGTTGCACAACGATTAAGGGATTATATGGGCGTTTTCGGAGGTTATAATGCATAATGAGTATTTTTAGGGTGTCTACACTAGACTTTCTTATTCTGAATCTATTGTTTCTAATTGCCTTTCTAAGGATTCATGCCCCTCACAATTTTTCTCATGTATTTTTCTTACTTTTTCTCTCTGCCATGAGTTTTTTTGTTCCCTTCCTTTTAACTCAATTACATCTAGCTGGCAAGTTGCTTTGGTACCACTAAGGACTTACCCAGACTTAATTTTAACACTCCTTCCAGGACCATGAGGTCAAACCTCAATTCTTCTTCTTTCACGGTAAATATGAATTATTTTCAAATTATGAAATAACACATGCTAGTTCGAAACAAACAGTTTACCAAGTCAAATATCTACCTATTAAAATAAGCCTGCACCCGTTATAATATCCAAATAAACTGAAGTACATAGTGATAGAGCTCTGAAAGCTGCTGTTGCTCTTGGTAATACTCAGAAGTCATTAGTAAATCGAAACAATTGTGTTACAGAGGCACTTCGGCTATCTTCCCAATAGATTTTCCTTGAATGACAAACAAGAACAATACTCAGCAATAAACACTTTCCTCATTGCAGCAGCAAGTCAAGAACTTTCAGGTAACATAGTCCTTGCTGCATGGTATGCAAAAGTGGTTTTAAAACCAAAACAACTGTGTTACAGAGGCACTTTGGCTATCTTTCAATTAGTTTTCCTCAGAAGAAAAAATATTCTGCAATAAGCACTTTCCACATTGCAGCAGAAAATCAGTAACTTAAAGGTATCGTAGTCTCTGCTGCTATATCTTCCATGGAACTCAGCATGTTCCAATGCTGCTTCTTGGTCCAACATTCCATCACAAGCATCTCCTCCTGAAAATCTGCAAGATTTTCTTGACAACTTTTCTCTCCGCGTGGTTTCCTCAGGCAGTGCTTTCCTTTGCCCTGGATATCTTCTGTGTGCTAACTGTCTGTGCTCCATTTCTCAAGTGCTTCTCCTCCCAATTCTCTTCCGTCACTAAATAACGTGCTCACTGCTGCCTTTACATACTACCCCAGGCCTGCAAGCATAGTGTTTCCTTCAGTGCTATGTGTCCACAATAGCCTTCACATATGTGGTTGGGAATATGGTAATTAAGTTAGCTTTCTCTAAACGCCCATGATTTGTCCAAGTTAGTATTATCCAGTTCGACATATCTTCTAGTCTAAATATATATGTCAAAGAAAATGTCCCAAATATTCCTTAATGTGGCAAATTAACCAATATCCATTTAAAAAGCTTTGAGGCCCAAGTTTGAAGGCCACTCTCTATTGAGGTGGCAATTTTTGCGCCAAATCACTGTTGCATCTGCCACAGCCTATGTTTATCAGAGAAACATATGGAATATTGATCTTGTTGAAGACTAGTGTGTAGGATACTCTTGTTGATGTTCTATGTGAGTATGCCAAGTATGTTTTCATGCAACAGAATAAATGCGGACAGGTTTTTCTCTCCATTATGTTATGCAAATCCATGTCTTTAGTTAGTAAACTAGTCATCTATTCACTATCCTATTTCATGTAAACTAATGTCACAGATAATTTACATGTTGTATGTGCATCTGGGCACAATTATTGCATCAGTCATGTCTTGAGGCTTCCGTTCTCAATGCATTGTGAGTACTACACAGCCCTTACATTGATTGCCAATAATTTATTCCCATCTATGGCAATCTTTAACATACCAAACTCCATGAAGTGTGTATTTCTTTAGTTCAACACGACTTTACAAGACTACAACACTGCTTTTTTCATCTATAGAATGAAATTTATTGGCCTTGTGATTCAATGAACTGTCTGTTACTTGGTTATGTGCCTTGTGGCTAGGCAATTGTGGCACTATCTGTTGGCTAACAAAAGTCAACTTGCTGTCCGCTAAACAATGTTCCACGGGGACGTCCCCGAGACTTGGGGACTGCCGGTAAACATCCTGCCGCAATCCCTCCACCGCCATTAGCTGGAGGGGGACCTCCCTGAAACGTCTCCTTTAGAGGGGATGTTTCTAAGACGCACCTCCCTGTTGGGGTCATTGCGGGGACATGGGGACGGTCCAAAGGCTTCTACAAGTCTCTTGATTTCTCTTGGAGACTCTCGGCTGTCTGCCATGTCATACTTATGTCAAAAAGTGTTTTTTTTACAAAATCATTTTTTAAAAGAATTTTTGGTCGCCAACCCTAAATCCTTTTGTCTCGACTCTTAAGCCATTGCAAAATTTAAAAATAAATTTAATTTTTAAATTTCTTATTTATTTCAATGTCACCACGAGTTCTGCTTCTCACAACATGACTGATGAAGAGAGAGAGCAAGAGCCTATGGGGGTTGAATATGAGTCTCCGAGTACAAATGTGAGGGGGGTTGATGTAAGTAGTTCTATTGGGAGTACAATTGGACAATCTAGTTGCCATTGATGTAGCGGGCTCTTTTTAGTCATTAAAGAAAGGGAGCCATTCATCATAAAGCTCAAGGGGCTAATTAGAGTGGCCCGACCGACTATATACATTTCTGCGGATGGAGAGGACAGAATGGGATTTATCTAAATGTACCTCTCAATATTCTATTATTAATAACACCCCCTTCCAATATAACTTTTTAATTGTAAAAGATCCTTTATTTTACCATATATCCAAACTAACCATTTTCCATATGACATTTTTTATACCCCTTTTTATTTCTACCTCTTCATTGTTGGATTCAATATCTTACATTTTCAATAAAATTAAATATATTTTTGCTTAAAACCAACTTCAATAATAAGAAGTCCCCTTTAAGTCAATTTGCAACCAAATTACAAACAAAACTTGGGGCAACAGGGGGCACTAGGATGTGGAAGTGTCATTTTTGTCAACTTGAATTTCAAGGTATCATTACAAAAGTTAATGCGCACCTCCTTCACATCTGAGGCAAAGGTGTGGGGGACATGTCACAAGTTGTCACTAAAAGAAAGAGCTGAAATAAATAAATTGTGGGTTTGCTGTGAAGAAGGAAAACCCGTATCTACTATTTTGCCAGCAAGGAGTGCTACTCCTACTAGTGCTCGAACTTTCTAAGATGCACAACTTCCTACTTATCCATCTAGTTTAGGGGCGACAAAGCCTAAGGGAAATGTAGATTGAGAGGTAGTAGTGATGCTGCAAACAGAGTGGTAGAGTTATTCAATATGCAAAATAAGGATGATGCAAATGATGCCATTGAAAAACTCTTTGTTGCTTGTGGGATTCCATTACATGTGGCTCGTTCTCCTTATTATAAGGATGATGTGGCAAAGATAACAAGAGCAAGACCATCATATGTTCCACTAGGGGCGACAAAATTGAGGACAACAATCTTGGATAAGAACTATTCTTAGATTAATATTTTAAGGCAAAAAATGAAGGCTACGTGGGTCACTACTGGATGTAGCATAATCATGGATGGGTGGATTGACATTAGGCATCATTCTCTCATCAACATCATGGTCACATGTACAATGGGCCCTTACTTCCTCAAGGCTATTGATTGTTTAGGACACTGCAAGGATGCTGATTTTCAGTTCCAAATCCTTAGAGATGCTATTGAGGAGGTTGGACCACAAAATGTGGTTCAAGTAGTGACAGATGCGACACAAGTTGCAGCGAAGTTGATTGAGGTGACCTACAAACATATTTGGTGGATTCCTTGTTGTGTGCATTCCATGAATAATCCTCTCAAGGACATGGGAAAGATTGATTGGATCAAAGAGATCGTTAATGATGCTAGAGACGTGCAAATTTTTATCCACAACCACCACACTTCACATGCACTCTTCAGGACCTTCTCTAAGGAGTTTTTGAAACCCGTAGAGATTAGATATGCATCATATTATGTTCTCTTGGAGAGGATGCTTGAGTTGCAAGAGGCATTACAACTAATTGTCATGACATCAGTGTGGAATCGATGACTTGATTCTAAGTTTGAGCAAGGGAAGAGGGTGAAGGAGGTGGTGATGAGTGACACATTTTGGGCTGACGTGAAATACATTCTCTTTCATTACTCCAGTCTTCAAAGCCATTAAATATGTGGACTCTAATGCACCTAGCCTTGGAGAGGTGTATTAGTGTATTGATAGTATGCTTGGCCAAATGAATGCCATTGTACAAGAGAAAGACCCTACATTGCAGTTCTACAATGACTATATTCAACCAATCATTCATCGAAGATGGGCGAAGCTCAACACCCCCTTGCACATGGCTGCCTATGCATTGAACCCAAAGTGGTACATGCAAAGGTGTGATAGAGCTACCCCTTTACAAGATGCTAAGGTGAAGGAGGGGTTCATGAAGGTTATTCAAAAAATGTGCAAATCTACAGGTGCCAACACTATTCATATGGAGTGGACAAAATCTGCCCCTCTTAGGGGATATTCAGAAGAGGCCATGCTGGATAGGGAGAGTGGCACTCGAGGACCCGATTCTGTGGTGGACTATGCATGGGCCTAATTTTTGACAAACGCACTAGCCATTCGTTTGTTGTCTAAGGTTTCTAGTTCTTCAGCTTTTGAGAGGAACTGGTCTACTTATGGCGTCATCCACTCTATGAAGAGGAACAATCTTACCTCTAGGAGGGCGGAGAAGCTTGTATCTGTACATGGCACCTTGCATCTCATTGATCACAACATGCTTATGTACAAGGAGAGTCCAATAACTTGATGGGATGTAGAGCCAAAGGAGCCATCTCAGATTGATGATGATGTGGCATAGACCGGGTTGGTTGGAATTGGTTTTGGAGGGGCTTGACCTTGAGGAGTCTAGCAGTTCAAGTGATGAGGAGTTTGGCGCAGACTATGGGGATGATTAAAGACATTGAGCCATTGGCCAATCGTATTTGAATTTTGAATGTAATCATCATTTTGAATATGAATATTAATATATTTATGTTTGGCCTTTTCATTGTTCAGTGCTTTCAAAGTTTCATTTGTTATTTCTTATGCATTATTTTACAACTCATTTATCAAGTACTAGATATATTTTTTACATCGTCCCCCTGCCGTCTTCAAACCTAGGCCCTTGGTCCCCCCATCTCCAAGACCTGTCCCCTCGTCCCCCCGTTATGAGACTCCATGGAATACTGCCGCTAAACTTGTATTTACTGTATTTCCTATGGATTCCTCAAGTCATCCACTTGTGTTGACATCCCAAACTCCATGAAGTGTGTATTTCTTTAATTCAACACTACTCTACATGACTAAAACAATTATTTTTCATCCATGGAATGAAATTTAATGGCATTGTGATTCAATTGACTGTCTGTTACTTGGTGATGTGCCTTGTGGCTAGGCAATTGTGCCACTATCTGTTGGCTAACAAAAGTTGATTTGCGATCCCCTAAACTTGAATTTACTGTATTACCCGTGGATTCCTCAAGTCAACTACTTATGTCGACCCAAGTTCATTATGCAAAGTCGATTCTTGTAAGCAACTGATGTTAGAGTCTGTTCACTGGTTTTATGCTGGTAGTGGCCACCCACCAGATATGTACTGACAATACCATAATTTGTGTGACTGGTAAATGTGTAGCATTTAGATTGGTTTTGTTAGGAGCCTTTTCCTAGGAACCCTGACATATATAAACATTCTATCAAGAAAATCACCGATTAATAATAACAAAAGTGTGCGGTTGGCGGTCATGATCATGGACTGTAAAATTTATAAGTATCTCTATAAAAAGTTTAGGACAGTTGTAAGAGTTCAAATTACTGGATTTTTATATAGTAAGTATAAGTTGATAGAAGGTCATCATTTGCAGATACCCACTTATGCACGGGTGTCAGTTTCTGAAATCATCCAACACAAATTTCAAACTAAAATATGTCAAATGATACTACACCTCTTATATGACAAGAGTGGATGGCTAAGCTTCTCATATATGACTCCTCATAAATCCTGAATCCCCCTGGCGCGCCAATTAGGTGCAGGCATGCCTTATACAATGTTTAGCAGAATTACTCAGGTGCACATAAATATGAGATATAGAAAAATTTGCAGCTATCAGGACACAGTATCTGAATTATGTGTTTATTCTCCTGTTTATGTCTTATTTCACTCTGCAGCTACTGGAAAAATTTCTTTGGGATACAAATTACACATCCTCAGTTTTTAATTTAATGACAGTCTTTTTCTGGGAGTGTAGAACTGAAATCTTGCTATTCAAATTTTAGTGCCATAAGGTTGCATATGATGGAATATATATTTGTGATTTTGCCCCATCTGTTTGGAAACATTCTATGTTACCAGATACTCTCTGCTCCCCCCATATAGGCATTTCTCCATATCCATTAGTTATCTTTTTTGGATATGGCTCATGACCTGAATAATTGTCTGGGAAATACATATATTATTGGAAATAGAATCTCTATACCCAAGAATCAGCTTTGTAGAACCTGCCTTTCAGTATCAAGTATCCAAAAAGCTCAAAATATGACCTAAAAGATGTGTGGCATATGTGAAAAGAGAGGAGATTTGCATCTTTTTGTGGTGGGTGTGTGTTTTTTTTTTTATATTTGATGATTTTTCAGAGTTTTTTATTTTCTCTTTCAAATTTGCAGGATATGTGATATGTATGATCTATACTAAAAATCTGTAGCTGTTTTAAACCTCACAAAGTCTGAAACAGAAATCAGAACAAAAATCTAAAATTGGACAGACAATCTGAACAATTGTAACTGAGAGCACTTAAATATTTCGAATATCTGAAACAGATATTACATTTCAAATCGCTACATCTGAATAAATGGAATCTGTAACTGCTAAAGAGTAGGAATTTGTCGCTGCAGAAAAATATGAACTAATTATTTGCCTAGTCTTAAACTGGTATGGAAAACAAAACTTAATACTACTGCAAATGTGTTGAACATACATAAAAGAGAAGAAACTTCCTTGAAAAGGTATGATTGCCAACTCAGGCCCAATATTCAAGGCAGTATGGACACTGCACTTGGCACAAACCATGGTCCCAGTAGACCTGTGCACAACTTTCATCCAAGCCATAATGACACTTTGAGGCCTAAGGGCCTATTTATAATTAGTTACCCATCACTAGTTGCTCACTTTAGGCATGTGGGATAAAAACCTTTAACATACCTACCCAATTCCTACCAAATATCTTGGATATATTACACCTAGACACATCGATCAAATAATGGGTTGGTGGACTCACCTCTGGTAAAGTACCTATCCACATAAAAGTTGGGTTGGGCCTACCACCTAACAGTTATTATGGCATAGAATAAAAAGTTTCATTACACTATGGCTGGGATTTCTTAAGAGTTAACATTAATATTCACTCTGCCACTCTACCACACAAGGTATATGACTGCTGTCTGTATGGATTTGCTGGGCGACCACTATCAGCATAAATGTTACAAAATGCCACCATTGTGTAGTTGTAAGGGGGCACATTGAATATGAATAGTACAGAATTTCAGCCGTATCCTACAAAATATTGAAAAACAAGAAAAAATCTCAAAGAAAAAAAATACCATTTTAAAGATGCAAATATCCTCTCTTTCAACTCAAGCTACTCATTGTACCTTAAATTTTGGAAGTTTTTGGCTGCTTATAGGCTGGAAGCTAGACTGTTTTGGTATGGGTACGGGTACAATATATTTTTAAAAAGTAAAATATATATATATAAAGAAAACAACAAGCTTATAGTCTCAGCAACCTATAAAATATTAGAAGCCAACAACAAGCTTATTATGAATCTGAAGCCATCTAAAGCAAGATTTCTTTGACTGAATACAAGAAGACCACAAGTGACAAAACATTAAATCTAAGAGTCCATCTACTAATGGGCTCACAAACATTCCACTTATTGTTAAGGCCCAGGGAAAGGTTTGGGGAGAAGGCAATCTTTTCATAGAGTTGTTTGGAGGTAGCCTCTTAGAGAAGGGGCCCTTGAGCCACCTCACAGTACCCCAAAAGTCATTCTCATCCTCCATAATTAGTCCACTAGAAGGAGCGGTGAAAGCATTTCTGAGCATTGTATACATTCTGAACTGAGATTGAGGAAGCTTATAGAAAGCTTTAAGGTCTATCCATTCCATCCACTTCCCAAATCTGTACAAGTCATGAAATATTTTAATTCCTTTCTCAAACCAAAGGAGGGCAGAGCAGCCTCTTGTCAAGGCAAGGATCTTGTCATTATATTTAAGATTTGACAAAATCGACTTGTAGGCTTGGCACCTAGTGTCAAAGGAAGAGAAGATAGGCCGACCAACCACCAAGTGCTTCACTTGTTCCCATGCCTTCCAAATCGATTGAAGAATAAAGGACCCATGAGGAGCAACAAGAAAGCACCCAAATAGTAAGTCAACCAAATGAAGTCCTTTTCATCTCTTGTGACCCTTCAGAGCCTATTGGCAATACTGAATCTCACACGAACTTTCCAAGGTTCAATTCCAGTCAAAGCCCTCAAGTTTTATTTATTTTTTTCTAAGTTGCCGAAACGTTTTGGATATGGGAGCGGGAGTGGGGTATCCGATACGCGGAAACGGCAAATTTTTTTTGACCTCAGATATGGCGTAGGATATGGCAGTACAAAAACTATATAAAAATTAAAAAATATATAAATTTCAGCCTTTTAAATAGGAATTGAATTATTAACCACATATTATGCATATGAAAGACAAGATAAAAGACAAGTTATAAGCTAAATAAGTGAATAACCACAACAAACAAGCTAAGATACCGATAAAACTTAGAAACTTAAAAGCTTAAAAGTTAAATTAAAATTTAAAATACTTAAATCGAACACAATGTGAATGTCATGAATCTCATGATATATTAAATTCAATCATAGATCAATATTCAAAGTTCAAACTATCTTTCATTGTCAATATTCATCATATTTCTCTTCATTAAGAGGATCAAAACCAACTACATCATCATCATTATGTGGTTCATTAGAACCGCATGGGCTCGAACCACTCGCACTAGGGCCACTGCCAATTGCACCCCCTTGTGCATGTAGGTCTTGTGGTGCCAGTGCCACAGAACTCCCCTCATCATCATATGCTCCATGGTGGGAAATAGAAGCATCCAAGTCAACTATCTTTGGATCAATGTCCCAATGTCTTGTTGACCCTTGTACTCCGGCTCCTTGTGGGATAAAAGGCGCAAGTTGGAATGTATGTATACCAAATCTTTAGCCCTTTTAGCCCTCAACCTGTTGTGTTTCTGTGAGTGGATGAAACTATATGTACTCCAGTTGCGCTCAGAGGAAGATGAAGTTGTAACCTATTAAGGCAACCCAAACTTCAAAGTCAATGCAAAGTTCAACTTCAAACTTAAACACTCAAACTTAAATTTTAAAAAACTAAAAGAAAAGAGAATAAAAAAATTTAAAAGTTACCTGTGCGAAGACCTTGATTGCAAGAGGTTGCAAGTAAACCGATGAAGTACCATGGAGGTACCACCACATATGAGCATCCATTTTGTATTTGTTCCGAAGAGCGAGAAGGCTATGACCCGTTTCTGCTATGAAATTGCCAAACTCTACCATAACCTGGTCTTGTGCCTCAGGATCAAGGAAGAGCCTAGTCAATGCCGCCATATATCTCTCATTGACTTCCGCATCCCTGTATGGTACTAACCTCCCTGGCAAGGAAAGGATCTCTATGCTATAAAATCTAGGAGTCAATGCAAAAGCCAGTAGATGTAATGGGGTGGTCATTTTGTTTCACTGCTCAATGAGGATTGACTTCACTTGTTTGAAAAATATTTCTTCGGGATCTTGTTCTTTTGCATTTATGACGGCTTTTATCTTCTCAATCATTGAGTCGATGCCGTCATATATCTCTCCTAGACATGGCTGATCCATATTAGTAAATTGGATCATGCTCATAATGGGCTCTGTAAAACTCAACAGATAATTCACTCTATCCCACCAAGGGTCCTCTAAGATCAAGGTCTTCACTTTTTGAGCCCGTTGAGTGTTTGATTGCCTCCATATAGACCAAAGATTGGATGTTACCATCCTCATGAGTGCCTCTCGCACCTTCACTAGTCGTCTCAAGGCGATTGTGTGATGCAAACCGAGTCTCAAACAACCTAATAAGAATGAGAACAAAAATTAAAAATAAAATAAAAAGCTAAAAGAATACTAAAAAACTTATATTTAAATTTTAAATTAAAAAGAAAGAAAGAAAGCTTTTCCTTACCTTGAGTAGCTCCAACTCTGAGAATGATCTAAAAATGCCCTGTGACATGTGGTGGTCGGTGACAAACATTTGGATCTCTTCAGCTTCTTCATACACTTGTTGGATCCACTCTATTTTGTTTGCCATTTTCTTTAGCATTAAATTCAATGAATGCACAGCACATGGTGTCCCAAAAATATGCCTATACCGTGCCTCAACTGAGCATCCCCCGCAACTTTGCAATTTTGGCGTTGTCTGTTATGACTTGGGCAACATTTTTAGGCCCCACTGCCTCAGTGGACTCAAAGAGAATGTTGGCTATAAGTTGGGTATTCTTCACTTGCCCCTCACAATCAACTGCTTTCAAAAACATTGCCCCCTTAGGGCATACTGCAATCACATTGATTAAAGGGTGGTTTCTTGCATCTTTCCAACCATCAAAAACAATGGACACACCTGTTTTGGTCCATGAGTCCCTAATTGGTTGCAAGGAGGTTTCCACATATTTTTTTTGTTTATCCAAAAGGGTGGTGCGGATCTTCTCATATCCTGGTGATTTATACCCTTTTGGTGCCTCATTGATGGCTTTCACCATCTCATGCCAATAAGGTGATCTCACAACATTAAAAGAAAGCCCATTAGCATATACACCATAGTTCAAAAAATCGTAAATCGGGATTAAGTGGCAGGGCAAATTTTGAATCAAAAATCGGGAATCGGCAAAAAATCGGCAACTTTATCGCTACTTTTAAAAACATTTAAATTCATAAAATATACTTAAATTAAATGTAAAAACAATGTTAAATGATGCGAGAAGTGACTCTAGAGAATGCCATAGGCCCATATGCATATTTTCGATTAAGTTTTGACCAAAAAAGAGAGTACAAAGTTTGCAAACAAAAATGCTCATAGAGTCATGTCACATGTGACTTTTGAAGTATCACTATCAAATATCAATAATATTCTATTTCATTATGTACGCCTAAAATAAGTCTGTTGCACTGGAGGCTGCCTCGTGGAAGTGGAAGGTAAATATTCCTCCTCTGCAACACCAACATTGTCATCTGCAAATATATCATCTGGATCATCACCAACTTCTAATGTCCCTGATGGTATTGCTTCTTCAGTCTCCCTCTCCAAAGCTGCTATCTCCTCTGTAGTAAACATAGGCTCCGCATCATCAGGCTCAGCAATCCAGTCATCATATGGATCAATGTCAGCCAAGTCGATTGCATCATAACTCTGTGCCCCCTCCACTTGTCTCACACGAAGACGAAGATTGTATCGCACGAAGACAAGGTCATTGAGGCGTTGTGTTGTCAACCTGTTGCGCTTCTTTGTGTGAACAGCTTCGAATATGCTCCAATTACGTTCACATCCAGAAGCACTGCATGGCTGACACAAAATGCGGATGGCCAGCTTTTGAAGATTTGATGTTTTTGCACCATAATCTTCCCACCACAAATATGCAAATAAAACATTTATAATTTTGTAAGTTAACTAAGCTTGAATAAATAAAAGAATTCTAGACTTCTAGTTTCTAGTTCTACGTGTAATGAGACTAAATACAAATGACTCAATTTGTTTTTACCTGGCTGAGAAGTGTTTCTTCTTTTCACACATAGAGCCGAAGAAAAGAGCCTCCCCTCTGCAGTCTTATAAATCTGCAGCTCATCAACAATGGCATCTCTAATATCTTTGTCAGATATCATCCTCTCTATGCACGTATTAAGGCCATCCATAACCTCCTCATCAGCCTTAAATGATGGGGAATAGAAAAACTTCGGATTCAGGTAGTATGCCGCTGCATGTATATGCCGATGAAGTTTTTTGTTCCATCTGCGATCAATTATACGCCAAATGGGTTCATATTTTCGTTGATTGTGCCCATAATATTTAGCTATGGCCTCCTTGGCCACATCCATAGCCTCATACAAATGACCCATTGGGTTTTTCTCCCCATCCACCATCCGTAGAACTCGAACCAACGACTCTGACACCTAAAACAAAATAACATATATATTTAAAATTGAAATTAATAAAAAATTATATAACAAATGATAAATAAACAAATATTCAAGTTTAGATTACCTTTATGATTTCTTCCATTTGCTTTGCAAACATATCATCAAAAACAGTGTTCACCACCCTTTCTGCTTCGGTCTTCTTAGCATAGGGAGAGTCCAACCATCGCGTGCTCATAAACATCTGCTTAAGGGATGTTAATGAGGTTGCAATGCTCTGCAATGTAATGAAGTTTGTGGCAAATCGTGTGACCCCTGATCACACAAGCTCCTTTCCATTGGTGTGCTCTCTCATCAAGTTAAGCACCCAAGTGTGATTGTAGATGAATTTTGTAATATTTCTTGCGTCCTCAACCACATTTTTCACCCATGAGAGTTTTCCTATGTCCTCCAATAAGAGATCCAAACAATGGGTTGCACAAGGGGTCCAAAAAAGTGTAGGGTGCCTCTCTTCAAGAAGTCTCCCTGCTGCTACATATGCCGCCGCATTATCAGTCACAACTTGGACGACATTCTCCACACCCACCTCTTTCACCACCTCATCTAACATATCACACAAAGTGATTGCAGTTTTCACTTGGTGGGAGGCATCAATTGATTTCAGGAAGACCAACTGCCCACCTGATGCCACTAGGAAGTTAATCAATGTGTGGTTTTTCCCATCTGTCCACCCATAAGACAAAATGGTGCATCCTTTTTTTATCCACACATTTTTTTGCTTTTCTACAAGAGTTTTGGTATGTGCGACGGAATCCTCCAACAATGGGCCACTCAAATCATGGGGAGTAGGAGCCTTGAACCCCTTCCCAGCAACAGTCAATGTAGTGACCAAATTTTCCCAATATGGACTTTTTGCCACATTGAAAGGAATGTTGTTGTAGTACCAAAAATTCGCCGCAGCTATTCTTGCTTCATTGTGCATTTCTTTATTCCAAGCAGTACCTTCAAGTGAAGGTTGTGAACCAGGTGTACTTCGAGGAACAAAAAACATTGTTGAACTACTATTAGTAGATGTGGATGAACCCCGTCCCAGTGTTTGACTTCGTGGAGTTGCGGCATTAGAAGATGCCTCAACGTCAAAACCTTCCCTCGCTTCCCTTCTATTTGCTAGGGCTGCAAGTGCATCAGCTTTCCTCTTCTTTTCTTCTTTTTTCTCTGCATAAGTTGCAAGGTAAGCAGACAACTCTCGTTGAGCCTCAGGGGGTGCTTGATTGCACACTGTCACTTCATTCCCTGGTATCCCTGCAATGTGGAACTTAAGGCGATAAACACCTCCACTCATCTTCATGCCACAATAATTGCATATAACACAAGTGCCCTCTGCTGGTTCACAATGCTTCCAAGAGGGGTCATTTGATTTAGGCTTACTACGAGCAGTTGAACGGGAACCGGATCTCGATGCCATTCTATAAAACAAAACAAAAAACAATTGTCTTAGATTTATAGGCCTTGAAGAAATTAAATTGTATGACCATGACGAAATTAAGAATAAAATTGCTATTGCATGAAGAAAAAATTACGAAAAAACGATATTGAAAATGAAGACATCAGTAAATTATGAATCATGATAATTTCATAGATAATATTTTTAAAATCGTTATACAATATTGATTCTTGAATATACTATTATTAATAATTTAATATATAGAATATACAGTATTTATACTTGATAGTTAAAACTTAGCAGTATAATACATAATATTAATATTAATACTTATAGTATTTATTAATATTAATATACAGTTGTATAACTATACACTATACACTGTAATATGTATACAGTCACTAGTGTACATTGTACAGTATACACTTACAATTTTACACTTACAATATTTACTATTTAATATTTATAATATATATTATACAGTGTAACACATACATTAAAAATAAATATTAAATATACACATACCTGCAGGCTGCCACGAACTAAAACGATCAAGAAAATGAAATCCCCACGAACCAAATCGCCATGAATAGGTAAAAAACGCAGACGAACAGGTATAAAACACGCACGAACAGGTAAAAACGAGCACGAACTGGTAAAAACGAGCACGAACCGGTAAAAAAATGCGTACAAACTGGTAAGAAATGCACACGAACTGGTAAAAAATACGCGCTGTATTTGCGTGCCCTCACTCGTCGACTGTAGCCCGTGGAAAGAGAAAACAACATAAAAAACAAATCGATTTACTTTATTTTCGTCTTATACCCTAGCCACGTTTTTTTTCCCCGATTTTCGCCGATTTTAGCCGCGATTTTCAACGATTTTTGAGGGTTTTTGACCGCGATTTATCAGATTTCGAAAATCGCGATTTTTAGTAAGTTTAATCGTTTTGCAGGCTGAACGCGATTTATCTGCGATTTTTGAATCAGAGATATACACACCTTGCAATGTGTTCATCTGCAATTGCCCTGGTCTCATTTTGAAAGACCTTTTCCAATGGCCCTTTTGTCTTGCTTTTCTTTCGTGCAAGGGAAACATCCTCATCTGTGGAGATAGGAGCCACAAATGGATGTGGCATGGCCACAATTGGGGATCCACTAGGTGATGGAGCAATTGGAGGCCTCGTTGAACGAGATGAACCTCCTCTTTTAGCCAATGGATGACTCGCTCTCATAGTCACATTTGCCTCTGCATCTTCCTGCTCTTTGATATATGCCAAAACTTTTGCTTTTGGCACCCCAACATTATTTTTCCCCTTGCATACTCTTATGCCATTACCCGTTATGGCACACAAGTGGCTTTTCACCCTATTATAAGAGCCTTTGAATAGTCCATCACAATCATTGCATTTCCATTCAAAACAACCACCACCTGCAAGTTGTTGAACTATTGTTACGTGCCTCCATAACGGTGAATTTGAATCAAAGTCCTTGGCCAAAGATTGCCTAGAAGAAGCAAAACTTGTTGCCATTGTAGAAATACCTACAAGGTTCCAAAAAAAAAGCAAAGAAAACAATGGCATGCAATTGCTTTGTGATTGAACAATGAAAATTAAAAAAGTTAAATAGAAAGAGCAAAAAAAAGATGAACATAAGCAAACAAATCAAAATGTAATGTGTGCAAGATTAAATAACAAAAAAAAAAAGGTTAGAAATCAAAAAATAACTTACCTTCACTTTGTAAACAACAAATCCTTCACAAATCTTCCTCCTTTACAGCTCCTCACACTCCTACAAGCTTAGCAATAGCTCCTCAAACCCTAGACAAGCACAATGCAATTTTGCAGAGCCAAAGGTAAGTTTCTTTGCTTTATGTTTTGTTTTTGTGTTGTTCTTTTGTTTTATTGTTTAGAGTTAGCTTTTAGGGTTTAGATTAGAAAAATATTTTAATTTTTAAAGGAGTGGTGCTTTTAAAACATTGAAATCATTAAAAAAAAAGAAAAAAACGTGTTTTTTTATGTGGGAGCGGGCAGGGAGCGGCAGCAGGGCTGCGGAAACCCGGCCGTTTCCGTAGCCCTGCCGCCGCTCGCTGCCCGCTCTTGTGCCGCTCCCATCGCCACTCCCGTGCCACTCCCATCGCCGCTCCCGCTCCCGGCCGCTCCCGCTCCCACTCCCGCTCCCGCTCCCGCTCCCACGGCTTTTTCTAGCCGTATCGGCTACCTAGATTTTTTTTGCACTTAAAAAAAAACCATGTGGGTATGCTGTGGGCACGTACCCACAACGTACCTAAACCGTACCAGTACCTGTACCCGGTACGTATCAGGGCTAGTATGGGGGGGGGGGTACTTGGCATTTCCAGGCAGTCTAGGCTGGAAGTCATGTTAGTGCCATTTGGAGGGTTTATAGTGCTGATTCTTGACTGTGTAAATTCTCCATTCAATTATTAATATGCACGGGCTTCTATTTTATTGTCATTGTGTCAAAATATTTATGGAAGCTCTCTGCTTTTGGCTATATTTCTAAATTGATGAATGGCTTTTTGAATGTTCTATGTCTTATGGCTTGATTTTTGCATACATGTCCTTTTCATATAATTTTATATATGCCATATCACAGGCGTATTCTATCCACAGTTTCCTATAACTTGGCCACATTCATATTGGATATCATACCTGTATCATTACCTATACACTGTGTATCATGCTAAAACTATTTAAATAATTGAATGCAACTAATGTTTGATGATTCTATTCATTTTTATGCAAAGGAACACAATAAATAGATGCAGCCTCACTAATTCTCTTCATGAGGGCTACACCGAGTCAATGAACAAGGTTCTTTAGGAATTTGCAAGCATTCATGTAAAAAACTGGGAGTTGTAGTCAAAGATAGATATGAGTAAAAGCATGAGACACTCTTAGATTATTTCTAGTTTATATTAGCTGATTTATAGTGACAATTGCTATGTTTTCTTTGGGAGTTTCCAAGCATTCATGTAAAAATCTGGGAGTTGTAGTCAAAGGTAGATATGAGTAAAAGCATGAGACACTATTAGATAGATATTGCATTTTTGTTGGCAATATTAATGAAGACAGGCGCTGCCTGTATTTTGTTGCAAATTTTGTTCTTCTTTACTTTGCAAAACAAAAAAACTTAGGATTAGGACCAATGCTTATCTAAATTGGAGATTGCATTTTGTTATCCTTAGACATAAGATTAACTAATGTAAGGGCGAGCCAATTAATCTTATATTGTTTGTCTAAGGATTGGTCTTTGTATTTTATATTGTGAAATCTTATGGTATGGGGACCAACTGGGGGCTAATCATAGATATATTTGTTATTCTGATGTTTTGATACTTTATGGCCCTGATTTTGTCATAAGAGTTTATTGACAATAGTAGGGAGCAAAATTACATTGAATAAATGATAATGCATTATCAATTCCAGTAGCAAAGTAATCAAAAGCCAAGGACTTTATTGCTATGTTCAGCAATCAGTCCTTGTATTCTCAAACGAATACCAGAATGCTATGCTTTTGTTTCTAATTCCATCTAAATATCATGATTATCCATTTGAATCGTTTTATTTGAGGAAAGGAAGCCTTTTTTAAGTGAGATTGATTTAAGCAAAGCTATTGGTGACAATGATCATGTATGATAAATTGTAATACTCTTTCATTTCAAGAGTTTTTTTTGTTACAGACAACTCATGTAGCAGCTCAGTATGGGCAGACAGCTTTTTTGTACCATATTATTACAAAATGGAGTGCTGATTTTGATGTACCTGACAATGATGGGAGGAGTCCATTACATTGGTATGTGAGGGCATCTATATTAGCTTATATGGATGTGAATTGTTTCTATCTCACTTGCTTATCACTGCACTATATCTTTTGAGCTTTTGCAGAATCCATTTAGAATTATCGTGTGAGAGAGTGTGTTATGAACCCATGCATTGAACTCCCAATTATTTTGCAATCTCTACCTCAGTGCATGTTATATTTAGTTTTATTGTGTTCACGATCATCTGGAACATGAGAGCTGATTAAACTTGTCTTCTTTGATAATAACTGGACCATATCTTTACTGCATACAAGTTATGTAAACACTGACCTCAGCTCCATAATATGATTCTCTATACACGTAAGTACAGCTTATGCCTCTTATGGGCAATATAAACTTGCTATAGATAGTGATTGTGGTTCCCATGGATTTAATGTTTTTTCAGGGCTGCTTACAAAGGCTTCACAGACTGTATTAGATTGCTTTTATTCATGGATGCATTTCAGGGACGGCAAGACACTGAAGGTATTTATAGATAGAATTCTTTTCTTTTGCCTTTTTGGACCATCTGGAACTACTTTGGTGATTGTCATGAAAAACCCAACAATTTAAAGTTGAATTTTTTCATGTTATTGGTGTAAGCAAGATTCTATGATAAAAGTTGCACAACCACTGTCCTACTGTGTTCTAGGTTTTTCTCATGGCATGTATAAACCATATGTAGGTGTTAGATCAAATTATTTTTCAAAGCTATCTAAACTCCTGCAATAGCTGAGTAAAACATAAGCAGGTAACAAGGGATAAGCTACTGTTCTGTTTTAATCAAATTGCTTAGTACATGCACCGAAAGATCATAATGGCAATTTTTTCTTTGATATGCTCAGGTTGCACTCCGTTGCATTGGGCTGCAATAAGGGGGAATCTAGAGGCCTGCACCGTGCTTGTGCTCGCAGGCACAAAAGAGGACCTGATGACGAAAGATAATAAAGGCTGCACTCCTGCACAAATTGCAGTTGACAGAGGTCATCATCATGTGGCTTCATTTCTTGTATGTGCCTGGCTCCCCGTTTATGCATGCACATGCATCTGAGATAGAAATTATGCATTTTTATCGATTTCCAAAAGCAATAGCAACCTGGGAGACCAATTAATGAGCACCCTGGTTTTTCTGAGTATGCAGAAAGGGAAGAAAAGATTTAGGTTGGCATGATAATATTGTGCTTAACTGATGGATTGGGTATCACCCCAGGGCACTTTCTGCCATTTTTTCCCCGCTTCTCACATAATTTTTTTTTGGCATGGACGATCTTTTATTCTCTGAATAGATGTTTCCCTTATTCGCTGCAAGTAGTACCTTTCTTTTCAGTTATGATAAGTGCCATACATTGTTAGGAAGTGTCTTTCATTTCCACCCCTCATGAGTCATATATGTTTCTTTTGCCTACCAACTTGACATGGGAGTTGGTGAGATGCATATGCTTAAGCTGTGGCCGTTTTTATTTATCGCTAGAAAATGTTTCGACTATCATGTATGCCTGCACAATGCTCCCGTATTTTTGGTTAAAAACACCAATCTAAATCTCTTGCTTCTTTTTTAATCCCTTTTTTTGAACTTTTGTAACGATAGATTTGGTTGCATCTTCCACCTTTTTAACTATTTTGTGTCCCGCTTGAGACTAAGTCCTATTTGTTTTAATTTCTATTTTATGGAGAAGACCATCTCCATCTATGGTCCTTAACTATTGTGAACCTTATTCTTCTTCTTGTGCTCGAACTATTCCTCTCTCGGTGTGAAATTTCTCATAGGTGGCTTTGTTTCTAAGGAGTTCGTAATGGTCTTTTTTGGAACCTCCTTTTTTTTAGAAAAGTTTCAAACTGTTATTAATATGCAGTAATAGTGCAAGTTCTTTCGACAAAACAAAGTGGGTGGTGCAAATCATATCCCTTTGTAATGTCCCCTTTTCCAAATCAAAGACCTTTGGCCCTTTATGTCTACCCGACGGCCAAAGAGGAGTTTTTAAGGGTGACATAACTTTATTATTTTTATTATATGGTGCTATTGTTTCTAAAAAATAATAATATTATGAAAAGCACATATAATAAATGATAAAGTTAATAATAAATTAAAATGTCAAAATACAATTAACAATAATTGTATTAGAAAAGAGAAAGTGCGACTTACCTTAGGGAGTCAATTTTTGGAAAATGTGCCAATCAGCCCCAAAAGGAAAATGCGCCCAGCATAGGAGAATGAAACAAATTTTATTGGCTGATTTGGGGGTGGTGGTTGGCTGATCTCCCTTTAAATAAACAAGTCGACTTGTAGAGAGATCATCCAGATTTTTATTATCATCTATTGCATTGCTAAGAGCTCTGAGCTTTTACCAGAAATTCCAAGGACGAAAACCCTTGTGAATCTATCTCTTGCGGACGAAAACCCCAGGAGATTGAGAGGGGATTTCACTCAGAATTTCCTAGTGTTCTTCATCAGACTTCCAAGTTCAGTTCAGCCATGTATGGAAAGGGATTTGAAGGTATTTTCCAGTGATTTTGCAACCAGCAGTTGGGTCAGTCCCTTGTAAACAGTCTGGCAGCGAATTCAGAGGTATTTTCATCTGAAAATATTTGTCAAATAATTGCCATCATTCTGTAATCTGATTGCTGTACTTTTTTATCATTTCTGAAGTGTATTTTGAAGATTTTCAAGCTGAATAATAACAGGCCTCAGAACTGATTTTCTGGGTTATTTTGGGACTGTATTAAGTTCAGTTTTTATATAAATCTGTCCCCTAATATCTGAACAGTCATTAGATATCAGAAGTAATTTTATTTGGCATGATTTATACCGTTTTCTCTCTTCAACCCTAGTCGCATTTTTTCAGATCTACACTAGGAGCTTGACATAAAATACACAGAAAACTGCATTTGCTGTTTTTGATTGATTAAAATCAGTTTAGTATAAGAAAGATCCATCTAGGGATCTTTCAGTGGTATCAGAGCATCAATCCTCCCACCTGGAGGGTTTGTTGTGGTTTGTTTAAGCAGCCTACAGAAGTTGGGCCACACCGATATTATACAAGGAGTCAAGCTCGTATTCGGACAGATTTGAATACTGAAAGTGATTACCAGATCATGGACAGAAGGGAACACACTCCTCCACGACAAGGGCGACCTGATCCAGATGCTCTTTTCAGCGGTATGATCGATTCCCATCAGGAGATGATGCAGACTATGAGACAGCTGATGGAGAATTTGATTATGGATAGAACGAGAAAACGACATGATAGAAGGGAAAGATTTGCATCTATAGCCAGCAGCCACAGAAGGCACAGCAGGGTACCTACTGAAGTTGGTAGCGTGAGAAGTTCCCCTCCACGTGATAGGAGATATACAGAGGAAAGGAGACCCACGAGGCCTACGGAGCGACCTATGTAGCCTAGATTCCTGCAGAGGGAGGAGCCACCATTAGTTGAAGAGCCATTTGAAGACATAGACTTTCAAGATACTGTGATGGCAGCACATGATGAGTGGAGAGCCCTACCACAGGAGGTTTGGACTGCCTTTCCCCTTCATCAGTATTTGCTCAATGGAGGGAAAACTTGAGAGCTAGACATGTACGGAGGCTTAGAGAACAACAGAACAGGGAGTTGAAGCAGGCCACCAACAAGGTGACCCTTTCCACATTTGATGGTAGTGGAAAGATTAGTGCCAGAGCATGGATTCATAAGCTCGACACATATCTCACTCTCAAGCCTATGCAGGAGCAGGAGGCTATCCAATTTGCCACGTTGCACCTTGAGGGAGTAGCGTATGATTGGTGGCACCATGGGCTTATCACTCAGAGGCATGATCTTCTGCAATCCTACAAGGAGTTTAGTGAGAAGCTGATTGCGAGATTTGATCGCAGGGATATAGAGCTTTATTATAGGGACTTGGCACAACTTCGACAGAGTGGACACGTTGATGCATACATCAACGAATTTCAGCGTATAGCAGTGATGGTGCCAGAGATGCCTGAGAGGCGAGTGGTGATGTTGTTCATTGAAGGACTTCATGACAGGATGAGAGGATTGGTCAAGGCTCTTAAGCCTACTACTTTGCATGAGGCTATTCGGATAGCCTTGGACTTAGACACTACTCCAGTGCAGCCCCAAAGGAAGAACATCAGGGAGGAACAATCAGAACATCAAGAGCAGCCCACTTCTTCGAAGGTTGAGTTTACACCCAAGAGGGAGACTGTTTCAAAGAGTGAGCTTCGCCGGAAAAATTTATGCTTTCATTGCAATGATCCGTGGGAGCCGGGGCATAGGTGTCTTGGGAAAGGCAAAATCCATCTCATAAAGGTTGAGGATGAAGAGTCCGAGGATGAACAAGGGCAGCCAACACCAGGTATTACAAATGAAGGTAGACTCACCTATCTTTCAGGAGCACCCAAGTATAATCCATTCATGTTTGAAGGCACAATGTTCGGGTGTAGGATCATGGCACTACTAGATAGTGGATCTACACATAACTTCCTGGACGCAGGTTTGGTAGACCAAAAAGGTTTACAATGTGATAACTTTGAAGGCTTTGATGTGACTATAACAGGAGGTCTCACTCTTCCATGCAAGAAGAAGGTTAACCAAGTCAGCATTTTATTTGGTGAGTATACACTTTGTGATGATTTCTATGTCATGGATTTGAAAGATAACAATGTTGTGCTTGGCATGCAATGGCTTCATTCGTTGGGAAGAGTCACCCAAGATGTGGAAGCTGTGGAGTTGAGTTTCCAACACAAAGGGAAACAAGTCACATTGAGAGCACTCAAGTACACGCTGCCCCATCAAATGGCAGCTAAGTCTATGATAGTTTGGGACCCGGAATCATCTCGTGAGGACATCTATGCAGATTTTTCACTGCATATCAGCACGGACCAGCAAGGAGGTGATGAAGAGTGCGGCAAGTTCGAAGCATACATGAGGACGCTAGTTTCACTAATGACTAGTAAGTTTTTTTTCTGCAGTGTTTGAGCAGCATTGTATAGTGCATATGAAGCTCTTAAAAAAGCTTCGGCTGGTTTGGGATCCTGGAACGGGTAGAATGCAGAGTTGCAGTTTATGATTGCTTGGGGGCAAGCAATCTCGGGAAGGGAGGACTGTAATGTCCCCTTTTCCAAATCAAAGACCTTTGGCCCTTTATGTCTACCCGACGGCCAAAGAGGAGTTTTTAAGGGTGACATAACTTTATTATTTTTATTATATGGTGCTATTGTTTCTAAAAAATAATAATATTATGAAAAGCACATATAATAAATGATAAAGTTAATAATAAATTAAAATGTCAAAATTCAATTAACAATAATTGTATTAGAAAAGAGAAAGTGCGACTTACCATAGGGAGTCAATTTTTGGAAAATGTGCCAATCAGCCCCAAAAGGAAAATGTGCCCAGCATAGGAGAATGAAACAAATTTTATTGGCTGATTTGGGGGTGGTGGTTGGCTAATCTCCCTTTAAATAAACAAGTCGACTTGTAGAGAGATCATCCAGATTTTTATTATCATCTATTGCATTGCTAAGAGCTCTGAGCTTTTACCAGAAATTCCAAGGACGAAAACCCTTGTGAATCTATCTCTTGCGGACGAAAACCCCAGGAGATTGTGAGGGGATTTCACTCAGAAATTCCTAGTGTTCTTCATCAGACTTCCAGGTTCAGTTCAGCCATGTATGGAAAGGGATTTGAAGGTATTTTCCAGTGATTTTGCAACCAGCAGTTGGGTCAGTCCCTTGTAAACAGTCTGGCAGCGAATTCAGAGGTATTTTCATCTGAAAATATTTGTCAAATAATTGCCATCATTCTGTAATCTGATCGCTGTACTTTTTTATCATTTCTGAAGTGTATTTTGAAGATTTTCAAGCTGAATAATAACAGGCCTCAGAACTGATTTTCTGGGTTATTTTGGGACTGTATTAAGTTCAGTTTTTATATAAATCTGTCCCCTAATATCTGAACAGTCATTAGATATCAGAAGTAATTTTATTTGGCATGATTTATACCGTTTTCTCTCTTCAACCCTAGTCGCATTTTTTCAGAGCTGCACTAGGAGCTTGACATAAAATACACAGAAAACTGTATTTGCTGTTTTTGATTGATTAAAATCAGTTTAGTATAAGAAAGATCCATCTAGGGATCTTTCACCCTTATAGTAATTAGGAGTGGACCAAGCCCAAGCAGATTAACCAAAATCTACTATTATCAGGTACATCAAGCTGACTAATATAATCTGAAAGATCAATATCAAACTACAAGCAGATTTATTTGCAAGATTGACTTCTGTCTTAAGGTCACTGAAATTGTTGCTAAGGGGGCTGGCCCTGCTTCTGAGCCACATCAAAGTTGTAGATTTGGGGAATTAAACTAGAATTGCCACTGGAATTGTAACCCGGAGAGACTGATTCGGAGGATGAGCTATTTATAATTCCTAGTGATCTATGCTTCATCAACCCATTGAAAGTTTGTTCGAGTGCAGATTATCCTGAAATGAAGTTAAATCAGTAAGAATTATGCAGTCAATTTTTTAAGCTCCTAAGTCAATTGTTAGGATTGAACTTTGAATTACATAATTCTTTAAATCCAGCATCAAAGCTGTGAATGCATTGCCATAGGCAGCATGGATGTTCTGTTTACTTGATGTTGGGGTTATGAAACCTGTTTTTAGCTGTCATACTTTAAAGATCTGGCCTCTTGTAATTAAAATATTTTTTAGTTTTTGCATCTGGAAATGTTAGTCGGATTTATTATCTTGAAATGGGTTTCTTGTTCTCCATTCTTTTGTTGCATAAATATAAATCCCTCTTCCAGTGAATTTTGTATCGTGGAGAGAATTGATGGCTTTCATCATCACAAATCTGAGGTTTCTTGATTATTATTAACTTTGACTTGTATTTGTATATACAGTCGTGGATTCCTTGATGTGATCCATTCTATAATTATATTATTAACTTCTCTGTTGTTTGGTATCCTTCAGTCAAATACTCAAAAGAAATTGAATCGTCAGTGGGACGCGAACACTTTTTTTGGAAAGATTGCAAAGCTAGGACTTGGACCTGTTCTTTTATTTGTGATGGTTGCCCTTATAGTGACTTTCATCAACTCAGTCCTGACATGTATGTATCTAATACCTTAAAGGTAATGCCTTAAAGCACAAGAAACATTACAAATATTTATGATATGTTCTTAACATGACTAATTTGATCGTCTGTTGACTTGTGTTTGCAGCATCAACACTTTTAAAGGTAACAGCCGTTGTTGGGCTTTGGGGATGGCTAGCTGTTTTCCTTGGGACAGGTGGTCTTGTTATGTTCTATAGATGCAGCAGGTAATTCTCAAAGTTATATACATCATCCTTCTAATGTTATATTATGTTATCATGTTTATTTAATCTCTTCAGCATTACTGACAGTCTAATTCACAAATGCAAAAGGGAAATAAGAATGTAGTCAGGGTCTGAAGCCAAAATACATCATTTATTTAGTTATTTAATAATAGATTATTTTTGTCCAGTAATTTAAGAGCTCCGTTTGTCTGTTTTGTAAAGTAGACCTATTAGATTAATGTAGAGGAGATAAAATATTCTCCATCTCCATAGATGTGGGAAAAAGGAATACAAAGTTCTTTTAATGACGGCCCATCAACTCTAGCCTCAGAGAAAAAAAGTCAACTGAGTACCTATTCTGGTATCAATAGGGAAAAACCAGACCATGTCTCGAAAGGATATAATTAAGACAGTCTCAGTGAGTCATCAATAGGTAGCATGATATTCAAGGGCACTTATGTTTGTCTAAGTCTTAAACGCACTTTTAACCACTATTAACGGCTACACAGGTAATCCGAGCAAGTAGAAATAGGTTGCAGAGAGTAATTGTGATGGATAAATGTTATAGACCCGAGATTTAGGGCCCCTTGAGGGAGCACTGTCCATGAAAAATGATATTTATGAGTCATGACACAAATGGTGCACATTGTTATTTTTATTGGGTTTTATTCAGATATATTGAAGGATTTGAGTAATGCAAAAGGGTTACATAGTTTTTGTGAGTGGCAGCTGTGCACATATTGACTACATTGGTAACTTTTTTTACCATAAGGCATTATTTATTCAGGAAACAACCACAGAAACTATCTGCGAACTGACTCATTTCGCTGTTGAAAATAAATATCCTCATTAGAAAGTGAAAAATTGTAAAGTAGTAAATACTGCTGTGAGTTTGCAGTGAAGTCTTTATGTCCTTATATCCTTAAAATATTAAACTAGTATTACATATGTCATAAACTACCAGGTATCTGATTAACAAGTCTGCAAACTAAGGATCTTTTTGTGAACATACCCAAGAATATCAATCTTTCAGCACAGTTATATGGAAACTGGAAAGAGGAAAAATTCATCAGTGAGCAGTATATCACGAAGAAATCCAGTAAAACTTGGAGGGTTAGAAATTGCCCAATTGTTGTGTACCTAAATACAGTATGATAATGGGAATATGTTATAGGCTTTTTTGTCCCGAGGCCCATGGTCTATGTATTAGTTTAAAGAGGTTTAACTTTATACTATGTTATGTATAGGTTAATGAAGGATTAAATCATGATATAATTAGGGCTTCATAAATTGAAGGAAATCCTCCAATATATTTATATTTTTGCCATTTACTCAATCAATCTAATGCAAAGAATCACCAGTGTGTGACTATGTATGTTTGTCATCTGATGTAAATCCACCCTTTTTAGATGTGCTGCTGCCCCCGCCCTTTAATACTTTCATACTGTCATTTATATTTCTGCATTTCAGACTTGAATGCCTTTTAGGTAAGTTAAGGGATCCCTTTGAACACCACCACCTCCCCCCAAACCCCATTGTACCCGAACTGGTACGAATCTACGCCGAATCTCGGGCTGTAATCTCCTTGGAAACATGTCAGTTCCGTTAAAATTCCCAGGCCCTTCCTGGAAACATATTGGATCGTTCAACAACATTTAATGGGAGGTTTCTGGGCAGAATCTGCTGTAACTCAAGAAAAATAATAAAAAATATGCACATAAGTTTGGTTCCAGGTAGATTCGAATGATATTTAAACTATCAATTGTATAGCGTTTCAGTATTTTTTGTTTATTTTAAATTTTAATGTTGATTATGCACAAAACATTGGTATTATGGTTAATTTTCCATCTATTTTATGTACGGATGTTTGCAAGATGAACCAAACCTAGGGTCTCAAAGAGATTAGTGTTTCCTATACCTGAGCCTGTATCTGTATCCGCTCCAGGCAACTTAGCCTTTGATGAATGCTGCACCAATCTTGAAGTTGCTTCCTTTTAGAGTTTGTAATTTCTCATGTGGCTTGTACGTTCATTTTTTATGTCTATGACTTGAGTGGACAATGAGGAGAGAGATCTGTACTGATATAATTGGTTCCCAACATTGAGTACAGACCTAAAAAAAAGAATGGTTGTAAGATTAGCTTGAATAATAAATTCATAAATTCATGCACCAAGGGAGGATAATATCAATCTGTTGTGAACCAAATATCTTATATACAAAACCATTGTTAAATATTATTATATTAACATAATTCACATGCACAAGATTTGTATGATGGGCCAATGCACCCTAATCTTCAATATACCTGGAAACAGAGAGAAAAATCCAATTTATCTCTTGCCATGAAAACCAAACCTACTATCCTACTTTATCTTTACTGCTTAGCAGAAGCTATCCATAATGCATGATTCATCCATTGATTGATGCCTCCTAGACCTAAATATAACCACTTATCAAATAATAGCAGGGGAGAGTAAACCCTTTGTACACATTAAGCCAACTAATAACCAATTTTTTTTTTCCTTCATAATTGAGCGATTTGACCCATTACAAAAGTCACCCATTGCGTCCCCATCTAAATATGAGTTATGTGTGCCACCAATGGGCTACTCCATAATGTCAAATACATCATAATATCATGTTGCTAGGTGTGTAACATTCCACCCCCTTAACATGTTTTGCCCACAAAACATAAGAGACCCAATAGTCCGACTTCCCAATTCCATGTACACTTGATGCCATTCTTGATAATTCATCCATCCATATGCAATCTTGATGGGTGATGGTCCTTGATGATGCCGCATGTCCTTTTCGCTACTCCGATTTCACACTTGTCCATAGTTGCATAACTGTAGCTGCTGTTCTGATGCTCCATGCTATGCTCCATGATTCTTGCCTATCACGGTGATGTGGATTTTGATATATTGTAACGTTCTTAGCTTTTTTTTCTGTCTTTCGACTCTTCAGCCTTGTCTTTTGTAAACTCCTTTAACTTGAGTAGGTGAAGGGTGTGATCTTCCTTTGCAAGTCTCCTAGGCACCCTCTTTGTGAGATTCCTTCCTGTTCTCTTCTTGACATAGTTTCTTGTTCCGTTCAGATTTTTCTTTGATCCCTTCTTCGGATTCTTTCATGTGCCCTTTTTCTGAATTGCACCTTGTCATATTCTTTTGATGTATGCTTATGCCCTTCTTCAAATTCTTTCTTGTTCAATTCCTTGTGATCTTCTGCGAATTCTTTAGTGTTTTCTTCAGAATTCTACTCCTGCTCTGCTTCTCTTCCTTCCTTTCTATCTTCCTTATGATCTTCATTATCTTTTGTTCTTTTTTGTCCATTGTTCTTTTAATTTGCTTATCAATTTCAACAAGAGATTGATTGCATTTCTTCAAATGGATTATCCCCACATCTTTATTTCTCGACTCTCGATGGAACTCACAGGCCGTGTGTTTTCTACTCTTCTCCAGTTCATTTGAGGGGTTGAATTTTATTCTTTGAATATAACATCTCTGTATCTTTGTTTGTCAACTCACTTTGGGTTTGTTGATGCCACTTTAGTACAAGACGTTTCTCATATACCTATTTATCTAAGAAGACCTCTCCAGTTACTTCCCAAGAGAAATAATACTCATTCTTGCTAAACTTTTTATTTCTAAGTCTCAACCACTAATCCCTAGCTTCACTCAAGAAAATATTATAGCATCCCTTTTTCCTGAAAATTACCACGTGTTGAAATTCTATTAAACTCGGGTTTTAAGAAAATATTTTTTCAATGTATCTCCTTCCTACCCAAAATTCTGAAAATAACCAGAAATGCAGGAAAGCAGATATAAAAATTTATTCATGATGTAAAAATGACTCTTGAATTGCTTACCCACTTTGTAAGATACAATGTTTCCTGTTTTATGGTCCAGGTTACGACTGGAAAAACAGCTGTTTCTGTTGTTCCTGAATGCCAAATTTGTGTAGTCACTACTTCCTCAATACTGCCAAGAATTTTGATTCTGACCACTTGTTGGTAATTTTCTAACAATGGATCTTTTCCACTCTTGTTTCCAGGCAACTTAGCAGCCTTGCAGGACACTGCACAATCTTGAAGATGTCGAGTCCTACCAAAGTTGAATGAGTTTCCCTGATGGAATATCTTCTTGTCATTCGAATTGTGCCGCTTCTGCCCATTGTGGCTAAAGTAAAGAAATTGCACAAATTAGTACTTCCTCTGTCTCTGTTAGGAAAATGTTGTTTGCTGTTCACATGTATGGGTTAATAATATTATATTATATATTATGTGAGTGTGAGTGGTTAGAACAACTCATGTGAATAAAGATTCTAGGTGAGAGATTTGTGTTGCGCGAACAACTCGCCCATGTTGAGAATAGTGGTTGTAGGAGATAGAATAGGTCTACTATTCTATAGGGGTTGAAGTACCTATATATTTGTAAACAACTATTTTGAAAATGATATAGAACGTTACTATTATTATTATTATTGTGAGTATTCAATTTGTTGTACAGACTGAGTATTTTGAATGTTTAGATTTTGAAGACTCTGACCAAGTTTGTGATTTGGTATCAGAGCAGGTTATGTTCAATGGAAGAATTTTGGTGTTAATTTTTTGGAGGGGAGCTCAAGTTTTTTCAGTGCCCCAAATAGTGGTTTTATGTATTGTGAGAAGTGTGTCAAGAATAGATTAATATTTCACTTGTATTAGATTGGCTCTTGATCTGCCATGTTTCCCCAATCTATGTTGGTTCGGTCTATAGATTGTGTTAATCATTGGAAGGTTAAGGTTGTAGGTCAGTCATGCACCATGTAAATGGACTTCTCTGCCAATAATCTGCCAGTCAGCTTACAAACGGCCCTTCTACAATATTTTTGTGCATCTGTTTTCAAACGATTGAGGCCTTGTAAGCAGTGTTAGAACAGGCATACAAGGTTGCGCTACGATCTTTGCATTAGGTCTGTCAACTCAAAACATTGTAACGTGCATCCGGATCGCAGAAGGTCAACTCTAACTGGGTTTCAATCATGTGTGTTTGGCATTGGACTCCTCTCGCCTGCCTTACACACGGCCTCTTCCAACATAGGAGGGGTAGCAATATTTATGCAGTCTGTGAGCACTGTGTATTTGCTGGATTCCTGATCTGATTACAGATTCCGACAGGCATGCATTCCTGATTATACCTTTCAAATTAGGCCTGCTCCAAATTCATTTCTGCCAGACTCTATGTTTCTCTTCCAGAATCATTCTCAGTCTCGCATGCTTCACATTGTGGATGTGCAGATGTGTCATTTGTTTTACAATTGCGTCGTACTCGTTTATGAGTACTGCCACAAGCCTTAACACTTGACTTCCAACAGCCATGACTGTCCATCCATCCTTGTGAGTATCTATGCTACCCGTGGGACGCTTGGATTTTCTACAAAATGGTTCAGCAGTCAAACTTGTGTTTCGAAATTCATGCATTAAAGATTTCTTATAAATCTGGACAATGTGTTACATGTCAATAGACACGGGAAAGCTCTGCATTATTTATTTATGTACTGGTGGTCAAATCCTTACTCACATGACTTTGGTAAATTACTCTTTCATGCACATCAGCCTGTCATTTCCATGCAAAATGTCATTAAAAGTAGTATGGTTTGAAACAAATCTTTAGTCTTTTGTGGTAGTTACCAAAATAATTCAGTGTCATTTTAATAGTCTTTAAGTCCATATAGTTGATTAGGCGTGGATAGTGTCAAATGTAAATCAATTGTTTTTTCCCTGTTAATGAAGTCTTGTATATGTCAAAGTAATCGTGTGTCACATAGTGTAACGTCCATGCCAAAAACCAGTCATGAATGTCAAAATAAAAATAATAATAAAAGATTTGCCTCATGCACCCATTTTCGGTGGAACCCGATGTCTGAATTGTAGAGGGATCATACAATTGAACTTCAAGTCCAATCTGGCTGTGTGAGATGAACATATTGGAGGATGGAGGCAATGGAGGACGGAGGACAATCAACGTCCTCTTGTCAGTCACTAGCAACGGGGCTGCAAAGTGATTTAGTGGCATGTTTTTTAAGTCTTTTCATGTTTTCCGTTGTGCTGCGTGAATAAAAATCCTCTGCTTTTTGAGGGCAGGAGAAGATTTCGAGGTAAACTCAATATGGATTGTTGTCCAAATAGTTCGGGAGCTCTAGGAATCTTGGAGATTCAAAATTCGGGAGTTTGGGGAAGGGTCTAGGAATGTCCCACAAAATTTGGCTTGAGAGCGATACGCCTTTACGAGGGTTATGAGTCAATTTGATGGAGTTGTACCTGGTGTAAGCAGTGTTTTTAGAGAAGTTTTTTCTTTCGAATATGATTCTCTTCTCCCATGTATACACTTGGGGGGGGGGATGTTAGGAAATTGTTGTTTAGTGTTTAGATGTATGGGTTAATAATATTATAGTGTGTATTATGTGAGTGTGAGTAGTAAGAACAACTCATGCAAATAAAGATTATAGGTGAGAGTTTGTGTTGCGAGTTGTTAGAACAACTCGTTCATGTTAAAAATAGTGGTTGTAGGAGATGGAATAGGTCTCCTATTGTATAGGGGTTGAAGTACCTATATATTTGTAAACCAGTATATTGAATTCAATATAGAAAGTTATTTCTATAATTGTGAGTTTTCAATTTGTTGTGCAAACTAAGTATTTTGAATGTTCAGTTTTTGAAGACTTTGACCAAATTTGTTAGTCTCCTGTTGAGAAAGAACATTTGTTGCTATATTCTTTGGGTCAACTTTGACATCTTTATGGGAAACCACATGCCCAAGGACTGCACTTCTTTGACTCCAAAGGGGCATCTGGACTTTTAGGCATAGAGTTGAGTGTTTTCTAGCATCTGTAACACCTCACCTACATGCTGCAAATGTTCTTTCCGTGTTTGACTGTAGATTAGGATGTCATCAAAGAAGACCAAAAAAATGCCCAAAGAAATGGACTTAAAACTGAATTCATGAATCTTTGAAAAGTAGATGGAGCATTAGTGAGGCAAAATGGCATAACTAAGAATTCAGAATGACCCTCGTGTTCCAAATGCAGTCCTATGTACATATTCCAACCTTACCCAAATTTGATAATGCCCCGACCACAAATCTAGTTTAGTAAAGTAAACAACACCATTCAATTCATCCAATAATTTATGAATATCAACAATATGAAACTTATCTCTGCGAGTGAGTTTCTTGAGTTCCTTGTAATTTGGGCACTAACTCCACAATTCATCTTTTTTTTCTACCATGACCACTAGAGATGAGTATTACTTTTTCGGGAACAAACAATATGAAAATTCAACATTTTGTTGATCACTTTTTCAATTTTAGTTTTTTGTTCATAGGGATAGTGGTAGGGTTGGATGTTTGGCAGAAGACTTCTTGGAATCAACATGATGGCATGATCATGGTCTCCGACAGAAGGTTGACCCTTTTGTTTCCGAAAAACCTATTGATGAGGCTGAATGATCTCTTGAAGCAACCTCTTGGACTTCTAGTGAGTGCAAATGTGCCCCATATCATCAGATCCTTTTTGAGAACCTTCTTGATTTTGTGGTAACTAATTATTTGGCTTGGAGGTGATCGCATCCTCACAAGTTTGCATCTTTTTCCATTTGAAATAGAGGCAGTGATAGTTTTTAGAAGTTTCAAGATATTGTCACCAACTATTTCAGCCATTGCATTCCCAATACCACATATGTTTCTCCAAGGGAAGTGTTAGTGCGGAATCACAGCACCCTCGAATGGCTCGAGTGTGAAGTGGGGCATTCGGTGTGATTGCACAACATGTGACCATCTCTCAAGCTGTGGGACTTGCAAAACTTGAGATGGAGCTTCGGAGAAAGTCGGTTCTTGCTTCCTAATCTACCTGCCACAAGCTACTCCAGTGTAGGCAGAACCTATTCTATCCTAATCTAACCATTCCAAGGGGACAGAGAGAGAGAGAGGGTGAAAGAGGGCATCACGAAACAAATTTTATTGCTCCAAAATGTTACACAGTACATCATCAGTGGGCAAGAGGCAAGAAAACACCATTACAGAGCCATGGGAGGAGGCTTAGACTCCACGTTCTACCCTAAGAAAGAAAGAGAGGGGGGCAGAGGAGAAACAACGATCAACCCTTTGAATATGCCCCTTCATTACAATATATAGGAAGAATAAGAGAGAGAAGAGGGAAGAATTAGAACCCTACTTCAACCACCTAGAGATACACATTAAATCCTGCTTTGAAAGCTCAACCACTATCAATCAATGCCTTTCTCAAATCCGCCCCAAATCTGTCATGTCTGGTTCCTTGGCGGAGCAAATCGAATCAGATCTGGTAGTTGGAGAAATCGGGCTTTGTATTAATGGCCTGGAAGACATTTTCCCATTTTTCACCCACCAAAGCTTGTTAAGAATGATATTTTATGTTTCCATGGCGTAGAGGGTGTCGAGACGTTTCCAAAAAGTCTTCTCCCGCCCAAATCCGAGTCTCCAGTCAAAAGATATGGCCATTTGAATATTTGGATTGCGGGCGCGCAATATTTTAAAGAGTTTGTCCATACAGGGTCCATGTGGCGGCCTTCGCATGCTCCTTGGGCTTCTTTGTATTTTTCCTGAGTCTCTTTTCTTGGCGGGGACAAAAGTCTGACCCTGGACACATGGCAGCTTGGCGCTTGTTTTGGAAACCTGCCCCAAATTTTACCTATGAAATAGTGTCTTGTTGACACTTGACTCCCTCCACTGGCCTGACTTGGTCTTAACTATTCAACCCCCAACTCTATCCATTTTTGGACTCTGAGACACATGGAAGGCCCATGCTCATTTGAAAACCCACTTAGGATTTTACCTTTGAAGGAGCGTCGTGTTAACACTTAACGCCTTCCGCTGTACTCTAGACTTAGTCATTTTGGGCCCACTCTCCTTTTTGACCACTGTTGACCATTTACTATGTGGAGGGCTGGCACAAGTTTGAGTCTCCAGCCTAGATCCTGCTTTTGAATATGCACCGTAAGACACTTGGCACCCTCCACTAAGTTGAAGACTTTTCAACAATTGATGCAAATTTTTGGGGCTCTGGATGCATGGAAGCTTGGTACTCGTTTGGGTCTGGCCCTTTAGATTTAATCTTTAGAGGTGCACCATTTGGAAACTTGGATCCCTCCACTGTCTCCTCCATACTTAGTCATTTTTGGGCCCATTTTGAACCATTTGCAAAGCCCAAAGACTTTGAATCTTTGTTGTTTCTTTTCCTTTGAGCCTCTGGTTCTTTTGACACTACTCAACCTCCTACCCCGACCCTGCTATTCCATTTTCGAGCCCACTTGTAATCTATTTGCTGGATTTGAAGCACGGGTTCACTAGACAGAGCCATTTCTTGAATTTCTTCTTACATTGGGTCATTTGATCTTTCGCAGGCCTTACCACTCTATTATAGATTTCCTCTTTTTCCTGATTATAGGATTTGAATGTGAATTCTCTGGCTTCTTCTTCTGTGGGGTCGTGGTTGATCAATTTTACTAGGGGGAAAAATATGGATAATAATTTTGTGACTTGCAGGGGTATCTACCTGCTAGATGAGAGGACCAATTGCCTTGAAGCATCCATTGGGCATGGAGTCACAATTAATGGCATGGTACTGACCCTTCTTTCAAAATGGACTCTCTGATTACCTGCTTTTCACTTTTTCCTGACCCTGAGCCTACCTGTGTGTCCGTAATCTCAATTTTCATAAGAGATCTTGAAACAAGGCTTCTGAGAGTAGAAAATTGTTTTTACCTAGGGATTTCATCTGTCCCTGAATGGGCTATCTTGAAAACATTCTTTAGTTGCTCTAAATTTGTTCTATTTTGAAATTTGTAACTGTTATAGGAAACTATGAGTCTTCTGCCATGAATAGTGAAGGGCCTAGCCTTAGTAGCTCTAAAACAATATGAACAAAACTTATGTACAAAGACAAAATTATACATGCTTCAAATGAGACATGCAAAGTGTGCACAAGCACTTCTTCTGCTGGAAACAAAGTCTACTCCTACTCCTAAACTAACCAAAGAGAAAAGGGGCTAAACAAATCCTGCTATAGGTAGGGAGAAGTAGCTTCCCTTTCTCAAGAGAGGTAGCCATGTAAATGATTTGACACCTAAATATGGCTGCTTGTATGAGTGAAAAATTGACTTTAAGCTGATCCTCCACCCATATCTGCAAGGTATCAACATTAATGGAAAATACCTCCTCAAGCTGATTTGCATTAGACTCCTGGAGGTGTTGATGGCAACCCTTAGTGATTTGATACTCATCCTCATGCCCTGAAGTAGGCATGACTGGTTTTGGCTTCTCCCTTGGCTCTAATGAAGCCAAATATTTGATTGGGCATCTGCCCAGGGTTTGATCCTTCAAGAATGGAGCCTTCTTGCTGACCCCATAGATGGATGGTGTGGGAGGAATGATTGCTCTGAACTTTTTAAAAACTCCAACTTTGATTCAATGGAGTCTTCTTGTGCTTGCACACATCTTCTTGGTAGTGGATGGTGTGAGAGAGTGATGATGACATCTTCTTGCTTTTTCTCTTCCTTCTCTTGTGAAGAACATGGAAGACTCATATCTTCCAACCTTGGTTCCAGAGGACTGTTATGAAGTGCAAGTTGTTGTCCTTGAATATTCTCCTCCATGGCAACAAGCTCATATGCTTGGGAGATGGATGATAGAGGAGTAAATGATGTAATTTCCTCAGGCTCCTCTCTATCAAAGCAATCCTCCAAGTCAGATAGATAATTTGCCTCCTTGCTGTCCTGTTGCATGTGCTCAACCTCCTCCATGGTGTCCACCTGATCTGAAACTTGCTCACCATGGTTTCCCTCTTCCTCAAACATGAAGTTTGAAAGATCAAACTCTTCTTCAACATCAGAGCTCGAAGGGGATGAAGTGGGAGGAAGAACTAAAGGTTATTTTGTAGCTTGCTCCACACTTGGGGCCTCTGAAACTGTATGGTCCTCCTCTGCTGCAAATTCAACCTTAGCCACCACTGGCTCTTCAACCTTGACCTACTCTATTGGCTTGACCATCAAGGGGATCTTTGTAAACCCAAATTTAGCAGCCCAACTCATCAGATTGTCTGTTATTTCTTTTTTGTTGGGCTCCTTTTCTTGCTGTCCTTGACTGGATTCTTGAGTATCTTCCCAACATGGACTTGGGAAAGCAAGAGTGGCAGGTTGTGGTTCAACCAACTTTGCAATTGTTTGTGGTGGGGAGGGAGGTGGAACTTCTTGTTTGTTTGGAGGGGATGACTGTTTGGAAGGGAAAAGGGCAGAAGAACTGAAATGGGGTGGAAGACTAGGGAATGGAGAAATGGAATCAGCACTTGGGGCAGCAACTGGGAAGCTTGGAAATTGGAGCTTGGGTTGAGATGGTGCTGCTTGAGAAAGAGAAAAAGAAAAGCTATGAGATGGTGGACTTAACCCATTGACAAGGTTGTCTTGACTCCAACTCATAAGCCTCGATCTCCTCAGTCCATTGTGAAAGTTGGGGCAACATTTCAACCATGAAGTCTAGCTTCTCCTGAGGGCTGTAATGTCTTGGAAAAGGGCCTCCCCATGGACAAGGTTCCCTGCAACCAATCTTGAATGCCTTCATTTGTGATATGGCCCTGGACTGCAAAATGCTAGCCTCCATTTTTTGAATCTTCTCCAGCAGACCAACATCCTCTGTGTAGTTGTTACCATTGTATGCGCCCCCTTGTTCTTGATAAGCTCTATGGCCAAACTGATTTTGACCCTGCTCATATGGGTAAGCATAATGGTTCTGGATCTGATCATAATGCTGATTTGGAGGAGTTGGGAAATGCATTGGAGGTGGATTGCATTGCTGTTGCTGCAAGTGTGAGTTCCATGAAGGGAATGAAGTCATGATTGCACAACCTCATGGAATGGGAGAAAATGAAAGAGATGGAAGAAGAAAATGGATGAAAATGAGTGGAAATGGATGGAAAAGGTCTGCAACTCAGAGAATGGGTTTTTGACCAGATGGAGTTGCCAAATGTGCTTGCATGTGCCTTAAAAGGTTGAATCCCACCAAGAACACATCTACTTGATGAAATGAAGTGGTAAGGTATCTCAGACTTGTCCCACCGGGCGTGCCAAAACTGTTAGTGGTCACGCTTATGAATCACCTTGGAAAGATGGAAGATATAACCTCAGTCTCCCCGAGAGTGTGCCAAAAATGGCATAAAATCACAACAGAATGGCCCAGGATGAAGTGGGTCATTCGGTGTGATTGCACAACATGGGACCATCTCTCAAGCTGTGGGACTTGCAAAACTTGAGATGGACCTCCGGAGAAAGCCGGTTCTTGCTTCCTAATCTACCTGCCACAAGCTACTCCAGTGTAGGCAGAACCTATTCTATCCTAATCTAACCATTCCAAGGGGACAGAGAGAGAGAGGGTGAAAGAGCCTACACTAAGCGGTGATACACCAGAAAAGGAAGTGGTTGAATCACAAACCTGACCGCTTGAAGTGGAGAGAGGTGAGTAGAGGAGAGGGTAGACAGAATGCACCACGGACCAGAGATAGATTTCACACAGACACCACTTCAAAACCCATTAAACACAACTCCCAATACCTGGAACGAACATCAAAATATGCATAGTATACCCTGCAATGATGAGAGGTAAGAAGAGACAACAAAATAAGCCAAGGATGGACAAATGCATCACGAAACAAATTTTATTGCTCCAAAATGTTACACAGTACATCATCAGTGGGCAAGAGGCAAGAAAACGCCATTACAGAGCCATGGGAGGAGGCTTAGACTCCGCATTCTACCCTAAGAAAGAAAGAGAGAGGGGGGCCAGAGGAGAAACAACGACCAACCCTTTGAATATGCCCCTTCATTACAATATATAGGAAGAATAAGAGAGAGGAGAGGGAAGAATTAGAACCCTGCTTCAACCACCTAGAGATACACATTGAATCCTGCTTTGAAATCTCAACCACTATCAATCAATGCCTTTCTCAAATCCACCCCAAATCTGTCATGTCTGGTTCCCCGACAGATCAAATCGAATCAAATCTGGTAGTTGGAGAAATCGGGCTTTGTATTAATGGCCTGGAAGACATTTTCCTATTTTTCACCCACCAAATCCTATTAAGAATGATATTTTATGTTTCCATGGCGTAGAGGGTGTTGAGATGTTTCCAAAAAGTCTTCTCCCACCCAAATCCGAGTCTCCAGTCAAAAGATATGGCCATTTGAATAGTTGGATCGCGGGCGCGCAATATTTTAAAGAGTTTGTCCATACAGGGTCCATGTGGCGGCCTTCGCGTGCTCCTTGGGCTTCTTTGTATTTTTCCTGAGTCTCTTTGCTTGGCAGGGCCAAAAGTCTGACCCTGGACACATGGCGGCTTGGCGCTTGTTTGGAAACCCGCCCCAAATTTTACCTATGAAATAGCGCCGTGTTGACACTTGGCTCCCTTCGCTGGCCCGCCTCTACCTTGACTATTCAACCCCCGACTCTATCCCTTTTTGGACTCTGAGACACGTGGAAGGCCTGCACTCATTTGAAAACCCGCTCAGGATTTTACCTTTGAAGGAGCGTCATGTTGACAATTGGCGCCTTCCGCCTGCACTCTATACTTAGTCGTTTTGGGCCCGCTCTCCTTTTTGACCTCTGTTGACCATTTGCTACGTGGAGGGCTGGTGCAAGTTTGAGTCTCCAGCTTGGATCCCGCTTTTGAATGTGCGCCATTAAGACACTTGGCACCCTCCGCTAAGTCGAAGACTTTTCAACGACTGGTGCAACTTTTTGGGGCTCTGGATGCGTGGAAGCTTGGCGTTCGTTTGGGTCTGCCCCTTTGGATTTAATCTTTGGAGGTGCGCCGTTTGGACACTTGGCTCCCTCCGCCGTCTCCTCCATACTTAGTCGTTTTTGGGTCCGTTCTGAACCATTTGCGAAGTCCGAAGACTTAAAATCTTCGCCGTTTCTTTTCCTTTGAGCCTCTGGTTCTTTTGACACTGCTCAGCCTCCTACTTCGACCCTGCTATTCCATTTCCGAGCCCGCCTGTAATCTGTTTGCTGGATTTGAAGCACGGGTTCGCTTGACAGAGCTGTTTTTTGAATTTCTTCTTGCACAGGGTTGTTTGATCTTTCGCAGGCCTTGTCACTCCATTGTAGAGTTCCTTTGTTGCCTGATTGTAGGATTTGAACGTGAATTCTCTGGCTTCCTCTTATGCGGGGTCGTGGCTGATCAATTTTGCCAGGGGAAAAATATGGATAACAGGAAGTGAAAACATTTACGAGTCAAGTTGATAATCTCCCACAAAAAGTTTGATATGATTGCATTTCCGTCACAATAGAGTTGCTTACCATCGTCTATCATGACCTGAAAAGTAGAAATCAGATGCACAAAGTAGCTGCGTTCATTTGCTAACCTTCTGTCAACGATGTTGTGCGTGTACTACTAGTATCTATCAAAACTATTGCCTTTTTCTTCTTGATAAACCCCATGATTTTGAGAGTTTGAGGCATGCTTATCCTATGTAATGCATGTAGGGAGATGGTGGCAACTTCGTCTTCTTATGTGGACTCTTGCTTTGGGTCCAAATCTAGTTGCTTGCATTTATTTCTCTTCCTTTCAAAACCTCATTTTCAACAATCATTAGGCATTTCTCGCCATTGGCACACTTATGACCCACAAAACACTTGCTATCACAATGCCACATAGTCCTTTTTCTCTCATCTTTGCTCTTGTTGAGGAGAGAGCGTGGTGATTTGTCTCAGGTTAAAAACTGTCACAAGGTTTGCCGATTTTTTATATGAAAATTCAAAATTCGGCAATAAAAATCTTGAAACCATAAGTTCGTCCAAATTTGTTCAGTTCATTGAGGGTTTTTGTAGGTGTGTGGGTCGTATGACACGTAGGTAGTCACGGGTGACATTGTGACAACATGTGGCCTAGTGCGAGGAGTTACATGGATGTTTCACACTTAACGTTGCATGGAAGGTTTTTTTTTTGTGTTCTGGCACGACACAGCCCATAGGTGTTCATCGTTTGATGTAGCGGAAGAGCTTTTCTTCGCTTTTGATTTATTATAATTTGTTTTTTTATTCATTCATTATTATAATTTTTTTTATATGTTAATTACAATCTGTTTAAAGTTTAGTTTTTTTATTTATTTAAATTAATACGTATTTAAATATGTTTTATATATTTAAATACATTTTTAAATATGTAATAAAACATAAGTATTTTATATAGTATGCTAATATAATACACTATTTTTTATCTCTAAATAGTATACTAATATTTCCCTATATATTTTTTATTGTTTAACCTAATACGTATTTTAAATATTTTTTAAACCCTAGGATGCTAATAAGTTTTTAAATATGCTTTATGTATCTTTACTAATACATATTTAATATTTATTAATATTTTATCCTTGTTTTTTATTTTTTAATTTTTATTTTATTTGTTTTTAATCTTAATTTTATTTATATTTATTTAAATATTTATAATTATTTATATTTTATATTTTATATATTAGTTAAACTTAATGGCGATTTTTTTTTTGAACTTTATCTAATGGCGAACTTCAACCGAATTTTACCCTCGTCGAACTCGAACTTGAACTCGAACCTTAACCTTGTGACTTAGGTTGAAAGCATTAGGAAAGTTTCTCTTTCTCCATCTTGTGGGTTGATCTTCATGTAAGTCTCCTAGTAGCCACAATCCTCTTCTCTATACAAAGCTTTTATTACTACCACTTGTTGGAAAACTCTCAAAGTGTACTTTTAAAGGATGAATTTGTTCCATACTTGTTTCCAGGTGGCTTAGCTTACCAAGAACTCAGCACAATCTTGAAGTTTCTTTCTTAAGAGTTTGTTATTTCTCATATGGCTTGTAAGTTCTCTTTTATGCCTGACTTGTGTGGACATTAAGGAGAGAGACTTATATTGATATAATTGTTTTTCTCACTTTGAGCACAGTTCTTGAATATACGAATGAATGTAAAATTAGTCTGAATTTTTAGTTTCATGCACCAAGGGAAAAGAGAATATAAATCATGCATCCATTATTGTTTCCTGATGCACTAGTGCCTCTAAGGGCATACTATATGTCTAGCACAAATCTTCAAACCATCATCTTAGGAACTGTAATGTCTTGCATGAATTTACTTGCTCATTATGTATCACTGAGGCCAAGAACCATTTACACATTAGAGTGCTTGCTAGTCCTCAGGTGTTAACTTACTAACAAGTGATGAAAGGACCAATGCTAATCATTAGGTATTAGCTAGGGCACACAAGTCTACGTTGTATGATAACCATACTAGCAAAAAGAATGAGAAAATGAATATGAACTAGCTCAAGTGATTTGTATAGATAAGATTGTGCAAAAGAAGGGGAAAAATATTATATTAATGCATGCAGATGACTAAAAAACGTCAAGCAGATTGGGGGGTACATCAAGTTGGAGAACTATAAGAGAAACATACCTAAATAATTTTGCAGTGCACAAATTCCAATTACTTAAAATGAAGAAGTGTCCATGTGGATTATTCTACATTTATAACTATTGTGAGACTTGGTAAGCTGTTAAAATTTCTAAGAGGTGCTTCTGTTCTTTGTTAGCCCTCCTGCCTTGTGATTGTTACCAATATATAGGTAAAGTGTAATATCACATATGTAATGTCCCCATTTCAGAATTAATTATTTCTGAATACTTGAAGCCTATTTTTATTATTTTCTATAGGATAAGGGGAAATTAAAAGAGGAAAATAAATTAATTTATGTGGTCCAAGGATATTTTTTATATTTTAATTGGAAAAGAACACTTAAATTATATTTTAATCCTAAAAACATTAATAGAATAAAATGATAATGGAAGGTTGGCTTCTATTATCGGGCACCTGAGTTAGAATAAATAAATAAATAAATAAAGGGGGCGCCAAAGTTAAAGAGAGCTGCACGAATACTAAAATCCTAATTTTAGGATAGGAGGTGGATAAAGTATTTTTTAATGTGTTTATTCCTATTCTTAGGATGGGGCGCTAACATGGAGGAGGGATTTATTATTTTTAATTATTCAAAGATTATGCATGTAAGTTAAAAGGGAGGCGCCCACTTTGGAGAGTGTTTGGAAGTTATAAAGGCAGATTTGGGCTTCATTGTGGATCATCTTGGAAATACTCACTAAATATGCTCACTTCTTTGCTATTCCTAGCGAATTTAAGGTTCCGCAGGTTGCTGATTTATTTTTCAGAGAGGTTTTTTAGGCTACATGGATTGCCTAAAAATACTGAGTGACAGAGATAGCAGGTTCCTTAGTTTGTTTTGGTAGGAGCTCTTCCACTTGATAGGAACAAAGTTAACTCCAAGTACTAGCTATCATCTAAAAATAAATGGGCAAACAAAGATTGTGAACAAGTGGATGGAGGCATAATTGCAAAATTATGTGGCAGGGTAGCAGTCATCTTGGGTCAAATGGCTTTATGTGAGAGAGCATTGCTACAATACCACTCGTCACATGTCCATAAGTATGACACCCTTCAGAGCTTTGTATGGTTATGATGCTCTTTCCTTTGTAGATTTGGTATTTGCAGATATTAGAGTGCCGAGGGCAAAATACTTGGTTGCACAAAGCCAAGATATATTGGGAATGCTCATAGAGAATATCCAACATGCACAAAACCAACATAAATTCTACGCGGATCAGCACCGTGTTGAGAGGACTTTTGAGGTTGGTGATGTGGTTTGCCTGAGATTGCAGCCCTATAGACAATCTTTTGTGAAGAAGAGTGGAGTTGAAAATCTCAAACCCCGTTTCTATGGACCATATAGGATCAAGCAGAGGATAGGAAAGGTTGCCTATGAGTTGGATTCACTAGAGCAGAGTAAGATATATAATGTTTTCCATGTCTCATGCCTAAAAAGGGCTTTAGGACAGCATATTGTTTCTTCTATTGAATTGCCTCCTTTGGATGATGAAGGAAAACTTGGTTTGGTTCCTAAAGTAATTTTGGATTTCAAGGAAAAGAAATTAAGGAACAAGGTTATCATTGAGTATCTAGTATGTTGGGAAGGATTTACTTGTAGAAGATGCTACTTGGGAGGGTGCTGAAATTCTTAAGCATTTCAACTTGCAATTGCTTGAGGGCAAGCAATTCTGGGAAGGGCGGATTGTAATGCCCCCTTTTCAGAATTAATTAATTTTGAATACCTGAAGCCTATGGGCCCATTATTTTCCCGTAGGCTAAGAGGAAATTAAAAGAGGAAAATAAATTAATTTAAGTGGTCCAAAGATATTTTTTATATTTTAATTGGAAAAAGACACTTAAATTATTTTTTAATCCAACAAACATTTATAGAATAAAATAATAATAGAAGGTTGACGTCTATTATTGGGCACTTGAATATCAAAATCCTAATTTTAGGATAGGAGGTGGATAAATAATGTGTGTAATCCTATTCTTAGGATGGGGCTCCAACATGGAGGAGGGATTTATTATTTTTAATTATTCAAAGATTATGCATGTGGTGCAGGGGCATCAACCATGTACATAAGCCAATTTTGGTTTGCAATGAATTTTGGGTTGTAGTAGGTCTTAGGAGTCATATTAGGTGTTTTTTAACCCTTCTCATCCATCTTAAGTCCCTCCATGAGTGTTTAATAGCCATTTTGGAGTTTCCCTCCAAAATGAACATTTGAATATTTGAATTTGGAAACTAGGGTCTAAAGGGTGTAATGACTTATGTAAAGTCTCGAAAGGTTCTAACAGGTCATAAAAGGACCTCATGTAATGTATTTAAGGTGTTTTCATTCCATAAGCACGAGTCACCATGTGTGGTTAGTCTCCACCATGGTTTAGAGGGAAAATTAGTTATTCTACCCACCTTTTAGGTCTAAAATGGAGATATTCGAATGGAGGAATGGAGAAAAAGTTAGAGAGACGGATTAGAGGTCCAAGAATAGTGTGAAGGACCTGAAGAAGGCAAGAACCTGAGATGGAGAACATGTGAAACTTGTAAAACCAGGTTTTTGTAAAGAAATGATGAAAGGTTCTTGTATATATGAATAAATGAGTCTTTTGTTGAAAACATTTGTGTATGAATGAATTCAATGAGTTTGAAATGCTGTGTTAAGATGGATTTCAAGCTAGGAATGGTTCTCAAAACTGGTAATGGTCTATGAGTTGAGTATTTGGTAAGAATGACTTGATATGTCGTTGATTTTGTGATGATTAAGTAAGATTAAGAGTTATTGTCCTTATTGAATGATTGTACAGGTGATTAGAACGTATGGAAAAGGGTCTCCAAGGTGTGAGTGAACCCTTTTAGGGTCTGAGATGACAAGAAGAAGTGAGATTCTCTGTTTGAAGGCAAAAGAGGTTTGTTCTCTTGAGCATTCTTAAGATAGTTTGGTGAGAAAAGGGTAAAATGAAGAAATAGAAATTGAGATTAGCCAAGGAAATCATGTGAACAGATTCGTGAGTATGTTTCAAGGGTTAAAAATGTTAAAAAGTTGGATAGAGAGAACATTTGGAGGATCGTGTATGTGAAAACATGGTTTTCTTGAAGATAGTGAATGCAAACATTGTTGTTGGGAGTTTTAGGTACTTTTCCAGTGCTTGGAGTATGAAGAAGAAAGTTGAAAGAGGCTCAGACAGAGTTGAGGGCTTGATTGTTTGATTTGTTCAAGTTATCAATTTTTTTCTCTCTCGGGTTCTGTGAAATCCTAGACTAGGGCAAAAGTACAGAAATGAGTGTATCTTGAGTTTTAGTGGATGAAACTTCATGAAATTTGGTACATACCATCTGAGCATGATCTTGAAGGAGATTTTTGAGATTTTATATAATTTGGCATTGTACGGATTGAGTTATTTCTGACAGTCCTTTATGAAGGCTAGAGAGAGACCTAATTGAAGTGGGCATTTCTTGAACTGGACATGTTTCTCTTAACAAACCTTTGCATGGTTGATTTGATAGTTGCAAGAGCTTAATGGGTATCATAAAAGTGTCTTTGTTCCTTGAGCAGCTGAGTCTATGAAAAGTTATGAAGAGATATCTTCTAAAACAGGGCTAGAAAACTGTGTGGACAGAGTTGCAGGGTAAAATAGAGTGTTTTCTATTTCCTTGTGTTTTCAAAGTTAGAAGAGGTCTGTAGTCATGGAAAAGGCTGAGTGAAAGTGTGATGAAGGTGTATGAAGCCTTGGGAAAGGCCTTAGAAGTTTCTTGAGTTATAGATGGTGGTGAATGATCTTGCTTGCTAATAGTTCTCAGTCCAAGAGTAAGGTGAAACAGAGTTTCCTTTTAATACATATTGTTCATGCTTGTTTTTATGATGTTTAGAGACACCACAGGATTCGTAACATGTGAATGGGAAGGTGTGAACACCAGTTAAGAAGTTTGTGTGAAGGTTAAGTAGAGTCAAATCAGGATCTCAAGGCAGGACATGGCATTGTTAGCAAAAACAGAGCAAAAAGAAGACGTGTAGTTTCCTATTTGAGTAGAAGGAATGAATACAAGGCATAGACTTGAGAGATTGCAATTATGAATGATGAGTTCTAAAACCTTGAAGGTTACTAAGTAAGGAGAACCTTGATAGATCCAAGACAAGGTCATGAGAACTAGTAAGCTGAATATTATAGTAGTGCAAAACAAAACCTATACCTAGACAAAGTTCATTGAGGAAGCTCATGTACATGCTTGAAGAAGTGGGTAAATAGTGAGAAGAAAGTGAGAATATACAATGAGAGGAAAGTGAGAACACAATGTGAGAAAGCAAAGGAACCAGTGAGGGCAGTCATAAAGATTATTTAACAAGAAGCAAAGTTGACAGAGTTAAGAGAGAATATGGAAGTGTGAAAACAGTATAGGGTGCATGTGGGCGAGACAAATTAATGGGTTTAAGAGTATTGAGCAACACTAAGAAGATGCTTAAGACAGTTTCAAAGTTCCACGAAGAGGATTGACTCATGAAATGATAGAGAACTTAATCTAAGTATATGTTTCTTATCTGACTTGTGGGTCGTATGAACAAGTTTTAGTTAAGAAGGAGATCAAAAATTGAGATGGGAAGGTTGGAAACAACAACCAAAGGTGATGATTAATTCCTTTTAGGAGATTTGAAGGTATGTATGGGCTCATTGTTGCATTGTATATAGGTTGTACATGATGATATGACAAAATCTTGTCCACCACTGCATCAACATGTAAGTCTAAAAGGGGGGTGCCCACTTTGGAGAGTGTTTGGAAGTTATAAAGGCAGATTTGGGGTTCATTGTGGATCATCTTGGAATTCATCAATTATTTTCTTTGCAAGTAGCTTTTGCTTCTGCTTCCGTAATAGAGGACAAAAACCCTCCTTTACACATAGATTTGAGGACGGAATCCCTCACATCTCAGTTGGGAAATTCCATTTCAGGGGTTGCAGTGACAATTCAGGGTGCAAGTGTTCCGCCAGCTCAGCTCCAAACAATTTTATTAAGACACTGGTATTTTTATTGTAGCTGGTTCGTATTCAATAAATAAAAGACTGATTTTTACTCATTATGGTTCACTGTTTTTATATACAAAATAGACTATCGCTGTTGTTATAAAAGTTAGATTCTTAATATTGCTGCCCCAGGGTTTAACAAAATATCCAGATCTGTTAGAACGTTTTGTTAGGGATATGTAGGGATTATTCTTCATTTATAACTATTGTGAGACATGGTAAGCTGTTAACATTTCTAAGAGGTGCTTCTGTTCTTTGTTTGCCCTCTTGCCTTGTGATTGCTACCAATATATAGATGAAGTGTAATACTACATAACATAAAAAATCCCTCAAAAAAAAATTCAAGAAAAAAGTACTTACCACTTTCATACATTTTATGTCTATGAAGCATAGTCACAAAATTTAGTGTGTTGTCTCCCAAATTACCAAGTCAAATCCAAGATCACTGGTCTTAGAACTCAAGTCATTCCTACCCCCTAGCAGTGGTATTGGATCCAATAATCACATTCGAGATTGCGAGCTTCTGTTAGCATATGGGTGAGAACAGCAAGTAGCAGAGAAGCACGGGGAAGAGTTGAACAAATCTCAAGCATTTGCAGATAGCGCTATAGTTAAATTTGCCCCAGAATGAGCCACTCAGTGACTAATAATTGCAGAGAATGATACCAATGTTTTAAAAATCGGAACCGGACAAGGTCTGGAACCAGCTGACTCCAGACCGGAACCGAACCAGTTCAAACTTAATGAACCGGTTTACTAAAAAATACATAAAATTTTATATTTTTAATGAAAATAATATATTTGAAAGGTTAAAAACCATAATTCCAACAATTACACACAAATATGCAAAGTTTTCTCTTATATATATGCAAGAAAGGTGTTTATAGCAAAATGGCACGAACTCCAAGTCCAATACACAATACATATATCATAGATGAGATTCCGAAACAAAATACATAAACAATGAGGCTCTAAATGGCCTCCATAGTTCGAGACTCCAAAAAAACAACATGCTATGATCATTGATACATTACAAATACTACAAGTTACAAAACTCTAGAATAAACTAGATGACATCAATGATCAATCATCAAACTCTGCACCGCTGTTGGAAATGGGATCCTCAAGGTCATCCTCATCAATATCATCACCGGCCTCTGGCTCTGACTCGGACTCATCCAAATCCTCAGGTACATCTGCAACAACTGGAGCTGCACGGGGTCGGGGAGTAGCACGAGTGCGACTAGTGCCTGTTGTGTCTCGTGACGATGGCAGCGGTGCTGCTAATGGCTCATCAGATTCTTGATCCAAACCCATCCACCCCAAGTCATCGGGATCAAACTCTGCTGGCTGACTCTCCTCTACCCATTCTGAGGTTGGATCTATATCATCCAAGACAATGGGATCAGTATCAGGTCTTCGGTTCAACAACTGGTTGCACCTTAACCGAAGGTTGTACTGCACAAAGACAAGATCATTCAACCGTTGTTGTTCCAAACGGTTTCTCTTCTTTGTGTGAATCCGCTCAAAGACGGACCAGTTGCGCTCGCACCTAGAAGCACTGCAAGTTTGGCTCAGGATCCTAATTGCAAACTTTTGCAATTGAGGACATTGACTACCAAACGAATCCCACCAATGTGCTGCGATAAAAAGTGTAAATGTTTAATTAGTAAACAATGACGATAAAAAGTTAAAAACACAGTTAAAAATTAAAAGTAAAACATAAACTTATAACTTAAAGGTTAAAGCGTAATTCAACAAATTAGATAAAGATTGTCTTATGCTAAAAATTCATGATTATTCATTAAAAATTTTAATCAAATGAACTTCAAAAAACTTAGAATTTCTTACCTGGTTGGTCCACATCCCTTGCAATCTTTGCAAGGTTTTTCCCAAAGGTACTTGTGGCTCTGCTGAAGAAGCTGATCTGTCGGTGAACCTCAAGTTGTTGCATCTCATCAGGGACCATGCGCTCTAGGCACTCGTACAAACCATCTTTTACTTCTCCTGTTTGATCTTCTCCAAGCTGAGCTCTGTAATGATATTTCGGGTTCAAGAAATACCCAGCTGCATGTATAGGCCGATGGAGTTGATTGTTCCATCTATTATCTATGATCTCCCATATAGGCCCATACTTAGTTACCTTGTCTTTGTATGCTGCCCTTATCTGCTCCTTTGCCTGATCCATAGCCTCATAAATATAGCCCATGGCTAATTTTTCCCCATCCACCAACCGCAACACCTTAACAAGAGGCTCAACAACTTTCACAATCTCTACTGTTTTTTTCCAAAATAAATTATCAAAAAGTTTCTTCTTTGTGTCTTTCCCATCCTGTTTCCGGCTCCACTTTGATGCATTCCATTCATCACTTGAAAACATCCTTTTCAAGTTCTGTTGTTGGGAAATAAGAGATTGCAACGTGAGGAAGTTTGTTGCAAATCTCGTGATGGCTGGCCTAACAAGTTCTCTGCCCTCAGTGTTCTTCCTCATTAGGTTCAATACCCATGAGTGATTGTAGATGTATTTGGTGATGCTTTTGCCATGCTCTACAGTGTTCTTGATCCAATCTTTTTTCCCTATATCCTCAAGCATGAGGTCTATGCAATGTGCAGCACATGGAGTCCAAAATATTGTTTTGTGTTTAGCCTCTAACATCTTACCAGCAAGAACATAGTTAGAGGCATTATCTGTTATGATTTGTACAACATTTTCCACCCCCACCTCTAAAACAATCTCATCCAAAAGCTCAAACAATAAATTTGCATCTTTCACCCTATCAGATGCATCTACTGATTTCAAAAACATTGTACCTTGTGGACAAGAGGCAAGAAAATTTATTATTGTGCGGTTCTTGCCATCACTCCACCCATCTGACATGATAGTGCATCTTGTTTTGGCCCATGAAGCTTTGCAACCTTTCAAATATTCATCTATGGATGCAACTTCTTTCTTCAAAAGTGATCCTCTCAAGTCATGCATACTAGGGCCTTTGAAGCCCTTACCAGCAACAACAATGGAATCAAACATCGGCTGGTAATAAGGTGAGCGGCAACATTGAAAGGGATATTTGCATCATACCACCATCTAGCAATGTACTCAAAAGCTGCTTCTTTGTATTGCTTCTTCCAATGGTTATCCAAGGTAGGCTGATTTTGTGTTGGCATGGAGGCACTAGCAGTAGCAGGTGTGGAAGATGGAAAAAAACTTTGAATGGTCTTTTTTTTTTGAGGCCGGTTTTCTTGACTATGAGTGGATGGGGGAGGCATATACCGAAAGGGGTCTCTAACAGTCACAGAAGGGTCAGAGCAAGATCTTTCAACACTCAAGGCATGTTCCCTCCATCTCCCTATTTCAGCTTCCATCTCTTTTTGCCTAGCCTTCTCTTCTCTATGTTTTTCAAGCATGTTTTTCATTTCCAACCTAATGTCATCAATATCAGGTGCATGACATGGGGCAACTTGGCCTCTTTGACCAAGCAAGTGTTGTTTCAACCTATGAATCCCCCCCCCCTTGATGTGTTTCTTACAATATTTACAAAAAACTTGATCGTCAATTGTGTCTGCATGGGTCCATGTAGGGTCTTTTGTTTTGGGGGCCATTGCAAATGCAAACAAATATGAAAATGCAAATAAAAACAAAATAAATTTCATATTTCTTATTTAATAAAATTTACAAATAAGGGGCAAGTTTAAAATGTAACATACCTTTCAATGTGCACACAAATGAGGTGAAGAAATGCTCCAAGCTTGTATATGGCACCACAAAGAGCCCACACTCCAAATGTAGATGTAAATGCCACCACAAAGAGCCCACACTTGATGCCAAACAACGTCCAAACTCACTCTAAATGAACACTATTCAATGCTGCCCCAATCCTCCAAATCCTTGCAAATAAGCAGTGTTACCTGGGACGGGGGGACGGCAAAAAATTTCTAAATTTTGGGGACGGGGGGGGACGGCTGATTAAAAAATATATAAATATTTAAAATAAAAAGATATAGTGATTAAATTATATAAATAAGCTGAAATAAAACCATTTGAGATTTAAATAAGGTGAAACTTGAACTCATAAACATCAAATACACTATAAAGTCTAATATCAATATGTTAATGTCATAAATTGAAAATTCATAATACATATTTGAATTTTGATTCTTGAATATGAGACAAGCTGAAATTTGAAATTTCAAATATATTAATATTTAATATTACAAAATATAAAAGTAAAACCATTCTAAATTACGATTGATCAAGTGACAATAGCTAATATTCATATCATTAATCTCATAGCCAAATACACCAACAATTGTCTATTCATATTGCCAATATTACAAAAAAAGAGGACAACTACAAGTATCAGCCTAAAAATCAGAATCAACATCTGAAGCAATATCCATGAACTCCTCCTCGCTGGTACTAGCATCCTCGTCCTCAAAGGTAAGCCCAATCAATCCTCGCTGCACAGTATTGTCCTCTTCAACCTGCCTCGGCTCCTCGGGATCTACATCCCACCGTAATGCTGGAGTCTGTTTGTACTCAGGTGTCTTGTGATCTATAAGACGCAAAGCACTGTGTACAGCTACAAGCTTCTCCGCTCTCGCAGAGGTAAGCCTATTCCTCTTAACAGAGTGTATCCAACCATATGTAGACCAGTTCCTCTCAGAGGCAGAGGAGCTAGAAACCTGGGAAAGGAGGCGAATGGCAAGTGGTCGCAGCAGTCCTGGAAGCCCATACAGTCGCCACCAACTCACTGGCTTCTCCTGTGCTATTGTTACCCTGTCTGCCTTTGCTGATGTTTTGTACCCATCGAATTCAGTGAAGTCGAGCACTCCATTCTGATCTGTGAAGCCTCTTGTGGAGTGTACATTTTTTTAAAAGCCTTCATAAGGCCCGTTCTTCACCTCATTATCATCCAATGGGATAACTCTGCCTGGCCTCTCCACATACCATTTGGGATTCAGTGCATACGCAGCCATATGAAGAGGAGTGTTCAACTTCTCCCATCTCCGCTGAATAATGGGCTGTATATGTTCATTATAGAACTCCAAAGTGGGGTCCCTCACCCGAATAGCTGCCTTCATTTGCCCAAGCATGCTGTCAATGCACTCGTAGATCTCACCAAGATTGGGGCTGTTAGAATCCCCATATTTGATGACACTAAAAACTGGAGCTATGATTGATATGATGTATTTCATATCAACCCAAAATGTTTCCCGCAACACCACTTCCTTCACTCTTTTCCCTTGATCTGTCTTGGACTCATGCCACCTAGTCCAATCTTGTGTCATAATCATAATTTGCAGGGGCTCCTGCAACTCAAACATCCTCTCCAACAAAATAAAATAGGATGCAAAGCGGGTGTCAACTGGTTTCAAAAATTCCTTCTTCGAAAAATTTCGAAAAAGTGCCAATGATGTGTGGTGATTACATATGAACTTCTGCACATCTCTAGCCTCAGTCACTATCTGGTTAACCCACTGAATCTTCCCTATGTCTTTCAGTGCATTGTTCATGGCATGCACACAACATGGAGTCCAATAAATATGCCTATATTCCCGCTCCACTAGCTTGCCTGCTGCTCTGCACACATAAGCTGCATCTGTGAACCTGTAAAACATTTGAAGGTCCAACCTCCTCAATGGCATCCTTCAAAATCTGATACTGAAACTCAACATCTTTCCGCTTCCCAGAACAATCAATTGCTCTCAAGAAGTACGGTCCATCTTTGCAAGAGACAATGATATTGATGAGAGGACGGTGTCTAATATCCGTCCACCCATCCATGATAATGCTACATCCATGTGACACCCATGTCACCTTCATCTCCTCCATCAATAGATTAACCTTGGAATAGTTTCTATCCAAGATTGTTGTTCTGAGTTTTGTGTCTCCAGGAGACACATAACGTGTACCTGCTTTTGCAACCTTAGCCATAGCCTCCTTGTAATAAGGAGAGCGAGCAGCATTAAATGGAATCCCAGCAGCATAGAAAAATTTCCCAATAGCATCATCTGCCTCTTCCCTTGCCTTTGAATCAAACATGTCAACAACTGAATTTGGGGCTGCCCCCACGGCCTTTCTCTTCCCTCTGCTTTCCACTTCTGACACTCCAAAATTAGAACCAGCCAGAGTATTAGTATGTTTGCCAGTCCTATGAGTGCTCAATGGAGTATTAGCCGTAGAACCACAAACTTCTGGCACTTTGTCTGTGGTATTTCCATTGAAGATTCTCACCATCTCAGCTCTTTGCTCTAGTGAAAGGCCCTTACAAGTGCCAACCCCCCTTCCTGTAAGATGCAACAAGTGTGCATTGGTCCTAGTGATACTGCCATGCCAAGTCAGTGCACATATGTTGCACTTCCATACTTTGCTCCCCCCTCCAGACTTGGGGTTATCAATTATTTGGGCAAATTGTTGCAATGGCTTCTTCTTATCAAATGGTCCAATGGCAAATTTGGACAACATTTGAGAGGGGCAATTGGTAGCACTATCAGCTGAACTACCAGTTGCCGCTGCCACTACATTTTGTGTCCCTTCTTCACTCTCCCCCATTGTGGCATCACCAACTCTTCCACGGCCACCTATCTCAACTTCCCGTTCAACCCTCTCCTGCTCTGATTCAGAAGAATAACTCATGGTGATGATTGCTGCAATGAATTAAAAACAACCATAACTATATGATTGATTGATGATTATGTAATGATTCATGAATTAATTTTTAAAAAACGTAACCAATATGCATTTTTTAAATGTACAAATTGATGCGTGATTATGTAATGAATGTACATGCAAATGTTAAAAAAAAAACAACCCCTAAAAAATGCAAAATATTATAAATTTTAAACTAGAAATAAAATGTAATTTAAAAAAAACGTAACCATTTAAATTTTAAAACAACCAAACCCTATGCAAGATGCATTTTTTTAAATCCCACAAACTATATGCATGATTGCATTATGAATGTAGATGCAAATGCTAAAAAACAACCCCTAAAAAATGCAAATATAATATAAATTTTAAACTAGAAATAAAAATGTAATTAAAAAAAAAAACGTAACCATTTACATTGTAGTTTGTACAACCAAACCCTATGCAATATGCATTTTTAAAAATCCTACAAATATATATGCATGATTACATTGTGAATGTAGATGCAAATGCTAAAAAACAGCCCCTAACAAATGCAAATATAATCTAAATGTTTTAAAAAAAAAAAATGTAACATGTATTGTAAGCAAATAAAATTATAAATACCTTTTGCTCCCTCTTGTTCTTGCTCTTGCTCTTGCTCTTCACTCTTGCTCTTCCTCTTGCTCTTGCTCTCACTCTTGCTCTTCCTCATGCTCTTGCTCTTGCTCTTGCTTGGTGTGAATATGAAATGAGCCCATAATGTAAATTTATAACATAAAATAGCACTTTTAGGGTTAGGGTTAGGTTAGGAATGTTACTTTTATGTTATTAGACATATACAATAAAAAAAAAATGTTTTTTAATCTATTAAAAGTCTGTTTTTTTAATTTAAAAAGACGTAGAAGCCGCTGGGGGATGTCTGGGCGGGGACGTCCAGACGTCCCTGCCGTCCCCCAGCCGTCCCCAACGTCCCCGGGACGTTTCTGTCCCTCTCCCGCCGTCCCCAGGGCGTTTCGCCCTCTCCCGCCAAAAAAGGAAACGTGGGGGAAACGTTTCCCCCACGTCCCCGCGTCCCCAGGACGTCCGGGACGTCCCGGACGTGTTGAAAAGGGGGGGGACGCGTCCCCGCGTAACACTCCAAATAAGAGAGGTGCTCACAAATAGAGGTGAGGTGCTCACAAATGGATGCCAATATCACCACAAAGAGCTCACAAGCAATGCCAAACAAGCTCCAAGCCTCTAACTTTCAAGCTCACTACAAAAAATAAACTCTTCAATCTTATGCTCACAAATGCTCACAAATGCACAATGAGAGAGGTGTGAAGTGAATAGAGGGGGGGGTGTATTTATAACACCAAATTAGGGTTTAGAGACAATAAAAAATAAAAGAAAACAATTAAAAAAACGTTATGGTTTAGAGACAATAAAAAATAAAAGAAAACAATTAAAAAAACGTTTTTTTTAGCTGGCCACTGTATAAGGCAAAACAGGCCCAAACAGGCCGGTTTAGGACGAAACCTGACTGGTTTTAGCCCAAACCGGTCAACCGATCCGGTTTACAAAATGGTTCGTGCTTTAAAATGTTAAACCGGTCAAACTGGCCGGTTCCGGTTTGACCGGTTTTTAAAACACTAGTTTGAACATGTTAGAAATTGACATTTAATAATATGTAAGATTTGGTAACGAAGCAAGCTGCAGTTGGACAAGTATGTGATTTTTTTCTTTAACAGTAAGGTCCTCTCTATACACCATAGCCCTTCATATCTAATACATTATATTCTTATTCGGTAAATTCTATGTTGCCAGGAAACGGAAACAGAAATGGGTACGAAACGCGGAAATGGCGATTTTCAAAAAACCTTGGATACGAAACACAGCGAAAACATCTGTACAATTATGCATAGTGTACTCCATGGACCATAAGAGATAATTGATAAAGCACTCAAAATATTTTGTATTTTGGACCCAAGATGTCATTATATAGCTTTTAGGAAGTGTCTTTAGCAAGTTTAGATAGGTAGATTAGGTTTAGGTGCAATAAATGAAGGTATTTTTTTTATTTTTAAAGTTATGATGCCTTAAAAATTAAAAAAACGTTGGAAATGCCTAGAACGTTTCTAGAAACGTCACAGACGTTTCCAGGCAGAAACGTGGGCCCCTTAGGCGTTTCTTGGTAACAGAGTGTACATTGTATCTATCTTTATGCTTGTTTACCCTCTCCAGCTTTAACCCCCAAATTATCAAGTAAGAAATGCTCTCATGATAATATTTATTCATACAATGACGACATGTAATTATGAGAGTTGGGCTGGTAGCTGACCTTGTGTCTGTTCTCATGGCAATACAAGCATAAAGATAGATCTCCAATCCAAGTAATTGGAAGCCATTCATACCCTTCCAAATGAAATCCCCTGCACCTTGGTTCTCAGCCATGTATAACAGTAGTTTTTATGTGTTATGTATTCTTGGGCCAATATCTGATATAGACCCTTAAGCAGGTGCTTCATATCATTCAATGCCGTTGCTCTCCCTATATCTGAAATGTCAGAAAGTTTGATTTACTTCAGGAGATAGGTGGAAGGCTTTATATTTCTCCCCTTGTAATCCTTGAAACTGGCGAAGAGGATAACCCACCTTGTCTTTAAAGATTGAAGATGTATTTTAAATTTGTTGTCTACTTCTGAGCTCAATGGCAGTTCTCTTTATTGTAATTTTCTTTGTGAATGTTATTTTGAAGGACAAAGCAACGTGTTAAAACATGAGATGGGCATATACCCAGCTATATGTATTATTCCTTCAGATAATATGGATAATTTAGGCTCTATTGTCAGTCTTTTTATATGCTTCTTTGCAGGCTTATGAATTACATGCAGAAAATCAGCCAGCAGCATGTATTTTGTACTTGCTGATCAGTCTTACTTGGGCTTCATTGTAAAATGTCTCGAGTCAGATTTGCTTCTCTGATCCCTGATTGTAAAATGTCTTGATTTTCTTCTCTTTTCATAAATATAATTTTAATCTTATTTTAGAATTAAAACATGAGATTGGTTTCCTCTCAAGATTTCAAAACAGTCAACAATCTTGGAATGATTCCAATCGTTTGTTCTGGTGTTCATGGTACTTAAAGTGTGCATTTGGTTCAATTATCTGTGCAAATGGTTAACAATCATAAGTTTCATTATTCCATTATATGTTTAATTTTTACTACAGGGATAATCTTATGTGGAGGTAGATGCATAGGAAACTTTAAAATGTACTGTCGTGGGTTTTGAAAATTCAGCTGGTATTTATATTATTTTAACATCGTTATATATTCCATCTTAATACAATTAAGTATGTGCATTCATAAATGAATTGAAGAGCCATTTTTGCTGGGTCTCCCTATTTTCAATACAATTGGAATACACAAGAGTTATAAACTTTTAAAGCAGTGAATTTCTTAAATGCAAGTAATTTAAAATTCTACATTCATGGCTGTCAGATTTAGAGAGCAAAACATCTTCGATTCTATTGATTTTTGAAGCTTGGTACGTTTTTAGTTTGTGGGTTGTCATGATCATAACCCATTATAAGCTCATGCCAGGGGTACAGATTGTTGCTTCAAGTAATGAAAAACGTTGACTATGGGTTAATTTATTCATATTTTTAAGAGCCTGGTTCTATGGAGGAACTTAATATTGTCCTGACAGACTTCTAATCTTTGAATGCAGTAAGGATCCTGGATATATCAAAATGAATCCATGCGACTCTCGTAATTCTAAACATGGAGATGTAAGTAATTTGCTTGGGGTGTTGTTTCATACAATATATTTCCCTGTCTGGGGTCCCAATATGCGTATGGAGGGACATATGCTGGTTGTATGAGTAGTAGCGATGGGAAATATGGAATCGTATTTGTTTTCATCATTGTTTTTCTATATGTTCTTTGCAATCTTATAATTTTAAGAAATTCTAGGTTGTGATATGTGAAAATCATTTATCTTACACATTGTTATAGGAGACTCTACCAAAGTTTTGGCTCTTCCAATCAACATTTCAATATGTTACTAATGACAATAGTATCGTTTACGGTACATGAATCAAAAACTAATCTTTTGGTATAAAGATCATCCGATGTATAACATACACCATGCAAATGACTATAACAATGACTTCCAGAAAATTCAACAAGGAGACGCTCTACCAAAGCTTGGCTCTTCCAATCAACATTTCAATTTGTTACTAATGAGAATAGTATTGTTTATGATGCATGAATCAAAAACTAATATTTTGATATAAATATTATCTGATGAATAACATACACCATGCAAATGACGATAACAATGACTTTCAGAAAATTGAACAAGGCTAGAGATATCAATTACGTGGTACCTTGGATTTAATATTACGCTTTGTCTCTTGGATTTTACTCGTGGTCACAGATGTTAGATATAATCTAGTCGCGGTTTATATTCTATTTTTTAAAAGTAGTAAATAGGCCCTGTTTAGAGTTTACACACTTCAGGCAATATTATATTATTTTCCTTGATTTCATTTTACCTAGAGTTTCATAGGTACACTGTTATTGCAGGACTCTCTGTTAAACAGTGAGCTAAGCAATTCTGCTCAGTGGGCAGGGTTTTGGTCTCAGCTTTGCCCAACTTGCAAGGTGCTGTCATATTGATATTTCTTTTTGAACTGTAGTAAGTTAGAGAACATGCTTTTGTCTATATTAAAATGGCAATCAATTTAACATTTTGCACGTTAGCTGTAATTGCTGATTTCTTCAGATAATCAGGCCTATACGTTCCAAGCATTGCTCTTCTTGCAACCGTTGTGTTGAGCAATTTGACCACCATTGCCCCTGGATTTCTAATTGTGTTGGCAAGGTGAGCTGTAGATACAATATAACATGTTCGAAACTGTGAATCTTGTCATTTTGTCTTCACAACTCCCATGAGATTTGTGTATCTATTAGCAGTTTCATCTAGGATATTAGAGAACATAACCCAGAAAGTACTTTAATACAATTTAGTCTGTGTTTTCACGTTTTATCTATAATTCTTTTTTTATTGTAGCTACTGTTCATCCTATAGTAGCTTGTATTTTTAAATTGTTTGCTTTCTATATCGTTTCAGAAGAATAAGTGGGACTTTTTTGTGTTCATATGCCTTCAAACTTCTGCAACATTTATCGGTGGCATAGTTGCTATTCAACGTAAGAATGTCGTAACTTCTCTTATTGGGTTGCATTTCCTTTTTAAGTTGTTCAAGGTGTTCTGAAAACTGACATAGCATTAGTTGTGCTGAAATTCAGGGCTTTGGACTGATCCAATGGCACCTTCATCTTCGAGTGCATGGATGCATTATTTACTTGTCCACCACCCTGGTGCGGTAGGATTTCTATGTGTAGGCACATTTATTCTCATTGGAGCTGCAACACTGACTGTCACGCAGGCATTACTGGTATTTTCTAGATCTTAATGGGAATAGAAATTGAGGATTAGCATCGTAGACTTGATATCATGATAGCATTGTCAAAGTAGTCATTTTGTATCTTTTTCTCCAATCTATATAAGGAATAGCTCCTTCGCATGCATTTGGACATTGAAAGCAAAGCGTCTATATTCCATTTGACTATTTTACCTAGATTTGATACCATGACAGCATTGTCAAAGTCATTTTGTATCTTTTTCTCACATTTATATAATGAATGGCGCCTTTGCATGCATTTGGACATTGAAAGCAAAGCGCCTATATTCCATTTGACTATTTTACCTTGCAAGTTATTACAGATTCAGTAGATGATATAGTAACAATGGATTAATAGTTACTTCCCAATGAACCAATGTTGAAAACATATACATAAATTTGATTACTGGTCATTCATACAATCTGTCCAATCTGAGTCTGTAAACCCTGTCAAACAAATGCCCCCTCTTGAAGTACACCCAATGATCTGCAGATGTTCTTAACTGCTTTCCAATGATTAAGTCATAAATTTTGAGACCAATCCAACTGCATAGGCTATATCAGGTCCAGTTGCTGTCAAGTATACAAAGCTTTCAAAAAGCAGTCGAAACTGTGTTCATCCACACTTTTTGACACAATTTGCGTAAGTTGCTAGGAAACGGGTACGGTTCGAAACGCGGAAGTGCCAATTTTTAAAAAACTTGGAATCGAAACAGCACAGAAACATCCGTGTGTGCATATATATATTATGTAAATAATGTATAAATTTATAATACTCATTTTTAGTCCATAAATGATAAAACGTGTAAAATACTTTGTATTCATGGAAGCTCAAAACATTCAATTTGCTTCAATTTTCATATGTACGTGATTACAATCTAGATTCTAGAATATACCATCTATATTTTTCTCAGAATCAGCTCCATGAATGCCACTAGCAACTCCACTGTCCAACCCTTGTGAAGAACTCCCAAGGTTTTCATCATCGCTACCAAGGATTTTGATGTAGAGAAAGTAGTAGTGGAAGCATCAAATTCAGTAGCCTCAGGATGAATATCTCAAAGCTTGTTAGGACCTTTAGTATAGTCTTCAGTTTTGTGCGTTAGGAGGTGCAAATTAGAATGTACATATACCGAATCCTCTTAGATAGCTTTTGGACGGTGTCTTTAAGAGGTTGGGGTAGGTAGATTAGGGTTAGGGTTACCTTTTTTTGTTTGTCTGTTTTCGTGGAATTTTGGCATTTTAAATACTGACAATGTCGCTGAAATAGGACGGGTGTGGCAGAATTGTATCCAGATTGTACTTGGGATGACATTTCGGGATGTTCCAGCCCCGTACAGTAGCCATACCTTTACTGGGTAGGTTCGTACGCAGGTAAGGTGGCCTGAAGTGCATTTTCGAGTACCTAAGCAATTTGCTATCAACTTAGTCCCTGTTGTGAATGGTGTATGTGCACTTTTGTAGTCCTCCGTGTTGAAAAAGAATAGAGAGACAAATATGGGAATAAATATATGGTGTTGCCTAGGCTAGTGGGATCTTCAGGGACAAGACAAGTGCCCCTATCCCCCTCAAGGGGGGAGAAACTTATGGTTTGGGTTTGCATTGCCTAAACAGTATGGTTTTTATAAGGTTTGGGGCCCAGGTCTTTGTTTGGGAAGCGGGGGAGAGGAGTGAGTGAGGTGGGTAGCGCATAAAGGAGATTCCTTATGTAGGGAGTTCGACTCTCGCTCTGTGATCATATAGATATTACCGTACTTGAATGCCTAGGAAGAAATGAAGTAATCCCAAATCAATCATTTCAGACACATCCTTCAATCTCAAATTTGCATTGTTGATCATGTCAACATTGCTACCTGTAATTATGCCAATAGGTGTTTTAAAATGGAAGCTAGGGGTGGTACTGGTGGACTGTAATGTTCGTGAGTTGTTAACAGTTAAATAGCCTTGAATTTGATGTCCATTTGACTGTCACATAGAAGTTATTTCTTTATTCTTAGAGAAGTAAATTGAAAAATTGTAATAGCTTTACCATATTGAGGAGTTTGGAGCCTTTTTTTTTGGAAATATATTTTTGAGCTCGACACATTGGTGCAGCTAGATTGATGCCATTTTTTACCAATTAGTGGGAAATTTGTAGTTAAGGTAATGGAGTTAATGATCAATGGTGTATGTGAAAAATCTAAGATAAGGGCCTTGAGATTGATATCTCTCGGTATTTTTCAGATAAATTTATGTTACATATCTGTACTCGTGATTAAATTATCCACATATAGTGCCACTTTCGAAATTCCATCATCACAAAACTTAATACAGAGGTTATGATCAGATGAGCATCGTTAAAATTTTACTTTCTCAAGTGCTGATCAATTGTTGCAAATCATGCCCTTGGAGAATGTTTCAACATGTATAATTTTTTTCTTTAGTCTTATTAACATGGCGGATTTTGGCTGTTATTGCATTTTCTGAGTAAATATTTTGAAGACTTCTTGTATTCCCTGGAACAATGACATGTTCCTTAACTATCTTCACCATTGTTTAGAATGCCTTTTTAACCCATTTACTTTGCCTTTAATCACGAGTTTTTGAATATTCACTATGTTTTCTTCATTTTATTTATTGATTTCCACAACTTGTGTAGGTGATGGAAGCGAAGGCAGTTCTTGACATCCGTCATCAAACACATCCATGCAAATGAAGACCACCTGATTTTGAGAATCATACAACCTTAGGTTGTTCACTATAGCCATTGGAAATTCCCTTCGAGGTTGCACTGTTAAAATTGGTCCTTTTTCATCAGCTATATGTGCATATGCATTGCAACCAAATACCTTAAAACATCTAAGTATGGGCTTTTCCCACCCTATGCTTTTTTGGGTCTAAGAAATGTGATGCGTGTGTCTGAGTCTTGAGGCTCACTAGCTCAAAAACAAATCCTTAAAGGCTGTTGGTGCCCTGTTTAGAACACAGGCGGTAGTATTTACTTCTTCAGCCTGAAACTTTTTAGCAACATCCTTGGTTTTAAGCACACATTTAGCCATCTCAACCAAGGTCCTATTTTTTCTTCCAGCAAGGACATTTTAAGTTGTTCACATATTTTGTCCCATTATCTGTCCTAAGAACCTTTATTATTTTCACACTTTCAATTTCAACCAAAATTTGAGTGGTGTTGAACCTTTTAAAGACTTCACTTTTCTGTTTCAGTAGACCCAAAATTTCCTTGAAAATCATCAGTAAATGTTAACACATATTTTGCTCACTTTGTTGATGATGCAGGCCCTATGAGATCACCATGTGAGAAGTGTGAATCCTCTCTAGCCCTCCAAGTGATTTCTTCAAACTTGTCTCTGTGTTGTTTGCCATACAAACACCACTCACAAACAGTGCTTGAAATTGCGTTTATTTTATGTAATCCACAAACCATGTCTGCCTTATTTGGCAAGGCTAGATTTTGATAATTCAAATACCCATGTCTAAAGTGCTTGACACAAGTGATCTTGCATCAAATTTATATCTTCCTTCTTCCTATATTTCTTGGGAAACTACTTTTTATCATCCCACGATATCTTTAATCAAACATTTGTCTTTGTAGATTTCCACCGTTTGGCTAATAGTATATGGAAGGATTTTTTAAAACTAGGGGCGTACAACACATTGGTGATATTTTTTGCTTCCTCATTATTCAGCTTCATGAGTACACATCTTGAACCTTCTATGTTATGAGAAGAATCATCACTTAACATCACTTTCTTTGTTCTTTTGTTCTTTTCAACATCTCCAAAATTGTCCCTATTGTAGGTACTAGGACATATTGAATTTCCCTAAATGAACATACCAAGAATCTTTAAAAGCCTTCTGTGCAAATAATGGACTCAGGAAGAGATTCTCTTCTTGATTTGCCAACTTATCCATATGCTTTTTGGGCGTATTTAACTTGTTCCTCTGTTTAAACTAACAATCATTGATACGATTACTGGGTTTTTTACAATGATGGAAATGTCCTTCGAACTTTTGATACATTATGTTGTTTTCTTGTCTCATTTGTTGCTTATTTGTTTGCAAATTAGCTTTTTCTTGATTAAAAACTTTCCTCCCTTAAAAATGAAGACATTCTCACTTGAACTTGAATACCTAATTCTTTGATTTTTTTTCTTTCTTCATTTAGAAACAAGGTTGTTAGATCTTGGAACTTTAACTCATCAATCTTGTTAGCCACATCAATAGATGCTATGATCCGCACCATGGAGCCTAGGACCATGTGAATGGGGCAATCCTGTGCTAGTGGGAGCTAAAAGAATTATGAGAGTGTGTGCAGGGTATTGAATGCAATGAACTGATAACACAATGATGTTGCGGAAGACTTATTTGCAAGAAATGCAGCTTCTATTCATTAATGGTGAATAGGAAAATAAGTACAAAGGTGTACATATTTGCAGTGAGGCGAAGAGAGCAAGCTCTTGTGATCAATAGGGGAATGCTTCCTGATTGATTGGCTTAAACTAGAACTACAAGATACGCTGAGCATGCAAGTAATGCTACTATCTCTAATGAACCACCACAAAGTATCAACCCTTAGGCAGTTGTGTATGTTACATATTTATACAACAGTGCGAGGAGGATAGATACAACAATGCGAGGAGGATAATTACAACATCACACGATCATGAGTGGAAGTAGTTACAAGTCATTCCATCTTCCATGTGTGTCCGTTAAAATTTCTTTGGAATGTGCATGGCCGGTGCACTTTTGATGTTGACAGTTTTGCAGTGAGATTTTTGACATGCTGAAAAAATGAGAAACTACCATTTGGCAAGTTGTGCAAAACTCGAAAGGCTCCATGTGGATGCTGCATGAAGTCATTACGCAACGTGCGGGGACTGCACAAGAGATTGATGCAAAATTGGCACAAAATTGAACGAGGCAAGCTTGGCGAAAGGGCGTAAGCCCCTATTGAAGTTGTGAGGCTTTGCATAGGGTGCAAAAGTGTGAAAGGTATTGCGAGCAGGCATGAGAAAACTGCAAGGATTTTTCTGTGCAAGTTTTGCGCAGGGTTGCGAGCAAGCAAAATCCAACAGAGACATGGCGTGTTGTGCATGTTGAGGGTAGTGCGACGCAAAAGGGAACTCCATGAACTCCGAAGTGAGAAGAGTGCAAAGTGTGTAAGGATGCAAATGAGGAATGCATGCACTTGCATGATAACGCATAGATCATTCGTTCTTTCTTGAAGAGTAGCGGTCCACATTGTGTTAGTGTTGAGCTGTGGAAACACCACTTGAAGTTGTTGAAGGTTGTGCCACTTAGCTTGATCAACATATTACCCAGTCTTAACCGCTCTAAAAAGTTGATACGTGTGTCATGGTGGGTTCGCGTGTCCGTCACTTCGGTAAGTCCGATCCTCATTTGCAAGGTGCACAAATGTTCAAAATTTTGATCAAGAAGAATGTTATGTCACTATGCTGGCTTAAGAAGTGGGGGTAAGTAAGGCTTAAGGAGCTCGATATTGAATATTGGGTGCATGCTAAAGTATAGGGAAGATCAAGAACAAAGACATTCTTACTAGTTGCATGCAAGATGGTGTAAGCACCATAGCGCAAACGTTTAATCTTTCAGGTGTGGACCCTTGTAAGCATTCCTTATGAAGATGCAAACCAAACTTTATCGCCAACACTAGAATGGGTGAGATGTGCGATGTGCGTTGTGGCACTCTTTGTACTTCAGTTGGGAGTACGAGAGGATGTGTTGAAGTTGCTGATGAACAGATTGTATGTGTTGCAGAAACGTCTTCTCTTTGTTCTACTTCCTTTTCCAATATGATGCGACTCAATTGCATGGCTGGTGCATGATAGGAGAGGTCTGAGAGGTGCAGTTAGTTGGAACTTCAAAACATGTTTGGAATGGACTATGCTCTGTAGAAACAGTGAAGAGCTCTATTGTAGGCTTGTTGGATGTAAAATAAGTTATCATTCACTAAGTGCGAAGCATGCGCACACGGTTGTACTGTACAGATTCTGATGACACGGGGATGCGTAGGGGATAACTTTTGTTGGGACGCCAAAAACATGTCCCTGTATTAAAATATGGGGGACTATTTATTAGTGTTAGTTTAATATTAGTTATTTATTAACTAATAAACAATTGAAACTACTTCAACCACTTTGTAACCATCTTTCACATAATAAAATGACGGACACACAATGATAATGTGTGCATTCCGGTTTCTCTTCATCCATTCTTTGTACATTCTAATCTTTCTTTATTCTCTCTCTCCACATATTCTAACATTGGTATCACAACACAGCAAGGGTAAGCGATTGGAAAGAGAAGGAAAGAGGCCACCATTATTGCTGCTATTACAGTCACCACTAATACAGTCACACAGTTTTACAGTCGCGTCAAAAGACTGTTTTACAGTCACGTCAAAAGACAGTTTATAGTCATGTCGAAAGCTAGTCATGCAGTTGTTACAGTGGCTTGTAAAAGATTGGTCGTGAGGGAAATTGCAAGGGGTCACAAGTGAACTTCTGAAAACTACTTTGAATTTTGCAAAGGAAGGATAAATGCTCTGAAACGATCATTTCTACATCAAAGAACAACTAAAACATGGTTCTCAAATACTAAGACTGCTGCTGCGAATCTCAGTTACACAAACGCGAATCCTGCACTAGGGCATGAATTTCAGTAGAACACACAGTCGCAGGAGTACCCAATGCAAATATCTATGGCCAATTTAATGTATTTGAGTGAGTTTACTAGAATATATCAGGGCAAAGTTTATTAGGCACAGTCAATGCCATTAAAGACAACTTACATGATCCTTTGAAGGCACAGCCGATGAAGTCATAATTTGTGCCATGAATAACAATCACGAGGATAAATAATACTCAAATTCATCAATAGGGTACAGGATATTTTAGGAGAATTTCAACTGTTTTAATACAGTTGCGAATAGGTCTCAGACTGTAATGACTCGTAGGGCATAAATAAAGATCGTCTTGAATCTCTTTTTGCAAGGATCAGAACCTTGAGAATAGAGAAATTGACACTCTATTCTATCAAAATGCATAGGACAGTTTGGGTATAGAGAATTATTATTATTTTTTTGTTGCTGCCTGAAGTCAAATAATTCAAGAATATAAGACTGTAATAAAATAATACATGACACAGTTAAGGAAGAACTTAAACGATTATAGCCGTTGTTGAAAATCCACCGGATGCTGAAAGTGAACTCACTGATAGAGAAAGCATATTTTAAAAGATATTCCCAACACTTCGAAGACATAAAGGAATCTAATGTAGGTGAAACTCGACATGGATGGCTGCTCAGATTGTTCGGAAGTCTGTAAATCTCGAGAATTTACCCTTACGAGGGGTCATCAGGCAACTTGATGGAGTTTGTGGATGGCTGAGTATGGATGGTTATCCAGCAATTCGAGATATTTTGTAATTTGATAGTTCGAGGAAGGTGGAATCCAGAAACTCAGAAATTCAGCTAGGGAACTACACCTTTATGAGGGTCAGGGAGGCAACTTGGTGGAGTTCTACATGGTCAAAGCATTGTTTTCAAAAGAGAAATCTTCAAAGAATGTGTGGTCTTATTTGGTTATGTTATTTTAAATCTTCTATCAGTATGTTTTATAGAGTAAGCCTTAAGAGGGAGTATTAAAATATAAGGTTTATTTATTAGTGTTAGTTTAATATTAGTTATTTATTAACTAATAAACGGTTGAAACTACTTCAACTACTTTGTAACCATCTTTCACATAATAAAATGACGGACACAATGATAATGTGTGCCTTCCGGTTTCTCTTCATTCGTTCTTTGTACCTTCTAATCTTTCTTTATTCTCTCACTCTGCATATTTTAACAGGTATGAGGATATAAGATTGCAATTTGCAGGCATATCTGAATAAATTACATTAATCTTATTTGCATTGTTAATGCATGCTTGTGTACAAATGAAAAAGTTTATGGATACCGTGCAAATTAAAAAATTAGTTGGAGAGTCTTCAAATGAAAGGTATGAAATAGGAAGATTGTAAAGAAATTTATCCTGATTCAACTTGATATTCATTATAAGACAAGCCTATGGCCTTTCACGCGATACAAAGGATTGCTCTGAACATTGAGAAAGTCGGTCTCACCTCAAGGTTTAGAGAGTTTTTGAACGAGGTCAACAGTACATGGGTGTGCAGATTTCCCGCCCCTGATTTCATAGTAATTAGGTTTTAACTCGTAATAGCAACCTGCAAGTTAACTGTCTCCTTGCGGCACAAGAGTAATGACATTCTTGCTTACTGCTTGTGACGTGATAAGCTCTGCAAGTGGCTTTGCATATCCACGAATCATTTGAGTTTGCAAATCCTAAGCACCCATACATGCTGGAAGTAGAGAGTATGTAAATATATTCCACAAGTCAAGTCAAACAAAGTAAACCCACAATTTGAGTTTGCAAAAGATACCATAATACAAAATTAGTATGGTTTGAATAACAAAAAAGCCAATGCAAACCTTGTTCGCAGTTAGCTGTTAATGCTTGTTGCTGAATGTCAAGCTGTTTGAAATGGATTAGAGGATCTGATGTGTTTTTAAGCCAATGAGAAACTTTACTTGTCTCCTCCTCCCAACTACAATTTTTTAGCAGCTGTAGAGTTAAAAAGCATTAAATATGGATCACGATATTGATTTTCAAATCATAATAAATGGTAATTGCATTTCACCGTATTCATTTGAGAAATAAAAAACAATCATACACCTTGCAGTCATTAACAAAATTGGAATTCATAAAGTTACCTAACAAAATGGTATAGTTGTTCAAATCTGGAAATCGTAAAAATAATTTAAATGTCCATACAGTATGCACATAAGAATTCAATAACAAAGCAGGAAGGGCCAAACTGTTAGATACCACACCCCGCAGAAAATTCGTACAATAGTAACTAGCAGCATAATGAAATTATGAATACAACAAATATCACATTTAAAATGTCAGAAATTTGAAGTATGTAATGAAAGGCAAGACAATATTGCACTCTGCTCAAATTTTACTGAATAATACTACCAGGTACACAGCCTTCTTTGGTTTAAACTTAAAGAGCAGACAAATATGGTTCCTACTTTTTATAGATTTTGATGACATCTAAAAAAAATTGATAACAGAATGCATTTTCAAGTAAAGAACTGCTAGTCTTTCCTTGGACCCAATTAAGGAGTTTTGCCAGATTGACTATTAAAGATGCACATACTACTTACTGGCAGGATGTCAACTATGGAAGAAAAGTTGAAGATAGATTAAAATAAAAGAATACAGACCAGTCAAGAAAGCAACATTGAGGAGTTCTTGTTTCAGGTAGTTACCTAAAAAATCATAGAGAAATAGACCATCCTAGTATGTCACTGCAACTATAAAAACAAATCTAAAAATTTAATTATAAACCAGAAGACGAGCATACCTAGTGGAAGAACCCCAGGAACCTTGCAGGTTGGCAAATTGGGTATAGATCCATCAGAAGGTCGCTCAACAGTTGTAAAGCAGACATTATACTCCTGCAAAAGACATGACAAAAGTGAGCTGATGACCAGCTCTGCCATAAGATGATATCCACTATAGCAGTCCCTCTCAAATATCCCAGGTCACAAATACAATGCTATAGGAAAAGTATTTGCATTAACAACAGACAGTTAGCACAACACAAAATTCCTAATTCTACCAGGATAATTAGAAACTTGTTTGCCAGCAATAGGTCTTGTAAAGTATGCTTGACACATGCAATGCTTGGCCTAGAAGACTTTAAGCATTCATGCCTAACCTGTATGAATCGAGGGATGGCCCTTTGCTGTTGAAGTCTAGAAGTAGAATGTACTTGTCGTAGAGACCTTTCTTTGGTTCCAACACCAAGCCTCCCAAATAAGCTGGCCCCTGTCTTGTGCTTATCCATGATGGAAAGGCTCGGCTCCATCCTCAGCAATACCATAATCATGGAACTAGCTCCCCAGTATCTGCAACTCCTCTACTTGAAGCTAATTTTCTTTTTGATGCAATGAGCTCTTTATCTCGAGCCGACATCTTGTCTGGTACAATGAATTTCCTTGCATGGAATTTCGTGCAGCAGAAGATTACTCAACTCTTTGGGCCCTAGCCCCCTGCAGCCAAGCATGTTGATAAATATGTCATTGCCTGAGAAGACTACTAATAAGAAATAAATAGAATGCCATTCACCTGAAGTGTTTTACTCCAAAGATTTCCACTGATATATTGTAAGTTGACGTGTCAATGGAGAGCACACTTACCTTTTGAAACATCGATAATCCTAGAGACAACCATGCATCTGTTTCTGCACACTCAACCTGAAGTCTTAGTGCCAAGCCAGCACATACCTAGTTCAGTTAGTGTGTCCATGAAAGACGAGTTTACAGTCCAACACTGAAACTGCAATTCTCAGGACATGCAAATTGAACATCTCATTACAATCCCATAGGATGTCAAAAAGATTATCAGTTAAGAATATGATATTGGAAACCTACCAGTTCCAAAAGGGAGGCTGACGTTTGATACATCATAGGCATATCAACAGGATCAATCTCTTTTCTGTCCCTACTTAGTTGATTCTTTGCAAGTTGCGTCAAAGAATAGCTGACCTACAATTGAAGTCAATAAAGTAATACATATGAAAGAAAGAGCCTGCTTGCATTTAGCATATGCCAAAAGAAAATCTCAGTTAACATCTATTTTTCTAGGCTGTTAATACTAAAACTGTTAGCTTCACATACAGAAGAAATACCTCTTTCAAGAGTTCGCGGGAAGACAAATAAGTATCACATAGTAGACGACCTGCAATACAAGTCATGACTCCTGGAGTTGCTCCTGTCCCAGAGCTGCTATTTCCTTTGCTTAACTTAGGCATCACAGAGCGCTTGAGCCTTCCAATTTTGGACCACATGTTGCTAGGAACCTTGCATGTCTGTCAGAATAGACAATTTTACATTTATTTACCAGAAAGAAGTTGAATTCCTTAAATAGAAGCAACAAATATCTCTATGTACAAGTCTCTTAGCTCTTTACTGAAGATGACACCCTTTAAACAGGACTGGCCCTAACAACAGTGAACTTTAAATATAAAAAAAGATAATACACTAGAAAAACAACCCATTTTCAAAACATATCAGAATAACATGTTTGTCTACTGCCTCTGATTACAGCTATCAAAACAAAAATAAGCACTGTTTACCTGTGCTCTGTGTAGAAGAACATCGAGATCAAAGCCCGATATGTTGTGCCCAACCAACACATCAGGATCTAACTGGTGAAGTTTAATCATCAGACGATTCAGCAAAGCCCTCTCACTGATTCAAAAAATATATATATCTTTCATCAATTTACTCTTAACAGAAAAGGTATATGTATTAGATGATGAGAAATCTATCTATAAGTAATTAACATCCCATATTTCTATTTAAAAAGATAAATAAGCATTTTCAAATTTTCAGGATAAATGTCTAAAAATGAACAGACCTACTCTCGTAACTCAAGACATTTGAACCAGCTTTAGCATTTTTGTTTGCAACATCTTTTGTAAACCCCATGGGAAATATGCCTCCATCAAGCTTACGCAAAATCGTGAAGTGAGAAAGCATACCAGACTTGTTCCATTCTGCCTTTGGCATTGGGTAGTCAACCTGAAAATATTAAAGGACCTTTTTACCTTCAAAATATCTACCTTTTACAATATGTTTCTCAGACAAACAAAGCCAGTACAACAGTACCCCCTATTTCAGAATGCTCAGAAAGATAGGCAAAATAAAACAAGGTATTCATTCCTTGCTAAATTTTGAATGAGGAGAATGTGCATTTTGGATGCTAACAATAGTTGTATAGAAGGGCAACTGACTGCGGAGATCCTCTGACTGTTGATATTCTCTATTTGTCGTACTTCATCATCGATTGGTCAGTGAAAGAGCATTCACTGGAAGTGAAAGCAGGAATTGTTGAGTTCTCGTATGTAGGTGTATTGGTGGAAGTGTGATCATCCGGTGATGGATTTACTATGGTGAAGCGGGTTATGGTGTGCAACAAGATCCAGACAACAAGATCCAACCAATAGTATGCAAACTTAAAAGTATGCATTGGCATACGATTCTGTTTCCAGTTCTTGAGATGTGCTTTCTCCCCATGTAAACACTAAGGGGGGAATGTTGAGGATTTGTGTTGCTGCATTTGGCGAACTTCAAGGGAAAAATTCGAAATTCGCTAAATTTTAACAGTGCGTTGAAAATCGCGATTTAATTCGCGTTTTTTTTTCCTTCTTTGGCAATTTTTTCCTTTTTTGGATTTTCATTGAAAAAAACACAAGCACCAAATTTTTTTTGCCATTTTTGGAAAGGGTCCGGGAAGATGTAGCAGCAAAAACTTGCATGTGCCATAACTTTCATTCTTTGGCTCCGTTTCAGGTGTCGTTTTCTCTAAAAGTGCATATTTTCTCGAGCTCTACGCATTGATGGCAATATTTTTTTTATTTTCATAAAATCCATTTTTGCACCTTTTTGGACCAAGCAACTTCTTGCAATCTTTTGAAAGAATCATGAGCTTTGATCGCCTGTAGACAAATTAGTAATTAAAAATATTGGATAGCTTTCCAAAACTCGCCGAGTATTCTCCCGTGCTCGGACTAATCGTCCCATCTGCCAGCTTGGTCGCAACCTGCGAGCACATGTTTTTTGAAGTTTTTGCTTTCAATCACATTATTGTAATAGCTATTTATGAAATCAATGAAATGTGATATTATCTCTCTTTTGAAATGTGAATTTATCTTTTGTTTTTATATATTTAATAAAAATGTATATTTCTCATAGTTGAATTTAATCATGAATGTAATCGCTGATTTTTTTACCAGCGAATTTTTCACGAATTTAATCATCGGCAAATTCGAACACGAATTCGAATGCGGCAACTTAGTTGAGGATTAGTCATTACATTAGTATTTACTCTGGTAAATTAATATTTACATTTGGTAGGATATTTACTAAAGAGTACTTACCTTATGGTTAAAGAGTTGGTAAGTTAGTAATATATTATTATTAGGTAACAATAATATATAGTTTGTTATTATATATGTTACATAGAGTTGTTCAACCAACTCACGTATTTAAGGTGAGTAGTTATAGGAGAGAAAACAACTCTCCTACTTTATAGGAATCTATTTCCTATATAATTTTATTTTGTCTATTGAATAATATACAAAGTATTATTGCTGTGCAACTGCTCATACCATTTCACTTGTCGAGTCACTGCTGCTGTGATGATGTTTGCGAGGTGCACTGCAAATGCTTCCTTTCTTTCTTGCATAGGTGTTTCTAAACGGGCCATGAGCAACATGTATTTTTGCATATGCGAGATGAGTTTGCAGTGTTGTTCGATAGAGACCAATGTGACTTTGGTCGTTTGTGATGACTCAAAGAGGTTGAAAAACTTGTCTTTGGCTTGAACAATCCATTTCTATGGCTTTGCCCCATATGTAGCATCACAATCCTACAATTATGGGCTTCCCAACAATATGTCGTAGACCTCCAGAGGTGCAATGTCACAAGTGACATTATCTTCCATTGGCTTGACTTTATACTGAAAGTACATTGTCACTGGACTTGTATATCTTTTCCTGACTAGAGCCATCCAAGCGAGTATGGGCGAGGATGAGTAGTAGTAGGAAGTGGAAGGCATTTCGTAGCATCTTGAGAGATGATGTTCTTCTGACTTCCATTGTCGATGATGACATGAGAGGTTGTCCTTTGACCAAAAATTTCGTGTGGAGGATAGGCTCACGTTCCTTCGAAGCATTGGTGACATTGGCACTGGTGCTCAAACAAGAACTGTTTGGATAAGTGTTGTCCCTTTGCGTGGGACTTGATGTAGATTGTGAAAACAATGATTGTTGCGTGAGGCATTCAAAATCATCATGGGTGTGGGAGCAATGTTGATGAAAATACTTGCCATTCGTTTTCTTCTTGCCTTTGTTTTAGTTAGAATGTGTAGGGGCCTTTTGGTGTTGTTGAGCAACCTTCTTAGGGTGCTCACTTCTCTAGAAGCATTCTGCTTGTTTTGTACAAGGGCTTGCGATGGTGTGTTGTGCGCAAGAAAACTCTTGCGAATGCCATTAAACGGAGATGCAAAACACTACATTATCTTGGCCATGGCTTTAATCTTTGTGGCGTTGTGGTATGCTTCACCCAAAGATCTAGAACTCAAAAACTCCATCTTGGTGTGTATATAAGGCGAAAGTCCACTTATGTACTCCAACACCTTATGTTGTTCTATGAGGTCCTCACGCAGGTGTGGAACATGGTCATGGAACTTGTTGTAGTCTTCTACCTACTGCTCCTTGCATTGTTGTAGCTGCTAAAACTTCATGTATTCAACCTCATAGTGTGTGAGGCGACAATACTTCTACATAACATTGACAAAATCATCCCAAGTTTGAATGGGGTGGTACTCTCTGTCGCGTGGTGCGTTGAATGTTTCCCACCAGTAGGATATTGAAATGGGGACATCTTCAACGCTGTGAAGGTGAGCTTCTTCTTGTCAATGAAGCTGTTGATTAAGAAGTGGTCCTAAGCCAACAAAGCTGGGATTGGGATTGTCAAGCCACATCAATAATCTGAGGTCCCTAATTAGACAACTAGCAGAAGTCAAAGCTGAGATTGAGGATGAGGATGTCAAAGCTATCCTATTAAAAAACCTGTCTTCAAAATACAACAATGTAGTTTTTACCCTCAGTCAAATTCAATCTCAATCTCTAGATGATATGATTGCAGCTCTTCTAGCTGAAGAAAAACGAACTACAGAAGATGCAGAAGGTCATTCTCAGCAAGAAAGTGCATTCTATTCCAGAACTAGAAACTCTTGTAGAAGATCAGATAAAGATAACCAGGAGATTGAATGTTATTATTGTAAGAAAAGAGGTCACACAGCATGGGATTGTCATGTTCGAGCCAATGATGTGCTCAAGGGTAAAGTCACATCAAATACAACCAATATAGCCATGGTTGAAGACCCACCAGATGCAGAAGGTAGTGAGGACAGTGACGGATACGCAATGTAAAGATGCTCTAAACTTTGAAGGCAAGAAAGGATACAGGGTAGATGGAGCTCGGTATGGATGGTTGCTCAAATAGTTCGGGAGACTGGATCTTGGGAATTATACCCTCACGAGGGTCATGAGACAACTTGATGGAGCTTGTGGATGGCTCAGTATGGATGGTTGTCCAATAATTCGGGAAATTTGTGATTCGTGAGTTCGGGGAGGTGGAATTCGGGAACTCGGGAATTCAGCTCGGGAGCTACACCTTTACAAAGGTCACGAAGCAACTTGATGGAGCCCTACCTTATCATAGCATTGCTTTCAAAGTGAAAGTGTCTGAAGATTGTGTATTTCTGTTTTGTTAGATTGTTTTTTGCTTTATGTAGAATAAGCCTTAAGAGGGGGTATGAGAATATAAGGCTTATTTATAAGGCGTCTCATTACAAGTTTGCTGTAACCGGTTGTAACCACTTCAACCGTTTTTTAACAACATCATTCATAATAAATAGATGGACACACAATCTCGAATGTGTGCAATCCGCCTTCTCTTTATTTCTTCCTTGTATATGTCTTCTAACAAGTGCATGGACCATGCTATTAGAGTTTGATAAGCTAGTGGGAGAATATTGAGTGTAATCTAAACAAGTTCATTGTTATCAATTGCAACAAGTTGATTTTGGATGTCCTTTAGCTTTGTGGTATGTCTCCAAAATGTCTTGGACGTCACCAAATTCTAGGGTGCATCCCTGTGTAGTACTAAAAAATCAATAGCTTTTTGTTAGAATTGAAATCAATTCCTTTGAACTTGCCACCAAAAACTCAATCCGAATGAGCTACCCTTTATTTCATACCGAATAGCGATTCTTTTTTGAAGTGATTTATGTTGAAAAAGGCCATCTATGTAATGGTTCACATGTGATTAGTCCAACCTTCAAGGTTGTATAAATTTATTTGAAACCACCCTCCTCTTTTATGGCACGACTTGAATGCAGTTTCCCCAAAATGCCACTGTCTTTGAAGTGGTCCTCTCTGCTGGGTTCCCTTGGCCTTACACTGTATCAGGTTTCAGTGTTTCTCAGCTCTGCTTTAGCTCTTAGGTGGTGGTGGGACTGATGGTCTCCAATAATTTTGCAACCTCATAAATCTTCAAGGCTTTGGAGTTCTTTTTCCCAGCAGCAATTTTTTCTGCTGCTCTGATTGCCCTCCACCTTCTCCTTTGATACTGGGCAACACCCTTTCTTTGAAAATTGCTCTCTCTTTCAGCTTCTGCAGCTAATCAGGGATCTGGTTGTTTCCAAAAGCTAACTGAATGAAATTTATTTTGTTAAAAATAGATTTCACAGCCCAGGTTCCAGATTTGCTCTGGTACCATGAGAGCAATATGAAACAGATACACAAATGACCAACACAAAGATGCAAAGTTTTGGAATGATTATTCACCACGCAATGCCTGCAATTTATAGGCACGAAGAGCTACAGTACTCTATCCAAGTAAGTCAATTGATATAAGAAGAGAGAGCAACTAGAGCCTTCTAGAGACCTGACAGACCCAGCTACCTAATAAATTTTACAACTACCAGAAGTGCAATTGTACTTCACTTACCTGTATTTTGGACCAGATATTATAGGGTGGGGAGTACTTAGATATCTATAATTCAGCTTGAGCCTTTTATTTGACACTTAAGATGCTATTGACAGCTGCAAAATCGGCAATTGCATAACAAATAAATCAAGTTCATCCCACTTTGGATTTCCTCTGTTGATGTGGAGTCTGCTTTTAACAAGTCACTAAAACATCTTTATTTTCTGTATTTTGTTTGCTAACGGTGGCAGACTTGTGGTTAGGATGTAAGTACCAGGATGTCATAGGCAAGTTGCAGGTTTTGGTTCCAAAAGGCTGATTGCAGGCTTGGCTGTCTATTTCTATAACTAAGTTTACCCAAGAGAGTGAGTGAGCTTACATTGCTGTGAGAAGGGCGATCTATAGCAATTTTTGCAATGAATTTGAAAGGTATAGTTAGTCAGTAAGGCCTTGTATTTATCTGTGAGACTGTAGATTGGCTGATTGTTCCTTGTGTTGGTCTGTATCCTAATCATCTGGTCTATTGGGCCATCCTTCTATTGCAATCATCTATTGTTACCCCACAGGCTGTTGAAGATATTACAAGAAACCACTAAAATGCTTGCGCTGTGAATCTCCATGAATTTTTGACCTAGCATCTTCAGATTTGTATTAATAGATCTAATTTTAATGTCTCATTCACCAAGAATTTTAAGGGTTTACGAAATAATTGTTCGAATTTGCTAAAAAGGCTCTAGTTCTGATGTTCTCCTATTTTTTGTTATGTTTCTGAGATGGAGATTTATTAATGCACTTGGATTTGAATTTTTCCAGTATCTTATCTAGTTTCCGCTTTGTGTTTACTCCCATATTTTAGATTGCACGGAATATGACAACAAATGAGATGGCAAACCGTAATCGTTACAGTTATCTCAAAGCTCCAGATGGTCGATTTCAGAATCCTTATAATCACGGGTTCAAAAAAAATTGCACAAATTTCTTTATTCATGGTTATAATGAAGATAATGAGGTTCCTTGGAAGCCTTTGCAACAAAATGGAGTTTGAATACAGGGGAAAGTTTCTGATGCTAAGGGCAGTGAACTCTGGGGACTGAAGTCTTGGTTCAGGTGCTTTCATGCATCAAAAGCATTCATGTAGGGACGTGGTGATCATACTCAGAATAACATCTGTGATGTTGAATATGCAGTTACAAAAATCATGCCCTTCAAGTCTTTTTCTATTTTTGATTGAAGGATAAACATCCTGATTTCGGTGCACAAATTGTTGACCTTATTTGGCTGTGCACCAAGGACGGGGGTTATTCAAGTCTGTTTGAAAAGCCAATTCAGCTGTATTTATAATGTTATGTACAAGTAATCAACTGGTTTCTTGTTTAACAAGAAGAGTCTTGATTTTTCTGATTCATTGCTTTCATTTGTCACAATTTGCTTGATGTGATGTGTCAGTGTGGGGGTTCGTCAAGCTAAAGTGATAGCAATACTCTTGCAGTATTGTATCTTTGGGGGTTTGTTACATCACTTTGAGATTGCATTTGATGTTGACATATGGCCTTCTACAAGATTGATAAAATCTATTTCATCTTCAATGAACAATCTGCAATAACTTTGGCTAGTAGTTTATTAGCTTAAAGTATTTTTGATGCCTTCAGTTTCTTTTGTGCTTTTTGATTGGGGCTTTGTTTGGGAAAATTTTAGGTAGATTTGTGATTAAGAGGGTTGGCTGAATTATAGCTGGCCTCAACCAGCTTTTGGGTAAATAGCTTTTTAGTATAAAATTTGAGAATAAATGTGTATGTTACAAGTGCATTGCTGCCACATATAACGCTCACCATTACCTATACAATGGCTACTTAAGATTCTGGATATATGCAGTTTTTGCAAATGTAGATTGATGTTCATCAAGCAAGATTTAAAAATAAGGGGACTAATGTTTGTTGGCTCTGTGTAACAAAATTGACATTTTTAGTGGATCTTTTGTAGACGCAATGTCAACAAGCACACATTTTTAAAGCCATCTTTTGTAGTCACTATGTCAACGAACATATTACCTTTTTGTATGTCACTATAATTTTAAAAAGGGATCAAACGCATTTATGAAATATGACAGATCTTGTATAATTAGTTTTAATTATGAAATTAAGGTGTCATGTATGCAGCGTGTGGGGAATGAATTATGCATGTATCATTAATATTGGAACTTCCGCTTCGATGTGTTGAATATGTAAACATGAGTATAGGTGGACATTTGTTGTTTTTCCTTCAAAACATCCAACAGAGGGAGCATAGCAAATAGCTTAAGATTGGATTTCTGGAAAAAAATGATAATTGACTAGAAGTTTATAAATGTTTTTTTTTTTTTTTAATATCAAAATTAGTGATGGTCCGACACTTGCACAATAGGAAGAAACAACATTACATTACCTAACTTCATTTATCAATCTGATTTAACTGTTGCAATAAAGCGAAATGACAAAAAATTGTGCAAATAGCGGAAGATTGAATTCTTTGGAAGGAATGATCATGGATTAGAAGTATAGTAATGATTTTTCTTAAAATTAGTCATGGGCTGATAGTCACACAATAGGAAGAAACAACTTGACATTTCTGAAACAATGAAAATATCTATATTTCATAAAAAATTGTGTTTCCTCTTTCAAAACGGTTTCTAGTTTTCACAAGTCCAAGGGCCTAATATTTGATGGTTAAATTTTTAAGTTGTATGTATTATTTCATTAGTGATAATTCATGGGCGTGATGTAAACTAGTACAAATATCTTAAATACAACTATTTGAAAAATGCGGATGGATATTCTCCATTTGTTTGTCACAATTTTTTTTCTCCTAGAAAAAGGTCCCCATACTTGACCATATGGTAAAAAATATTACTATTTTTTTTATTGACTACTCAGTTTAAAAAAAATAAAAATTCAAGTGACGGTCCAATGGATGTCAAATTTAATATCGTGAATAAATAGTCTATGGTCACACTAGTAGACCCCACCTCTTGCTGCCATTGTAGAATGTCTGTTGGCATAAAAAAATGCCAATTGACATAAAGAATGCCTATTGGCATAATTACAAACAAATCTCACTTTTTTATTAGATAATTATTATTAGAGAATCATTTTAAAAGGATTAGATATTTGCATTCACATTTGAAATGGGTGACATTTAGTGAAAATAATTTTTATCATGATTCTACATTGTAATGAGCTGAATACTACGAATATTGATGACAAGACACTTGACAATAGAAATAACTCATAAATACTCGATTATGTAATATGTAGAGTACAACCCAATACAACAGAAAATACTCATTATAGATATGCGTTGAACATTTGATCATAAATACAACTGACAATAGCGGGTACATAAGTAAGGTAGCAGTGATATAGATCACTGTAGTAGCAATACAAACCATTGTAACAGTGATACACATCACTATAACAGCCGTACGGATTACTGTAGTAGCATTGTAATAAGTTGAAAATGTAGTAAATTTCAATATTGGACACAAATACGATCCCTGAATGGAACCACCACAATTGGAATTAGACAATTTCCGTCCTCCAATCTTGCATGCTGAAGGGTTTTCGTCATAGGGTGAAAAGATGAACACAAATGTTCAAGTTTTAGATTAGACTTTTCTAAGGAGTAATGAATAATCATTCCTTTTGAGCCCAACTACTCATTTTATAAAATTCCTTTTAATTTCAACCCTAAAAGCGTAAAAAACACTTTAATAAAATATTACTTTTTGGCCCACTTTATAATAATAATACATAAGTGTCTTTTTACCATCTTATAAAAATTGCAAATGAAGATTTGAGATACTATTATTAAATCATTTTTCTAACTTTATCCCTTACCTTACGGGAAATAAGGAATATGCTACGAGTCCTTCGATTATATTAATTTGGAAAAGGGGACATGACACAATGCAATCTTGAATACCATGCCTTAGGGAAACAATGCACATAACAAATGTTAATACCCCTGTCAGAAAAAAGCAAATATCTTTTAAGCTTCCAGCCAACAATAAACTCTAGGTAGAATTTAACACTTCAATACATCTATTTGAAAAATGCAAATGGATATTTTCCATTTGTTTGTGACAATTTTTTTTTTCCTAGAAAAGGGTCCCCATACTTGACCATATGGTAAAAAATATTACTATTTTTTTATTGACTACTCAGTTTAAAAAAAATAAACATTTAAGTGAAGGTCCAATGGATGCCAAATTTAATATCGTGAATAAATAGTCCATGGTCACACTAGTAGCCCCCACCTCTTGCTGCCATTGTAGAATGTTTGTTGGCATAAAAAATGCTTATTGACATAATTTCAAACAAGTCTTACTTTTTTATTAGATAATTATTATTAGAGAATCATTTTAAAAGGATTAGATATTTGCATTCACATTTGAAATGGGTGACATTTAGTGAAAATGAATTTTATCATGATTCTACATTGTAATGAGCCGAATACTCACGAATATTGATGATAAGACAATTGACTATTGAAATAACACATAAATACTCGGTTATGTAATATGTAGAGTTCAATCCAATACAACAGAAAATACTCATTATAGATATGCGTTGAACATTTGATCATAAATACAAATGACAATAGGGGTACATAAGTACTATAGCAGTGGTATAGATCACTGTAGTAGCAATACAAATAATTGTAACGGTGATACACATCACTATAAAAGCCGTACGGATCACTGTAGTAGCGTCTTACGAAGTTGAAAATGGAGTAAATTTCAATATTGGACACAAATACGATCCTTGAATGGAACCACCACAATTGGAATTAGACAATTTCCATCCTCTAGTCTTTTATACCAAAGGGTTTTCGTCATTGGGTGAAAAGATGAACACAAATGTTCAAGTTCTAGATTAGATTTTTTTAAGGAGTAATGAATAATCATTCCTTTTGAGCCCAACTCCTTTTATAATAATCCTTATAATTTCAACCCTAAAAGCGTTAAAAACATTTTAATAGAATATTACATTTTGGTCCACTTTGTAATAATAATACATAAGTGTTTTTTTTACCATCTTATAAAAATTACAAATGACCATTTAAGATATTATTATTAAATCATTTTCCTAACTTTATCCCTTATCTTATGGGAAATAAGGAATATGCTATGAGTCCTTTGATTATATTAATTTGGAAAAGGGGACATGACACAATGTAGTGTTGAACACTATGCCTCAGGAAAACAGTGCACATAACAAATGTTAATGCCCCTTTCAGTAAAAACAAATATCTTTCAAGCTTCCAGCCAACAATAAACTCTAGGTAGAATTTAACAAATTTTTGGATGTGCACAATGCCTTGGGAGAGGTATAAACTTCCAAGCAAGATTTAAGAAAAAACAAAACTCCAATTTTTTTTTACCAAATTAATTCTTCACATAAATTCCTCAGGAAAATTTGCTTCTTCTCATGCTCTTCCATATTGCTGCCTCCCGGATTCATTTGCCAACCATTGGGCTTTGATACCATTGATAGGATTTTGCACAAAAATAGAAGAGCAAAACTACATTATATTGATTTGAGAAGCTTGCAATATGACAAATATCTATGTTAATATTTTTACAATGCTTCCAAGTTTTTAATAAGCTTTGCGAGAAGTTACATGGAGCCCAACAATGCAATAGGTTCAACCACCCAAATGCCTGTATATTAAATTACCTCTCTAATATAATCACTTTACTAACATTAAACATAAGCATAAGGGAGTGTCTTGTATGAGAAGCACATCCCATACAAACTAACACCAACATACTAAACACAATAACAAAAATAACATAATCTGGATCAAATGACCCAACATTTAATACCCAGTTTAACGATCATTCCTTTTGTTTTTGAAATGGTCAAGGATTGAATGGCTTCCTGGGCAAGGAATGCCCCATCCAAGATTAATTATTGAATGCATCATATTCCAGTGCAAAAATGGACATAAATTGGCAAAGGCCTTAACATTTTGATTCTTGGGAATGAGTGCCAGGAAGGTGTAGTTAATGTCTTTGAGTACCTCCTTACAACGACGTACTTCGTTTGCAACAACTGTGACTTCTTTGCCAATTAACTCCAACAAGCTTTGGTAAAAAGTAGCCGAATGGCCATCCAAACCAGGGGTTCTCCCTTTGCGCTTAGAAGAGCGTTGCCTTACTTTCTTCCTGTGGGAAGGGCTTAATTAGATCGAAGTCCTGTTCTTGATAGACCAACCTGGGAAAGTTTGGATAAAAAGGATTTTCTTCTTGCAAAACATAACACATTAATACTTGAAATAAAATTAGTTGTAAGATATATAATAATAGGTTTCATGGGAATAGGCTGAAAAAATCTAAAGATGTGTGAAAGAAACCTCTTAAGAATTGGATTTAGTTCAAATTTGATAGATTGTGCAAATAAATCCACGATTAATAGTAGGGGAAGGGATCTTTAGAAAGTGTTTTTAGAGATGGTTGACAATCTTTATTAATGTTATTAGTCTGTTTGACCTTGAATATAAATAATAACGTTGAAGTAGAAGCTCTCTTAGAATGAATAGAAGCAAATAATTGGTTAAAGAAAACATATACTTGTTAGGGATTAATAGTGTTTACATTATTAATCATATGTTTAATTAATAATAGTTATTTGTAATATAATATGAGTTGTTATGACAACTTATATTATTAGGAATATATTTGGGTTTGGTCACAAATTGTTACAACACGTTTTAGAGTGAGTAGTTTATAAGAGCCTTAATAGGCCTCGTAGCATTTTCCTATATAAGTGGATCTATGTCTCTCTCTCTCTACACACACACACACACACACATAAATATGTGTGTGTGTGTGTGTGTGTGTGTGTGTGTGTGTGTGTGTGTGTGTGTGTACATATATACATATATATGTGTATATGCATATATGTATACACATATACACACATATATGTATATATGTACACACACACACACACACACACACACACACATATATAAATATGTATATCCATATACATATACATATACATATACATATATATGTATATACATATACATATATATGTATATACATATATATATATATATATGTATATGTATATATATATATATATATATATATATATATATACATACATATATATATATATATATATATATATATATACATATATGTATATATATATATATATATATACATATATATATATATATATATATATATATGTATAGACATATATATATCTACACATACATATGTATGTGTAGATATATATATGTATGTGTAGATATATATATATATTATATATATATATATGTATGTGTAGATACACACACACACACACACACACACACACATATATACATATACATATAATATGTATATATATATATATATATATATATATATATATATATATATATATATATATATATATATATATACACATATTATATGTATATAGATATATATATATATATACATATTATATGTATATATATATATGTGTGTGTGTGTGTGTGTGTGTGTGTGTGTGTGTGTGTGTGTGTGTGTGTGTGTGTGTGTGTGTATGTACACACACACACACAAAGTATTTTGTTTTATCAACTTCAGGTAGAAAGGGGCTCAATGTTATTTATTGAATCAATAAAAAGAGGGTAGTGAAATCATTGAAAAATAAATAATATTTTTGTCTTCAAGTTAATTTCTTCATAGGTTGAGTTAAATTGGTTTTTTTTGAAATCAGATGCAAGACAAATTTCAAGGACAATTTTTTGGGTCCTGTTGGTGAAATAACTTGTCGCGGTAAAGATTACTAGTTTTCACCAACATTCACGAGGCTAAGCCCCTCCTTGTATATGGGATGCTCTCATTATTGAAAGTAAACTACCTAAAATTGTGGGGTGGCTGTTAGGCTGGGGATCACACATGAATACTCCACTAAACTTGTGATAAAGTGCTTGTATGAAGCACAAGGGAGGAATTTGCTGCGAGGAGAAGTAAAGGGGTGTTGGAGAAATAAGGGGAGAGGGTTAATGTTGTGAGTAGACTTACAAAATTCACATACATCAACCAAAGTAGATCCACATTCAATTAGAAGAACACAAAAATGCTAACAATGATAAGCCTAATAAATCATAGATACATAATTAAATTGATTCATTTATCAAAGGCATCAACACCATTCTTGGTTTTACAAGATCACCATGTTTACAAAGTTGGAAATTAGAGGGAGAGAGAGTAGAGGAACATAGACAAAGAAATAGAGGAAATGCAAATTTTTATTGCTTAATGTAGTAGTGGTAAATCTCAACAACATACAATTAATCAACAATTGTCAACCCTTTTGGAATGGAGAAGCCACTCCAATCCATAGCATATAAAAATGTCTCTTCATCTTCCCCCAGATGAATTTTCACCTATCCTCGTCACTTGTGACCTTCCATACTCCTAGGAAATAAAAGTGAGTCTTTTCCTTACTAGTGAAAAATGACTCTTACAATGTTAATGTTGGAGGTCACTTAAGTGAATATGACGAAATAGCAAAAAGTACATTCTTAATGGAAAATTAGAATATGAAGAGAAAAGGAGAGAGATAGAGTTGAAAAATATGATGAGGATGAAATTTAGCCGATGAAGAACTTATCCATTCATGATCCTTGAGGGAGAGTACTTGGAATGGGCTCATTTCTTTTGAATTCTCTACCGAATTGGACTGCCACAGGTGCCACCTTCGCTTCCTCTGGAATACGAATGTAGCTCAACACTTTGATCCATGTCCTGGGAAAATCATTAATAACCTCGCATTAATTAAACCATTCCTTGCAATCTATTGCAATGTTAGAAATAGAGCCTCTGATGTTGGCAAGGGACTCCAAAGTATCCTTGCTGAAGGAGAGAGGAACACTTGCCTCTTTGACTAACTCTTGGAAAGAGCCGATGAGTTCCCTTGATGATGAATTCTCAATGAGTGGAAGGGATCCAAGTTCCTGAACACAATTATTGACATAATCCAAAATATCGAAGGCATGTTGTTCACTTGATTCAAATTTGGAGATGGTGTCTTTTATTGTGTCATATCTAGCTTTCATTGTGCAGATCCAAACTAGGGAAAAGTTCTCTACAGAAGATGTGAACACAATCCTACTCATGAGTGTGTGTAAGTCGAGGCAACTCATCTCAAACACAAGTGGAAACACCTCATCCCAATGGGTCTTCTCTTTTTCAATCTCCTCCCTTGCTTTCTTCACTTCCGAAATGGTGGCAAGAACATATTTGAACAAAGAGAGAACCTTTGGCAACAATGATTTTCCTTTTTCAAGAATCTTTTCAACCCACCTGTCATTGGCTCTTCCCTGCATTGAGTAACCTTGATTTTTATTGATTGTTTTCAGGTCAAAGCTACTAATAGGAACAATAGCTTCTGAGGGAGGAGGTGGTATTGCAAAAGGATCCAAAAATGTTTGCACATAAGAGGCGAGAGTTCTCGCATGCTCTTCCAACTATTCCACTGTTTTCTTGAACTCCTAATTTTAAAAAAGCATGCAAGTAGCAGATTCATTGAACATTTATGCATCACTCTCATGTGTAGCTTGATCTAATGAAATATTTTTCATCTCATAGTCACTATGAGTCATCTATTTCATAGGTTTTGTAACCTTGGGTCGAGCAATTTCTACATATTGGTCACCAGAAGTTCCAGTGAAGAGACGAGAGGTTACTTGTGCCTTCTTGCTTTGCTTGGATCTCAAGATTTTTGTGATCACTCCAAAGTTAGTAATTGCAACTTGTTGTATTGTTCTTGGTTCACTCACAAACAACTCTTAAATCCATGGGAATGAATCTTCTGAAGTATATATGATGTTACTCATAGGAAAAATTTTAGGAGCATGATGAGGGATCACATTTTGCTCATTATGGGAAGGTTCCGCCACTGAGAAAGGCACACTTAGATGATGATGAAGAGTGGGAGGATGCAATGGATCAATCTCACATGGCTTAAGAGGCTTCATGGGATCTTTAATGATTATGAACTTCTTATGAAGCTTCCTAGAATATGAAACCTTTGTGTGCCCTCTTTTCCCCATCTTTCTTTTAGAAGAATCTTGTCCAATGGCCTTCGGTTGTACTAAAGTGAGGTTTGGTTGCAATGTCTCTTCCTTTGAGGAGTGATCACATTGCTAGGTGTTGAGTGAGTGTTAAAGAACACTATTATGTGAATGACATCAAGTGAAACCAAGATGGTTTCTTATTCTTGTACACATGGTGTCTCACATGAAGATCACCCATTTACCCTTCCTCACTCTAGAGTAATCCTTGAATGGGATCAAATTTGGGATGCTCATGTACCTTCTTTCTCATATGTCTCCCATGGGAATAAATGATTTCTTGATCCTCTACATATTATGGATTTGAGTACCTTGATAGCTTGATTAGCTCATTCTGACTTGCTTCTTGGAGAGATATGGGCATGATGACAAATTCAAGATATGATGACCTATAGAAACCCTAAAAATACATACCTATTTCTAGCCTATTCTTAGTTATCTATATCATTCATATAATATTCTAATCCACATTCCTTTAGAATTAATTAAATTAAGTCTTCATGATCTGAGTATTCATCCCTTCAAAGATACAATTCATTTAAATCTATCAGGATCCCCCTTAGAACTAATTCACTTAATTATAATGTTATCACTTAGACTATACTCCTATGGTCAATGCTTAATGGCTAATTTAAATACATAGGAATAATGGGTATCTTACTAATAACTTCCAATCAAGTTCAATGTTCTTACTAATCCATAGTCGCCCCACTGCAAATCCACTTATACAATTTTGTATCAACATGTAGAAGCAACAGAGAGATTGCATTTATATATTTAGCATCGAGTAAGATAGGAAGTCCTTATTCAATACCACAATAACTTCACTACCCCTCAATGGATATTAAACATTTACTCAACGTCGAAGGACTAGTAGTTCATTTTCCTCTACTTAATATCTTATCCCCTTTAAGAACATGTATTAAGTGATCACAACAATAACTTTCCAAAGACTTAGATGAGAAAAAATTTCGTGAGTGACACTTCAACAATAAATTACACAACTTAGATCCCATTTTTTAGACAAATTACAAAAAAATTAATCACCACATTTTCATTCATAACTTTGCTTACAATTAAATTGATTAATCATGGAGCACAAAACTTGTCACAACAATCCCAAAAATCTCAACTCATACTTAATTAATGCCCTAGTACATTGTTTTCTCAATGAGAGAGGAGGAAGTACCATTATCATTAAACTTAAAAACAAATTTTAACATGATAGTCAACTTACACTATAGATTCTCAAATGCAACAATCCAAGAGCATGGATTTTTTACATACTCATCCTAGTAATCTACACTTCCAGAATGACAAGAAGAGCACAAATGTAATCTCAAAACCCATGATACAACCACCTTTTCAGATTCAACTTCTAACTAACAAATTCCTAAGTTCTGCAACTAAGTAGCTACATTTAAACTCTTGCAATATGTCTGCAACCTCCACAAATTGGGATTTTTAGCACATGCATTCACTAGTGTTCAACCAACTTCCTTCTTGTTTGCTACACTTCTATACAAGTGCATGCTTACCCTATTACCAAACCAAAATAGATTGAATCAAAAGCAACACTCTATCAATCTGGCATGCAATGGGGGAATGATTTCCTCCCCATTGCCCCACAAGTCTGCATCCCTAATTTGGACACACAGCTCAAAGGCCAACAACCACATCCATTGGACATGAATATAACTATGTCACACACACAACCATGCAATACAAACTACTTCACATCAATCAAATAAGTTAAAGGAGGATTCTATGAGGTATGCCAAACACCCAAAATAAATCTACCATTACTCATTGTTTTCCATAACATACAAACTATGGTTCAATGATAAAGGGGATAGGAAACATCACACTACCTCTTATAGATTCAGTACGAAAGTTTTGTAGCTAACCTTTGCAGTCCTCCACAAGAATGATTATTTTCCACTCAAATCCATCCTTGTGTCCATTTTACCTCGCATGCATTATCATTCCTTCATTTATAGATCCATTTAGAGACTAGTTGCCAAAATCCCCTTGGTTCCTCCATAAGTAAATACAAACAAAGAGAACATATATCCCACTTCAACAGTACTTCATCCCTCGTAGGTTGATAAGAGACATATTCCTATAAACATCTACCTCATTGTTTACTTGCATGTCTTTCACAGTGGTGTCATGCAAGCTTCTTCACAATGCTAAATCAAATATAACATGCACCCAAGTGGGTGATATTTTAATCATGAATTACCAAAATTAGAGTAAGGGATATAATAAACATATTATCATGATAGGAAAACAAATAGGTTAAGGCATACCTATAAATAATGTGGACCCAAAAGTTTTCTCCAAGCATGATATAGCCAAATAACTCCAAGACATAATCCTTCAAGAAACTCCAACCTAAGAGTACATTCAGGGTGTGTACAAAGAGGCTCCCTCTTTAATTGCGTAAAACATACAATTCTTTAAATAGGAAAAACTCAAATGATCACCCGTGCCCTATAGGTGAATAATGTGCCTAGATGATGATGTCATGATTAAGATATCTGCCAATGACGAACCATTTCCCAACAAAATATTAATTCCAAATGAGTTGACCATGTAAACAACATGGGCCGAGTGTCCAGAGTATCTGTGGATAAGAAGTTTTTGCACCCAAAATAAATTATCTTCTATATGAAATAACATGAATTATCCAATAAAATCATGAAATTAAAATCCCCAAAAAAATTACGCTTTTTCATGTTCACAAGCTACTGTAAATCAGGGTTTGCAATCAACTTATCATCATGGAAGAAGTCCATGTTTACACAAAATTGAATGGTCCAAAGGTACAAGACTTGCGTGGAAAAGGTCCAAGGCTCGTTATAGGGTACTGTGATTGAGCCCCCATAAGTGGCCAACAAGATCCTCAAAAAGTACACCTACCCAATGGGTAGGTGTGTACAGGAGGGTTTGTAGAAGCAGTGCATATGTTGGAATTACATATGTCCCACAACACCACTCAAAAGTGGGTTCCAATGTAAGTGAAATATCGAATTTGTTAAAAATAATATGGCGTTTTCCAAGGTTCTCCAAATAAAGTAAAACTTTCATACCATGAATGGAATGATGCAAGGAGTGAAGGATTAATCCATAGAGGGAATCCAAGGCTATCTAAATAGGTCTGTAGCAGATGAATAATACTAAATGTAAATCCTTTTAAGCATTGGATTAATTTGTCCCACTGATAGATGGGTAATTAAAGCACATCAATGGTTGTGTGAAGATATCCCTAGGAATACACACCTCATGGAGTACACACATATGGATGTCTTGACACACATGTATTGTCGTTGACTATTTAATAATGTTATGTAAAACCGAAGAAGAATCTGCAACGGATAAATGTTGTGAAACATTATTAAATTCAAGATTGATTGTTTGAAGTATTATAAACATGAAAGGTTTCATTATTACAAGTTTCCAAACTTATTTGTTATTGTGTCTCTACAACAAGATTATGAATGTCATGCGTAGGATCTAACATTGAAAGGATAAAATATATCTCATCGATGCTTGATGATTGACCCTCTTCTTTAGAGTATTCATTTGTGTCATGGGTTAAAATGGAGTATTGTATCATGTTCAAGTTCTCGTTCAACGTTCAAAGACAATTGTGTAAAACAATTTCAATTTCTTATTGAACTAATAGAAAAACATCTAGAGGAGAGATTAGTTGGTTTTAGTTTGTATATCCTTGACCCTTGTTGTCTTGATCTCGTTGAGTTTTACCATGTAAATAATTTCAGACAATGTTCAACTCTTCACTAAAAGTTGTAGTAGTTGATTACTTAAACATCAAGATGTTGAAGTTCTATAATCCACATAGTCTTGAACAAATTATTCATTGTCCTCACATCTCTAAATTTCCTACCTAGGTCTAGTGTTTGATTTAAAATTCTAGTCCACAACGATCACGCATATCCCTCATCCTTGTCTATGACAACATGATGGTTTTAAAATTTCTTTATATTAACCACATCAATATTTAATCCTAACACAATCATTGGATATGTATGCATATATATGTAATAATTGAAATATAAATGCTAAATAATTTATTTGGTATTTTAAATTAAATGAGATAGGATGGAAAAGGTAATAACCTAAATTATACTTACCTCGCAGTAATCTAGTACTAGACAGGGTGGGGTGCTCGCAGAACTGAGTATTGTAATGAACCTCAAAAAATTACAGAAGTGGTAGATCTGGTCAAACTGGGGTGCCTGGGGAAGAACAAGGGCACCTGGTCTGAAATATGGGCACTCGGGTCTATAGAGTGACTCAAAAACTAGATCTGATATGGTCGATAACCCTTTTTTGTACTTCATCATTGATTAATTGGGTGTCACACTTGGTTCTCTAGTGTCATTGTAAATCCACAATGAATAATCTCCTTAAAAACCCCACACAAAAGCATCAAACCCTAAAAAAAGATGCAAATGAATGGGTCATATTGTCCTCAATTTCCAAATTTATGGACTTATGACTGAGCTTTGTACTACATCTTAGACTTGGCATAGTTCTATGTGATTTGTGTGTGCAATGGTGTGCCTAGGGTTCCTTGGTAAAAATGACGCCAAAGTAAAGGGAAATAACTAGATAAAAATGTAGAATGGTGGATGGAATATAATAGACTCCCCTTCCTATGTAGTGTGTGATGCAGAATAATGTCTAAATGCAGTCCCTTTCCTTTGTAGATAGTTATCCCTTAGTAGAAGTAGTCCACTCATAATATAAAATGTATGTTGTGTTTATATAGGGATATCTTACTCAAATTTCAATACTAATGACCTGACATGCCGACTAGTAGCTATGGGAATGGGAGGGAAAATCATAAAGACCAACCTCAAACATCTAAATGAAAACCAAGTGTAATCGGGACTAGGGAACCTAGAAATGAGGGCCAGGGTGCATGGGATTCCCTAATCCCTTCCTAGGAACCCTAGTCAAAGACTAGAGATGACAAGTGAGTGAATAATGACAATTAAGACTCCCTGAGAGACATATCAAACTATGCAAAGGTAAGTGATGAATGTGAGAGACAAACAATGACGATGAATAACTGAACTGATGATAGGACTAAGGGATAGGTAATTAGTGAATACATTTCTTATGCAAGATCCATATATAAAACAACATACTTGGCGCTATAATTATAATTGTAAGTTCCTGATTTTGTGACTACATTTTCCCCCACTTTATGTTGGTGAGCGAAAGATTGGTAACATAGAGTAGATAGAGATGCGTACCTGAGACAAATCCTAAGAAGCCCATGATGTAGTAGAATGCACAGATGTGGTAGAAAATCATGCTGAATGAACCATATAATGTGTCAAACCATGGATCAATGTGTTGATCCATGTAATGTAGTGAGAAACGTAATGTCATGATGAAGTGTATTGAATGAAAGTGATGCTTGTAATGTTAGATAATTGATGATTTTGAATGTTATATGATGACGATGAGATATGGAAGGGATTGATAAATTCCCAACCCGGTTGTGTGAATATGAATAAATGATTGGAGGATTTGGGCATGTCTTGCCACTAGAGGAAGAATGTAGGGAGAAATTTTTTTTATTCACCAACCTTTAACTACGTCCTCAAGATCTAGCCCCTGCAGACTGACTCAAATCAAACATTTTGTGGTTTTTGGATCCAAATAATCTTGATTAAATAGTTGACCCATATAGGATTGGTATAGGAAAGGAACTCTTGGCCCAACTCCATGGTTATTTCCGAAATGTGATGGCTTCCAAGTTATGTCATCTAGAAGCAAACATTAAATGTATGACAGTTTCCAAGTTAGGTCATCTAGAAGAAAATTCCAAATATAGAATAACTTCCCAAGTTAGGTCATTTGGGAAAGTAACGAATGTAACTCCCAAGTTAGGTCATCTAGGAGGCTACATGTGTTGTATTATATTGATTGAGTGGTATGATTTCAATTTTTAGAGACATAAAATTGTTGATGGATTGATTGATTGATTACTCTTCGAGAGATTTTATGCTAGTTGCCCTCAGGTTAGGTCATTAGGGGGAATGCATAGAATTTGATGAACAATCATCTAGAAATATTTTAACGCTTTTTACCTAGAGGTTAGGTCATTATGGGGAAGTGATTAAAATTGATGAAATATCATATAGATAAATTTTTACGTTTTTGCCCCCAAGTTAGGTCATTAGGGGGAATCGATGAAATGTCACATGGTGCATTAGTAAACATTTGAAAATTATGGATTGATAGTATTGAATGATCTCTTAATGGTGAAAGGGGAATTATAGGATGACCCCAATTGTATGCCCCCCTTTCGGTGAAAGGGGAAATGAAGAAAATAACAAACGGGGAGCCAAAAGTAAGCACGAAATAAATAGTGTATAATGAGTATTGCCAAATTGTGTATAGATTGAGTAAAAGATGACGTTGAGAAGAAATAACGTGGCCCACTTGAATATAGATTTATACATATTTACTTATGAGGATCACAGAGGTGGGATAGGAGCTACTACACTATTGCATGTATGGGCCTATGAGCACATAGTAGTGTTGAGGCCAGTTGGAGGTCCATGGGCAGAGTGGACTAGGCTAGATATATACACGAGGAGATGGATTGGTGTGCGTGGGAGAAAGATGGAAAATGATACCTATATAACACTGATAGATAGGATGGTGCCTGAGGAAGTGATATAGAGGCCATAATGAGATTATGGAGTATGGTCGGAGGACTCTATAGAACTACGGTGCATACATAGGACTATGTGGTTAGAGGGCCGATTAGACCTAGGCATGACCAACTTATTCTAGGTAGAGAGGGTATCACGAAAGTTTGGTATGGCTCGGTACATTCCCCTAGAGCCGTATATATGGTTGAAATATATTAGAGAACCTAGGAGGGCTGGAGTTAGACCAGGGCACACACGAGAGTAGCTAGTACCTCCTAGGCTAGATGAGGAAGACACAACGATAGAGCGGATAGACTTAGATGATGTAGGGTGTATAGAGGAGTAACACACATGGTGGGCAACACATCTATGGGTATTCATATTTCCATTTTTCATAGACACAATGGGGTTACCACTGGGAGGAGAGGGAGAGGGGAAAGCACATGCCCCAAAAAATGTGTCAGCGGAGATAGAGGAGAGTGAGTATCTATATATAGTTTTATTGTGTGATTTTTTACTTGCCTATGTGATAGTGATGGTTATATAATGCATTGTTATATTGTGTTGTAGGTGATGAATATTGGTCCTTAATAGTAGACACCTCCATTTACACATTGACGTGGAATGTGCCAAGTGACATATTTGCAAGTAGCGGGATACAAGAGAGTGTGGATGAAATTGTAGATAAGAATGCCCATTTATTTGAGCTGGTTGCTATAGCAGCAACAACGCCTACAATACTACTGATTGAGAGGGATGAGGCATGCAAGGAGACACAATGAGTGAGAAAGGTGGAAGGTGGTGGAGCCTTAGCGCAAGATGTGTTTGTAAAATTTATTGCACTACAGAGTTGCTTTATTGAGCATTCTATAGAGGTGACACTACTACAAAGGCAGGTTAAGAGGTATCAAGGTAATGAACAGTGACATAGAGTTATGGTGAGGAATCAATTTCTAGGGTTTTCGTAGTACATAATATTGATAGTGATGATGAGATTTGATTTTTATTAGTGTATATGATTTAGGGGAGTTTCCCCTTAGTGATGAGATGTTTTTGTAAGATGATTCTACTTGATATATAGACTATTTTATTAGTATATAGTGATTGTATTGGTGTCTTGATGTGATTGATGATGTATGATCCCATAATTTATTGTTGTAATGTATGTGATGTGTTGGATGTCATTGTTCATGTTTATCGATGTGTACTTGTACTATGTTGTAGATAATGATAGAAAAAAATGCGTAATGTGAATGATGATAGATAACATATGTAATTTGATTTTTTATATATGATTCTTGATGGGTTAAGTGATATGTGTATTTTTAAAATGGGTTTGAAATGTGTAGTTAGTGTAATGATGATAGTAGAATATATGTGAAGGTAAAGAATGTATGATTTGTAAAATGACCTATCATAATGAATTCTTATTGATATGATAATGTGATGTGATCGTAATATGTTAACATGATGAATATGGGAGGGAAGGGGATTAGAGATGTCCCCTAGTGTATATATGATTAAGTACAAGGTTCATTTAGTTAAGATCCCTCGGCAATCAATAATGAACCACGTAAAGCAAGAGTGCGTCATCAAAAAATGATTGAGTGCACTAGATGAATCGACGAAGCGCGTGATGAAAGGTTCTTATAGAAAAACCCTCGACATTCATGTAAGAACTATAAGAACAAAAGTGCATCATCGGGGGTAAAGTGATAGTAATCACCTACCAAATACCAAGGTGGCGCAAAGCATTGGAAGCATGTGGCATGAAAGTAGGGTGTGTATATGAACCGAACTGTATATCATGTGGAGGATTGGTGGGATGGACGAGTGCAGAGGTTTGTGGTAATCGATATGAAGCAATAACATGATGTGGTGGATGAGATGGATGAAGTGGATGTAGTGGTGCAATGATGGATGGATGCAATGGAGAGTGCACAAGAGTGACAATCTATGGCAGTGGAGGGATAATAACCTTAGCATTAGATGGAGGAGACAAATTAATTACTGAGTAAAAACGTGCCAAAAAATAAGAGGAGAGATGGACTGCTCACATGAGTGAGAGCCAAAGGAAATGATGCCCTTATCCTCTAATTGTTGTAATCTATCATGAAGGGAAAATCAATCATTGTCCCTATGGCCATTGATGTGATGATAATTACAATAGGGTTGATCACGCTGACATGTTATAGATGATGTTGTGGATGATGTTGATTAGAAGGAAAACGAATTATACACTCATTAAGTAAAACACACATCACATCATGTGGTCGAGCGTGATGAGAGATTTGTAATGGATCACATGAAAAAAAATGGAGTAGATGGCGAAGTATTCTATCATGGATGAGGAGGAGAAGGATGCTTTTGCAATGTAGTAGGTTGAGCTTGCTTACTAGGGAGAGATGGAGATTTTGTGGGTTGCACAACTAGTGGCAATGGAGAAGAACTAGATGATATGATGGTATTAGTAGGAAGTGGAGGATCAATAGACATGTGATGAGATAAGTTCTTGTTCTAGATCAATAAATTTATAGCAAAAGAGTATGAATGACTCACATGTATCATATTGCAATTGTTGCTTGAGATTGGGATTCAAACCACGGAAAAATATGAATGGCTTCTCAAGATCAATAGGTTGGAATACTAATTGGTGCATACAAGGATTGAATCGTAATATGTAATCCTTGATAGGTTTGGATTATCCCTGATGTAAAGTAGGTATATGATCGTAAGTAACCCTAGGGCCATTGTTGATGATAAAATGATGGAGGAAAATGTTCTCCATATCATAGTAACTACTAATAGACCTAAATGGAAGATGAGTGTACCATTTTAGTGCATCATCATTAAGACTATGTCAAAACATCTTAAGAAATAATCTATTATTAGAATAGGGAGCCATAGCCATGTGGTAATGTTGGAGATGTAAGTGAGGGTCACTAGTACCATCAAAGCATGTGAATGTAGGCATGATAAATTCCTTAGGAAATGTGGAGTTATGAATTTTCTTAGGAATAGGGTTGTCATGTAATGAATTGTTATCAATTAAAGCATAATAGGCCCTACTTTCTAAGGTGAGTGACTGAACCTGAGATTGTAATTGAATTACGACATGCATGAGAGACAAGATGTCATGTGAAGGAATAATAGGAGATGGAAATAATGTATTAAGTGGTTATAACTTTCCATTGTGAGTAATCATAGGTACCTCAAGAGAAGATAAAGGAGATTCTGATGCTAAAGGCACACTAGGGGTAGGTGCTAGAGAAGTGATAGTAGATGAAGAAGATGGAACATCCATAACAGTGGTAGGACTAGCATCAGAAACATCCCTAGGAGGTAAAACAACTGATGGAGATACCTTGATAGGAGAAGATGAAATAACAGATGTAGGTGAAGTGTTAAGAGGAGATGAGATGGTAGGAGAAGAACTAATAGATGGAGGTGACTCGTGCACGATGCTAGATATAACCTCAGGAGAAAGTGGAGTAGGAGATTTAGACTCAACAATATGAAAAAGTAGTAGAATCATGACTATCCATTGTGTCATTGAGATTGGATAAAGAATCAGATATGAAAATTTCATTAAGGTGTACTATCAGTAGGATCATCAACATAATATGAGAGAGTATGTGAACTATTATGTGATAGATTAGGAGAAGCAGTATCAGAAATATAAGAGTTATGAGATGTAGCCATAACAATGGTTTGATTAAGAGGAGAAGCAATATGAGAGCTATTGTCAAGACCTAACATGTAATCAATAAGACAATCATCTAGAATTTCCTTAGAAAGATCAACATGAGGATCACTAGTAGCCATATAGCATGGTCTACAACGAGTGAAGGCTATCGGATCCAAAATGATACTAATGCTAATGGGGGAATTTTCAAAACTAGTAGGTACATATCATTGACTTTCTAAGAGTTGTTGCTTAATATGGTCTGGTATAATAACATTACTATAGAGAGCCATGAGTTCAGCGATAACAACCTCATCATAGATTAGATTGACACTAAAGTGTGACATGATGGGGCAGAGAAGGAGAAGATCTATCCTTAGCCATTAGGGTTTGAAGTGGATCCTAGGGGAAAATGTTCTAAAGTACAGGTTCACCAAAATTATTAACTAAAATATGTATTTTAGTAATAATATAAGAAAGTACAACAATGTAATAAACTGAAATATAAATGCTAAATAATTTATTTGATATTTTAAATGAAATGAAATAAATGAGATAGGAGGGAAAAGGTACTAACCTAAATTAGACTTACCTCATAATGATTTGGGATTGGACAGGGTGATGTGCTGGAGGAACTTAGTGTCGTAATGAACCTCAAAAAATTGTAGAAGTGGCAGATCTAGCCAGACTGGGGTGCCTAGCGGATGAACAGGTGCCTATGGACACCCTAATCTGAAATATGGGTGCCCTAGTTTGCGGAGTGACTCAAAAATTGAATTTGATATGGTCGTTAAACCTTCAGAGTAATTCTCCCTTGATCAAGTTGGTGTCATACTTGGTTAGATGGTGTCGCTGTAAATCTCCAATGAATAATCTCCTATAAAACCCCACACAAAAGCATCAAACCCTAAAAAATAAAGATGCATATAAAAGGGTCAAACTTTCCTTAGATGCTAAATATATGGACTTATGACTGAGTGTTGCACTACATCTCATAATCAATGTAGTTCTATGTGTTTTGTGTGTGCAATGGTGTGCCTAGGGTTCCCTAGTGCTAATGATGCCAAAGTAGCAAGCAATAGCTAGATAAAAATGTAGAATGGTGGATGGAATAGAATAGACTCCCCTTCCTATGTAGTGTGTGATGCAGAATAGTTCCCAAATGTAGTCCCTTGCCTTATGTAGATAGCTAGCCCTTAGTAGAAGTATTATGCCCATAAGATAGTATGTATGTTGTGTTTATATAGGGATATCTTGCTCAAATTTTGACACTAATGACCCAACATGTTGACTAGTACCTAAGGGAATGGGAGGGAAAATCATAAAGACTGACCTCAAACATCTAAATGAGAACCAAGTGTGACCAGGACCAGGGCACCTAGAAATGAGGGCCATGGCACCCGGGGCACCCTAATCCCTTACTAGGCCCACCCTAGTTAGAGACAAGAGACAAAAACTGAGTGAATAACCAGACTCCCTAAGAGACGACCAGAACTATGTAAGTAAGTGACGACTGTGCGAGACAACCAATGACGACGACTAACTGAACTGATGACAGGACTAGGGGATGGGTCATTAGTGAATACTTTTATTACATGAGATCCATATATAAAACAACATACTTGGTGGTATAATTATAGTAGTAAGTGCGTGCTTTATACCACTTAGGATTGGGTTCCCCTTTATAGAAAGGTCTTGTGATTGGATATTTTATCATTTTCACCTTTTCTAATTGATGAAATACAATAGAGAGAATTTTTCCGGGGGGTGTAAATTGACGTTTGAATTTTTGTGGAGTAGTGTCTTTATTAGGTTGTTGTTGGTGTGAAAATTTTTCAATGGGAAAAATTGGTGGGTTTTCACCAGTGCTTTAGGACTAGGTCCCACTACTAGAATGGGGAAACTTCATTATTGTGTGTAAATAAAAAATTAAATTCTGTGTTTGACCAGGAGGCCAAGGATCCAATAGGCACACTCCATTGCACCTACAGAAAATGCTTGCAATTTGTGCAAGGGAGGAATTGGCTAGGAAGGCGGGGGAGTCGAAGTGGAAAATTAGGAGAGGGATTAATACTGCAAGTAGGGAAACTCATATTCTTGTAGGGACCAACCATAAGTTATTAACACACAAAATTAGATAGAACAAAAACTTTTCTAGTTATATCAATACAAGATGAAACTATGAACAAGAAAATTTCATTTATTCACTCATCTAGAAAAGCATGAAACTCCTTTCTTTATTGACATATTGGAAAAGTTGTACAATGAGAGAGATGGAAGAACATATGAAAAGGAAAATTGAGGAAATAACTATCTTTTTCTTATTCTAAATAGTAATCTACTCTTGAACACACAAAATTGACAACCCTTCGGAATGAGGAAGTCATTAAAATTTATAGATTTTAGAAAGAATCTTCACATACCCCCCGACATGACCTTTCATTTGTCCTTTACAATAGGTGACTCTTCGTATTTTTAGGAATAATATTAATTCCCCCTTTCATTAACTAAGGGTGACTTATTACATTATCAAATATAGTAACATAAGACAAAACATGAATAAGACATAATGAAAGTGCAAACCCCTAAGGAAGAAATAGAACATGAAGGAAGAAAGGGAGGGGGAGGGAAGAGAGAGAAAATAAGAGAGAAATAATTAGATGGATACAAGGCCCTTTGAGATTTCTCTTCACTCTCAAGTGGAATTTTACTGAGTGCCTTTGGGAAGATATCTAATCCTTTGAATTCTCTACTATATCGGGCTGCCACAGGTGTAATTTTATCGGAATGGGGAATGTGAACAAAATTCAATGAATTGATCTAATTATTTGAGATGGAATTGATGTTTTTACACTTTATGAACCAAGACTGATGTTTCTTCATAGTGGTTTATATCACAACTCTTATCTTAGTGAGGGAATCTAGTGTGTCCTCATTGAAGGCAAAAGGATTCCTGACTTCTTGTTTGAAAATTTATTCAAAAGGCTGCAACAAGTCATTCGTAGAGGTGTTTTCATTGGTTGCAAGAACTCCAAGTTTATATATCTTGATGTTGACATCATCCTGCATCTTAGATGCACATTCCTCATTCACATCTAACTCTTCTAGAGCATGGTTCATCATCTCATACCGGGTGACAAGAATCTAAGCCCACACCTGTTATAAATCCTCAGATGGAGAATGAATACCTTTCTGTTTACCAATAATTGAGAATGAGATTTCCTCATCTCTATCACTAGTCATTACACTTGATCCCAGTGTTCCCTTTCTTTCTCAATTTCACCCCTTGTCATTTGAACTATGGTGATTTTTGCACATACGGGATGGTTTCCTACCTTGTTTGAACCAAGAACTGAGTGTGAGGCCTTGAAGATATGAGTTGGTCTTAGACCACTCACTTGATGCAAGTTATTTTGAAATGATGACCATGTTTCTCTAGACTAATATTTTCATGCATTAAGATATTTCCTTGGGAGTGAGTACTGCCAAGACCGAGTTGTTATCAACTCTTATAGTTTGAGTGTTTGGCTCATAATGATGGGAGCATGCCAACAAAAACTCTATACTTTGAATGGACATGGGGTGGCCACTTGCTGTAAACAACCAACTTGTGTAGACATTATCCTCCACAAGTTCTCTGGCTCCACTTAACATTCTGTTCTTGAGGTCCTCTAGGTCCATATGGGTAACATCATTGTCACCCAAATGGGTTCAAGACTGGAAAATTTGAAATTCATATTGATGAAAAGAAACAAGATGAGCCAAATCAGAGATGACAAAAAAATTTTGCACTCAAAACTAGAACTTTCTATTTTTAGCCACTGGGATCCAGGAGATGCAATTTCGGGAAATATTGCTTTTTTGACTTGAAATTAGTTTTGTCCTCTCTGTTTCTTTTTGAGTTTGTTGCTTTGAAGGGTTTTTATATTTTAAGAAATTTTATATTTATAGTAAGTACAAGCACCAGGTAATTACTTATTTTTATAAATTGGTCTTCCACACCTTAGATTGACACGAAATCAAATTCTCTAGAATAGGTTTGTCTTCTTGATTATGTACTCAAAATTCTAACTCGAACCGTTTGCTGGAATGGTGGGAATTTGAAAAATTAGGAGTTAGGGCATAAATTTAGTGTTTCATTCCATTAAATATGAGTGGAACTTCTTAGTTCTCTATTTATTTCTTCTTGTAGGTTCCTAGGAGAGAGAGAGGATGTGAAAATCTCATCTGATTCTGATTGCTAGGTTGGGAGATATGAGTTTTTCATGTTTTTGGCTATGGAGTCAATCTAGCAAAAATTGGGCATGGTGTCTGGAAAAGAAAGCAAGTTCTTGGGTGTTTTGAAGTAATGAACATGGAGGAATGTAAAAAAATGGAGGAAGAATGAATGGAAACAACTTTTATAATTTATTTCTAGCATCAACGCTCTCGTACACATGGAGAAGAAGCACGACAGTTATAAATTTTACAAATTTTGGCTTTTTAAAATCCTCTTGGACATGGGAATTTTTTTTTTCCCAACTATCCCAAGGGGATGGGACATATGGGGCAGAAAAATTCACCCTCTTTTTAGCTTGAGAAGTGGTGAAGGTTGATTGCTTGGTGTAGGAGAGAGAAGAATCAATCAAAAATCTCCCAAGGGTCAAAACTAGGTCACATTGAAGACCTAGGAAAGGGATAGGATTGAGAGAATTTTTGTGTCTCAAATGTCCCAAGGGTATGGGATAGCTATTACAAGAAAATGCACCCTCACCTGATGAGGACAAGTGGTGGAAGTTAATTCTGTGAGGCGGAGAGGAAAGGGGGTTGAAAATTGGTCTGCGGAGCCTTCTCAGGGTCACATGAAGAATCAAGGGACAAATTGGGCATGGGGCACATTTTTATGTCCAAAATATATCAAGGGGATGGGATAGGAAACTACACCTTCACCTGGGAGTGACAAGTGTCACTTCGTGATTGCACGATGAGAGGAACTGATAATGAGTGATAAGGGGCTTAAGTGACAAGTTTTGGGATTTGCGGGGTCACATGATGGTGTAGGTTGATAACTTGGGTATGATAAAATTTTTGTGTCCCAAATTTCCCAAGGGGATGGGAAAAATAGAACACAAAAGTTTTCCATCACCTGGTGATGACACACGTCCACCTTCAAATTTGGCTAAGTCCCTAAAGCTTACCTTGGAGAGAAGCTTGATGACGAAGTTTCTGGAGCATCCAGAGGTATTTTTTGGAACTTATTTATATGAATTTGAATCAAAAAATAATTTGGAGAATAATGGGATGGGTCCCATGATTTGAATATTCCATAAACCCTCTCAAAAATATCCTTTTTTTCTCGAGACTGCAAGTTGTACATGCTGAAAACAAATTGTGGGAAGAAGCACATGTTTCTTGTGAAAAAGATGAAACCACCATAATTTAAAGAAATAAATTAAATTTTTTATGGTATCTTTTTTGACATCCAACTAATTATGGAGCTCCCGAAATCAATTCTTGAATCTCAGGTTTTGTTATGAACTGCAAAATCCTTTACCTTCAAAAACCCACGTTTATTGATCTTGCTCCTTAATACACATTCTTTATGAATTCATTCCTTCAATTATATCCCGGGGATGTGCACCAGTCTTAGAAAGGATAAAAATAACCTTTCTAGGCCCATTGAAGAATCTACCTTGAGAAGTGCTACATTAGAAGAACTCCATGATATTGTTTTCAAATTTCAAACACATGGGAAAGGTTGTTACGACACAAATGAGAACTTAAAATGATAGGACATGCTTGAAACATAGGGAAAATTGATTCAGAGATATTCTTAGGAGGTTACAAACAAAAATTTTGACACTAGGGTAAAGTTGTCATGTTTTCATGTTGAATTTTTCCCTTACAAAAACACATGGAAAAAACTAGCTATCACTTGGGGAATTATTATGAATCATAAAAAGTGAGGATAGGGTATGGAGGAACTCCTAGAATCTCAATACACAACATGGTAATAGTGCCTTATCCATTAGGATTTACAGGGTTGTTGCTTAAGAAAAGATAAACTAAAAGGATGAATCAAACACACACACAATGAAAGGAAAACACACCACACTGAAAGAGAAAAACACACACAATGAGAAAGGGAAACACACATCCTAAATCACCTATGGTACATATGGGGGACAACCTACTTTCATTCTGTACACAACTTCAAATATTTCCTACTATAGAGAAATTCCAAACGCGTGCCATCTAGATAAGAGAGGTAAAAATCATTTTCCACAGGTTTCCCAAATCTGGAACAGACCAAGCCATAAGGAATCAAAATTCTCATGGTTTCCCTTTGGCTCTCTCCTTTTGTCCCATAATATGACAAGATATCCAACTTTGAAATCCTATATTTTGATTTCTTTTCGAATAAATTTTTTACCTTCAGTTGAAGCTCCTTTATTCGATGTACCACTTTAAATTTCTTCATCAATATTTTTGAGAAACAAGATTATCTTGTCGAGGGATTCACTAAACTATCCATCTTCAATTTATTTGACTAACCCGAGTGATGGCAATTCAACAGTGTCTGTAATTTTTACATTGATACCATAGAGAATTTGAAATGGTGACATATCGATTTACTTCTTAGGGGTGTTACGGTCTGCCCATAGTGCATCATAGATTTTCTTATGCTGGTTTCTTTTATTCTCATCCACTAGCTTGGAGAATATGGTCACAATGTTTTTGGTTCTTAACTTTTCCTGACCATTCCCTTATAGGTAATAGTCTAATGCATGAGACAACGATATTCCATAACCATGGAAAAATTATGTCAACTCCATGGAAGAAAACTATGTGGCATTATCAACCATAATCTTCTAAGGGATACCAAAACGAACAATAATTTTCTCCTTCGTGAAGTAGTTAGTTGTCATGAACATGTAAGTATTCCTTATGCTTGAATGAGGATTGAGAACTGCAATGAAGTCTAAACCCCATTATTGAAAAGGTTTTTTGATCACCATTGACTGGAGGGGAAGCACAACCAGTTGTGGTATTCTTACAAATTGTTGGCAAGGTTCACACTTGGAGATCCATTCTTGAGCTTCTACAAAAAAGGTAGGCCAATAGTACCTATAATGGAGAATTTTGTGAGTAGTCACCATTGCAGAGAAATTCCCACCACAAGCCTGATCATGGTATGCTTTTAGAAACTTCTCTTGTTTCTCTTTCTCCACGCACCTTAGAAATCATCCATCAAGTCCCCTCTTGTATAACACATGATCCCAAATGGAATACCTAGATGAATTGATCTTGAGAGTTATTCTTTGTTTGTAGTTAAGGTGAGCAGGACATTCTCAATAACTGAGAAAATATGTAATCTCAGCACACCACTCATTCATAGTATTTACAAAGATTACTTGGGATAGATCTTTACTCACACATTCATAGCATAGAAATTATTTTGTATCATTTTGTGTTAAGAGAGCTTCATCCTCTCTTATCAACCATCACAATCTATTTCCTCTTACTAGATTTCAAGGTCAGATATCTAAGTCATACTCTTGAATTCCTACCACCCAATTTCCTCTCTTAGCTTATGGATCCTACTTTGTTAGGATTGACTTGATTGCAGATATTGGGACCATCACCATGGTGTTGGAGTTGAGAATGTAGAATCTAAATATTTTTACTACTTTGAATACAACATACACATATTTTTCCATTTGATTGTATCTCAACTCATGATTATTCAATGGAAAACTCATGAAAATAATGGGTGCTTCAATTCATTCTTCATTATTTTGGACCATGATGGCTCTAAGTGTGTGCTCCAAAGCATAACAATATACAAAATTAACTCCTTATCAAAATTAGGACATACTAGAGTGGTAGCTTTGGCAATTGCTTCTTTGATCAACTTGAATGCTACTTTTCCTTCATTGCTCCACTTGAATCTTACTTGAGGCTTCATCATGGTAGTGATATGCCTGGTTAACTCAACAAAGTATGGAACAAAATGTTGGAGAAAGTTGACTTTAGAGAAGAAGGAATGAACTCCTTTCTTGCTTGTTGGAAAGGAAAATGCTTGGATTGCTCTTATCCTTTCTGGATCAATTATAGCCATCTACTTGTTCACAATGTGCCCAATGAGTTTCCCTTCAATAACACTAAACATGAACTTCTTGGGATTTAGAGATATTCCATGCTACCGACACCCGATCAACACTTTATTAAGATGTTTTATATGATCTCCCTATTTCTTTAAAAATACCATTAGATCATCAAGGTAGATGACGATGTAATGTTTAAGATATTTGAAAGAAAAATCCATTTCTCATTAAAGTTTCACTCCGACGTTGATAAGAGAAAATGGAATTATGTTGTAGGAAAAATTTCCCCAAGGAGTTGTGAAGGTTGTCTTGGATCTATCTTCTTCTGCTACCTCAATCTGGTTGTACCCAAAGAAGACAATGAGAAAATATATGATCCTATGACTTCATACAGGATGTGATCCATGATAGGAAGTGGGTAGTTATCCTTTAATGAAGCTTGGTTCAAGTTGTGGAAGTATAGACATAACCTCATTTCCTCGTTCTTCTTCCACACTTAAATGATGTTTGCTACCCATATGGTGTGGTGAATAGGGAAGATGATCCTTGCATTCAACATCTTTAAGACCTCCTTGATGATATATTCAATTTTTGGATTATACGACTGTTTCTTTTTCCTAAAATGCTTGGCTTCAATATTCAGTGGGATCAAGTGACGGATCTCCTTGGGCTGGAATGACTTGAGCTTGTCATAAGAGTATACCAAAACATCAGAATACTTTCTCAACAATGCGATAAATATTATCTTATCTTTTGGTGAACAAAACTTGCCAATATTCACCATTCTTTGCTGCTCTATGGTACCAATATTCTCTTTCTCAAAGTCTGCTAGGCATCAAGAGGATTGCTTAGCCTTCTCTTTGATGAATTTGTCATGATTTCCAAACAAATATTCAAGTGAGATAAGGCCCTTTGGAATCTTGTTTTCTTTCAATCTAATGACAACTTCATAATCTAATCCATCTATCCCCTCTTTATCCTCATCTACCACACAATATCGATTTGGATTATCGCTTCCTTCATAGAAAAGATTGTTGAAGTTGTATCTTTGCTCCAAGAAAGAGATAAGTTGACTGTTGTCATTAAATACCTACCAATGATTTGTATTATTTGGTACGCTTGACTTAAATACCATTTCAACATTCAGTTTTTCCTTACTGAAGGATGTGTGTGGAGTCATAAAGGATGCTAAAACTACAATGGAGTCAGCTTTTTTATTTTGCTCGCGGGGAACAAATTGGATGGAAAAAAGCATCGAAAGATTCAATGCAGTCCCATAAGTGATTCTTATAGTGCTTGAGTCTCAGGTTATTTACCTGATATTGATTTCTTACCTATTTAAAAAAACCTAATTGCTGCCGAGACATTTGAATTTCTTGATGCCCATGGATTCAGAAACATCCATCATAAGAAGTAGGGCCTCATATTCTGCAATATTGATGGTATTTTAAAATTGTAGTTTGTAAGCAAATGGAAACAACTCGCTTGAGGGAGAAGTTAGGACAATGCTAGCTCCAGTTCTCGTGCTAGAATGGCGTCCATCAAATTCCATTGTCAACAGTTAATCTTATTCATGTTCTTTGAGGAGAGGTAGATTCTTGTCTCTTTCAGATGTGAAGAAGTAGTTACCTAGTACACTATCTTAGAAAAAGATGTAAGCCTTTGGATATTCTAATTTTTTGACTGTGTACTTCATTTTCTATATGGGAAACAAATTATTCATTTCACCCTTTCCTATAATGGTTGTAGAAGACCAATCCATTTATATTTAAAAACCCAAGTCTCTACCGAAGCTCCTACTTAAAAGTATGCCAAAATATGTTGGAATATTTGCCACCAAAATAGATAGTAAAATTTTATTGTCTAGAAAATCCACCAGGACCACTTGAGCATATTTGATTCTTCCTACTAGTGGCACCTCTTTAGAATCCATAGAGTAGAAATATCTAGTTGATCGTGTCAAGGTAAGTCTTTTGGAATTTACAAATTTTATTGGCATTACGTTATTTGAGGCTCTTGAGTATATTATACAGTTATTCAGTTGACGGTCTTTAATCAAGAGGGAAAGTTAGAAGGGTTCTACCTTGCTGGTTTTGGATGTGCTCAAATCAATCATGTTTTACGATAGAGGAGTGGGTGGAGTTGGTAGAAAACCTTTGGAATTGGGGTTTACAGCATTATATTTTCGGTTATCACCCTTGATATAACTAACAAGCATTTAAAAATGGTTAGGGTGTGTTCGTAACAAATTTAGATTCTAAAATCTAAACTTTGGACTTGTTTACATGATAAATTATATCAAATGGAGTTAAGGGAGATGAACTTGATGTTTTTGGAGTAGTGGATGTTTTACAAGGCGGGTTTGGTGCTACTTTATAAGCTTGGGAACTTTTAGTGGGAAAAGTATCAGGATGGGAAGGAGTAACTGATTTTGATTGAGCATTAGATGATTTTACAAGATTAGCATTAGATGAAAAATTAGAGCTAGGTGAAATACTTGAGGAGATACTTGACAATGCAACTTGCTTCTTGTGTGCTTATGGGTCTAGTTTCTCCTTTGCAGATTCCATCAAAGACGGGAGTGGAGATCCTTTATTGATTATATTGTTATGTGGAGTTGCCACCTGAAGATCATATGTTTTCATCATTTTTGCAGTAGGTGTTGATGAAGAAGCTCCCTTTTGAGATTGAGAGTGAGTAAATATGACACACGAGAAACTAGGTGTCTCTTCATCTTCATCATCATCATCTCCTGAAGAATACTCAAGGAAACCAATCTTGGCATCAGCTTCAACTTCTTCAATCTCATGAATGTTTCCATCTTCATTTTCTTCTTTCATATCTTAGATTTCTTCTTCTTCTTCTACATCACAGGCTACATTTATTGGCAGTGCATCTAGAGGAATTTTACGAGGCAGTTGGCTGATCCTTTTTCTGTTTAGAATATTCATATTCTTTGGAGTATTTCTCAAGGTAATTTGTGTAAGATATTTATTGACTGTAATTACGTCATTTTCTAGCTTCTGAACTAAGGGGTCCGTAGAGGCAGAACTGGAATTCTAGCCTTTTTTCTTTCCATTCATATTTTTCACTTTTTTGAATAGAATGAGATCATCTTGTCTCTCAATAACATATTCTTGAGCTTCTTTCAGAGTCCTAGGCAAGAATATTCAAAGAATGAATCCTACCTCATGAAGCTGAACATTGATGAAGAATATCTTTACGTTATCATCAGAGGGCATAGCCTCATGGGAAATTATATTGAATAACCTATTGTATATGGACACAAAATCCATCATATTCTTATTAGATTCCTTTTTCATTTACACCAGTTGCACTAGGAGGTCTTGGCAGTCCTCAATATATTTGAATCTAACCTTGAAATTGGTTTTGATGTCATCTCATCAGGTTATAAATCTAGGTGGTAGGAGATCGAACCATTCTTCTTCCTTGTCTTACAAAGACTCCGCGAATAACCTCACTAACACAAATTCATGTCTAATCCTAGTACACCACAAGAGGTGATGAATAATACCACTTACACTTCTAGGAGTTGTATACCATCTCCTATGAATTTGGGAAAAATATTTCCAGATCCCCTTGGTAATTCATGGATTGGTTGAGGAAGTGTGAGTGGACCAATTTTTCTACCCCATGTCACAATTGGATGGGGTCCCTCTCCTTCATCACACATTATTTCTTTTGATTTTGATTTTGATTTTGCTTTTGATTCTTCTGCCCTTGCTTCAACTTCTTTTTCTTCTTCTAAAAATTATTCTATAAGGTCAGGGAATTTTATGTCTAATGAATTGAAACCACTTGGACTACCGATGAGAGAAGTTTCGAGAAGAAGGGGGTGTCATGAATTTCTTACTTGTTCTTTCCACTTTTGAAGCTCTTCAAATTTGGAGTCAATATTTCACATTTTTCTTTCAGACCTGGAGTATCTACGATCAACCAGCTTGTATACTTTGGATTAACTTAAGCTATCAATTGTTGAACTTAGGATTGTGTAGCTCTTTCTAAGTCCTCTGAATGTTCTTCAGAATCTAACATTCTTGTAGCTATGAAGTAGTGGGAGAATTTTTATCTATTATACGAAATAGCCTCCCTTAAGTCAGATGTAATATCTTCTTAGATATGGAAAAATAGTTCGGGTATCTGGACTGGAGGGTTACCACGGACAACCATGGGTGGAAGACATAAGGCTCTTTGAATTTTCAAATTCAATTTTTTTTTGTTTTTTGGATATTTGATTTTTTTTTGATATTTTGTGATTCGTATGCTGGGTGCAAAATATGCAAATTCTGCCTCACAGCGGGCACTAAAAACTGTTGGCATGAAAATTTTTTGATAGGAAAAATTGGTGGGTTTTCAATAACGCTTTGGGACTATTTCCCTCTTTGATGGGGCATCTCCATTATCGTGTGTAAACAAAAAAAATTCTATGGTTAGCTAGAAGGTCGGAGATCTAACAAGCACAGTCCACTGCACCTGCAGAAAATGCTTGTAATTTGTTAAAGGGAGGAATTTTCTTGGAAGGTGGGGGAGAAGGAGTGGGAAATTAGGAGAGGGATTAATAGTGCAAGTACGGAGACTCAGATTCTTGCAGGGATTAACTAGAAGTTATTAAGACACAAAATTAGATAGAACGATAACCTTTCTAGTTATATCAAGACAAGATGAAACCATCAACAAAAAAATTTCATTTATTAAATCATCCAGAAAAGCATGAAAATCCTTTCTTTATTGACATATTGGAAAAGTTGTACAATGAGAGAGATGCAAGAACATATGAAAAGTAAAATGGACTAAATAACTATCTTTTTCTTATTATAAGTAGTAATCAACGCTCAAACACACAAAAGTGACAACCCTTTAAAATGGGGAAGTCATTAAAATTTATAAATTTTAGAAATACTCTTCACCTACCCCCACACGACCTTTCATTTGTCCTTTACAACATGTGACTCTTTGTATTCCTAGGAATAAAATTAAGTCCCCCTTTTCATTAATTGAGGGTTACTTATTACATTATCAACTATAGGTACATTAAACAAAAGAGAATAAGACAAAATGAAAGTGCAAATCCCCCTAAGGAATAAATAGAACATGAAAGAAGAGAGGGAGGGGGAGGGAAGAGAGAAAATAAGAGAGAGAGAACTACTCAGATGGAGACAAGGCTATTGCTGATCCTACTTCGCTCTCAAGTGGATTTTTTTGAGTGCCTTTGGGAATATATCGACTCCTTTGAATTCTTTAATATATCGGACTGCCGAAGGTGTAAATTTCTTGGCTTGGGGAACATGAACTAAATTCAATGATTTGATCCAACTATCTGAGATGACATTGATGTTTTTACACTTTATGAACCAAGACTAATGTTTCTTTGAGTGTTGATATCACAACTCTAATATCGGTGAGGTATTCCAGTGTGTCCTCTTTGAAGGAAAAGAGATTCCTAGATTTTTTATTTGACAAGTTCTTGAAAAGGTTGCAATAAGTCATCTATAGAGATGTTTTCATTGATTACAGGAACTCCAAGTTTTTTTATCTTGATGTTGACACCATCCTGCATCTTAGAGGAACGTTCCTCATTCACATCCAACTCTTCTAGAACATGGTTCAACATCTCATACTAAGTGACAAGAGTCTTGGCCCATACCTGTGACAAATCCTTAGATGGAGAATTAAATACCTTTCTATCTACCAATAATTGAGAATGAGATTTTCATATCTTTGTCACTGGTGGATACAATTGATCCTAGTGTTCTTTTTCTTTCTCAAATTTACCCCTTGTCATTTGAACCTCGGTGACTATCATGCATACAGGAAGGTTTCCTACCTTTCTTTAACCAAGAATAGAGTGCGAGGCCTTGGATATATGACTCAGTCTTAAACCACTCACTTGATGTAATTTATTTTGAAATGATGACCATATTACTCTAGACTGGGATTTGCATGCATCGAGAGATTTCTTTGGGAGTAAGTACCACCAAGACCAAGTTGTCATCAACTCTTATGGTTTGAGTGTATGGCTCATAATGATAGGAAATTTCTAACACCAACTATGTACTTTGAAAAAACATGCGATGGCCACCCGTTTCATATAACCTGCTTATGTAGACCTTATCCTCCACAGGTTCTCTGGGTCCACCTAACATTCTGTTCATGAGGTCCTCCAGGTCCATATGGGTAACATCAATGTCACCCATACTTGAGTAATCTAATGACAAAGCTGAAATGAGATCAAGACCGGAAAATTTGAACTTCATATCGATGAAAAACAATAAGATGAGACAAAACAAAGATGAAAATAAATTTTTGATCTAAAAACCAGAACTTTGTATTTTTAGCTGTGGGATCCAAGAGCTACTATTTTGGGAAGATTTTTTGACTTGAAATTAGTTTTTTTCCTCTCTGTTATTTTCTGAGTTTACTGCTTTGAAGGGTTATACTATTTTAGAACTGTTTCTATGTATAGTAAGTACAATCACTAGGTACTTACTATTTTTATAAACTATTCTTCCACACCTTGGATTGGCAAAAATTCAACTTCTCTAGAACATGTTTGTCTTCTAGACTTTGTGCTCAAAATTCTAGCTCAAACTGTATGTCAGAATGGTGGGAATTTAAAAAAGGAGCTATGACATGAATCTAGGGTTTTATACCATTAAAAATCAGAGGAATATCTTAGTTCTCTATTTCTTTATTCTTTTAGGTTCTTGGGAGAGAGTGAGGCTGTGAAAATCTCGTTTGATTTCGATTACCAAGTTGGGAGATATGAATTTTTCATGTTTTTGGCTATGGAATCAATTTGGAAAAAATAGACATGGTTTTTGGACAAAAAGCAAGTTATTGGGTGTTTTGTAGAAGTGAACATGGAGGAATGGGAAAAAAATGGAGGAAGAATGAATGGTAATGGATTTTATAATTTTTTTCTTGTAACAACTCTCTCGCACACACATGGAGAAGAAGAACGTCAGTTATAAATTTTATTTTATTTTTGGCTTTTTTTAACTCCTCTTAGACACTAGATTTTTTTTCCTAACTATCCCAAGTGAATGGGATAGATGGGGTAGAAAAATGTGCCCTCTTCTCATCTTGACAAGTGGTAAAGGTTGATTTCTTGGTGTAGGAGAGAGAAGAAACACTTAAAAATATCTCGGGGGCTGAAACTAGGTTATATGGAGGACTTGGGAAAGGGATAGGCTTGAGAATTTTTTTTTTCCAAATATCCCAAGGAGACACAAATTTTTTCGCAAGAAAATTATCCCTCACTTGGTGAGGACAAGTGGTGGAAGTTGATTCAGTGAGGCAGAGAGGAGATGGGGCTTAAAATTGTCATGCAGAGCCTTCCCAGGTCACATGAAAAATCAAGGGACAACTTAAGAATGGGAAACATTTTTGTGTCCCAAATATCCCAAGGGGATGGGATATACGAGACAAGAAAGTGCACCCTCACATAGGAGTGACAAGTGTCACTTCATGATTGCGCGATTGGGGGAGCTGAGAATGATTGAGAAAGGGCTTAACTGACAAGTTTTGTGCTTTGTTGAGGTCACATGATGATCCAGGGGGATAGCTTGGGAATGGGAATTTTTTTTTGTCCCAACTATCCCAATGGGATGGGATAGATGAGACACAAATGTGCGCTATCACCTGGTGATGAAATGTGTCCACACTTAAATTTGGCTAAGTCCCGAAAGCTTACATTGGAGAGAAGCTTGACAACAAAGTTTCTGGAACATCCAAAGGTATTTCTTGGAACATATTTATATGAATTTGAATCCAAATATAATTTTTAGAATAATGGGATGGGTCCCACACTCTTATTATACCTAAAATCCCCTCAATAATAGCCTTTTTTATCAGGATCATAGGTTTTACATGCTGAATACAGAATGTGGGAAGAATATCTTGTGTCTTGTGAAAAATATGAAATAAAAATAATTTATAGAACTGAATTAAATTTTTGATGGTATCTTTTTTGACCTCTAACTCATTACGGATCTCCCAGAATCACTTCCTGAAGCTCAGGTGCTGTTTTGAACGACAAACACCTTCACCTTCAAAAATTCACTTTCACTGATCTTGCTCCTAAACCTTCAAATATTTTCTAAATATCCCTAAACCATTTGAACAACATTATTATCTCCTTAATACCCCTTCCCGATGAATTCAGTCCTTCAATTCTCTCATGGGATGTGCACCGGTCTTAGAAATTCTAAAAACTAACCTTTCTAGGCTCACTGAAGAATTTGCCTTGAGAAGTAATGCATCTGAAGAAATCCATGATCTTGTTTTCACATTTCAAAAACATGGGAAATTTTTTTATGACACACATGAACACTTGAAAGGATAAGATAGGCATGACACAAGGAAAATTGATTTGAAGAAATTCTTAGAAGGGCTTACAAACAAAATTTTTGACACTAGGGTAAAGTTGTCATGTTTTCATGTTGAATTTTTCCCTTGAAAAAAAACATGGAAAACATAGTATGAGTGGATTTTGGGGTGACCAATTATTAATTTAGGAAGCCATATAAGAGAGTTGTTTTGACATCCCATGATTTTTTTTGAGTAACTCATCATTTGATGTCTTGCATAAACTCACCATTGTAGTAAAGAGAAATACCTAGAGTGAAGAGGTGGTTCGTGAATTGAAAAATTATTTTATGTGTTTATACATTGACAAAGAGAATGATAATATATAAGGGGTAGTGATCAAATATATGTGCTTAACATTTGGAAAAGTGAATGAAAAAATATACGACTAGGAAAGTTGAATTGCTTGATCACGTTATAGTGATGTCAAAAATGTGCTTAAATTTGTGACATTGGGAATATCAAAAATAAAAGACTTGGAGATGAAAGTACATGCTCAAACTTCAAAAATGTTAATGTTAAAGTGAGAGGCTTAGAAAATAAAAATTGATTTACTCAACTCTTAACAAAGTGAATGCTAAGATATAAGAGATTAACAATGAAAATCAATTAATAAACTCTTAACAAAGTGAATACTAAGATAGAAGAGCATATAAATGAGATTGATTTACTAAACCCTTAACAAAGTGAATGCTAATATTGATTTACTGAGATTCATTTTTGCTATCACTTATTGGTTCTAAACACCAATCTTGAAATTTCATCATTGTGACGTGGGAAATGAACATGAAATGGATTTGTTCCTTGATAGAGTCACCTTTAAAATCTGATTTTTACTTTGGTATCTAATTTTTTGTTTTTGGAATATATAATTTTAATTTTTTTTCTAGATATCTTTAAGGGTGTATAAGGGAAGATCTCTCCCTATAAAAGTCACTAAAAATTGTCGGTGAAATAATTTGTCTTAGTGCAGATTATTGGTGTTCACCAACAATCATGGGGCTAAGCCACTCCTTTTATATGGGGAGGCTCCCATTATTGAATGTAAACTACCTCAAATTGTGGGGTGGCCGTTAGGTCGGGGATCACACATGAATACTCCACTAAACCTATGGTAGAGTGCTTGTACGAAGTACAAGGGAGGAATTTTATATGAGGAGAGGTAAAGGGGATTAGGAGAAATAAGGGGAGAGGGTTAATGTTGTAATTAGGATTACATAATTCACATACATCAACTATATAAGTTCTACATTCAATTAGAAGAAAACAACACTGTTAACAATGATAGGACTAACAAATCATAGACACAAAATTCTATTGATTCATTTATGAAAGGCATTGAAACCTTTATTTTTTTACAAGATCATCATGTTTACAAAGTTGGGAATTATAGGGAGAGAGAGTAGAGAAAAATAGACAAAGAAATAGAGGAAATACAACTTTCATTACTTGATGTAGTAGTGGTAAATCTCAACAACATATAATCAATCAACAATTGTTAACCCTTTTAGAATGGATAAGCCACTTCAATTTATATCATACAAAAATGTTTCTTCATCTACCCTCCACATGAATTTTCACCTATCCTCACTACTTGTGACCTTCTATACTCCTAGGACACAAAAGCGAGTCTTTTCCTTAATAGTGAAATTGGACTCTTACAATGTTAATGTTGGAGGTCACTTAAGTGAACAAGACGAAATAGAAAAAAGTACACTCTTGATGGAAAAATAGAATATGGAGAGAGAAGAAGGGGAGATATATAGTTGAAAAATATGATGAGGATGAAATTTAGCTGAAGAATAACTTATCCATTCATGATCCTTGAGGGAGAGTTCCTAAAATGAGCTCTTGTATTTTGAATTCTCTACTAAACCAGTCTACCACAAGTGCCACCTTCTCTTCTTATGGAATACAGATGTAGATCAACAATTTGATCCATGTCCAGGGAACATCACTAATATAATTACACCAATTAAACCATTCCTTTTAATCTCTTACAATGTTATAAATAGAGCCTCTGATTTTGGCGAGGGAATTCAAAGTATCCTCGTTGAAGGAAAGAAGATCACTTGCTTCCTTATTGACCAACTCTTGGAAAGAACTGATGATTTCCTCTGATGATGAATTATTAGTGAGTAGAAGGAATCCAAGTTCCTCAACACAATTACTGAAATCATCCAAAATATCAAAGGAATGTTGCTCACTAGATTTGAATTCAAAGATGACATCTTTTATCTTGTCATATCTAGTAATCATTGTACATATCTAGACTAGGGAGAATTTCTCAGCAGTAGATGTGAACACATTTCTACTCACAAGAGTGTGTGTGTGTCGAGGAAACTCATCTCAGACACAAGTGGAACACCTCATACCAATTGGTATTCTCTTTTTCAATCTCCTCCCTTGCTTTCTTCACTTCCGAAATGGCAGAAAAAACATATTTGAATAGAGAGAGAACCTCTGGAAGCAATACTTTTCCTTTTTCAAGAATATTTTCAACCCACTTGTCGTTGGCCTTTCCCTGCATTGATTAACATTGAGTTTTCTTGATTGTTTTGGGGTTGAAGCTAATAATAGGAATGATAGCTTCCGTGAAAGGAGATGGTATTGCGTAAAAATCTAAAAATGTTTTCAAATAAGAGGTGAGTGCTCTGGCATGCTCTTCCGGCTATTCCATTATTTTCTTGTACTCCTCATTTAGAGAAAGCATGAGGGTAGACTATTCCTTGAACATATGTGAATCAACCTTATGCGTATCTTGAACAAATGAAATATTTATTGTCTCATTGTTACTCTAAGTCATTTATTTCATAGGATTTACATTTTTAGGTCGCGAAATTTCTACATACTAGTCACTAGAAGATCCAGTGAAGAGACGAGAGGTTACCTTTTCCTTCTTGATTCCCTTGGATCTCAAATTTTTTGTGATGGATCCAAAATAAGGAACTACAACTTTTTGTATTGTTATTGATTCACTTAAAAACAACTCTTGAATCCATGAGAATTCATCTTCTGGAGTAGATATGATGTTTCTCACATGAACACTTTTAGGAGCTTGATGAGGGATCATATTTTTATCATTATGGGAAGGATCTTCCACAAAGAAAGGCACACTTGGATGGATATGAAGAGCAAGAGGCTTTGATGGATCAATATCACATGACTCAAGAGGATTCATGGGATATTTAATGATTCTAACCTTTTTATGAAGCTTCCTAGAATATAGAACCTATATGTGCCCTCTTTTCCTCATCTTTATTTTTGAATATTTTTTGTCTAATGGCCTTTTGTTATACTGAAGTGAGGGTTGTTTGCAATGTATATTATTTTGAGGACTGATCACATTGCCAAGTTTTGAATGATTTTTAAAGAACACTATTACGTGAATGGTATTAAGTGAAACCAAGATGGTTTCTTATTCTTGTACACATGGTGCTTCACATGAAGATCACCCATTTACCCTTCTTGACTCTAGAGTACTCCTTGAACAGGATAAAGTTTGAGATGATCATAGTTATTCTTGCTCATATGTCTTTCATGGGAACAAATTATTTATTGATCCTTCACATATGATGGCTTTGATTACCTCAATAGCTTGATTAGCTCATTTTGAATTTCTTCTAAGAGATATTTGAATGTGATGGAAGATTTAGGATATGATGACCCTCAAATTACTCCATGAACTTCACATTTCACTTCTGAACATGATGTCTCCTTCACAATTCAATTTTCAATTCACTTCCTTGACCAAGATGTCACTTGAATAAAAACATGCTCATAAGATCTGGACACCTTTTTCTCAATTTTATCCTTGTGGAAATGGATTTTATTCTCTAAATAGAAGGATTGATCCATGAATGGAAATTAAGGATGAATCACATGTTTCTAGCCTCCATACTGCACTGATATCATCACCAAGAATTGATTAAGTGTTTAGAAACACTCTCATGAGGTATGCAATATTTGAGAGCTTGAGATGATTGTTAACATCACTCATGGTGATATTTTCTCATCACTCTAGATTCTTGCATCAAGTCGTGCCTTGTAGAGATCACCTCAAAACTGATGCTTTGAGATCCTACAGAGGGTTTTGTTTCTTGTTTGTGTTATGAAACAAATTCTTGACCTTGCGATGATAGAAAAAAGTAATAAGATAAGTAGAATGGTATTTGCTACAACTTTTTAGGTATAATTCCAAGAATTACAATTTTTAGCAGTCCTATCTAGGACTGTTATTTTAGAAAGTTTTCAATGTTTTTTTTATCTTATGATGTTTCTAGCTTATTCAAATAATTACATTTGATGAAGGTTTACTATTTTTTATTAACCTGGTATTTTTAGATGTCCACTTTCCCTAATATTTCTATTTTTAATTTTTTTCTGAATTACCCTTTTATGATGTTTCTTACTTTTTCAAGATATCATAAATGCTGAGAATTTTTCACTTTTTTGAAAAATTAGTATTTTTAGCAACCTACTGTTCTAAACACCTGCTATTTTTAGAAACTGCACTTACCAGTGAAATTCTAGGTTTTGCAATAGAACCTTTTACTCTAAATTTCATGATATTCCATGTACTAGATCTCTGTGAAAATGAAAAAGTAGATTCTAGGGTTTGATATTTCAATTTTCTACTATAAAAAATATAGGGCTTCAATAAATTTTTTGTTATCGCAAATGTGTTTTGGAGTTACAAGGTAATCAGAAATTGGTTGAATAGTTATGATCAAGTTCTACTTTTGATGGTTATGGAGTTCTGGAATAATTTTGGTAGCATTTCTGGGTGAAAATGGTGTTTGGAGGGAGATACAACAAAAACATGTTATGAAAAATGGCTATGTGATGAGTGAGGAGTTAATGAAGTTTTATTATGTTTTTAACTCACCCTGCTAACTGCACACTTAACTTGGGTTAGGATGGAGTGAATGAGGGTTTTAAAATGGTGTAAGGGGAAAAAGGGGAAACTAAGGAAACACAAGTGCGTCTTGTACTAGATGGTGACAAGCGAAAACTTTTGGTGTGTGGTGGATGAGATGAGGGGTTGGGAAATTACACTGACGGAGGTGTGGGTGGTCCTAGTCCAGAGGCTACATGAATTCCTAGGTCACACTTGTGTGCGCCATTGTCCCATAGGGGTAGAGGTGACATCATGGAAACCAAGTTTCAACATGGATGAAGGAGTGAGGTCATACTTTGTTGCCCCTCTTGTCCTGCTTGCACCATGGGGATGAAAGGGACAGTGGAAACATTTTAGACACTTGGGTGTACAAAGTACAACTTAGGGAGGAGGATTAGGTTGAATTTTTTTTCCTTCATGTGACCCTTGTCCGTAAGGGGACATAAGAGTGTAAAAAGGGTGACTCGACCAAATTAGGAAAGCCATATTTGCTTAGGATGTCAAAAAACAAACACCGAACTTGATTATTTCACCTTGAGAGCTTAGGAAGGTCTTTTGGGGTCAAAATGTATATGAATTTGAATCCAAATAACCTAATAAGAAGAATGTAACCATTATAAATACTTTATTCTTCATGAAACTTAAAATTTAAGAAATATTTCATCTAAAACTAAGAGGGTCAGCTGTAGAGTTTTGAAAAAATTTAGAAGAAATTTGAACCTTGAAGAAAGTTTGATGATTCCAAATTGTAGAGGATTATCATAAATTTCCATTCCCTATTTTATTTCTTCCTAAATCATTACATAACTCCCATAATCATTTAGATAAGTCAGCCTTTTACTGAGGAGCATGCATTCCCTACACCTAGAAACCCGGTTTTGAACATATTGCTCATGAATGAAATGTTATTTGCTACATCTTCCTAAATTGACTCAAAAACATTCAATTCTCACCAAAATCACCTCCATATGATTTTTATTTTCCTTGAATATTCTTGGAGCATGTTTATTAGCTTTATAATGGCTAAAATGGCCTTTTTAGGCCTCCTGAGGAAGTAATATTTCATTGAATTTGACTGAATTCTTATACCATCTTAAACACTATTTCCTGCACAATGAAACAAACTTAATGAAATTGTTAAAACTTCCCTCTAATTCTAGACGAGGGTAGGAATAAAGGGAGGTTGGCTAGAAGAAGGATGCATAGTGACTAGGAGGAAAATTTTTAGATAGGGACTTAGTTGTTATGCTTTAATTTTTTTCAATTTTTGGGCTAGTCATTTTACTTGATAAGAGGTCCCATTCTTGGATCTATCTTCACGAGGAATAAATTTAGTAAAGCCAATGCTTGAAATAATGGAATAATCCTAGTTCTACACATAGTTTTCTACGATAAAAAAGGGTGGTCATGGGTAAATGTAACGGTTGATTTAATTGCACGAGAAACTATCTTTGAAAATAAGGTAGTGAAATAAATAAATAATAAACAATATCTTGGTCTTCAAGTTAGTTTTTTTTGCATGTTGATAATGAGTTGGATTTTTTTTTAAATCAGTTCCATGAAACATTTTAAGGTTGATGTTTTGGAACTCACTACTAAATTCATATTCATGAGGAATAAATAGTAAATCCTATGCTTTAAATAATGGAATAAATACTTGTTATATGTATAGTTTTCTAAAATAAAAGAGAAAAGGGTGGCTGTAGGTAAATGAAGTGGCCGAATCAATTGTATGAGAAAGAATCAATAAACAAAGGGTAGTGATATAACTGAGAAATAAACAATATTTTTGTTAGCAATTTAGTTTCTTTGCATGGTAATAATGAATTGGATTTTTGTAAATCAATTGCATGAAATATTTAAAGGTCGACATTTTGGGTTCCCAATATAGGATCCATTTTCAAGAGGAATAAATATTATTGCAATGGTGGAAATAAAGGAAGAACTCCTAAATATAGTTTTTTGTAATAAAATAAAGGATGTTGGTGGTGGGTGAATGCGAAGAAAACATGGATAATGTGGTGAAATTTAGATTAGGAATGGATTAGTTAAGAAAAAATTAATTAATATACCATCTCTAAATAATTAATTGATTTTCAGTTATCTAATCACACCTCACCCACATTTTATTTATTTTCATTCAAGCTTAGTTTATAGATCAATATGAGTTCCAAGAGTGGATCAATTTTTATCCATTATCTCTATTAAGATTCCAAGGTCTCTTATCAATCATGATTGCTAGCATAATTTAAAGATATATTTATTAGCATCATTTAGTAATGCTATGTTCTATAGTGTTAGGAATGGATTTTAACAACTTGAGGTTGTGGATTGATTTTAATATTTCACTCGTTGTAATACCTCTTTATAGGGTTTTTGATTATAGATTTGGATTATTACTCTATGAAATAACAATTTAGTGGTGGTCCTTGGATAATACTTTGGATCCATGTTTACAATACATGGAATATATTTCAACAAAATTTCACGTTATGGATCATTTCAAATATTTCAATCATTGTAATTCATTTTAATAGGGTAATATGATTATTGATTTAAATTTATTACTCAATGAAATACCAATTTATTGTTGGTCATTGGATAAAAATTTGGTAGAAGAAATTTAAGTACACATTTTTACTTTGTCTTAATCTATAATTATAGATCCCACATTTGTGTATTTAGTGATGTATATAAATATTGGTATTGTATAAATAAATGGGAATATTGTGCTATCTATCATTAGGTATTTAGATTGATAATTAATACATCCTTGTATCATTATTCTTATGTCACTTTATTTATATTTATTATTAATTTTACTGTGTATACTTGGGTAGTGAATTCAACAAAGTGCTAATACATTAATTTAACTATGCTTTAAATACACTTTTATATTGATTTTCATGTTCAAATTCAAAGGAAATAATGAAATTATGTCACCTCTAATGTAAATTAAACAGTTTTTTTTTTTAATGATTTAATAGCCATGCTTTGAGGAAGGGATGAATTTGACTTAATCATTAAATTAAAAAAACCTTGAGACTTTATTTTCACTGAAAATTTGGTTAATGACCCCACATCATCTTTCAACTTGTTAAGGGAGTCTTTTCGAGTTGTACATAGACCTTAGTCACCTATAAAAGTTATTATCCAATTTACATAAATAATTTTTCTTCCTTCTATTAATACTTTTTGTCATCCTTCATAAAACATAGTTCAATCATAGTTAATTCACAAATTATCGCCAAAATTATTTAAAGGAGTAATACTAATGTTTGAGACTAAATCACTATTAAATGAGTAAAATTACATGGAATGTAAGATAAAGGTAATTAATCATTGAAAATGTTTAGGATATGGTCAAATAAAACTGAAATACCCTCATTTCCATTGTGTTGTCAGTTGAAGAAATGGTTACCGATACACATTTTGCAATGCCTTGTCCTATCACCTTATGTAAACAAGCCTATCCAAGGGAAGTAAAATTTTATAATGTTTGTTGTAGGAATTTTTATGCAAGTTAACCACTCAATCCTTGTCGATACTTGTCATGAACCTTGGTTTGGAGAGGATTCACTTTTATAATTCAATTGACCTATAATTAAACTCCTTTAAGTAGTGGCATGTCAATGTCAAGAAAATTTACCTTTATTTATGCCAATCAAGAATACACATTTTCCGGAAGTACCTTGTCAAGCAACTAAAGTCTCCATGTGAGGAGAAGGATTCAATAATCAATAAAAAGGTAACATATCACACTTCCATAAGAACCTTGGTCTTGAATTTGAGCTTGGTAAAATAAATAAATAAAATTAAAAAAACATTGAATAAAGATAAAATAAAAAATGATAAAAAAGAAAGATAGAATTTCGAGACTCTCACGCAAATTCAACCATCTGATATGTGAATTGATCAATTCAATTTCTCCGGCTATGGCTATCCTGACGACATAATAGTGTGCGCATGCTCCATGCCCTAGGGACCCACTATGCCCCCACTATGTGTGGTATACACACATTTTAGGGGTCATGTAAATGCAATTGGCATGTGAAGGGAGCATGGGGCAATAGCTAGGTGGGTTATTACGTGGTGAAAATACCTGGGAGGTTATGTGTTTAAAACACATTGTTTATGGTATATTTACTATGTGTATACCTCAAAGTTGAAAATTTTTTTTTTATGGATTTTTGTGTATATCACACTTGGCTATTCTGTCACCTGATAGCCGATGCCACATAGTTAAATATGTGGTGAGTTGGCCATTGTGAAGTATGACTTGGTAATTGGTGAATATGTGGTAATATATATGCGTTTAACTAACATGATGTGGCATTGGATGCATTAAAATATGAAATGCATTGTCATGGCATTGATATCGGTTAGGGTTTATTTTAAGAGACCTCTTGGAAATTGGAGGTGGAAAATACCTGACGAATATCCCCAGATCCGGTTTCACTGAAAGGTGATTTATTTTGGGGTTTGTGTGTAAATGTTTCGCATGACAGAAAGGTTACAAATGCACGACATGAGATTTGCTGTCGTGCGTCAACAAGGTTGTTGATGCACGATAAAAAACCTCACTGATGCACATCAACAACCATGTTGACGCACATTAGTGAGGTTTGCTGTCGTGCGTCAACAACCTTGGTGATGCATGACAAAAAATCTTCTGTCACATGTTTGCAGCCTCCGCCCTCTTGTCGCGCATCAACAAACTCTCCTTATCACACGTCAACAAACTCTCCTTTTCACGCATCAGTGGAACATTCTTGTCATGCGTCTGATAACAATACTTTTCACCCAACTGCAAATTTGATGAATATCTATAAAACTACGCTTTGTGTACTGGCCTCTATTGCTTCGTGTAACATCCTCATTTTAGTACATTATAACAGAATTTTTTTTTTGATTAGTGTTTCCTAGTTCCAAATACATAATTTAGAACACACGGATCATGACAATCATTCAAATAACAGATAACCATATGCTACTATAATGACTCCGTGTACTGCCGATCTATTCATTCCATGACTCGGTGTGCTACTGATCTATTCATGTGTATCATAGAGTTGGTGTCTTCATCTGAACACTTCACTCTTGTGGTTCTCTTCCATAATCTGGGGTTTCAGAATGCTCTATCCAAGGAACCTATCTGAATAATTGTTACCATTATTCATTGGCATCACGTCCCTTAGACTAGGTGACATAGGACAACACAATTACCCGCTTGCGATACTTTGACCAAAGATTTGTAACATACTATTCATGTCTTATATTCCTTGACGGCATACTCGTCAATCCAGAATACATCCTTCACCCCACTCCGATGTTATATAGATCGTCTTATACTAACTTCTGTCAGTCCCCTTGTCCCAAGTTTTCACTCCGGAACGGGGTAATATCATACACATGTTATAAGGATGCCCTTGGAGACTAGGGTAAGCTGACATATAGGATCAACCACTGTTAACCCCATGTGTCAAGGTACCCTGAGTCCCAAAGGGCTGCCTCATAACCTGTCTATGGTCCTAACCAGTCCCAAAGGAAAATCTAGATCAAGTTTCGGGTGTAAATCTTAACGATCAATGCAAAAGGGTGTTGCCATACGTCACCTGCATTGTTGTATCCTCGAGAAGATCCTAATCTTCTCGAAGGTACAACCTTGTAGTTGACATGTGTCAACATCCTACAATACTACCTCGATAAGATTTACTTAACTTCAAGAAGTTACTTAAGTTGAGTTTAATTAGAATTACATGACCTCCTAACTGGGTAGCCTTTTCCCCAACCCAAGGTTCCACACCTTTGAGTTGCTTTACGTAATTAAGTTCAATTTCCACAGAGAGAAGTTTAATAAGATTTGAGACCTCGTCAAGGTGTCCATCGGTTCATAATAATCCTTGATTCCTAATAAAAGGACAACATCCCTATGTTCTCTCATAAGGAAGCTAACTAAACTCGTAAGGGTTTATATCAACTCTGAAGACTAAAATATATCAGACTTATTGCTATTAAGACATGGTGATTTAAAACCATCAATTACATTGCCTTGAATTAGATCATTATTAGGGAGTAATAGAATACTCTTTCTATTTTAGCTACATATCAAGGAATAGTTTAACCTCAACTTCCTTAACAATGTAGTGGTCTAATTTCCAATTTAGCCTTATTCATAATATATAAGAATTACTAGCCAAACATGAAGTATTCAGTCATATAATTTTTTTTTACAAGGCTTACTTAGGAAATCCGTCTATACCCCATGGCTTTTAATAATAAGAATGTACTCTCATTCAGTCAGACATAAGAAGTTCAATTCAACAAATAAAAATGTAGCCACGTAAGTAACAATTCCTCATTTCATTTATTTCCAAGCCATACAATTACAACTTATGCACTTCGGCATATTTAAATACAATAATAATCAGACAAAAGAGTAACTTTCTTCCTATAGTACAATTAAAGAGATCATGTTGGAATTCATCATAAAAATCAGATTAAACAATCTGTGCATCATATCAGATCTGTGCATGCCTTTACCACTTATGATGACCATCTACAAAAATTGCTAGCATGGGTCAGTTCAGTGAACTGAGCATGATAAGCACTAATTCTTAAAACAATTGCATTCCACCAAATGTTTCCATTAAATAACCTATTTAAATGAAATCATTACATCAAAACCATAAACATGAATCACGCCAATTATCTTTCTACCATTCTAATATGACTTTATAACATAACTCATATTATAGCCACCATTTCAACTCAATTCTTTTCGGATGGTTCATCTTACATTAGAGAATAAGAAGAAACAAAATGAATCATAAATATCTAGCCATCCAAAAACCAAGAGCAGTATCAATCCTAATGTAATTACTCTTTTCAAGGAATGAAATCTTATCAAGACATGTAACCAATAGATTTGCATATAAAAAATTCAAGCAAAAATAGATTACTGTCTTAAAAAAGTTCAACTAATGGATATCCTCTAAACTTTTTGTATTAATTCATAAGCATTGATAAGTATTCAAACTTTTACTAACATACTACTTTTATTCTAGAAGATAATAACCAAATTTCTCGATCAGGGTAATAATAACGCTAAAAAGAAGGAAAGGAAACTTATGTTAAGATTCAGCACTTGCCACTCTTTCCTCCTAAATTTAATAGTCTATTCATCTTAAACCCATACTGTGGGGTTCTTATAGAGATTCAAAAGAAGGGAGCATTCATAATTTCTAGAAAGGGAGATAATACCTTCTTATATCAAAAATTCTATATCAACTTATACTTTGCAACTAAGAGGGAGAAACCGAGGAAATCAGACCTCCATTTCAGACAATTCAGGACTGCACCAACTTTCCAGGAGTAATGCATATATAAAAAAAAATCTTAAATTCAATCAGGGAAAAAGAGAAGGCAAGAAAATCAACACCTAAGTTTACCACTAGCTCCAATCAGGTAGAATTGTTTAAAAGGTTGCCATTAGATCCCTAGGTTCTTGCAATTGCACATTAAACAAAAGCCATAGATTGATACAAACGATATACATATACGTTCAAATACCAGTCCACAATCCTGATCCAAATAAACAGTCTACACTTCACCCAGGACTCAAATCATTTTAGACTAAGAGTTATGGTAACCATTATCATTACTTACCAATAGATTAAACTAATTATTTCTAGCCATTACACTGGATAGTTTGTTGTTACATTCAAAGATACCAAAAAAAATAGCACTTCCAGTGTTAATAGATGAATTCTGAATGATAGATTTCAAGGTCACTTCAGGTAACATCAAACACAGTCCATTCCCTTCCAAATATAAAACCTAATTTCCATTCATGCAGATCTAGGATCACCCACAAATTGTTAGGGGACAGAGTTCATCAAAGTAAGTTTTCTCTCGGTCACAACTGTGTTCCAATTATCCAAGTAAAATTGTAAAGAAAACAACAGCTACACCAAATATTTCATTACTCATAGAACCTATAATCATAAAAACATCCAGACCCTTTTCAAACAAAGGTACATGCTTAGTATTCAAACATATTTCCTACTCATGCGACTAAACCAGTCGAGCTTTACCTTCAGACCCTTTTCTAATAAAGGCACAGGCTTAGTATTGAAACATATTTCCAACTCATGCGACTAAACCAGTCGAGCTTTACAAAAGGAACTAACAGTTTCACCACAATCCAACTTTATATTCACCTGAAGCTATCAAGTAATAGTAGAGCTCATACGACTAAGCAACAATCAAATAAACCAACCAAATTTGACACAACAGTTCATTCCAGTGGTATTCTTCAAACACAAAATCATCAAGCACAACATCTATCATGGTACTAGTTTGGAATCTCAATACCTCAGTCAGACAAAGAGACATAAAACACGTCTATAGAAGTCGATACCCATATAGTATTCATAACAAGGCGAGAAGATAAAAGAAGTAGATTCATCAGGGTCTACATAAAATCAGGGATTCCTAAATCCACAAGAAAAGAAGAAAACCAATACATTGCTACCAGCCAGGCCAACTATACAAAAATCATCAGAACAGAGTTGTTCTAATGAAAGCATTTAAAGGAAAGCAAGATTTTTAAAAGTTAGGGCCTATCATGCCTGATAGTGTCACTTAAAAATTCGAAGAAGACCTCTGAATGTGCTCGCACCTTCTCTTCTTCTTCCACGAAAGATTAAACAACAATATATTGTTACCTCCATGCCTTATATATATTCCCCGACAGAGAAGTAAGCTAGAAACTCTCAAAGTTGCCATGCAACGAAGAGTAGACGGCTGGTTCGAAGAACCAGTGCTCAAGCAGAGCGAAAAATGGAATGTATGGAAAACAAAACAACCAAACAAAATTCCACTTGCATGCCTTCCCAAGCAATCCGTGCTCGGGAACCAAAGCTCATTAATTACATTTACTTCCATTCTCCCACCTATTTTCCATTGCCACCGACTGCCAAAGTTGGTGATCGCTACAAAAAAACAAACAAACATTCCCATCCTTGGAGATACTGCCACGTTAGGTTATATTAGTAGTTTTTATCCTTCGCTAAACCTGACATCATTCCAAGTCCTTCAACCTTATCCCCCTCTTAAATGCCATGGAAACCACCGCCCATTACTCGCGACCCTTCTTAGGTCCCCATCCCTTCTTAGCATTAGTTAAGATAGGTTAGTGACTTAGGTTATATCATAGGATAAGACATTAGTCTCATTTCCATAGCGCTAGGTGTAGTTAACCCTTGAGTATTAAGCTCATAGTTTAGGGCTAGGTTAGATTAGCAATTCTTTTAACCATTAGGTTATAGTTTAGGTTAAAACTATTAACCTTACTGACTTTAGTTTAGGTCCCCTACATAGGACTAATCAGTGTTAGAGTCTATACAGGATAACACATTCCTGTAAAGGATTCCATTAGGCATCAATAAATTAAGCTTAAGATATAAAACATAAACATCTTACCTGGCTTAAGGTCCAGGCCTTTCCTAATGTTACGATATCTGGAACCAAATTCCATTTACCATGATCAGCCTGAGTTGACCTCCAGGTTTGATCATTCAAAGCTCAGTCATAATTTGAAAGTTTCGTAAAGTCAATAAAATTTGTTCATCCTGAATAAACTTAAAACATTCCTTGGATCAATGCAACTAATCCAAGGCTGAGTCATAAAGGTGAATAAATCCACAATTCATCCAGAAATCAGGTTGAACTTAAGTGTAAGAATGAAAGAAATGAAAACATCCAATCATATTTCGGTTCAATCAAAGATCTTCAAGAGCAGAGAGGATACAATCCATATCAAGCATGACTTCCCAAAACCAAAGGAACATTTCCTTTTATAGAAGAAATCATTTATCAATACTTGAATGCTCTGGAGAAAGTAACAACAGTTCAGGGTGTTACACTTCTCAAGTTTATTGTACTTGATAATAGATATGCCCCCAGGTGGTATGAGTGAAGTAGAAGTGTTCTACCTAGTGAATACTCTAGGATTATATATAGGATATGTTTCAAGGGTAGGCAAAGCCAAACCATAAAAAAATTAAACTGTAATTTTTAGGTGAATAGGTCACTGACCCACGCCAGAAAATTCACCTTTTCAAATTTTTTAAAAATAGAATATTCACCATATTACAAATATTCACCACTAAAATTATCCCTAATATCGGTTATGGAAGAATGAGTTAATTGAGATAATAATGGAACTTGCCAAGAGGACATGGAAATTTCAAGGAAATTGGTGAGATTCTGTTGTAAACAGACAAATAGCCCATTTTCCTCAACACCTTTCGAATATTTTGGAAATGGAAGATAGAATTATTTGGTTGACCGGTACATGGTAAAACACCTCCACAACCTAATATAGCAACCTACTTCTCTCTCTTTTTGCCCCAACCTTGTTAGAGCTACATCTAGCGCGATTCTCACATTGTTTGTTTCCCTTTGTAAATGTACTACAATTAAAAGCAAGTGATGGATGTGTTAATTGAAATGAAACCAAATTTTTTTTCTCAAATTGTTGAAAGTTTTTGTAGAGTTGATGATGCTCCCATAATTTGTTTGAGACAAATTTAAAACTTAAATGAGTAAATGTGTAAATTGTAACCCGCAATTGTGATTTGAATACAAGTATTTCATGTAAAAATTCTACTTTAAACACCAACCAACATTAATAAAGACACTTTGGTATGATATGCAAAACTCCTTCCTAACACCCGTAGAGAAGATTTCAACATTTGATTGTGTTACCCAGTAACATGGAATGTCACATCAACCCTCAAACCAAACTTCGATGATCATTTATTATTTAAGGACATGCACTTCTAATCCTAGTTGGTTGTTTCATAGCCTGAGATAACTGCTAAAAGTTAGAAATTTGAGTTGGTTTTGGCCTATGGTTTGGGGTTCCATCTTGGGAAATAAATATATACCACCACATAAATCTAGAGTTTCACCATGATAAAATTTTTAAAATTTGAGTTTTGAGAAAAATACTTTGAAAGATAATTTTTCAAGCAGGTTTTGTAGGCCACTTGTCATTCTATAGCAAAGGATGAACTGATGCAATTAAGATAATCAACTCCATAAAGGTAGTCATAGATTGAACCATGGTTTCCAAAAATGAGTTCCGTTGAGTACACGGGTTTCTATACATATATGAGATGGGATGGGAATTGAAAAAATGTGTATTAGACTCTTCGAAATTTATTTTCAAACCTAGTTTCGTAGATGATATGGATGAATTACTCATTTTTGTAAATTTGCAATAGTTACTAGAAAACTCTCGTGGGATCCTCTTAAATATTAATAAATGTTGAAAGACCTTAGGAAAACTTCTCATAAATGCGTTTAACCTCTATTAGGCACTTTCTTTAAAAATTTTACTTCTGGAAAATACAATGTTTTTCTCTCCTCTCTCTCTCTCTCTGAAGTTGAAAATGCAATTAAATTGAATATGTATTCCTTTCCCTCTTTAACTGCATGTAAAGATTTTTGATAATTTTGAATGGAAAATATGCATATGTTGAACATGTGGGATTGTAGGATATTTCCATGCCAACTTCTTGGGATGACCATGTTTTTGGTTGTAGGGACATTAGACAAATGGATTTATCACCGTTATTTTTCTGGTTTTGCAGTAGCATGTAATATTTGAATGTAATGTATTTGAAAAGAATAAAAATTTGTTTTTCCATCAATGTAAATGTAATTAATGATTCTATAAAGAGTATGAAAAATTTATGCATTGGGATGTTTTGAAATGGGTACTATTATGTGGGTGTAATACTTATTTCAGGTTATATGTTGTTAAGGGCGTAGATGTATTAATTAATTGAAAATAAAATTCCATTTCTATAACATGTTCATGTGTAGAATGATGAATGTGAGAAATGCATGATTTAATAAATATTAGAGAACTAGGAAGGAAATAACTAATTGAAAAGAATATTCTAATAGTAATTTACTTGCATGGATTTCCCATATGTGTAACAATATTTGTAATATAGAGGACATAAGTTGTAAATATGACCTTAGTATAGATGTACATTTTAGTATCAACTAGCATATGGAAAATAAAAAAGCAATGAAGAGTACACCTTTATGAATGTTTAACTAAACAAAAAACAAAATTAAAACCCCCTTGTTGGGATTACAAATCATTAGGATGATAGCCAAAATTCAACATGAGGATCCTAATATAGTAAGATTTGTGAAGGATATCATAGACCACATTTTATATGTATGTTTTTCTTCCTAAATGGAACTAAAGAGAAGTTGGTTATCTAAGATAAACATGGGTAAAAGGAATGCATGATATTGATCAACCTCGCTAAAGGACCCACAATTTACCTTAGAGATATGTACTTGTACTGAAATTGAAAGCAAGTGATAGGTGTGCTAATTGAAATGAAACCAAATTTTGTTGCTCAATTTTTTGAAGGTTAAGTTGACTCCACCCAACTAGAATGACTATTTTGTAGAGTTGATGATGCTCCCATAATGTGTTTGAGACGAATTGAAAAATTAAATGAGTAAACATGTACATTGTAACCTACATTTTTGATTTGAATTAAAGTATTTCGTACAAAAATTCTACTTTAAACACTTAGCAACATTAATAAAGACACTTTAAAATGATATGAAAAGCTCTTTTTTGACTCCCTATAGAAACAAAATCACGTACTTACTACTATTTACTATACCATCAAGTATGTTGTTTTATATATGGATCTTGCTTAAGGAAAGTATTCACTGATGACCCATTGCATAGTCCATCAATTTGTCTTATTGGTCTTTGTTGTTTTTATCTTTCACACTTCTCACTCATACACCCAGTTCTGGACAGGTCACATGGATCCCTATTTTTCAGTCTTCACTCATATGTCGTCACTTATCTTTGGATATTAGTGCCCAGGAATGAATACTAGTTCTTGACATCCCTGTCTTGTTACAAATATATTGTGTAACATTATTAGTAAATTGTATTGTGTGTATTATTATTTAAATGAGATGTGAAACTCATTTAATAATAATATAGTGTGAGTGAATTTGAAGTTGTAATAAACAACTCATGGGTAGTTTGATAGAGTTGAGTGAGCGAATAAAGGGATAGGGAGTGATTCTAGGAGATAGACTAGAGAGAATTGAGGGATTGGTGTTGACACCATCTTTATAGGTGTTGTTATCTCTATATAATGTAATTACTACTCTGTGTAATATATCTCGTAAGTTTTGAATTAGATTATTATTTACAGTGTTTTAAAAAAGTTTTGTGCAATAGCTTTGATACCAGGTGCATTATCGGTTGAACCCGACACCCATGAGAATTGTGTTATGAGCCTCAAAGATAAATTTTCTAACTAAGTAGAAAACTGATGGAGGTTGGAGGAAACAGAGGAAGGAGGTTGATCAACGACCTCTCGTCAGGCACCATCGACGAGGCCGCGGTACTGATTTGGTGGCCAAGTATTTTCAGATATGTGGTAGATAATAAAAACAAATGATATATTCCTATTATTGTAATGTGTGAAAAATTGCTATATATAACCTTCTGATGAAAAATATAGTGGGGAAGTAAAAACAACACATGCAAACATGGATCTTGAAACGGTTCGTGGATATCTAGAAAACCACATGAGGTGAACAATAGAGTGGAGAATTGTTCATGTCCAGGTTGGTGGTAAACCTGTTGTAAAACCATAGAAGGTTGAGCATTGCTCACTTAATTTATATCAAGGTCATGAGCTACAGACATGCCGTAGGAGTTGGCATTCTGTTGAGATGTGAAAACGTTTTTCTACCTTGTTCACATTAGGGGAGTGCATATTAGGAATTAATAATGTTAACAATAGGGGAGTGAATGTTATAGATATATTGTGTAACATTATTAATAAATTGTATTGTGTGTATTATTATTTAACTGAGATGTAAAACTCATTTAATAATAATATAGTGTGAGTGAATTTGAAGTTCTAATAAACAACTCATGGGTAGTTTGATAGAGTTGAGTGAGAGAATAAAGGGATAAGGAGTGATTCTAGGAGATAGACTAGAGAGAATTGAGGGATTGGTGTTGACACCATCTTTATAGGAGTTGTTATCTCTATATAATGTAATCACTACTCTATGTAATATATCTTGTATGTTTTGAATCAAATTATTATTTACGGTGTTTTTTAAAAAACTTTTATGCAATAGCTCTACCAAAAATAAGATGTCCTTCCTGGGTGCCTGTTTCTTCTTTATATTTGATCTTATTTTTGACATTTGAGGTTGGTCTTTACTTTTTTTCCTCTCATCTCCTAAGGTACTAGTCGACATGTTGTATCATTAGTGTTGAAATCTGAGTAAGAGATCCCTATATAAACACAACATACATACCATTATAAAGGAAAAAAATTCATATCAAGGGCTATCTATCTACATAGAGAAAGGGACTACATTTGGGCACATTATTCTACATACACACTGCATAGGAAGGGGATTTCATTCTATTCCATCCACACATTTGCATTTTATCTAGCTATTGCCCGCTATCTTGGTGTCATTGGCACACAGACGACCTAGGAGCACTATTGTACACACTAACACATAGAGCCACATTGGGTCTGAGATGTAGTGCAAATATCAGTGATAAGTTCACCACTGTGATAGCTGAGGACCTTCCAACACCTCATTTTGCATAATTTATTTTTAGGATTTGATGTCTTTTAAGGGTTTTGTAGGTATTATTTCATTATAGGTTTACAAGAGCTCTAGTGATTATTGTGTGATATTGTATCGACAAAAGTTGAATAAGTGAGGAACTCTAACGAAACTGTCAGAACCAGATCTTGAGCTATTTTGTAGACTCAAGCACCCAAAATGTACTCAGGTGCTCGTGGGTGCGCATGTCCCTCTCTAGGTGCCCCAGTCCAACCATTTCTACCTCTGTTGTATTTTTCTGTGGTTCCTTGAGATGGTCCTGGCTCTTATTTCATCACATTGTCTAGTCCATATTTATTAAGGGATAAGCGAAATTAAGATAATTACCTTACCCATCTCATTTCCTTTCATAGTTAGTATTTAATAAATTGTTTAGCATTTACATTTCATTGTATATAATTTGTAGCAGATCTTTGCATTTAGATTTAAATAAAATATTAAGATTTTATTAAATCCTTTTGATGAACCCTTAGCATAGAACTCTTTGCCATAGGATCCACTAAAACCCTAATGGCTAAGAATATATCTCCTCCTCCTAGGATAGTCATGCCTCATGTAAGAATTAATCCTATTTATGATGAGGCTATCATAGTTGAACTCCACACTCTATATAACAACATTATTCTTCCATATGATTCTGAAAGGAAACTCTTAAATGGTGAATGCAACATGCCTACTAGCTTCGATAATTCCACCATTGGCATTATTGATGATCTGACAAGATTTACTCATTCTACACCTTGTTATTCATTTACCCATGCTCTAACTTCTGTTATGTCTAATGAGAACCTAGATGATGCTATTATTAGTTTTATGCTTAATCTTGATGACAATAAACATGTGCATGCTTCTGTTACTCATACTAGTTCAAATGATTATATAGCTGCATCTCATACTCCCATTTCTGAAAATTATTCGCATGACACATAACATACTAGTTCTCCTCCTCCTCCATTCTATGTTGATGACACACTTAATGAAATCCTTACATCAGAATCTTTGTTCGATCTTGATGAGACACCTGATAGTAATGATTCTAATTTTTTGCATACTACTAAATGTGAATCGCTCGCCACAATTTTATCTTCTTCTGATATAGTCTCTAATAGCATGCTTGATTCATCTCCTTCTATCACTTCATATCCTAATGATGTCGCTAATGCTAGTCCTACACCTTCTATCGACACCCCATGTTCTTCACAACCTATTACTTCTTTGACACCCATATCTAGTGTGCTATTAACATTGACATTGTCTATGTCTCTTCTTGACATTCCCATGATCCCTCATAATGGAAAATTTTAACCACTTAATACACTATTGCCATCTTTTACCATTCCTCCACATGACATCTTATAACTCATGAATGTTTTTGGCCACTTACAATCTTAGGTCCAATTCCTTACATTAGAAAGAAAATAATATTATGCTTTTATCGATAATAATTATTTACATGAAAACCCTATTCTGACAATTCAACATTTCCTAGGGACTTTGTTATGCTTACCTTTACATGCTTTTATGGTACTAAAAATCCATATTTACATCTCAAACATTATCATCTAGTTATGGCTCCTTATTCTAATGATCGATTATTGCTAATTTTTGTTTGCCATAGTATTATTGCTGACGCTCTCCAATGGTACACTCACTTACCTTTCGTATCTATTAGTACCTATTGTGAGATGGAAGAATCCTTTCTGTAATGTTTTATACTCAAAAATGACCCTAAAGTCACATATGATCATCTATCTAGATTACACCAAGGTAAAACAAAACCTATCATTGATTATACTTTGTGCATCAATGCTTACATGCATCAATTAGTATTCCAACCATCGACCTAGAAAATCAATTCATCTTCTGTTGTGGCTTGAATCTCACTCTAAAGAAGTGATTGCAATAGGATACATGCGAATCATTCACACTATTCTACTATAAGGTCATTGATTAAGAAAAGGATCTCATTACTACACATATTATAAATCCTCCTCCTAGTTCTCCTACTGCTACATCACCTAGTTATTCTCCTCTTCCATCTGTTCAACATACTCCTAGGAATCCAACTCCTTCACCTTGCAAACAAAATCAATACTTTCCAATGCATAAGCATCCTTTATCTCCTCTACCGCATTGGGCTCCACCTTAGACTTCTACATCTACTTCACAGGAGCCTTTAAATTTTCTCATCATGCTAGACCTCATGATGTGCTGTGTGCCTTGCTTGACAAGTGTATGATCCACTTATATTCTACTCAAAATCATCATCCCCATCACTTACAACACCAACATGATAAACCTTACTGTAACTTTCATCGTTTCAATGGTCATTACGATAATGACTATTATGCCCTTTGTGATCACTTATAACAATTAGAAGAGAAGGGTGTCATTTATTTTAGATATTTCTCTCATGATTAGTTTATCTCTCCACTCCCATGTAAGCGTATAATTACTCTAGTTTTTTTTCTACTTCTTCTGGTGCTAAGGTCATTATTTATCCACCACCACAAGTTGTTGATGTGCACTCTCTATCTCATCCATCCATTTCTGCACCATCTCATACACCACTTCATAATGTTACTACCCATTGGCTTCCACAACCTTCACCATCTTCACTTCCCACTGCTACATCACCCATCGTTGGAACCATTCCACATGACATTCAATTTGGCTCATACAATCATGCTTATTTCATTTCACATGCTTCCATGCTCCATGCCAGTTTGGTCTTTGTTAGGTTATTTCTATCACCTTACCCCCTAATGACGCACTCTTGTTCTTACTATTCTTACATGAAAATTGAGGGGTCTATTACAATAAGAACATCTCACTCTTGTGCTACACTCCTTATCGATCAATGTATCTTGTGCACATTATCATATCAATTCCTAATGAAAAAATATTGCTTTACAGTTTATTATTGAATGCTGAGGGGTATTATATAAATGAACCTTATCATCTATCCACTAGAGGGAATCACTTTTTCCCCCACGTATTCATGATACTAACATGTGCTTCATTACACTATTACGACCATCTCATACTTTTACACATTATTCATTTTTACTTTATCATTCGTCACAACCTTATTTATACATACAATGACATTATATACATCATCTATCATCACATACGCTATATCGTCATTTATCTATCTATAATTACATTACTTAAATCTCAACAACTACCCATTGCAAATCAACTCAATTATAAACAATATTCACCACATCACGTATTGCATATAACAACAATAATAAATGATTCACACATCATCATCACATCATCACATCAATAAAACATCAAATATAATGATCATACACCAATAATACCATCTATATATCATTCACAATAATAATTACAAAACATCTCATCACTAGGAGGAAACACCCCTACATCAATACATCTAAACATATCATATTTCATCATCACTATCACTATCTGGTACCACAAGAGCTCTAGAACTAGAAGATTGACTGCTCACTTTGCACCACTGGTCATGGTGCCTATATATATATATATACTTGCCTATACAATAGATTAATCTTGATTAGCTTCTCTGTGAAATGACTCTACAACTCGATGAACCATGTAAATACATCATGTGCTAGGGAACCGCCATCCATCGCCTCTCTAGCTTGTTGTGTATCCTCACACACCTCATCCATCTCACTCAGAAGAACGATACATGTCACTGGTGCTATTGCCATTAGATTGAATAAATGGGAATGCTCACCCACAGTATCATCTAAATGCTTTAGCATACCTCCACCACGATTAAATAAAATAGAAATATATTATAGTGTAATCTAATGCTATATGAGTAGTAAAATGACTGGATAAATGGAACAATAAAATAATGAAATGCACTTAAGAAAACTAAGCTAGAAAATATGAAAGCCTAATGTGTAAGAAGGGTTAAGAAAATCCTTAGCTAGTTTGTAGATGTCATGAGAATGTGTTGCAGTGTAGACAAGGTGAACAAGAAGATGAAACGATCACATAAAAGCTTAAAAAAATACAAATTTGAGCTATTTGGTTGAACTGGGGCACTTGGAAAGGGATAGGGGCGAGAAGAATCACCTGTGAAACCCAAGACAAAGCATTAAAACCCTAAAAAAATAAATATGCATATGAAGGGGTCAGATTGTCCTCAGTTTCCAAATGGATGGAATTATCACTAAGTGTTTGCACTACATCTCAGACCCAATGTAGTTCTAGGTGTGTGTGTTTGTGTGCAATCGTGCCCTAAGTTGCTCTTGTGTCAGTTGCACTTTGTGAAGTAGTGAGAAAATAACTAGATTTAGAATGTAGTAAATGTGTGCATGGAAAAAAAAGACTCCCCTCCTATGAAGTGTGATGCAGATGAACTAGCCTTGTGTGCCTTATGATGGAGCTAGATGGATGAAAATGTAGCTTTAGATGCCTTTGATGGATGAAAATGTAGCTGTAGATGCCTTTGATGGATGAAAATATAGATGGTGATAGAAGATGCTTAGTTCTTGGTCCCTCATTATGGTCACATAACTTTATATTTATACGGTTATCTTGTTCATATTTTGTAATTAATCCTGAAAAGGCTGACCACCAAAAATATAGAAAGATTAAATGGCTAGAATGATCAGAGGATCATTTTTTTAAATTTTCCTAAACATCCATAAATGGTTTCAGTGTAGAAGATCGTTTCAAGAGATTTCTGTTGACTGTGAGAATGCAAAAAATGGACATTAGGAGCTCTAGATATGTCCAGTCAAAGTTCAGTCTGCGGGAAAGTCAACTCTGGTCAACTAGTCAATTTTGGACCAAGGGCACTGTGACACGTGGTGAAAAGGAAAATGGATTCATTTCTTGGTTTTTGATCTCCGGTCTTTGACGGTCGTAAAAAGATAGATCGTTAGAACAAGAGGCTCAACTTTTGTTACGGAGGGGAGCTCGGTCGCCGTGTGGACTATGGTATTATCGCCAATGTGGTGGGTCCACAAGTCACCATGTGGCATGGCACCATGAATCGAATATGATTGATTTTCCTATCAAGGGCTGAGATCGAGCTAATTAGTTGAGTATACATGGACTGAGTTACATTTTACTTTGTAATTATTTGCCATAGTTATTTCCAAATGCCACACACACACACACACACACACACACACACACACACACACACACACACACACACACACACACACACACACACACACACACACACACACATATATATAAATGTTCAAACATTAGTATAACCACATAATCCTCCACTTACCTACTAAACCACCAACTTGCCAAGGACCACATGGAGGAAGGAGTGAAGTGGTGGTAGGGGGCATGTAATGTCATGCGTGGAAGATTCCACGTGAGGAGAGGGAGATGAAGTGGTGTTGGGGGGCTAGGCCCATGCATGGAAAGTTCCACATGAGGAATGGGAGATATAAGGTTTATTAAAACCTTCCCCAAAGCTAAGGCCACCAAATGTGGGATAAATACCCACTTTAACATGCAAAACCACTCCCACTCACCTTATCTGCTAAAATGGATTTTGATTCCATTAAAAATGCATGCACTCAAATTTGGGATTTAATGCCATCAACTATGCTACGAGCTAAGGTATTTTTAGCCTAAGGATAATATTTTATCATTATTTAAGGGCCCTAATTTTGTATAAATAGGGAACCCATGTCATGGTAAAACACACAAAATGCAACGGAGAAGCTCATTCCTAGAGATTGGAAAAGTGGAGAGCGAGCCAAGAGGAGAGTTAGTTGCCATGGGCATAGTTGTGTGAAGACCTGATTTAGTTAGGCATTATTATAGCTAGGAGTTATTAATACTACCTAGTTGGCCCATAGCGCTACACCAAATTATTATCCTGGAATATCAACCGGAGTGCCATAGGGTGTTACGAAGCATATGGAAGGCTGATTGAGAACCAGAGGATTCCAAACAGTGGAGTTGGTGTCATTGAGCTTTCCGAATACACAAGGAAAGGGGAAGTCAAGTGCTATTTTTCACCCTTGTCTTCTAAAGGTATGGTTATTCTTCTAAGCAAGTTCTTAATTAGTTTCAATTAGGTTTTCTTGTGAAAGTACTATTGTAACTTATAAGTTTTGACTAGTGGAACAGTTCGATAAGAACCCAGAGACGTAGGTAATTTCTGAACTCCATAATCAATCATTGTGTAATTTTCTTTATTGTCTTGCATTAATTTTTAAATTGATTACTTAAAAGGAGGAAATTATCAACAATAATTAAAGCCTATAAGGGTCTGAGATCTGGTAGATAAAAACTTGATTATTTTTGGATCAATGTTGTGTGCCCATAACCCATAAGTCCTAGGATCAGAGCAAAGTTGTCAAAGTAAGAAGGTTGCAAAGGAGAAGACCCAAGGGTCTACTACAATAGAACTTCCGAGGTGGCAACAGAGTTTCCAAATTCTGGACGAGATGGTAAAGTGTTCCAATATAAGATTTTTGGGACAAAAATCCTTTCTCAATGGGGAGGTGTGATCAGGGGATCATTTTTGAAAGTTCCCTAAACATCCCTAAATGGTGTCAGTGTAGAATATCATTTCAAGAGCTTTTTGTCAACTGTGAGAATGCAAAGAACGAACATCGAGAGCTCTATATATGTCCGGTCAAAGTTTAGTCACTGGGAAAGTCAACTCTACTCAACTAGTCAATTTTGGACCAAGGGCACTGTGACACATGGCGAAAAGAAAAGGACAGGGGTTGTTATGTTTGGTTCAATCTCTGGTCTTCGACGGTTGTATAAGATTACTCGTCGGAACAAGAGGTTCACCTTTTGTTACGGAGGGGAGCCTGACCGCCGTGTGGACTATGGTATTAATTTCCCCGACGTGGTGGGTCCAACAAGCCAACCACCGGCTTTGCCACCATGATCGAATATACAATCAATTTGCCTATCAGGGTCGATATTGAGCTAATTTAGTTGATCTCATGGACTTCTTATATTTTATTGTAATTATTTGCCATAGTTATTTCCAAATGCCCACACACACACACACACACACCCACCACACACAACCACACCACACATTAATGTTTCAAACTTAGTAACCACAGAATGATCCTCGACTTACCTACTAAACCGCCAAATTTCCAAGGACCATGTGGAGGAAGGAGTGAAGCGGTGGTATGGAGCATGCAATGTCATGTGTGGAAGATTCCACATGAGGAGATGGAGATGAAGTGATGTTGGGGGCTAGGCCCATACGTGGAAAGTTTCCACCGGAATGTTGGATATAATGTTTATTTTTATTAAAAAACCTTCCTAAAGCTAAGGCCACCAAATGTTGGATAAATATCCCCTTAACATGTTCAAAACCGCTACCCGCACCTTAAATGCTAAAATGGATTTTGATTCCATTAAAATTCTGTGACTAAATTTTGGATTTTAATACCATCAACTATGCTACAAGCTAAGGTATTTTTAGCATAAGGATAATATTTTATCATTAATTAAGGGCCCTAATTTTGTATAAATAGGGAACCCATGTCATTGTAAAACACACACACACAATGCAACAGAGAAGCTCATCCCTAGAGCTCGAAAATTAGATCGAGCAAGAGGTAGTTTAGTTGCCATGGGCATAGTTGGGGGGTGAATACCTAATTTAGTTAGGCATTATTATTGCTAGGAGTTATTAATACACCTCAGTTAGCCCCTTTGCGCCCAACAAATTATTTTGAATCTTGGAATTCAACCAAAGTGCCCCTATGGATTAACCGAATCTTCTAGAAGGCCGATCGAGAACATAGGGTTCCAACAGTGGAGCTGTGCCATCGAGCTTGCGTAATATGCCAGGAGGGGAATTCGGAGTGCTATTTTTCACCCTTCTCTTCTAAAGGTCTAGTATGCTTCTAAGCAAGTTCTTAATTAGTTTCCATTAGGTTTTCTTGTGAATTAACTATTGTAACTTACAAGTCTTGACTATGGAATGGTTCGATAAGAACTTGAGACGTAGTCAATTAACCGACTCCGTATTCAATCATGTGCAATTATCTTTATTTCTTGCAATTAATTTAAATTGATTACTTAAACGGAGGAAATTCTCAGCAATAATTAAATCCTATAAGGGTATGAGATCAGGTAGATAAAAACTTGATTATTTTCAGATCATAGAAAATTCCCAAAAGGTGAGAGTAAAGTGTAAAGAGGATCAGGGTGCCCCAGTCCCCACTGGGTGCCCCAATCACAAATAGGAAAAACACAAAATGAAAAGTAATGGAAAAGTGTAGGTTAAGATAGAAATATGAATGGTAACATGTAAAATGGGCCAAAGACAAAATGGGTTATTATTGCTCTTTTCGCTTAGACCAATCATATTATTATGATCCGAGACTAATAATGACTCAAAGTGCATGATATTGTGTTAAATTATTTTCCCCCCACTTTATGTTGTGAGTGGAAAGCTTGGTAACATAAAGTAGATATAGATACGTACCTGATAATCATGTAGAAGGATTAGTAAAAAGGTAAATGCACTGAGGACCTAGACAAGCTTGGAGTGACAAAAAGATTGAGTGGTAGACTAAAGATGTAAAAGTGTAAAATGTATGAGAGTGAACGTAGGGCAGAAGAACAGGTGTAGATGAAAAAGTGTGTGATGTACCTACATGATTAGTATCTTGTGTTGTTGTTTTTGAATGCTTGTTTCCCATACGGATGGAACTGAAAAAGAGAAGAAGAACAAGTAGTCAAATGCACATGTCTATGTGAAAATTCATGTATATATGTATAGAAAAATGTAAAAATAGTACGAAAATGACAATGAAAAAGGAACACGTGCACTTGATCCATGATGAGACAAAAGGGGTTTAGAAAGGATCCTGTAAATGTTGGTGAAGTGTGAGTTTTTTGGGTGATCTCACACCACTGTGGGTGAAGAAGTGTAGGGAAAAAGATGTTTTATTCTCCAAACTATAACTGCTTCCTAAGAGTTGTGAAGAGATCTCTGTACTATCTCATTTTTTGGGTGATTTGACGCCACTGGTTGAAGAAGTGTAGGGAGGAAATTCTAATGTTCCTCCATCCTGTAACTTCTCCCCTGAATACCAAGGATAATTCACCTTGTAAAAGACATTGTTTATGGAGTTCTGTAGACTGGTCTAAACTCATTCACTGTATAACCCCCTGTGTCATGGACTAAAAATGTAAATGACTATACCCGGTACTTGTTGTGTGTAGTGTGAAACCCAACTGATTCCCCCCTCTTGGTGGCACTATGTCGATGTTGGGGTGGGAGAATGCAGCCCCAAAAGAGGACTGACCTACGTAAAATGAACTCTTCCCTGTAGGGGGAAGGGAATGTACTTGTTAAGACAATGGACCAACACAAATAAGTGGCTAGAAACAAGTGGTTATTATTAACATTCATTAGAAAACAAGTTAAGCCAAACAATATGTGTAAGTTAGAACATAAGAAGATAATTTAAACACCTAGAAGATAATGTAGGCCACACCAGTTGATTGTAAACATGGATGCCACTCACACGTGTCACAAGACCTCAAAAGGCCACAGTGGCCTCAAAAACAAGTGTGCACATCAGGACAACGGGAAAAACCTGCAACCAATTTTCCCTACAAAATAAATGCGTTTAACTCTATTAGGCACTTTCTTTAAAAATTTTACTTCTGGAAAATACAATGTTTTTCTCTCCTCTCTCTCTCTCTCTGAAGTTGAAAATGCAATTAAATTGAATATGTATTCCTTTCCCTCTTTAACTGCATGTAAAGATTTTTGATAATTTTGAATGGAAAATATGCATATGTTGAACATGTGGGATTGTAGGATATTTCCATGCCAACTTCTTGGGATGACCATGTTTTTGGTTGTAGGGACATTAGACAAATGGATTTATCACCGTTATTTTTCTGGTTTTGCAGTAGCATGTAATATTTGAATGTAATGTATTTGAAAAGAATAAAAATTTGTTTTTCCATCAATGTAAATGTAATTAATGATTCTATAAAGAGTATGAAAAATTTATGCATTGGGATGTTTTGAAATGGGTACTATTATGTGGGTGTAATACTTATTTCAGGTTATATGTTGTTAAGGGCGTAGATGTATTAATTAATTGAAAATAAAATTCCATTTCTATAACATGTTCATGTGTAGAATGATGAATGTGAGAAATGCATGATTTAATAAATATTAGAGAACTAGGAAGGAAATAACTAATTGAAAAGAATATTCTAATAGTAATTTACTTGCATGGATTTCCCATATGTGTAACAATATTTGTAATATAGAGGACATAAGTTGTAAATATGACCTTAGTATAGATGTACATTTTAGTATCAACTAGCATATGGAAAATAAAAAAGCAATGAAGAGTACACCTTTATGAATGTTTAACTAAACAAAAAACAAAATTAAAACCCCCTTGTTGGGATTACAAATCATTAGGATGATAGCCAAAATTCAACATGAGGATCCTAATATAGTAAGATTTGTGAAGGATATCATAGACCACATTTTATATGTATGTTTTTCTTCCTAAATGGAACTAAAGAGAAGTTGGTTATCTAAGATAAATATGGGTAAAAGGAATGCATGATATTGATCAACCTCGCTAAAGGACCCACAATTTACCTTAGAGATATGTACTTGTACTGAAATTGAAAGCAAGTGATAGGTGTGCTAATTGAAATGAAACCAAATTTTGTTGCTCAATTTTTTGAAGGTTAAGTTGACTCCACCCAACTAGAATGACTATTTTGTAGAGTTGATGATGCTCCCATAATGTGTTTGAGACGAATTGAAAAATTAAATGAGTAAACATGTACATTGTAACCTACATTTTTGATTTGAATTAAAGTATTTCGTACAAAAATTCTACTTTAAACACTTAGCAACATTAATAAAGACACTTTAAAATGATATGAAAAGCTCTTTTTTGACTCCCTATAGAAACAAAATCACGTACTTACTACTATTTACTATACCATCAAGTATGTTGTTTTATATATGGATCTTGCTTAAGGAAAGTATTCACTGATGACCCATTGCATAGTCCATCAATTTGTCTTATTGGTCTTTGTTGTTTTTATCTTTCACACTTCTCACTCATACACCCAGTTCTGGACAGGTCACATGGATCCCTATTTTTCAGTCTTCACTCATATGTCGTCACTTATCTTTGGATATTAGTGCCCAGGAATGAATACTAGTTCTTGACATCCCTGTCTTGTTACAAATATATTGTGTAACATTATTAGTAAATTGTATTGTGTGTATTATTATTTAAATGAGATGTGAAACTCATTTAATAATAATATAGTGTGAGTGAATTTGAAGTTGTAATAAACAACTCATGGGTAGTTTGATAGAGTTGAGTGAGCGAATAAAGGGATAGGGAGTGATTCTAGGAGATAGACTAGAGAGAATTGAGGGATTGGTGTTGACACCATCTTTATAGGTGTTGTTATCTCTATATAATGTAATTACTACTCTGTGTAATATATCTCGTAAGTTTTGAATTAGATTATTATTTACAGTGTTTTAAAAAAGTTTTGTGCAATAGCTTTGATACCAGGTGCATTATCGGTTGAACCCGACACCCATGAGAATTGTGTTATGAGCCTCAAAGATAAATTTTCTAACTAAGTAGAAAACTGATGGAGGATGGAGGAAACAGAGGAAGGAGGTTGATCAACGACCTCTCGTCAGGCACGATCGACGAGGCCACGGTACTGATTTGGTGGCCAAGTATTTTCAGATGTGTGGTAGATAATAAAAACAAATGATATATTCCTATTATTGTAATGTGTGAAAAATTGCTATATATAACCTTCTGATGAAAAATATAGTGGGAAAGTAAAAACAACACATGCAAACATGGATCTTGAAACGGTTCGTGGATATCTAGAAAACCACATGAGGTGAACAATAGAGTGGAGAATTGTTCATGTCCAGGTTGGTGGTAAACCTGTTGTAAAACCATAGAAGGTTGAGCATTGCTCACTTAATTTATATCAAGGTCATGAGCTACAGACATGCCGTAGGAGTTGGCATTCTGTTGAGATGTGAAAACGTTTTTCTACCTTGTTCACATTAGGGGAGTGCATATTAGGAATTAATAATGTTAACAATAGGGGAGTGAATGTTATAGATATATTGTGTAACATTATTAATAAATTGTATTGTGTGTATTATTATTTAACTGAGATGTAAAACTCATTTAATAATAATATAGTGTGAGTGAATTTGAAGTTCTAATAAACAACTCATGGGTAGTTTGATAGAGTTGAGTGAGAGAATAAAGGGATAAGGAGTGATTCTAGGAGATAGACTAGAGAGAATTGAGGGATTGGTGTTGACACCATCTTTATAGGAGTTGTTATCTCTATATAATGTAATCACTACTCTATGTAATATATCTTGTATGTTTTGAATCAAATTATTATTTACGGTGTTTTTTAAAAAACTTTTATGCAATAGCTCTACCAAAAATAAGATGTCCTTCCTGGGTGCCTGTTTCTTCTTTATATTTGATCTTATTTTTGACATTTGAGGTTGGTCTTTACTTTTTTTCCTCTCATCTCCTAAGGTACTAGTCGACATGTTGTATCATTAGTGTTGAAATCTGAGTAAGAGATCCCTATATAAACACAACATACATACCATTATATGTGCAAAACATTCTTATCAAGGGCTAGCTATCTACAGAAAGGGACTACATTTGGGCACATTATTCTACATACACACTGCATAGGAAGGGGATTTCATTCTATTCCATCCACACATTTGCATTTTATCTAGCTATTGCCCGCTATCTTGGTGTCATTGGCACACAGACGACCTAGGAGCACTATTGTACACACTAACACATAGAGCCACATTGGGTCTGAGATGTAGTGCAAATATCAGTCATAAGTTCACCACTGTGATAGCTGAGGACCTTCCAACACCTCATTTTGCATAATTTATTTTTAGGATTTGATGTCTTTTAAGGGTTTTGTAGGTATTATTTCATTATAGGTTTACAAGAGCTCTAGTGATTATTGTGTGATATTGTATCGACAAAAGTTGAATAAGTGAGGAACTCTAACGAAACTGTCAGAACCAGATCTTGAGCTATTTTGTAGACTCAAGCACCCAAAATGTACTCAGGTGCTCGTGGGTGCGCATGTCCCTCTCTAGGTGCCCCAGTCCAACCATTTCTACCTCTGTTGTATTTTTCTGTGGTTCCTTGAGATGGTCCTGGCTCTTATTTCATCACATTGTCTAGTCCATATTTATTAAGGGATAAGCGAAATTAAGATAATTACCTTACCCATCTCATTTCCTTTCATAGTTAGTATTTAATAAATTGTTTAGCATTTACATTTCATTGTATATAATTTGTAGCAGATCTTTGCATTTAGATTTAAATAAAATATTAAGATTTTATTAAATCCTTTTGATGAACCCTTAGCATAGAACTCTTTGCCATAGGATCCACTAAAACCCTAATGGCTAAGAATATATCTCCTCCTCCTAGGATAGTCATGCCTCATGTAAGAATTAATCCTATTTATGATGAGGCTATCATAGTTGAACTCCACACTCTATATAACAACATTATTCTTCCATATGATTCTGAAAGGAAACTCTTAAATGGTGAATGCAACATGCCTACTAGCTTCGATAATTCCACCATTGGCATTATTGATGATCTGACAAGATTTACTCATTCTACACCTTGTTATTCATTTACCCATGCTCTAACTTCTGTTATGTCTAATGAGAACCTAGATGATGCTATTATTAGTTTTATGCTTAATCTTGATGACAATAAACATGTGCATGCTTCTGTTACTCATACTAGTTCAAATGATTATATAGCTGCATCTCATACTCCCATTTCTGAAAATTATTCGCATGACACATAACATACTAGTTCTCCTCCTCCTCCATTCTATGTTGATGACACACTTAATGAAATCCTTACATCAGAATCTTTGTTCGATCTTGATGAGACACCTGATAGTAATGATTCTAATTTTTTGCATACTACTAAATGTGAATCGCTCGCCACAATTTTATCTTCTTCTGATATAGTCTCTAATAGCATGCTTGATTCATCTCCTTCTATCACTTCATATCCTAATGATGTCGCTAATGCTAGTCCTACACCTTCTATCGACACCCCATGTTCTTCACAACCTATTACTTCTTTGACACCCATATCTAGTGTGCTATTAACATTGACATTGTCTATGTCTCTTCTTGACATTCCCATGATCCCTCATAATGGAAAATTTTAACCACTTAATACACTATTGCCATCTTTTACCATTCCTCCACATGACATCTTATAACTCATGAATGTTTTTGGCCACTTACAATCTTAGGTCCAATTCCTTACATTAGAAAGAAAATAATATTATGCTTTTATCGATAATAATTATTTACATGAAAACCCTATTCTGACAATTCAACATTTCCTAGGGACTTTGTTATGCTTACCTTTACATGCTTTTATGGTACTAAAAATCCATATTTACATCTCAAACATTATCATCTAGTTATGGCTCCTTATTCTAATGATCGATTATTGCTAATTTTTGTTTGCCATAGTATTATTGCTGACGCTCTCCAATGGTACACTCACTTACCTTTCGTATCTATTAGTACCTATTGTGAGATGGAAGAATCCTTTCTGTAATGTTTTATACTCAAAAATGACCCTAAAGTCACATATGATCATCTATCTAGATTACACCAAGGTAAAACAAAACCTATCATTGATTATACTTTGTGCATCAATGCTTACATGCATCAATTAGTATTCCAACCATCGACCTAGAAAATCAATTCATCTTCTGTTGTGGCTTGAATCTCACTCTAAAGAAGTGATTGCAATAGGATACATGCGAATCATTCACACTATTCTACTATAAGGTCATTGATTAAGAAAAGGATCTCATTACTACACATATTATAAATCCTCCTCCTAGTTCTCCTACTGCTACATCACCTAGTTATTCTCCTCTTCCATCTGTTCAACATACTCCTAGGAATCCAACTCCTTCACCTTGCAAACAAAATCAATACTTTCCAATGCATAAGCATCCTTTATCTCCTCTACCGCATTGGGCTCCACCTTAGACTTCTACATCTACTTCACAGGAGCCTTTAAATTTTCTCATCATGCTAGACCTCATGATGTGCTGTGTGCCTTGCTTGACAAGTGTATGATCCACTTATATTCTACTCAAAATCATCATCCCCATCACTTACAACACCAACATGATAAACCTTACTGTAACTTTCATCGTTTCAATGGTCATTACGATAATGACTATTATGCCCTTTGTGATCACTTATAACAATTAGAAGAGAAGGGTGTCATTTATTTTAGATATTTCTCTCATGATTAGTTTATCTCTCCACTCCCATGTAAGCGTATAATTACTCTAGTTTTTTTTCTACTTCTTCTGGTGCTAAGGTCATTATTTATCCACCACCACAAGTTGTTGATGTGCACTCTCTATCTCATCCATCCATTTCTGCACCATCTCATACACCACTTCATAATGTTACTACCCATTGGCTTCCACAACCTTCACCATCTTCACTTCCCACTGCTACATCACCCATCGTTGGAACCATTCCACATGACATTCAATTTGGCTCATACAATCATGCTTATTTCATTTCACATGCTTCCATGCTCCATGCCAGTTTGGTCTTTGTTAGGTTATTTCTATCACCTTACCCCCTAATGACGCACTCTTGTTCTTACTATTCTTACATGAAAATTGAGGGGTCTATTACAATAAGAACATCTCACTCTTGTGCTACACTCCTTATCGATCAATGTATCTTGTGCACATTATCATATCAATTCCTAATGAAAAAATATTGCTTTACAGTTTATTATTGAATGCTGAGGGGTATTATATAAATGAACCTTATCATCTATCCACTAGAGGGAATCACTTTTTCCCCCACGTATTCATGATACTAACATGTGCTTCATTACACTATTACGACCATCTCATACTTTTACACATTATTCATTTTTACTTTATCATTCGTCACAACCTTATTTATACATACAATGACATTATATACATCATCTATCATCACATACGCTATATCGTCATTTATCTATCTATAATTACATTACTTAAATCTCAACAACTACCCATTGCAAATCAACTCAATTATAAACAATATTCACCACATCACGTATTGCATATAACAACAATAATAAATGATTCACACATCATCATCACATCATCACATCAATAAAACATCAAATATAATGATCATACACCAATAATACCATCTATATATCATTCACAATAATAATTACAAAACATCTCATCACTAGGAGGAAACACCCCTACATCAATACATCTAAACATATCATATTTCATCATCACTATCACTATCTGGTACCACAAGAGCTCTAGAACTAGAAGATTGACTGCTCACTTTGCACCACTGGTCATGGTGCCTATATATATATATATATATACTTGCCTATACAATAGATTAATCTTGATTAGCTTCTCTGTGAAATGACTCTACAACTCGATGAACCATGTAAATACATCATGTGCTAGGGAACCGCCATCCATCGCCTCTCTAGCTTGTTGTGTATCCTCACACACCTCATCCATCTCACTCAGAAGAACGATACATGTCACTGGTGCTATTGCCATTAGATTGAATAAATGGGAATGCTCACCCACAGTATCATCTAAATGCTTTAGCATACCTCCACCACGATTAAATAAAATAGAAATATATTATAGTGTAATCTAATGCTATATGAGTAGTAAAATGACTGGATAAATGGAACAATAAAATAATGAAATGCACTTAAGAAAACTAAGCTAGAAAATATGAAAGCCTAATGTGTAAGAAGGGTTAAGAAAATCCTTAGCTAGTTTGTAGATGTCATGAGAATGTGTTGCAGTGTAGACAAGGTGAACAAGAAGATGAAACGATCACATAAAAGCTTAAAAAAATACAAATTTGAGCTATTTGGTTGAACTGGGGCACTTGGAAAGGGATAGGGGCGAGAAGAATCACCTGTGAAACCCAAGACAAAGCATTAAAACCCTAAAAAATAAATATGCATATGAAGGGGTCAGATTGTCCTCAGTTTCCAAATGGATGGAATTATCACTAAGTGTTGCACTACATCTCAGACCCAATGTAGTTCTAGGTGTGTGTGTTTGTGTGCAATCGTGCCCTAAGTTGCTCTTGTGTCAGTTGCACTTTGTGAAGTAGTGAGAAAATAACTAGATTTAGAATGTAGTAAATGTGTGCATGGAAAAAAAAGACTCCCCTCCTATGAAGTGTGATGCAGATGAACTAGCCTTGTGTGCCTTATGATGGAGCTAGATGGATGAAAATGTAGCTTTAGATGCCTTTGATGGATGAAAATGTAGCTGTAGATGCCTTTGATGGATGAAAATATAGATGGTGATAGAAGATGCTTAGTTCTTGGTCCCTCATTATGGTCACATAACTTTATATTTATACGGTTATCTTGTTCATATTTTGTAATTAATCCTGAAAAGGCTGACCACCAAAAATATAGAAAGATTAAATGGCTAGAATGATCAGAGGATCATTTTTTTAAATTTTCCTAAACATCCATAAATGGTTTCAGTGTAGAAGATCGTTTCAAGAGATTTCTGTTGACTGTGAGAATGCAAAAAATGGACATTAGGAGCTCTAGATATGTCCAGTCAAAGTTCAGTCTGCGGGAAAGTCAACTCTGGTCAACTAGTCAATTTTGGACCAATGGCACTGTGACACATGGTGAAAAGGCGAAGGGAGTCGTTTGTTGGTTTTCGATATATGATCTTCAACCGTCATAAATGATTGCTCGTTGGAGCAAGAGGCTCGAATTTTGTTACGGAGGGGAGCCTGGCCACTGTGTGGAATATGATATTATCACTGATGTGGTGGGTCCACAAGTCACCACGTGGCTTGCCACCACGAATCGAATATGATTGATTTTCCTATCAAGGTTCGACATCGAGCTAATTAGCTGAGTCATATATGGACCAAGTTACATTTTACTTTGTAATTCTTTTCCATACGTATTTCCAAATGCCACGCATATACATATTAATGTTCAAACATTAGTATAACCACATAATCCTCTAAACCCACTTAACCGCCAAATGTTATGCTTAGACCACGTGATGGAGCATTGGGGGGCATGCAAATGCCATACGTGGAAGCTTCCACGTGGAGAAGGAGGTGAAGCAGTGGATGGGGTAGCCAAGCCATGTGTGGAAAGTTCCACGTGAGGAATGGGAGATATAAGGTTTATTAAAACCTTCCCTAAAGCTAAGGCCACCAAATGTGGGATAAATACCCACTTTAGCATGCAAAACCACTCCCACTCACCTTAGCCACTAAAATGGATTTTGATTCCATTAAACATGCAATCCACTCTAAAACGGGATTCAACCCATCCAAAATGCTATAGGCTAAGGTTTAAAAATAGCTTATAGATAATTGTTAGTGCATTATTTTAAGGGCCCTAAAATTGTATGAATAGAGAACCTATTCTTTTGTAATGGACTCACATTAGCCCGAGAAACTTATTATTGTTTAAGATTATTTGTGAGATGTGTCATATTTAGTAATAGGGAAATTTTAATATAGTTTTGTAAAACTATAAAACTATATTAAATTCCTAAAAATTACTATAGATAAATATTGTCTATTAGCCTATTATTTTAGGCAATATTAGATGGAATATTTGTGGCTAGGATTTATTAATACTACCTAGTCAGCCCATAGCACCACACCAAATTATTGTGAATCCTGGAATATCGACCAGAGTGCCATAGGGTGTTACAAAGCATTTGTAAGGACGATCGAGAACCAAAGGATTCCGAACAATGGAGTTGGTTTCATAGAGCTTGCCAAATATGCCAGGAAGGTGGAAGTCGGTTCTATCTTTCACCCTTATCATCCAAAGGTCTGGATATTCTTCTAAGCAAGTTCTTAATAATTTCCATTAGGTTTTATTGTGAGAGTACTATTGTAACTTACAAGTTTTGACTAGTGGAACAGTTCGATAAGAACCCGGAGACGTAGACAATTTCTGAACTCCATAATAAATCTTTGTGTAATTGTCTTTATTGTCTTGCATTAATTTTTAAATTGGTTACTTCAAAGGAGAAAATTGTCACAAATATTTAAATCCTACAAGGGTTTGAGATTAGGTAGATAAAACTTGATTATTTTTGGATCACATAAAGTAGATAGAGATGTGTACCTGATATCTGTGTATAGTGAAGGAGAAAATGTACTGAGGAATAGACAAAGTGTGGAGTGAAAAAAATATGGTTCTTGAAGACTAAAAGATGCAAAAGTTTAAACATTGATGAGAGTGAACATAGGAAGAAAGCATATGTATAGATGCCAATGTATGTGATGTACCTACATTTTAGTATCGTGTGTATGATGTGTCTGCTATGTGTGTGATGTTGACTTCTTGCTTCCCATACAAACAGACTTGCTAAAGTTAAGATGGTCAAGTAGTCAAATACACATGTATATGTGTAATGTGTAAAAATACATGTATATATGTAAAAAACATGTAAAGAAAATATGAAAATGAAAACCGAACATTTGCACATGATCAGTGATGAGATAAGGGTGTAGAAATTATCCTCTCAATGTCATGAAATGTTTTTGGGCCATCTCACGCCACTGGCCGAAGAAGTGTAGGGAGGAAAGTCTTATTTATACTATAACCTGTAACTACTTCCCAAAACTAAAAAGATCTTTGTACTGCCTGGTTTTTTGGGAGTTCCAACACCACTAGCCAAAGTAGTGTAGAGAGGAAGGTTCATTTTACTCTCTAACATGTAACTTCTCCATAGAATCATAAGGATATAGTATTCCTTGTAAAACCCATTGTGTATGGATTTTTGTACAATGGTTTGAACCTACTCTCTTTGTAACACACAGTGTCATCAATGAAAACTAAAAAATTGAACGGTGTACTGGTACTATTTTTTGTACTGTGTGTAATCCCAAATGACGCCCCATCTCTTTGGGGGCACATGCGACATCTTAGATAGGAGAATGTGGCTTAAAATAGGACCTACTACTGATATTGTGCCCTACAAGGGAAGGGAATTTGGTTGGTGAAAACCACAACACACATAAACAAGTGGCTAGGAAACAAGTGTTAGTACAAACAAGCATGCATTTATAACACAAAGTGTAAACTACATAGACAATGTAGAAGCTATAATGTAAGTAATTACGAGAGAATAAACATAGACCACAATAATTGGGTTAAAAAAATGGGACACTTTACAACATAGAATCAAAATGTGATCTTAAGTGCATGCGACCTCCGGAGGTCATGTCAAGATAGTTGAAATGTGAAAAATTATGGGAATACTGATAGACAAGTATAAGAGAATCAAGGACTAAGATCGGGTAGCATGAGTTCCTAGTAGTTGAATTGGACAAAGTGGAAATAGAGACTATGTACGGGTAGTGTAAGTTCCCTATTGATTGATTTTTTGATTTGTTTGTTATGCTACGTTGAAATATAGGTTTAAATAAACAAAGAAAGTAAATTTAGTATAAATAAAAGAAAATTATGTTTAATATTTTAATTAAGTAAATTCATTCGAAATCAATTAAATGAAATGAAATGAAATACCATCTATTCTATTTGTTAGAACAAGAAATGATTTAAAATAAAACTAATTTAGCGGCTAACATCTTTCTGTATTTTTAAGAATTTAGATAAAACAAATACATAAACTATTCTATAGAAATAGAAAAATAATTAAAATAAAATATTAATACTTATAACAAAAAAAAAATTAAAAATAGAGAATAGTCGGATGTGGTTATTCCTCTGTTGCATGGTTTTCTAAAAATACTATTCCAAAAGAAGGTATGAAAAAATTATTAATCTAAATAAAATAAAATAAACTTCTTCTGAAAAGGCTTCTTCCTCAAGTTTTCTAGAAAGGGAATTCTTCTCAAATGAAATTTCCTCTTTGACATATGAACTTTCCTAGGCATAAGTAAATCTAAATTAATTAAAATAAAGAAATAACGTGCAAGGATTTCTTTAGTTCTTCCTCCAACTAATTTCTCCAGAAGATCCACTGGGATAAGTTGGGGAGAAGTTATCAAGGGAAGGTGTATGCAAGAAATGTTTTGAAATAAATACTAGAAATAAAATAAATACATTTGGGAAGTGATGAAATCTTCCACCTCTACAATTCTACCAACTCAAAACAAATGCATTATTTCTATTCTAACAAATACAAATTAATTAAAGTGTCAAAGAGGTTAAGTACAACCCCAACCTGGTTACTACTATATTGTGGTAGATTCACAAACATGAGATGTGCTTTTTGTCTCCTTGGCTTTGTATCTTCTTCCAAAGATGAAGTCTATTTGATCTAGCAATGCAAAGCTACTGGTTGGTAGAAAAGAAAAAATATACTGGTTGTGGCTGACTTGGTGCAAGAAATGGCTGAAAGTAAATTGTAGGAAAGAACATGTCAAAGAGTTGCATGTATTTGTGATTCTTCTCAAAATTTCAGAAACATAACTTAACCTCGAGATTATGAAAAATCCAACCTATCATATGGGTATAAGTTTGGCTTTTTATAAAATTTGGGAAAGAAGAATTCAATTGCATTTTTTCGATGAAGAAGTGACAAATCAAAAAAGGGAGAGGTAGTCAACATTCTAAACATAGCCAAAGATAAATATAAAATAAAAATTATTCCAACAAGTCCAAAGATAGGAAAAACGGTTGAGAAATGAGTGAGAAAATAACTCCAAAAATCCACACGTGCGTAAAAAATACGTGTTTTAAGTCTCTGATTTTAAGTAACAGGACTGTTGGTGAATGCAGAGGAGTGGTTACGCAACCTCTATTTAGGAAAAAGAAAAATATTAAAAATCAGTCTTACAAGAAAAAATAAAGTTTGTAGAAAAACCAGAAGCATGTATTTTAGTCAAAGAAGGGATGCAAAGAATAGGAGGAAGGATTTGGACGTCATTTTTACCTTGGAAGAATTTTTTATATTCATTAGATACTTTACCGTTCCAACAATATAACACTGAGTGCATCCAAACACAACTCACGATGTCTCAAAACATTCAAGGTCGTAACAACCACACAAAAACAAGTGTGCACATAAGAAAAATGGAAAAACCTGCAAACAAGAACAAGTAATAGTAGACAATGTATCAAACAAGTATGGAAGTAAATATCCCTGCATAAAAAATGCTACATATGAAGCACCTATTAGCATGTTAAAAAGATAATTGTATGTCAAAGTGTGTATGAACTAAGAAAGTATCTATGTTGCATGTAGTATCCCTGTATAGCCTACAATCACAACTAGAAAGCAAGTTAATGTGCATGTGTGTATAATAATGATAATGAGATATCATATATCTATCTAGCATGTCTAATAAAGTAAACATGTACAAGTAAATTCAAGCAATAATAAATACAACCATAAAATGTATTATGTTGTGGATGGGTGAAATGGAATGTAGAGTGGATGATAGGAGTAATTAGTCCCCTAAAAGAATGTAAGTGTATCTAGTGAGGTTCATTTGTTTATACCCCCTCAGTAGTCAAGATTGAACCATAAACAAGAGTGTGTCATCGGGAAATGTTTGAAGTGTGTGTTGTGTGTAGTGTTTTTTGGTGAATTGTTAGTGACGACATGCAACAAAGAGATGAGGTGTGCGTGACACTATATCCTAAGCATATATCATGACAAGAGGATCAGCGTAGTGATGAGTTATCTTAAATCGTATATCACTAAATGATGACCATAATAGGTAATGATGATGCTAAAATAATTTATGATGTAGCCGATGACGTATATCACTACAAGATGAATAGGAATGGTGATGTAGCTTAAAGCGCATACCACTAAATGATGCTAGCGAAAGTGATGATGTGGCCTATCATGAGATGATGCTTGAAGAAGTGACCTTGTATCCTAAAGTGTATATCACTAAAATTTGATTTAGAGAGTGACGATGTAGCCTACGGTGTATACTACTTAATGATGCTAGAAGAAGTGACCTTGTAGCTCGAAGCATCTATGACTAATATAGTAACGTCACATGAGAAAGAGTGTGAAAAATCAAATGTGTGAGTGTGATGTGGTCTAATTATGATGTATACCCTCAACAATCTAGTATGGACCGTGAGACTAGAGTATGTCAGAGGGTACTAAGTGCAGTGCATAGAAGTGAGTGTGTAAAATGCGTTATATGTGTAGATGGTGTAGTGTAATATACGATGTATAGGATGTAATGTCAAGTGTGTAGAGGAGATAGTTATCTAATATGTAGGATGTATGATGTAAGATGTTTGAAGACACGCAATGTGTATATCCTATAGTGCACTATGTCGGGTTAATGCGTATAGGATTCCCTCAACAGTCAAGTGTGAACCGAAGCACAAGAGTGTGTCATCGGGTAATGTTCGATACAAATGTATCAAGAGGTTTGTAATAATGCTTTCAGAATATTATTCTTTAAGAAAGAAGCGTCAAGTGCATGAGATGATATCCACATTTGATTTCAATAAAATGGGGAGGTGCTATGATGCTGAGGTTGTAATAGTGTGTCACCATCAAATGGTTCATTGTCATCATAACCTTCATCTAAGTTATAGTCATCGACGATAGGCATTGTTTATAGCATATGGTGAAATTATAATTTTAACTATAGAAGGTGGTTGTCGAACATGGCTTGGTGATATCACAGATACCTTTAATGGAGGAGTAGTGAGAAATCCTTAAGAGGATGTTGCTTAGTTTGACTTGATATCACTGTAGATGACTGAGGAGAAGCAGGTGATGGAAGACAAACCTTAAGAGGTGATTGTGTAATTTGAGTTGATTGAATGGGCGGTGCTTAATTGACCAAAGATGAAACATGATAAGTGGTAGCAGGATGCTCATTAGATGTAGGAAGAAAAAAATTAGGATCCCATTTGTGTAAATTATTTTTAGGTGATCATGCAATAGAAATTTGTGTAGTGAATGAGATAAAGACACTGACACGCAAGATGAGTGATTCATCATTGTAATGTATAGTAATCATTGTCATTATTTGCATTGATCCAATTATAATTGCAATATGGACAGACCCTGATATTTTGTCTAGATCGATAATGAGGATAGCAATGAGTACGATGGTAAGATTGATCAAGTGATGAACTAAGGAGCTAAGTAGAAGAGGTCATCTTTTGTTTAATATTGCAGATCAAATGATGAGAGGCGCCAGGGTAATGGTATGACTTTGAGGCTCACTGATATGAGCACAAGTAGTGAGACATGGAATGAGGATGAAGATGGAGAGGAAGAACATAACATGAGCCTGAGAAGCATCCATTAAGATGTTGGATTTCAGATTTGAGAGATATAATCATGGATTCTATATCCTTAAATTTGTCTTGTAATAAATAATTCAAGGGCTTAAATTGATTTCCAACATGGGTTGATTAGATGGAGGATCATGGAATACAAGAGAGTCGTCAAATAAATCCGATATGAAAATAACACTCACTTGATGTGAGTAGGCAACATGTTGACTAGGGAGATACATTGTGTTTAGGACTTTCTGGAGAGAATAGCTTGGCAATTATGGATGCATCTTAAGAATCAATTAAAAAAAAAAGATACTTTGAGAAATTTTAGAAGCCATGATAGATTTGAATTGCGGATCTTAGACTATTTGAAAGTGTTCGGGTTCAACAAAATGATTAAAGTAAAATTAGAAATATATTCTAGTGTAATATAATGCTATAAGAGCATAAAATAGTTGAATAAACTAAAAAATAAAATACAGAAATACAACTTGGAAGAAAACCAGCCATTAAAATGTGAAACACTAATGTGAAAAGAGGTTTAAGAATGGCATCAATGATTCAAAGATGTCATGAGACTGTGTCGCAGTGGATATAGGCTAGACAGGAGGAGGAAAACATCATAGAGGATCCTCAGAAAATGCATATTCGAGCTATTTGACTAGATTGGGGAGCCTAGAGAGGGATAGGGGCACCTTTGGGCACCTTAGATTGAATTATGGGGGTCGTTATCTATATAAATTCTCTAAAAACATCCTTTAAGGTGTCGCAATATGTTATCACATGTTTTTTTCCTGTCGCGTGAATGCCATTTCACTTCACTAGATGTTTTCATAAACCTGTAATAAAGAATCACCTGTAAAACCCCAGAAAAATATCCAAAACTAGAAGAAATGAAATATGTATATGAAGAAATCAGCCTATCCTCAGCTCCAAAATGGATGGATCACTAAGCGTTGCACTACATCTCATACCCAATGTAGTTCTAAGTGAATGTGCAATCGTGCCCTAGGTTGGTCTTGTTTCAGTCACACTTTGTGAAGTAGTGAGAAAATAACTAAATATAGAATGTATTAAATGTGTGCATGGAAACAATAGACTGCCCTCATTTGAAGTGTGATGTAGAAGAACCAGCCTTTTGCACCTTGTGATGGAGTTATATGTATGTAAATGTAGCTTTAGATTCCTTTGATGGATGCAAATCTATATGGTGATAGTAGATGCTTTGTTCTTGGTCCCTCATTATGGCCACATAACTTTATATTTATATGGTTCTCTTGTTCTAATTTCATAATTAACCCTGAAAAGGATGACCACCAAAAATATAGAAAGATAAAACAGATAGAAAGTGTCTGAAAGGTGAGAGTAAAGTGAAAAGAGGATCAGGGCACCCCAGAGGGGATCAGGGCACCTAGGGCACCCTAGTCTTGGCCAGGCACTCTAGTCAGAAATAGGAAAAATTTAGAATGAAAATATAGACTGGGTAAGTGCAGGTGTAAGATAGAAAATACGATAGTAAGAAATGTAAATGTGGCCAAAGACATGGGCTAATTATTACTCTTTTCACTTAAGAACCATATAAATAGTAGTATGATATTGGGACTAAATAATGACTCAAAGTGCTTGATTATGTCTACACACCCACAAGTACATCGGTGGGAACATTCTGCATCAATGTGTGGATAGATGTGTCCACAATCAACGACCAATATGCGTTACATCCACCCATAGGTAAACACATTAGAAAACAACAAAAATTACATAACCAAATAACAAATCATTCAAAATCACTATACAAATACTCACTCTCTTCTATCGCTGCTGCTATGTTATTGGGGGCATGTCCTTGCCCCTCTGCTCCTACTCCTGGTGGTGCTCCCACTACATCTAAAAGAACTAAGAACAAGAACACCCATTGATGTGATGCCCAAAATTCATGGTAGGCCTTTGTACACATTACATCATCAACATTTACGAGGTCTATCACCACATAAGCCTCAATTGCATTGGAGGTACTAGATGCACTCCTGCAGGCATCGATCTAGATCTAACCCTCCTCGGTGCCCTAATGAATCTCAACCATACATATGTCTCTAGGGACACATCCTAGGCCATACCAAATTATTGTGATATGCTCTCCACTTGAAATAATTTGGCCACCCTTGGAAAATGATCTTCTAGCCACATAGTCCATCGAATGCATCGTAGCTCTAGTACATCCTCTGACCATCCTCTGTAGTCTTGATATGGCCTCCATATTATGACCTCTTCCCCATGCAATCTATCATCACTCTATAGGTGTTTGTATCCATCTTCCTACCATGAATGCCTACCCATCTCCTAAAAAATATATCCATCCTATCCCACTCTCCTCACGGACCACCCACCGGCCTCAATATAACAATATGCTCATAGGCCCATACACATAGAAATGTCATAGATCTAATACCACCAACATGTTTCTCCTGTGTAAATCCATACAAATACCTATATAGATGGTCCAATGCACATAATGCCCATGCATACCTCATCCCATCCTCCTCTATATGCCTGCAAATATCATGCATATTATATAAGATGCCTACACCACCTCCCTCAACTGCAATCGACAAAGCAATCAAAACAATGATTAATTTATGCAATCACAAAACCCTTGACCTCAATATAGCTTCCAAGATAATATGGACCTTTGTATGTCCTTGGGACTCTGTAAAGCACCTCTTAGTGGCCCTTATATGTGTTTATGTATCATCCATGATCATAACCTGAACCCTCTCATCAATGATAGGCAATCACAATATTTGATACACATCCTCTAGAGTAATTGTCATCTCCCTTGTAGATAACCAAAAGGTGCAAGTATCTACACACCACCTCTCACACAAAGATGTGAGTATAGGAATATTATGGGGCACATCCCCCATCCTCACTATATGCCATAAGCTGACATGGTCTAGTACATCCCACTCCTCACATGACATCCCCAATCCTAGCAATGTACTCAAATGACATCCACCACGAAACTGTCTCAAATGGATTTCCTTCTACACAACACAAAACAAAACAAACATGACATTAGAACACCATACAAATACAAACACACCTACCTCTAACATAAAAAACACCAACTTTAGCATCTATAATAATCTGGGCTTAACCTAAAATTTCTGGGACGCCAATTCCCATGAGCAAGACTGGGGCACCCAAGAGTAGGTCACTAGTGCCCATGCTTGGGTGCTTGTGTCCGGAAGGTCATTCGCGCCTTCACCGCTCTTGTAAAGATCTAAAACGTTGAGAAAATTGAATTTTTTTTGGTGAAAATTAATAAAAAATGACAAATATCAACACATTTAAAAAAAATCACACTTACTAGCTCAACTGTCGTATGTGATGCCACAACTTCTACCACCATATTGAACTGACTGGGTCATGGTGCTCTCACTTGTGGCATATTCACACACCAAGAGATAAAAATCACACTCGCGCAATTACCAAATGAAATAACTATTCACTTTTTGTATTTACTATTTATAGTAAATCTTCATTACTTACCGCACTATAGTCATTATTCATACTTATTCTTCACACCAATACACCTTGTACGATTTTCATCATATCTTGAGCATAATTACTATAATTTTTCTCTCTTTTATGGAATTCTCTTCAACATTCCACCTACTTATGTATCACACACATGTAACACACACTATAATTCCCCTTGACATTATTATCATTTGATATAGACACACTTTTGTGATATCTATCATACATCCACTATCACATTGTTACATGCTTACTTTTGGCTCAAAATTCATTTTCATCATCACTCACCCTTTCATCGAAAGGGGGACATACAATTGGGGTCATCCTATAATTCCCCTTATACTATCATGCAATCAATCTACATTTCTAACCCATCAATATCAAATATTTAATCGTACACCATGTGACATATCACATCACTTTCTAGTGAATCACCCTAATGACCTAACCTGGGGGAAACAAGCATAAAATATATCCATGGGTAGCCAATTAGTCAATCAAATACATTTAACTCATGACAATACAAGCTTTACCAACATATTCATCAAATCGACACAACAAAACATATTTATCCTCCCAGATGATATAACTTGGGAGTTACATCACCATGTTCCCAGATGACCTAATATGGAAAATTAATTTACATTTTGTGACTACTTCTAGATGACCTAACATGGAAGAAATATATTTCAGTGACACTCATGGAGTGGGGGCAATGAGACGTCATTACCTTTCCTATATTGATCTTATATTGGTTATCTTGATAAACAAATTGAAACGGATCCAAATCAACAAGCTCTAGTATTTGTTCGTCTGCAACAACTAGACCTTTTGAGCATGTAGTTAAAGTTTGAGGGTAACACTAGACTTCTCTCCCTACACTCTTCCTTTGGTGGTAGAACACCTAAATCCTTAGTTTTTCAAACACATGTAATTGGGTTGGGAACTAATCACTCCCTACCCCAACACGTCTCCATCATCGATGAAAATAAAAAATCTCCAATCAATCAACATAACAATCATCAATCTCACTTAGTGTTCCTCATCACGGTCCCACGTCTCTTGTTATGCCGTATAGATCAACACGTTGATCTATGGTTCATCACGTTATGTTCTCACTTGACATGTACTTATACCGTATTTGGACATTCTCTTGTGACATGGGCTTCTCTGGAATTCTCTTAGGTATCCATTTCTATCTACTTTATGTTATCGAGATTTCACTCACCAACATAAAGTGGGGGAAAATGTAGACAAAAAATTAAGCACTTACTATTATTTAATATACCTCCAAGTATGTTTTATATATGGATCTTGCATAAGGAAAGTATTCACCAATGATCCATTCCATAGTACATCCATTTGTCTTGTTGGTATTTGTAGTTTTTATCTTTCATACTTGTCACTCATACACCCAGTTCTAGTTAGGTCATAGGGATCCCTATTTATTAGTCTTCACTCATTTTTCATCACTTATCTCTGGACACTAGTGCCCATGACTAGACACTAGCACCTGGCACTCTTGTCCGTCCTGGGTGCCTCTTTATGTTTGATCTTATTTTTGACATTTGTGATTGGTATTTTTAGTTTTCCATCTCATCTCCTAAGGTACTAGTTAGCATGTCAGGTCATTAGTGCTGAAATTCGAGCAAGAGACCCCTATATAAATAAAACATACATACCATTATATGCACAAAAAATTCTTATCAAGGGCTAGCTATCTAGATAGAGTAAGGGACTGCATTTGGGCACATTGCTTTGCGTAGAAGGGGAGTTCATTGTATTATATCCACACATTTACATTTGATCTAGCTATTGCCCACTATATTGGCGTCATTGGCACAAGGGTGACCTAGGAGAACTATTGCACTCACCAATACATAGAACTGAATTGGGTCTGAGATGTAGTGCAACACTCAGTCGTAAGTCCAACATTGTGACAACTAAGGACAGTTTGACCCCTCATTTTGAATATTTTATTTTTAGGATTTGATGTCTATTTGAGGGTTTTACAGGCCATTATTTCATTATAGGTTTACAACAACTCTAATGATTATTGTGCAATCTTGTAGCGAAAAAAGCAAAGAAGTGCAAAAACCTATCTATGTTGTAAGAACTAGACCATGAGCTTTTCTGAAAACTCAGGCACCCAGAATTAGTACTTGAGTATCCGTGGGCACCCTTTTCCCTCTTCAGGTGCCATAGCCTAGCCATTTCTACCTCTTTTGTATTTTTCTATGGTTCATTGTGACAGTCTTGGCTGCTGTTTCATCACATTGTCTAGTTATTATGCCTTTAGTCTTATAACCTATATTGGATATGTAGTGCTGACATATGGCTTACATTATCTCTTTACTTCTAATATGTTATTCATTTATGCTTTCATATGTTTAATAGGCTGACCTTGGTGTTGGTCATAGCTTAGTATTGATATATATATATATATATATATGTATGTGGCAGTGAGGAGTAGTTAATCATCATATTGAGCATTTGAGTCTTATTGTATGGTTTGGAGGTTTCCCCCTTGAAGTGGCTAAGCTATTCTACTTGCATATTGAGATAATTTATCTAAAATATTATGTTATTTGGTGTTTTATTTTTGGTGATAATCAAATTTATACAAGTAATTTCATTACAAGTAGTATCAGAGCATGATCTCGTTCAGCGCTGTGTCAAACCCTAATTGTGAAGGTTCAATTGTATCTAAAATTTTGTAGTGAATATTTTTGTAATTTTTTGTGGTGTGGTGAAATTATTCAAGTAAGATCCTCTCCAAATTTCAAGAAGTTTCTACTTGTTTTGAAATGTTATAACAATTTTATGTTTTTTCATAATTTGACTCCCTAGGGTATAATTTTGGGAAAGTTTCTAAGTTTATTACATTTTCAGAAATCTTTCAAAAATAAGCCAGGGTTATTTTTTTATGATTTCCTCTATTCGTCCAAAAAATTTATGAAACCCAAAACTCTAAAAGTTTTCCCTACTCCATCTACCCAAGTCCCAAACCCTACATGATGACCGATAGATCATCCTGAGGCCAAGGGAAGGGTTAAGAAACTCTAGGAATGAACCCGCATAAGGAAGATATGGATTTATTATATTCTAGTTCGGGAGTATCTAAGGTGGTCATCCAACTTCAGGAAAGGGTAAATAATATGGTGAGTAAGGATGACCTTAATAATGAAATTATTCATCTGAAAGGTATTCTTAGGGGGGAAATTTAGACAGATTTTCAAGTAATGAAGAAGGAGTTATTTCTTGCTCTTTCAAACAAAACTACCAATTCTAGTCATATGGGTTCCTCTAGCAATACTCACACAGGTCTAAATCACTCTAATCAAGGAGACTCCTTTACTCATTCATGTGGATCTCATCACAAATGGTGGGGCATTATTCCAAAAGAGGTAATGCATAAATTTAATAAAAAGGATCTGCTCAATTGGATTACCCAAATGAATAATTTCTTTTATATCCATCAAAACCCATCAGGACAAAAGGTAACCGTGGCATCCTTATACCTATAACCTGACCAATTTTTTTGGTATCGTTGGTTATGTTCTCAAATGAAGAATAATGGTCTAAATGTCACATGGACAACTTTCACTGAAGATATTAAATTACACTATAATTCTAGTGTTTCAGAGAAATACTTCATCTAATTAGCAAAGTTACGACAAACAGGTTCATTTAAGGAGTATGTCCATCAATTCCAAAATATTTCTTTATGTGTAGAGGATATTACAGAAGAGTATTTGAATGACCTATTTCTTGGGGGTCTTAAGGACCACATTGAGCATGAGGTGCACATGTTTAATCCACTCAAGGTTTATGATTCTATTATCATGGTGCATAGGGAAGAGGAAAAATTTCTTTCTAGTAGAAGGTAGTCCTTCTCTAACATAAAATATTGTAGCACCTTGCCTCCATTGTATCCTTGGCCAATTCGGATGACACCTCAAAAAATTGAAGAAAAAAGAGAAAAAGGGTTATGTTCTAACTGTGATAGCAAATGTGGACCAAATCATAAATGTTGTAAGAAAAAAATGTTCTACATTGAAGGGACCGGTGATGAGGAAGAATATGAGGAAACATCAAGTGAGGAAGTGGAAAAATTAGAGGAAGAATTTGAAGATCCCTAACCCACTAATTCATGCCGCGCTCTATTAGGTATTAGTAATCCACAAACCCTTCATATTTTGGGTTATTTTAAGAAGATGAAGGTGATAATATTGATTGATTCAGGTAACACACATAATTTCATCAATCATAAGATGACAACATGACTAAATTGTTTCATCGACCCAACACCTAAATTTCAAGTAATGATTACAGATGGTGGCATAGTCCAATGCTAAGGTAAATTCCATAAAATCATAATTATGATGGGTGAATACACATTGGAATCTATAATGTTTTCTATTCCCATGGGTAGAGCTGATATTGTTTTAGGTGTTCAATGGATCACAAATTTGGGCACCATTGAGATAAATTTATAGGAATTGTTCATGTAATTTCATTCTGTTTGAACTTAAAGGACTACAAGAAAAAATTCCTCATGTGGTTATGTTGTAGCCTAGAATTTACCAGATAACACCCTAGTCACGCTGGCACATCACTCAGCCTTGACTGAGCACTCACCCAAAGTGCGCAAAGGTACCAGGTCCCTCTTTAGGGTTTTTGTAGTAGGATGTTAACATGATGAAGGAAGAAACATATAGATTCATAACTAATATGTCATTCTACAATGTATGCTACATTCAGATCTATGACAGAAGAATCTTTAAACAGTAATCATGATTGAATAAATAACATGTACTACTCAATTCTACATAGGAATGACACTTAGGTTCAGTCAATATCTTCCATCTATTAATAAACATAAAAGCTCCTTACAATAATGTTAATCTATACCAATGCGCATATGGGTATGATCCAATAATTTATTCATATGCATATTCTCTATATATCTCTACATCCATCACACTCATATCATATATATATATATATATATATATAGGGTGGGGACTTTCCCTTCACTACTTATCTATTCCATAAATAGGCCGCATGCTATTAATAGCCACACGCTGTTCACAGAAATAGCCACATATGCAAGTGTGATATCTATAGACCTCTTATAGTTAACTGAAGTGTCAATCCTATTCTTAGCTCGTCTCCATGCAAAACTCTTCGATTCGATCCTCCAAAGATAGACAATGCATGACGTGCATGTCTTTGCATCGTTGGTGTGTTCCACACGCCATCTTCTAAAAATAGGTTGTCATTCTCAAAATCATCTAAGTCCTGAATGCTGAACTTGCCTTCCACGTGTGGGTCCTTCTTGTCCCTCCGCGCCCTTGATCTTGGCCTTATCTCTCACGCGGACTCCTTGTGTGTTCTCTAACAAGTATTCTTTGATCAACATTACCCCACACTAATCTTATTTTCATCCTGACAATGGGTATTCCTCAAAAAATTGAAGTAAAAAAATAGAATAATGGAAAGAATAAGACTTAAAGAATGTAGACAAATAAAGAATTTTTATGAGGTTATGAGACAACCTCCTTTGTATCAGTTTGAAGTATCAATTCTAGATACTTCTCCTTTATTTTGGCCTCCAAAACCTACCATTCAGTGAGTGATTCTCCTACTTTTTCTGGGATGTCCACATCAATGGATTCCAACTCATCCCTCACAATCTCTCCATTTTCATTCTATAGAACCAACACAATGCTAGACATTGATGTCATTCTTCCTTCTAAAAGATCCATCTTTTGCACAATTAGCTTCCCAAGCTCTTCCATCCAAGTCTTGTGTGGCTCTTGTGTTACTACCAGGGTCTCGCGCTTCTGTTTAACTATTGATAATATTTCTGCGTGGCCCAATGGATCATCCTTCATTTCTTTTGGGACCTCATTGTTTTCTTCTAGGGTCTTTATGCTGATAAGAAACTCTGGAGCTATACAGATATTTAAATCCTAGTATGATTTCTTCAATAATTTTTGTAACACTTGTAACAACCCTTCATAAGATGTAATCTTTTGCATAACCGAGGCTTTATCTCATACTGTATCTTACTATGACTTCCTTTGCACCGTCATGCGTAGAGGTTCATCTTCAAGTACCAAGTCCACCAACTTTCCTATATAGTGTATTGCTGAAGGAAACGTTTATGGTACCTTAGCCTCTAAGTGTGGCCTTGCTCTGATGACATTGTCCCCAATCTCCTCTGCAATGCTGATAAATACTTTGTTCTTCTTCTATGCAAAGTCCCTCTCTTGTGTTATGAGGGCTATCTCTGCATCCTTTTGCTTTAGCTCCTCTCATAATGCTCTGATTGTTGTAGCTTTGTCCATGTTTCTTCTAGCTACTTCAACAGAAACCTTCACCAATGCATTGCTGACCTACTCATTTGACATGATAGTAGGCTTTACCGTCACCTGTCTAGCTTGGGGTGCCTTCTTCATCCATCTTGAAATGCATGACTCTTTACATACATCAAAGTCAGGCTCATCCATGTGGGTGTGCATTGACCATGACAGTTGCTTTTGAGTGTGCACAGTCACCATATCCTCATCCATTAGCTTCCAGCTAAATAAATCCTTCTATGCTATCATGCTTCGGAAGCGAGTACAAAATTTTTTACCGGCATCCTCTGCATACCTCATGACTAGTGGAATGTGCTCTCCACTTGTTCTTCTAGACCGTTGCTTTCTGAATTTGGGACTTGTGTCTCCATATCCTAAACATTCTTAGTAGTTGTCTCCTCTGGTCTCTTCTCATCCTCTTCTCTTTCACCCTATTCTTCTATGTTCTCTGGAAGTGTGGGAGAATTAGGTGTGCTTTACACGGTTGCCTCCTTCTATGGAGAGAGTTTGGGTGATCTACACACCATGGTTGGAGTAGTACATTGGGTCCTTGTTCTCCTAAAAACCCTCTTAAATCTGTGCTCCCCTTGGATTGCATTCAAGTCCTCATCATCCCCCTCTTGTGGCTGAGGTGGTGTAATGGTGCACTCAACTTCACCCTTATTTGTAGGATGTCTCCTACCTCTATGCTCCAAACCACCACTATCTTCGTGCTCCTCCTCCTCATCCTCCACTTCAATTGGCTCTATGGGCTTAGGCATTGGGATGTTCTCCATTGTATGATTTCCCTTTGGTGGTGTTGGAAGTGTGAACTCACCTTCCACATACTTGTTATTCTCCATCTTTGGCTTTAACTGAAGATACACCAATGCTACCCCTACATCTACTACAACCAGACTTATTGGCTTAATAATCAACACCTCTGAAATGATCCTCTCAGTGAAGGCACTTCTTCTAGGATACACATACTTCTTTCTCAACATGTGGTAGTCACATTCTACCTTATCTGCATTGAATACCAGTTGGCACATGTCTATAAATATGTGAAAAAATGCTTGGAAATACCTTGTAGTGAATGCGTAAGGCAATTTACACCAAGGGATATAGACTCCATCTTTCATTGGAAAGCATATGATGAAGAAATGCTGATATACAACAAACTGGACTTGTGTCCCTACTACTGATGGTAGGTCCTTTGGGATGCACCACTCTTCTCCAAATGCCGCGTGGAGCCTATCATACCATTTCTTCGCCCTTTTCTTTACATTGTCTATCATGGCCCCTTTACATAGATACTTGCTGAACCTTTCAGCTGGTGACTTATTCTCCATGGGGTATTCCCATACTTTTTCCTTTGGCCCATTTGGTACTCCAATTTCCATGAATACTAGTGATAGTAGAAAAACCACAAAGATGATCTTCCCTCTTGTACGCACTTCCTTGACCATTTTTTCTGCAATATAGCCTATAACATTGTATATTACTCCTTCTGACATCTTACGTGCAACGTGTAACCACATAGTATTTACCTGTGACCACTGCTCCTGATCATTCAACTTTGTAACAAGGTGTGCTACTTCTTGCACAACCGAACAATTCTTTAATTTGTCTATATCCATATCGCGTGGACCCTTCAGGTACCCCAAATCCTATCTAGTCTTTAAGATTGTAGATTTATCTATGAGATCATTCTTTATGTCCTCTCTTGTGGCCTTCAAACCTATAACTGATGAGATAAGCACATATGAGATTCTAACTCTACGTCCTGCAAAGTAGAAGAAGTCCTCGTGTCCTCTGTTCATGAGCCACTGATACATGGGATCATACTTCCTGAAAAATGGAAGCTCATATAATTAGTAGACCCCAATTCTCTTTAGAAGCTTCTCACTTGCATCATCATAAACTAGCATGTCATCTTTCGTACACTTGTTTATCCTAGCATTGAGCAAGGAATCAAGCTCTTTGTTCTCCGTGGTCCTTTGATTGTATTCAATCAATTTTCTCTTTCTGATAGGTGAATCCCACTCCTGGCCAATGATGACTCCTTTTGGATATTGCATTTATGAAAATTCACTTTCGGGTGCCATCTCTTCTTCCTCAACGAAGACCTTCTTCTTTCCTTTTTCTGCTGCTACAAATGCCTTCTTAGGTGCCATTTTTTTCCCTTACAAACATCTCCTCTTTAACTCTGTAACTTTGTGAATCAAACCCTAGCTTGATTCAATCATGCCCTAGGTGGAAAATTCGTGCCCTAACTCCTCTCTGCCTCCTTGCTTCACTCAAACCCTTCACCACCAGGGACGTAAGCTTATTTTCACAAATATGTTTATCATGCTTGGTTTCACACCCTTCACACCTTAACCTGATCAATCAACTCTTTGCAATTGGCTCTTTCCTTAAATTCTCTTAGTCACAACGGTAAAAATGAATCTGCATCCCATCCTTATATATATTTTTTCAAATTTTGATGCATTTATTGCTCCTTCACCTACCAAATATCCTCTCATTTACTAACCAAATTCATTTATTCCATGCGGTACATCTTCGTGCCCCAACTATAACCTTCTAGTGTGCCTTCCTACCCTCTGGTCACATAATTCTCTTCAGCGTGCACCCTTGTGCCTGAGTACCTCATCACTGTACCTTCTCCTAGTAGTTATCATGGCCTCCACTTACCTTGTGTTATACTTTCCTTTCATTCATCTCCATCCTTGGTCACTTTTGAGAAGCAATCTTCTTTTGACTTAAAGCACACCCGTAGCAACTTATTCCTTTCACCTTTCAATTCCCATGGTATTTTACTTGGATAACTACAACCAGACCACGCTAAAGGTATGTGCAGTCCTCCGTGCATCTGCATTCTTGACATAGTAATTAGCTTCATGTGCGCAAGCATGTGCTTTACACAAGAACAACAACTAAATTGACAAAGCATAGCGAAAATAAAGGAAATACATTAAGGAAATACAGAAGGGAAACCTAATCTAAATGGAAATACTACCTTATTACAAACACCAAGAAGTCTTATTTATAGTAGGGCTTCAGCCTACTCCCATTAAAGTAACTGGGTAGCCATGTTCCATCAAGTGCTTCTAACTGGCAAGCACCTGATTCAAGTATGTAAGTGATGACATACGACCCCAACCAATGTACTTTAAGCTTGCCTGGATGGCGCAAGAACTTAGAGTCATAAAGAAGTACCATTTTTCCAATCTCAAACTTCTTATCCCTTATGTTTCTGTCATGTCATGCCTTCTTCCTGGCCTTTTCCTGCTTCTGACTCCATTGTGTTATGGCTCGATGCTCATCTAGTTGAATCATCTTCTCGATATGCTCTTCTAAAGCTTGTTCATCAGCTAGACCTCCAGTGCACGTAATGCACAAAGAAGGTAACATAAATTCTATAGGGAGAATGGCTTCTGTGCTAAACACCAGCTGAAATGGTGTGGCTTTGTTCAATCTCTTATAAGTTATTCTCTATGCCCAAAGAACAACTAACACTTTGTCATCCCAATCCTTTCTTCCAACATCAAAATTTTTTGTCAAATTCTGGCTCAAAATCTTGTTGAAAGCTTCAGCAGTTCCATTTTCCTGAGGATTGTAGGGTGTAGTTTTATGGTGTGCAACCATAAACTCATCTAATAGGATCCTGATTGTCTCATTCAAAAAGTGTGTACCCCTATCACTTGTCAAGCTTAAAGGACATCCATATCTTGTAAGAACATTCTCCCATAGAAACCTAGCCATTGTAGCTGCTGTACAGTCCTTTGTAGGTGCTACTTCTACCCACCATGGGAGATAATATGTGCAAGTAATGATATAACATGATCTAGTCCTACATGTGGCTGGTGAAATAGGTCCTACAAAGTCAATGGCCCATTTCTCAAATGGTTCTGCACTAGTAATTGGTCTCAAAGGCATCTCATCTCTTTTCCCTAGTTTTCCTAGGTGCTGACAATGATAACACACCTTACAATATTCTTTACAGTCTTTATACAATGTCTCCCACCATAATCTAGCAAGTAGGATCTTCTGGGCAGTTGCATCACCTGCATAATGGCCTCCTACAATACCACCATGAGATTCTTCCATAATATCCTTGTGCTCATGCTCTAATACACAATGACGTAATACTTCATCTCTGCCTAACTTGTAGAGGTCACCACTGATTAACATAAATGGTGTCACGCGTATAACAAGTTGTTTCTTTTCTAATGCCTTCATTCCTTCTGGTGCTATACCAGTCTGCAGAAAGACATCAATGTCTTCTAATTCTGATGGCGCATGTTGTAACTTATATAATTGTGCATCTGGCATGGTTTCTTCAATTGTTTGTGCTTCCTCTCCTGAGTTGATTCTAGATAAATGGTCTGGTCCAGAATTGCTTTTCCCTGGCTTCACCACAACTGTGAAATCAAACTCTTGAAATAGGAGTACCCATCTGCATATGCGCCCCTGTAAGATGGGCTTGTTTTACCAAGTACTTCAATGCCATGTGATCTGTATAAAACACAAATGGTGTTGCTAACAAGTACTATTCAAAACTTGTGCAATGCATAGATTATGGAAAAAGCTTCGCGCCTCTGTAGTTGTATAATTCTGTTCAGTAGGAGTCAGCTTCCTACTAGAAAAACAAATTGGATGATCAACAATACCTTCTCCAGGTTGAGCTAACACAATGCCAATGGTCATGCCAGAGGCATCCACATGCACATGAAATGGTTTATCCCATAAGGGAAAGTGTAGAATGGGTATAATAGTAAGTTCTCTTTTAATATCTCAAATGCACACTGCTGTGGTTCTCCCCAATAAAATGTACCTTTCCCCTTCAGTAACTCTTCCAAGGGTGCAACAATTTTGGCATACCCTTTGATGAATTTTCTATAATATCCTGTATGACCTAAAAATCCACACACCTTACTTTGACTGGTAGGCACTTCCAGGCCTAAAATGACTGCAACCTTAGCTGGATCAACGAGAAAACCTTCCTTGTAGATTATATGTCCTAACAGTATTCCAAATGGTGTAGAAAATATGCACTTCTTGATGTTCAAATAGATACTCAATTATCTGCACCATTCAAACATTAAGCGCAAATTGTCACAATGATCTTTCACAAGCCCATATATTGTCCAATCATCTAGGTAGACCTGTAAGAAGTTGTGAATAAAATATTTGAATGCCTAAACAACTATGCGCGAGAATACAATAGGTGCATTTTTCAATCCAAAAGGCATCACAGTATAGGAAAAACTACCCCATTCAGTAGTAAATGTTGTCTTTTCTTGATCCTCCTGAGCAATCCTAACCTGATGATACCTAGAAAACCCATCTGTAAAGGAGTATATTTTGCACCCTGCAACACCTTCTAGTATTTCCTTAGTAAATGGCATAGGGAATGGATTAGTGATGCATGCAACATTCAACTCCATGTAGTCCACACATATTCTAATTCGTCCATCCTTCTTGATACTGATCACCATTAGGCTAACCCATTCTGACTCATCAAGGGGTTTGATAATTCCAGATTTCAACATTTTATCAATTTCTTCTTTTACCTTTTCACGCAAATTAGGATTCATTATGTAAGTCCTCTTTCTAACTGGGTGTGCACCGTCCTTAAGCTTTATCTTCATTTCCCCAAGTGATTTATGCACGCCTTTAAGTTTGTGATACCCTCAAGGAAATATTTTCTTATAATCCCTGAGTAACTCAATGATCTTTTCTACCTCCAAGTCTGACCAATAGTCTCCAATTATGGCCTCCTTAGGCTCATCCTCTGAACCTATATTCACCTTATTTGTCTTCATGGGTTCATGATAGGCATGCATATCCTTGTCTGCACTATCCAAGACCTCGCACACCCCTTGTGAATGTTCAATATCTAGGTTCTCAACTTCCTCATCATCCACGATGTAAACCATCTTTCCCTTCTCTTTCTCAAGGCAAGCACGTTCAAGTAGTATGAAGTTCATTTCTTCTTCCTTTTCAAAATGCACTCTAGAATCTGTCTCACCAAATAATTCCTGAATATGCTCTTCTGCTTTTGCACTATCTCCCATGGTTAAGCACTTGATAAATTTTAATGCCTCTTCTATTAGAGGTTGAGAAGAAAAGTAGTCAAAGGTCTGGATCATCCCTGCAGTCAAATTTTACTAGTTTCCAGTCTCTCGATGTAGTTCTGCACATCCTTGTAATGTAGAGTATAATCTATGCACCCAGAGTGAAGGTGGTAATGCTTCCTATCCTACTGTCCAAAGTCTCTCACACTTCTGAATGTGATGCTGAACAGGTTGATCACCATGATAAGTGTATATTTGTGTAGGTGCATTGTTCCTTTCAAACCTAATAGATAGGGCGATTCCAATCTCTTCCCATTTTATAATATTATCTTTGTGGAACTACCCACTAGTGTGCTTCTGTCCCGCTCAAGGTATATACTAACATAGCTCTTCTCTTAATTTGATCTGTCCACTATGTTTCCATGGCTTTCAAAAATGCAGGAAGATCTTCTACCCCTGTATACCAAGGTACTGTGCTACCTATCCATCGGACCAAATGAAGTCCATTCTTGCGCAACTATGCTTTTTACTTTGTGCCCTACTAATTCATATGTACCATGAGCCCAATTTTCCCAAGAAATACTCATAGTATCACTAATAGAATGAGAATCCTCCCACTGTAGGATGCCTTATTTTGATGGCTCATTGACCTCTGGGTCCTAAATAACACGTACATAAATTTGGTTTAAGTCCTCCTCACTTAGAGGCTCAACATATGGTGTAGACTTCCCATCTGTCAATGGTATCACAACCCTTTCCTCCTTGTTCTCAAAGCTGATATACCCCTTATTGAATCTCAATTCAGCATTATTCACATAACACCAAGGGCATCCAAGCAAGGCTGGAAAATTGTCTTCTTCTGCAAGTGCTAATACCTCAAAATCCCTAGTGAACTTGGCCCCTTGTATGGTTATAGATGCATCCTTCAAAAATCCTATGTGGGTGACCTTAGTCCAGTTTTCCATAAACAACACATTAGATGATGGCTGCAATGGAGGCCTCCCCATTTGTACCCATGCATCTAATGTAAGAACATTTACTTCCACACCTATATCAATCAATATGTTACTCAACAACCACCCATCCATAACAACATTCAAGGTAATTTCCTTGTCATAGTCAATGCTATCAGGGGGAATATTTGCATGTAGGATCTATCATCTGGTCTCAAGACTTACACATGGAGTGTTCCCCTTTAACCAAATTCCTAATAGTGGGATAATGTTCTCCTTGTGCAACATTCTACACACTTCTCGCAGATCATCGATATCAGTTTGGATTTTCTTTGATGCTTTCTTCTGCTCCTTTAAGTATTATATCTCACCCTGAAGATTCCTTAGCACTTCCATGGTATCCTGGTAAACCTCCTTCTGATGAGTAGGATATGGGTACCTTGCATGCAAAACCTCCTCCTTGGTGATCATAGGCTTCTGGTGCAATGTTTCTCTTACACGTGCCACTTCAGCGTGTGTAGTAATCTTCACTGTCAATGCCTCTAGGTCCTTCTGCTATCTTGGGCATCCACTGATCTTCTACCATGCGTTGGATTCTAACCATCCCAGTGCCTTTGTTTTCTTGCTTATGCTACTTACTCAGATGCTCATATAAGTCTAGGAACTCTTCATAGCTATGGTTCTTCCCACAGAAAGAACATGTAATATTCTAAGGACATTCATGCCTATAGTGGTCAGGAGATCCACACGTATAACATGTTCCATCAAGGGAACTCACCTCTTCCTCCACCATGGCACTCATCCTCCATATCCACCTCAATATCCATGTCCTCTTCCATGAACTCCTTCAAAATGCTCCTCATTCCTGTCATAGCGTGTTTGATTATGATCTTGATCATGGTGCTCATTCTTACCCTTAGAGTTATTTGTTATACTTGTCTGTCATACCCCAATTTCTATAGCATCCTCGATCTGACCAATCAACTAACAATCCTCGGTATCATGGGTCGTAGACCTGGTAATTTTTGCAAAAGCATGATACATTCTTCCTTATCACACACTGTAACAAATGATAGTGACTAGCATCATTATTCAAATGACATATCTCACAATCCAATAGTAATGAGCATGCACTGATCTATAAGGACAAAGATCCTTGGTGTGACCTTCCACTTCATAATCTGTACACCAAATTCCTAAGCATGTTTCATGGGATGAATTTGCTGATAGCTTTTCTAACTACTTTGCCATAGTTGTAATCTGTGCCTCTAAGAATGGACTAACGCCAGTGTCAATGCTCCCACCTACCTTAGCACACAAAGCTGCTTCCAGTGCTTCACACTGATCAGTGTATGTCTTATGTGATGGCCCCCTTCTAAATGGTGTAATCAATCCTCCAATGAACCATTGTGCATGCTAGCTTGTGTGAATATCATAAGATAGCTTAGATAGAATTGTCTTAAAATGGGAATCATACTCATGTACACTCTCAGTAGTGCCTTGCTTGATATCCTTGAGCACACTTATACTCTTCTACTCAAACTCAGGGATATGGAACTCTTTCAAGAAAGAATCCTTCAATGATGCATAATCCATGCAAGTTTGATTAGGGTCAACCTTTCTTTACTAGCTATGTGCATGTCCATGTAATGTAGTAGCAAATTGACTTGCCTTATGCTCATCAGCCATGATTCCTTTTGCATTCCATAAGATTTCACACATGTGTACATGCTCAACAACATCCTCTATAAACCTCTATAGTCTGGAAGATGAAGAGACATCTCCATATAAATATTTTGTGGTTGTTGTGGGCCTTGACCACCTGATTCAGAACCTCCTGTGTTCCCTCTGCATCTAGAACCAATAGATTCACTAGAATTAGAACCACCTATACCTCCTGATCCTCCACCTATAGCTGGAATAGGACCTATAGATGTACTCCCCTGTGCTTCAATAGTAATACTATATTAAACCCCTAAAGTCTATGAGGTCTACTTCTATAGGTGAATCCAAAATTCTGTGCACCTATGATCTGTACGGATGATGCACCTAAGACTGATCCTCAAAATATCATTAAATTTGTCTATCCTACCATTGATGTACTTTCTCCCTGACTTACTCCTACTCTCCTACTTCCCAAGTTAGATTGTTGGTTATTTGTTGTACTAGATACTAGAAAACCAAGCGCAAGGGCTAGGTCACTAGGTGGATTAAGATGTGTGCCCATGGCCCAAGTAGTCTTTATTGGTGCACTTCTGTGTGAGGCCAAGGGGGGATTTCTGTCATGTTTTCAAAGAAGGGGAGTTCCTGATGCTCTGGTTCCATGTCTTCTATGTGAGCTTTAAATCCTTCACATCCATCTCTCTCCTCAACACCATACTTTCTACAATGGAACACTACTTCTCTATCTTCCTCTTGCGTGCCTCATATACTTAAGCCTCCTATCCTCTCTCTGCCTCTTTGTTGATAGGTATGCCATATTTCACCAGACCTATTCCTACCCTCGCGTGTGGTGAAGTTTAGTTAGTAATCGGTTTACTCTCCAGGTTCAAAGCTACCATCAAGATCTTGATCGCCAGTGGAATACCTGACAGCCATACTCCTCTTGGATACCGCAAAAAATGGATTTCAGCTACCTCCGGGAAAGAATACATTGAAATTGAATATTCCAAAATATAATTGTTTAGAACACCACAAAAACCACGTATCCATAGTGCGATTCCATATCAAATTAGCATCATAAAGGTCCTAAAATTATTCTTGTGTCTAGATAAGTGTGTGATACCTCTAATTCCATTGAGATTCATAAGCAGTAAGCCACTCATATAGTTCTATTGGAAAGATAGTGAAAAAGCTCTTGTATAGGCTGTCATACATATTCTGTTCTACCCAAGTGCATGTATTAAACTCAGATCTATTGCTGAACCGCCATGCATATTATTCTTCTAGATCATGTATCCACTCCTCAATACTTACTAGAGTTAACCGATATGTCTTCATTGCGAACTATCCTGAAAACAACCGAAAATGAGGTCTCGACAATGGAACCAATGATGCAGCTTAGAATTTACCAGATAACACCCTAGTCACGCTGACACATCACTCAACCTAGACTGAGCACTCACCTGAAGTGCGTAAAGGTACCAGGTCCCTCTTTAGGGTTTCTATTGCAGGATGTTAGCATGAAGACAAGATAAACATATAAATCCATTAGTAATCCACCATTCTACCATGCATGCTACATTCAGATCTATGAAAGAACAAGCTTAAATAGTAATCATGATTGAATCAATAACATGCACTACTCAATTACACACTGGAATGACACTTAGATTTAGCCAATATCTTCCATCTATTAATAAACACAGAAGATCCTTACAATAATGTGAATTCATACCAATGCATGCATGGATTTGATACAATAATCCAATCATATGCGCATACCTCTATACCTTCATACATCCATCTCTCCCTGTGTGTCTATATATTTTGCTATGTACTTCATATCATATATAGGGTGGGGAATTTCCCTTCACCACTTCTCTATTCCAAAAATAGGCCGCATGCTATTAATAGCCACGCATCATTTATAGGTAAAGCCATACATGCAAGTGTGCTATCTATAGACCTCTTATAGTTAACTGAAGTGACAATCCTATTCTTTTCTTGTCTCCATGCAAAACACTTTGATCTGATCCTCTAAAGATAGACAATGTGTGGTGCGCATGTCTCTGCATCGTTGGTGTGTTCTACATGCCATCTTCTAAAAATAGGTCTTCATGCTCAAAATCAGCTAAGTCCTAAATGGTGAACTTGTCCTCCGTGCGTGGGCTCTTCCTTTCCCTCTGTGCCCTTGATCTTGGCTTTTTGTCCTGCACGAACTTCTTATGTGATCTCTAAAAGGTATTCTTATATAAATAATAATTACATGCATAATTATTATTCACACACATACACATGTGAAGCACTATATTATTCCTAACATTCCCCCCTTAGTACGAACATGGGAGAAAAATAATCACACTTTTTTCGTAGCGTGCCTCTCTTGCGTGCTCATGATCTAGATGGGTTTTTAGGAAAACCATTAACCTTAACAAGGATGGTTTTACATGGTGACCAACAACCTCAACAAGGATGGTTTTACAGGACAACCAACAACCTCAACAAGGATGGTTTTTCAGAACAACCAACAACCTCAACAAGAATGGTTTTACAGACAAGCAACAACTTTAACAAGGATAGTTTTACAGGACAACCAACAACCCAAAACATATAGATGGTTTTACAGGAAAAGCAACAACCCAAATATCATGATGCTTGTTTTTATTGTGCTTTCATCTGTCTACTATGTTTTTCCTTCAAGGAATTATGTAGGAAACACTACTCACTGAATAAAAACTTGAAAAAGGAGGAAGAAATGAAAACGGAAGTTTGAGATCATGTTCCGACTTATTCAACATAGAACAGGAAATCTGAAATAAAATTACCTAACTGAAACAAACTATAATTCTGAAATGAAAGAAAACTCACACACATACACACATTGTCCACCATAGCTTGGTGTGGTTCCATCGTTGGTGACTAAATAGAGGTCGTTTATTGACGTCCATCCTCTTGTGCCTCCATCCTCCAGTGACAGGTTGCTAACTCAGTTGGATGTTATTATGAAGCTCAACAAATAACCTCCATAATTTAGACATCGCGTACAAGTGAAAATGTGTTCAATTATTGAAAACTAAGGCAAATTGTTTTTTTATTTTAACAACTTTTGACAAGGACACTACAATAAAAATTGACTTGGACTTGATGAAAAACTCTTGACAAATAAATAAAATTTGACTCTGCCATTAAATGAAATTAAGACTCATATGCCCATAATGACTAAAGGATTTTATTTTTAAAAGAACCTACAAAATTATTGACACATGAATAAATGACTAATAATTATCCTAATACTATACAAGATTAAAATAACTCTTTTTGACTCATGATTATACAACTACAAATTGTACATTATCCATGAAAAAAAATCTTAATTAGCTTTGAAGCACTAAAACAAACTAAAAAAAATTTGAACATATTTGCAAGACTACAAACTAAAAAATTATTGAAGACACAATATGTGAGACTCACGTGGCACTTGAATGTTGAATGGTAAGGGTTCTAGTATCCTTACATAAGCTTCCTTTGAAAACGGAACTATGTTTACCAATGTGTCCCAATGATTGACAATGGGTCGGCATGAATGAGTATGACTCATTTTTTAATGAAAGTTGATGTCTTGCATTTAGAAGATTACGTTCTTTCATGGAATGGCCATCAAGCTAACATGGTTTTGTCAAAAATAGAGGACAACTCATAGGATATCAATGCGAACCGACAATGCTTAAACAACTGCGATCTAGATCATTTCCCTTATAAACTACATGTTAGACCCTAAGGAGCATCAATGTTTTCAGCCTAATGTGGAGATGAATACTGCATTGAGATAAACTATAAAAAAAAAATAGCCACAATTTCCTGTTGATAGTGTTGAGAATATATCTAAAATATGAGATGCTTTGAGCATGCAGTTGTTGATTGGAGATGCATGTAGATTGGATAATTTTCACACGTTCAAGACCAAAGGGATACGATCCAATCCACTATAGCTAGAGATGGAATGCTTTTAGATTTCAGTGCCTAGTTTAGGATTCCATTCTACTTTTCGTTGGCTAGAGTAATTCTGGGATCTAAATCAGAAAATTCTAACAATCTAGCAGACTGATTGAATTCACTTAATCACTAACTACCTCGTTATGGTTATTTGATATACACACAAGACATGCAATGATTCTACTATTCATTCAGATAAATTTTTTAGCATCATCGAGATAGGATCCAAATAATTCAGTGGAGAGAACATATTCAACATCAATTTCAAACATGGGTCACATTTGCACTAGGCCGGTATATATGCGAAGAGAAAACTTATAGTGTGCTCATTGTTGTTTAGTGAAAATAGGTACTTTTCCTACATAATATTGAATGCCAATACAATATGAAAATGATAGAAACTACACTGATGCATTATGTATTATAGAGTAATAAATTTGAGAAAGAATATAACTACGCTTACAAATTTATAGCACAATAATGTCTTTCACAGCTTGGGGAAGCAACCAGAATGGTAGGACTATCACAGAATTGAGAGATATGATAGATTTGAATATGAAGATTGCTGAAGCAGAGGATTTTGCGTACTCATGAAGGACAGGTTACAAATATATAGCAAGTACAACAACTATAATTAGGGAGTTTGGTTTAACAACTCTTCCCACAAAAATCTCCAACAAATTCTAATATACATGAGTGGTTTAAATAACCAAACTCACTTAACAAATAATTATTATATGAGTTGTCATGTAAGAAACTCATTATAACATTTACAAATAATAATTACGATTGTAATTATTAATTACAATCAAATATATGAGAGAATTTAATATTAATTTCCTAGCATTCCCCCCTTAGTGCGAACATAGGGAAAACATGCATTTGTATTTACACGTGCTTATGATCTGGTGATTTTCATAAGATGATTAGAAAATTGACGGATGGTTTTACATACGGCTGAACACAAATTGAGAATGGTGGTTTTACAAAGTGGAATACCACAAACCAAAAAGAAAATGGTTTTGTATATGGTTTACCAATAAACAAAAGTGGTGGTTGTGCAAAGTGGTTTACCACAAACCAAGAAATGAAGGTTTTCAAGTGGTTTACCTACAACCACATTAAGATGTGTGAAGTAATATTATTATCCCTTGTCACATTTCACCACAGGGAATAATATAGGAAAATATGCTCACACAATACAAAATCAAACTTGAAATGGAACATTGGATCATGGCCCCCCCTCAATCTGAAATTTCCACTTATTCACACAGAAACACTACACAACTGGAACACACTACACATAACTGCAAGAACTGAAAGAAAATAATCACACCACAAAAATATCACTGAATATATATGTAGCCCTATCATTGGAAAATGATGAGAGGTCACTCATTGAACTCCAACCTCCATTTACCTTTGTCCTCTAGTGTTATGCTGCTAGCTCATAAAAATTATCTTTTGAGGATCAATGGTGGCCAAGACGTCACGTAGCATTGAAAATGCATCCGTAAGGAAATTGTTTTTTTTTCAACTTTTCGCATTAAAATTTTTAATAAGACATTTATTGACATTGATAAGACAATAACAATGACCATAATAACTTAACAAATGATGATGACTTACAATAACATTTTTGATGAGAAATTTTTCAGAATCTTTTGATAACCTAACACATTGAATATAATGACAAGAAATACACTGCAATTTTCAGAATTTAACTTGATTGTCAAGAATGAAAACATTTAATAGGGTTTCAACACTTTGACTACATTATTTGGATTCATGACTTTTACTCTTGAAACAAATGACAAAATAGATAAATTAAATAATAAAAACAAATAAAGACATAATAATCATTAACAGTGGATCTAGAATTTTGAGATTAATAACACTCATTTAAAATAAACGCAACACCTATACTCTTAATCTAAATCTAAAAACCTTTTGGAATTTACGACGAATAAATCATTTGAGACTTATAGTATGACATGATGAATGAAACATCCAATTGGTTCTAAACAATATAAATTGAAAACTTAACATTATACGCCATGAAGTACCATTGACTGTGGAGGCCATAAGTTCAAATTTTATGCAAGCTTCTGGAAAAGTATGTTGAGAATGTGGCAGTTGTGTGAGATTTAATTTGAAGATGGAATGACCATCTCAACATAAATAATCCAATGCGAAATTATATTTAATTCTGATAGAGATCTTCATCAATAACACGATTTGTCAAAATTAATAAATCATTACATTCATGCAGTTTTACAACAGAAATAGGTAGGAAACATGTCTTCGCATTAAAATGTGCTTCTTTGGAAAATAACTCCCAGTTAATAATTAATAAAACTTCTTGAAATCACACAAGAGATTGGAGACTCTCCATATTCAATGGGATGATTGAGAGAGGCACATAATTTAGATGGATGTTAGGCAATGTTTGAGTGGTGAGACCAAGGCGAGTCTCCAGATTCACAATTAAAGAGTTTTGATAATTGTGATTGGAAAATATGCATATGTGGAACATGTTGGATTGTAGGATATTTCCATGCTAACTTCTTGGGATGGTAATGCTTTTGGTTGTAGCGACATTAGACAAAAGGATTTTTCAACATTATTTTTCTGGTTTTGTAGTAGCATGCAATATTTGAATGTAATGTATTTGAAAAGAATAAACCTTCAATTTTTCCATCAAAGTAAATGTAATTAATGATTATATAAATATTTTGAACATGTTATGCATTGGGATGTTTTGAAATGTGTACTATAATGTGGGTGTAATAATTGTTTCAGGTTATATGTTGTTAAGGGCGTAGCTGTATTAATTAACTGAAACTAAAATTCCATTTCTATAACATGATCATGTGTGAAATGTGTTATTTACTAAATATTAGAGAACTACGAAGGAAATAACTAATTTAAAAGAATAATCTAAGAGTAATTTACTTACGTGGATTTTCCATATGTGAAACCATCTTCGTAATATAGAGGACATAAGTTGTAAAGATGAACTTAGTATAGATGCACATTTTAGTATTAAATAACATATAGAAAATAAAAAATTAATGAAGAGTACACCTTTATGAATGTTTAAATAAACATAAAACACAATTAAAACCCCCTTGTTGGGATTGCAAATGGTTAAACCCCATTAGGATGATATCCAAAAGTCAACATGAGGACCCTAATCTAGTAATACTTGTGAAGGATATCATAGACCAAATTTTATATGTATGTTTTTATTCCTAAATGGAACCAAAGATAAGTTGGTGATATAATATTTACATGGGTAAGAGGAAAAAATCATATTGATCAACCTTGCTAAAGGAAACACAATTTACCTTTGAGATATGTACATGTTTACTACCCTTACATGCAATGCCTAGAAGCCTAGTAGTAGGTGTTGGTATGTGTAGAAGTATGTATGGTGAAATGTCAAATGGTATACTCCTTCTTTAGAAAACATGGGGAGTGAAAGTGTCTAAACAACACAATTGAATGGATTTTGGAAAACTATGTTATAATGGGGGTGAATAAACAATGTAGTTACATGGGTTCATGGGACAAATTAGAGAATGTAATAATTTGGCATTGAAATGTTATGAAACAAGAATTGGTAAATGCTAAAGTGAGGTGAAACCCTCACATTAGTACATAATATAAATCCTTTTTTGAATCAAAAGAAAATCAAATTAAACTTTTCATATAAGAAAAATTAAGGGGTGTGGTACTTGTTATGTATGTTTAATTGTAATGTAAAAGTGTCATGATTTTATCGAAATATTTAACCTAAGATGGAAACGAACAAGGAAAACCAATAATACTGTAACACCATGGCAAACCATACCTTTATAGGATGAGATAGACACCAACATTGAATAAGGAGGAAAGTTGGTGATTTGTACCATATCTACCAATGGCTTGAGGTAAGTTGCTTCATTGGAGCCACCATATGAATGGTGTTGTTGCATAAAATGACTAAATCTAATTATAACCCTATGTTAGATGAAATATATTGATATATTGGGCATAGAGCATAAAGTGATAAAAGGATTATGAGGGAGTGATCTATGCCTTTTAGAATTGGTCTAGGCTTGTACATGTTTAATTTACGTGACAACTTGTATCATGAGTGTTTCTTGTTTTGGGTGGTATATGTGATCACTAATGCCAAAAATATGAAATCATTTAGCAACGGATGTGGAACATTGAGGAAGTATATCAAAATATCAATGGTACTGATAAACCCTATTGCATGCTTAATCCCATTTTAAACTAGTTAGAGAGAAAAAATAATCAATAAAGTATTAAAACATCATTGAGAAATTTGATGTCGTAACTAAATCGAGGCTTGTTATGAATCATTCCTATTATGATACCTAATTATTGGGGGATACTACAACAAGGACCTATCACTTCATCATCTTATTTTATAATACCTTAAAATCATGTATGGCATAAGAGTATCATAATGAGTGTGATGGATAGAGCGTGCTTCAGGTCACACTCTGAGGTGGAGAATTTCAAAATCAAACCTTCAATAAAAAAACCAAACTGAATTTTTTGAAAGAGATAACGAGAAAGAGGGTTTGAATTAGTGTTTTGGTCAAATTCAATTTTGAAAAGGATTCACATTTTAGATGTTGCTATTAGGTGTATTGGTGACATTAGCTATGCTTCTACGGTTTAACATTATCTTAAGTAATACAACACATGCATTTGAAAGTAAACTTGTAAGTTATGTGTTCATTTGGCTAATTGAAATCTGTGAGTGCTGGTGTATATATGGGCCCAATGTTATGTGTCTTATGATCAATGATGTAGTAGTAAGTGTTGTGTCAAACAAAAAAATCACAAATTTTACTATTTCCTTTTGGGTTATTAATATTTTGTGGTGTTACACATTGAAAACATGAAGGATGCTCACAATGCCTAAAAATTTGAAGTTTATGTACAAGGTAAATAACAAGGATCTAATGTTGTATCACATGTATAAGTTATACTCATTAAAGAAACATGAGGGAAAAAAAATTGAATTATTTTTGATGTGGCTAACATAAATCAAGAGCTAATTTGTAGAAGTAGAAAAAATATCATGATCAAATGATGATAATTTTTAAGGATCTCACTTCCTTATTCAAAATGTTTGTTTGTTGATTGAATGTCTCCAATTAAGAAATTTGATATAGCCTATAATCCACTATATAAAACCCGGGTGCACTGGAACATCAACTAGCCTGAGATGAGGGCTCACCCAAAGCACACAAAGGTACCAGACCCCTCTTTAGAGTTGTTTGTGCAAGATGTTAGTGTGATGAAGATAAAACATAATAAGAACCATGAATAACCATAAACATTCCATAGAGAATATTCCAAATTTAGATATTAGAGAATCATGAATTAAACAATAACTATAATAAGATCAACCACATAGGAACTAGTTACAGTCATGTTTAACACCATTATCCAACTGACATACTCCATTACATTAAACACTATAAAACATATAATCTTCTTACATTATAAAGTATCACCATAAGTCATGTGCGTATTAGATCCAACAACATAACTCTACAATAATTGACTATTGCTAAACTACATAGTTTAATACATACTTATAGGGGTGGGGATTTTCCCTTCACCACCTACGCACTTCCCAAAATAGGTCGCATGTTGATAATAGCCATGCAAATTTACAATAACATGCATACATGTAAGTTGGATAATAATAGACATCCTATAGTTAACTGGAAGAAGTAATCCTATTATTAACTTGAACTCATGTATGGCGCTTATCCGATGCTCATTCCCAAAATAGCATTTGTGTGTCGTGCAAGTCTCCATCCCAATGTGTGCTCTGCATGCTATCTATAAAAAAATCCAGTATCCATGAAAATGGATAAGTCCTGAATCAAACTATCCTGACGCACGTTTCCTTTCTCATCATTCCGTGCCTTCAAATGCACCTCATTCCCATGCGCAAATCCTAGGTGTGTCTTCTCCTTAGAAAAATATTGTCTACTCAAAATTACCCCATACTAAAGTAAATTTCCATCCTGAAAAATAGGGATTCTTTTTTATGTTCCTAAATAATAAAGAATAAGAATTGAATGAATGTAAAGAATCACTGTACAAAAGAATGGGCATTTACTTTACAGCTTCCTCTTCTTCAACCGGAAGGATCAACTATGGATATTCACTTTTAATCTCAGCCTCTAATGTTTTCCAATCATCTAGTGCAGTCCTTTTCTTCTCTGGAATGTCTGAAGTGATGGCATCCAAATCATATTGAGTAATTTTTTCCTTCTCATTCTGTAAAACGTTGACAACATTGACCATAATGGACATCATCACCTCCAGAAGATCCATCTTCTGCACTATGAGATTCCCAATCTCATCTATCCTCTCCTTATGTGGATCTTGGGTTGCTGCAAGGGCTTCACACTTCTGTTTCATAAGTGCCAATCTTTCTACACACCCTAAAGTCTCATCATTCATTGCTGCCAGAACTTCATTACCCTTAACCAGATTTTTGTTCCTTATTAATTCCTCTAGAGCTACACACAAATTTAGAGCTTGGTTTACTTTATTCATCTCATCTTTCAAAGTCTAGAGCATCACCTCATACATTGAAATTTTCTTGATCATAGAGGCCCGTGCTCTCTCTGCTTATTGTTTAACATCTTTTGGTGCAAACATTCTAAGTGGTCCATCCTCTATCACCAAATCAACCAAAGTGCACACATAATACATTGTAGAAGGAAACTTTTCAGGTACCTTTAGTTTGAGATGAGGCCTAAATTTCAAAATGTAATCATCAATCTCCTCTATCATGTTAAAAAAAACATCGTTCTTTGTTCATTCTCTTTCCTTATCTACCTTTAAGTGCTCTATCTCCACAATTTTATCCTTGTTATCTTCCATCAGTGCTCTAATGGTGGCGGCCTTATCAATATTTGTCCATGCCACCTCAACAAATACCTTGACTAAGGCATTGCTGACCTGCTCATCAGACATAAGAGTTGGCTTTATGGTCATGTGCCTACTTTGAGGTGCCTACTTTACTCTCCTTGAGAGACAAGAATCCTCACACACATCAAAATATGGTTCTTCCATGTGAGTTTTCATGGACCAAGATAGTTGTTTCCTTGCACATGTAGTAGTCATATCCAGGTCTATAATCTGCCACCCATATAACTCCTTAAGGTCCACTATTCTTTGAAACTAGGTGTGGATGATTTTTCTTGTGTCCTCAGTGTAGCCCATACCTGGTACAACATATTCTTCACTTCTCCTTATCCTTGGCCCTTAGGAACCTAAGTGCCAAGGTTTGGAGTTGGAACTTCTCCTATTTGAGTTGTAACATGTGCACTGGTTTTCTTGCCTTCAGTTTCTTCTACTTATTTCACTTCTTCTTATTCATATTTCATTTCATCATCCCTAAGATCCTCCCCATATTTTGGCTACACTGGGGTTCCAGGCGTGCTCTCTTTGGAATCATCCACCTCCTCATTAAGCGTCATCTTTCTCCTTCTCTTCTTCTCAAATGATTATTTTTGAGGGGAGAGTCATGGTGATATCCTTACATGATGTGGTGTTCTTGTACCTTGGGTCATGTTGCTTCTGAATGCCTTATTGAACTAGCGTTCTTTAGGGACTACATCTACGTTCAAGTCCTCTTCTACTTCTTGCACATGTGGTGGAGTATCCGCACACTCACTCTCCTCTATGTTTGTGGGATACCTCTGACCCTTATGATCCAAGCCACCACTATATTTTGGTTCTTCTTATTCTTCTTCCTCGTCTATCTGTATGGTTGCGGTAGGCTTTAGATCTTGCACATTCTCCATTGATTGTTTTCCCTTAGGTAGCCCTGGGAGCATGAACTTATTCTCCACATAATTATTATTCTCCATCCTAGAATTAAGTTGAAGATATATGAGTGCAGCTCCACTTTCCCCAATAGCCAAAATTATTGGATTTATGTTTATGACATCTAAAACGAGCCTATCAATGTACGTAGACTGACCTGGATATACATATGTTTTCCTGAGAGTGTGGTAGTCACAATCTACCTTGTCTGCATTGAAGTTTAGACAACATGCATAAGTAAATATATAAACTGAGGTATGGAAGTAGCATGATGTGAAGGCATATGGCAGTTTACACCATGGGCTCCATGTCCCATCCTTCATGGAAAACCCTACGATGGATAAATGTTGATACACCACAAAATGTACTGTCTTGCCTACCACCATGGGTAGCTCATTTGGAATGCGTCACTCTTCCTCAAATACCATGCAAAGTAAGTCATACCATAGCTCTGCCATTTTCTTGAATGAGCCACTCATTGATCCTTCACATAAATATTTCTCGAACCTCTCTGTAAGGGACATAAATTTTTGTTCTTTGGCCCATCGGGCACTTCAATTTCTACAAAAACAAGGGATATTAGGATAACGCCAAAACTTATCTTTTCACCTGCGTGCACTTCCTCAATAATAGTATCTACAATGTAGCCATCCAAGTTGTAGATTTATCCCTTTTTCATCTCCTTTGAAATGTGTAGCCACATTATATTTACTTGTGACCATCTCTCTTGATCATTTAACTTTGTGAGCAGATGTGCAACTTCCTGCACTACATGAAAATTTTTCAATGTGTTTATGTGCATTCCACGTGGACCTTTGGAGTATCCTAACTCATTTTTGGTGGCTATAACAGCTATCTTATTAGTCAAATCACTCATAATATCTGTCCTTGTTCCCTTCAGTCCTGTCAATGTGGAAATCAGTGTGGCTGTGATATTTACCTTGCATCCAAAATATAGAAAAAGTCCTCATGGAATCTTTTCATAAGCCATCGGTATAAAGCCTCTGGTTTTCCAAAGTATGGTAGTTCATATAACTGATAAACCCCTACCTTCTTCAGCAACTTCTCTCCAACATCATCATATATTGGTATATCATCCACCATGCGCTTGTTGGTCTTTTGATTCAAAAACGCATCTAATTCTCCCATATTGTCGGTGGTACGGTGATTTTAATCACTTAGTTTGCATCAGAGAACGTGGGAATCCCAATCATGACCAACTATCACTCCTTCTGGGTACTTCATCTTTGAAAAATTACTCTCAGGAGAAATTCCAACCACAACTTCCACCTTTTTCTATCCTTTTGTGCCTGCTGTAGGTGCTTTCTTCAGTGCCATCATAAAAATATGACCTTTTGTCTTTTGTGTCAAGTAAGTTCAAACCCTAGCTCAAAATTATGTGCCCTAGCTTGAAACCGCATGTCCTAGCTCCTTCTCAATGCTTCTGCTTCACTCAAACCCTTCATTAATGGGGACACAAGCCTTTTTCATGTAAAAATCTACTCTCCACATCTGTTTTCGTAACTCTCCGCACCTCAATACGATTCACTTGGATTAGTTGCACTTAGCTTTCTCAAATACTTGTGATTGCAAAGGTAAAAATGAACCCACATCACGTCCTTATATAGATTTTCAAAAAGTTAGTGCATTTATTTCTCCTTCACCTACCAAAAATCATCTCACTAATTGACCATTTTCATTTTTTTTTTAAAATTTCCATGCGGTACAATTTCATGCCCCAGCTATAACCTTCTAGCATGCATTCCTACCCTCTATCTAAAGAATTCTCTTCTGCACACTTTCATGCACTGAAGTACCTCGCCACTGTGCCCTCCCATAGTAGTTTCCATGGTCATTTCTTACCTCACGTTATACTGTCCCTTCATTCATTTCCATCTATGGTCTTCTTTAGAAGAAATTTCCTTTCTAACAGCTCCTTTTCATACTTGAATAACACTTATAAAAATTTGTTCTCATGTGTACATAGTAGTGAATAACAAATAACAACCACCCCACACCAATGGTATGTGTAGTCCTCTGTACATAAAAATACTTCAGATAGTAATTAGCTTCTAGTGCACAAACATACTTATTACACAAAAAATCAAACTAAATTGACAAAGCATAGCGAAGAAGAAGCAAATACAGAAAAGGAAACCTATACTAAATGGAAACAGTGCCTTATTACAAACACCAAGAAGACTTATTTATAGTAGGGCTTCAACCTAATCCTGTTGAAGTAACTAGGTAACTGTATTCCATCAAGTGCCTAATTCAAGTATATGAGTGATAACATATGGTCCCAACCAATGCACCTTAAGCTTGCCTAGACGGCGTAAAACCTTAGAATCATAAAGTAGTACCATCTATCTAATATCAAGATTCTTGTCCCTAATGTTTCTGTCACGCCATGCCTTTTGTCTGGCCTTTTCCTACTTTTGACACCAACGTGCTATGGTGTGCATCTCATCCAAATGTATTAACCTGTCAATTATTTCTTCTAATGCTTTCTCATCAGCTATACCTCCAGCGCGTGAAATACACAATGATGGTAATATGAATTCCATTGGAAGAACTACTTCTATGCCAAACACAAGATGAAAGGGTGTGGCCTTATTCAACATCTTGTAGGTTGTTCTATACACCCAAAGCACAACATAAAATTTATCATCCCAATCTTTCCTTCCAACGTCACAATTTTTTTTCAAAGTCTTGCTCAATATCTTATTGAAGGCCTCTACAGTGCCATTTTCCTAAGGATGATAACATGTTTTCTTGTGGTGTACAACCATAAATTCATCCAACAATATCTTGATTGTCTCATTCAAGAATTGTGTGCACCTATCACTTATCAAGCTCAACAGACATCCATACCTAGTAAGAATATTTTCCCATAAGAACCTAGCTATTGTACAATCCTTTGTAGGCATTGATTCTTCCCACCTTGAACTGATGATAAAGCATGATCTTGTTCTATGCATGGCTGGGGAAATATGACCCAAAAAGTCTATAGCCCATTTCTCAAATGGATCTACACTAGCAATAGGACTTAAAGGCATTTCATCCCTCTATTCAGGTTTTCCAAGATGGTGACAATGATCACACGCATTACAATACTCTTTACAATATTTTTATAGGGTCTCCCACCATAATCTGACGAGTAGAATCTTGCACACAGTGGCGTCACTTGTATAATGCCCACCTACAATACCACTATGAGCCTATTCCATTTTATATATGTGCTCATGTTCTATTACACTCTGACACAAAACTTCATCTTAGACTAGTTTGTATAAGTCACCACTGATCAACATGAAGGGTGTCACGTGAATTGTAATTTGTTGCTTCTCCAATGCTTTCATTCCTTCTGACACCATATATGTGTGTAAAAGGACAATAGTATCCTCCAATTCTAAAGGTTCATGATGTAACATGTAAAATTGTGCATATGGAATTGTATATTCAATTCTTTGCGTATCCTCCCCTGACTGAATCCTTGATAAGTGATTTGGGCCAAAATTACTTTTACCTGTTTTTCCCACAACCGTGAAATCAAATTCCTAGAATAAGAGAACCCATCGACATATGTGCCCATGTAAAATGGGATTATTTACTAAGGATTTTAATGCCACGTGATCAGTATAAAATAAAAAAGGTGTTGCTAGAGAATACTGTCTAAATTTATGCAGTACGTAGATCATTGACAAGGCCTAATGCTCATGAGTTGTATGATCTATAATGCCTTCTCTAGGCTGAGCTAACGCCACACCAATTACCATTCAGAGGCGTCCACATGTACATAAAAGGGTTGGTTCCATAAGGGAAAACACATAACATACATTGTAGTAATTCTCTCCTTTAGTGCCTCAAATGCACACTGTTGCAGTTCTCCCTAATAGAATGTCCCTTTTCCTTTTAATAAATCTTCTAGGGGCACAGAAATATTTACATACCCTTTGATAAATTTACTATAATACCTTGTGTGGCCCAAGAATCCATGCACTTCATTCTAACCAGTAGGATCCTCCAGACCTACAATAATTGCAACCTTAGTTGGATCTGCTAAAAACCTTCCTTACAGATGGCATGCCCTAACAAAGTTCCAAAAGGTGTAGCAAACACACACTTCTTAATGTTTAAGGAGATGCCTAATTGAATTTATCTTTCAAACATTAAGTGCAAATTGTCACAATGGTCCTTAAAAAGCCCACATACCATCAAATCATCCAAGTAAATCTGTAAGAATTTGTGAATAAAATCCTGGAACACTTGAACAACTATGCATGAAAATAAAATAGGAACATTTTTCAAACCAAAGGGCATCACAGTATATGAAAAAATTCCCCATTTAGTAGTGATAGTCATCTTCTCTTGATCTTCCTATGCAATTCTAACCTGATGATACCCAAAGAATCCATCTGTAAAAGAGTAAACTTCACGCCTTGCAATGCCTTTTAATATTTCCTCTGTGAAAGGTGTAGGAAAAGGATCAATCACACATGCAGTATTCATTTCCCTGTAATCCATAAAAATCCTAATTTGACCATATTTATTAAAACTGATCACCATGGGGCTAAACCAATCTGATTCCTCTAGGGGCTTGATGATGCCATATTTCAACATTTTGTCAATTTCTTCCTTAAATTTTACACGCAGGTTAGGGTTCATCTTATAAGGTCTCTTCCTGACTAGGTGTGCACCTTCCTTTAGCTTAATCTTCATCTCTCCCAATGACTCATGCACTCTTTTTAACTCATGGTATCCCCCAAGAAATAAATCTTGGAAATCATGTAGTAATTCAATTATCTTTGCCACTTCAGAATCAAACCAATAATCCCCAATTATTTCCTCCTTAGGTTCAACATCCATGCCAATGTTCACTTTCTTAGTATTCATAGGTTCATGATAAGCACACATGTTCTTATCTGTACTTTCTAACACATCGTGCATACCTATTGAATGAGTTATATCCATATATTTGACTTCCTCATTATCCATGATGTAGACCATCTTTCCTTTCTTCTTTTCAAAGAAAGTGTGCATAAATAGTTCAACATATGTATCATCTAATTCTTCAAAAATCACTTCTAAGTCTACCTCACCAAATAACTCCTGAATGAGTTCCTCAGCCTTTACACTCTTTCCCATAGTTAAGCACTTTATGACCCTTAATGCCTCTTCCATCAGAGGTTTAGTAGAGAAGTAGTCAAAATTTTGGATCATTCCTATAACCAAGTCCAGCCAATTTTGCATTTCCCTATGCAGTTCCTCATAAACATACCAAGCGCTTGCGTAATCTTGTCAAGTGGAATAAAGCTTGTGCACCCATAGTGAGGGTGGTAAAGCATCCTACCCCTCTATCCAGAGTATCTCACACTACTGAACGTGGTTCTGAATAGGTTGATTACCATGATACATATAGATTTTAGTAGGCACATTGCTCTAGAAGAACCGAGTGGTTAGAGAAATTCTAACTTCATTCCATTCTATGAGATTATCCTTGTGAACCATCCATTAGCATGCTATTGTTCCATGCAAGCTATACACTAATATATTTATTCTTTCTAATTGATTCGTCTAATGCCTCTCCATGGCGTGAATGAATACTAAAGGGTATCCTTCTCTAGTGTACCGAGGTATATAGTTACCTATCCTCTAACACAACAAGGTTTGCTTCTCCACGCAAATTCACTTCTGACTTTGCACCCAACCATCTCATAGGTTCCATGCACCTAATTATCACAAGTAATACTTGTATTATCACTAATAGACTATGCATCTTCCCATTGGAGTATTCCTTCCTTAGATGGATCAAGTACTTCTGGGTCCCGAATGAAACATACATAAATTCTGTTCAAGTCTTCCTCACTCAAAGGTTTAACATAAAGTGCAGAGTTCCCATCTGTCAAAGGGATAACCACTCTTTTTTCCTTGTTCTCAAAACTTATACACCCCATGTTGAACAATAGATCATCATTATATGCATAACACCAAGGGCACCCAAGTAGATCTGGGAAGCTATCTTCTTCTGCAAGTGCTAAAACCTCAAATTACCCAGTGAACTTGGCCCCATTGTATAGTAATGGATGCATCCTTTAAAACTTTGATGGGAGTTTCCTTAGTTTGATTAGCCATAAACAATGTATTAGAGGATGGCTGTAATGGAGTTCTGCCCATATGTACCCATGCATCTAAAATAAGCAAATTCACTTCCACACATGTATCAATCAATATATTACACAAGAGCCACCCATCCAAAACATCATTCAGAGTGATTTCCTTATCATAATCCAAACTATGAGGTAGAAGATTAACATGTAAGATCTGCCATCCATTCTCAATACTTGCACACGGAGTGTTCCCATTTAGCCAATTCCCTAATAATGGAATGATATTATCCTGACGCAACATATTGCATACCTCTTTTAAGTCATCAATATCTGATTGGACCGTCTCTACTACCTTCTTTTGTTCTAACTTCCATGACTATTCCTTTAAACAATGTATTTCACCCTAAAGATCTCTAAGTACCTCCATCGTCTCTTGATAAACCTCCTTCCAATGTGTAGGATCTAGGTACCTTACATGTAAAAATTCCTCCTTAGTGATGGTAGGATTATGCTATAACGTCTCTTTGACATGCACAACTTTAGTGCATGTAGTAATCTTCATAGGTATAACCTCAGGTTAAGGTGCCAACTTTGGCATCCATTGATTTTCTACAACACACTGTATTCTAACCATCCCCATGCCCTTGTTATCCTATTTATGCTACTTGCTAAGATGCTCATATAAGTCTAGGAATTCCTCATAAATGTGATTCTTCCCACAAAAAGAACAAGTAATATTATGAGGACATTCACACCTGTAGTGGTTAGGAGATCCACATGTAAAACACATTCCATGAGGAAAATCACCTCGTCCACCACCACGACCTCTACCCCCGAATCCACCACAGTATCCTCGACCTCTACTAGGACTTCCTTCAAATTTCCCTTCATTCCAATCATAACATGCTTGAGCATGGTCATGATCATGGTGATCAATTTTACCTTTAGAGTTATCTGTTATACTTGTCTATCACACACCAATTTCTATGGCATCATGGATTTGACCAATCAACCTGTAGTCTTCTGTATTGTAAGTCGTGGACATTTTTTTTATAATAACAAGATACGTTATTTCTTATCATGCACTGTAATAATGGGTAGCGACTGACATCATGGTCCAAATGACATGTCTCATAGTCTAGCAATAATGAGCGCACTGACCTACGGGGATAACTATCCTTAGTGTGCCCTTCCACTTCAAATTGTGTACACCAAATCCTGTTGTGCATATCATGTGATAAATTTTATGATAGTTTCTCCAACTGATTCTCCATAGTTACAATCTATACTTCTAAGAATGGGCTTACTCCAGTGTCTATACTTCCAACTGCCTCAACACATAAAGCTACTTCAAGTGCTTCGCGTGGGTCCGTATATGTATTATGTGATAATACCCTCCTAAAATGTGTGATCAAGCCCCCAAAAAACCACTTTGCATGCTGGCTTGCATGAATATCATAAGAACGTTTAGACAACAATGTCTTGAAACGGCCATCATATTTTCGAATGCTCTTAGTATTACCCTGCTTAATATCCTTGAGTGTGCTTATGCTCTTCTGCTCAAACTAAGGGATATAAAACTCCTTGAGGAAAGCATCCTTTAATAATGCATAATCTATGCCAGTCTGATTAGGTTAAAACTTCCTATAGCAATTGTGTGCACGCCCTTGTAATGTAGTTGCAAACTAACTTACCTTGCACTTATGAGCCGTAATTCCTTTTACAAGCCATGGTACCTAACACATGTACATGTGTTCAGAAACATATTCTATGCCCATATACTCTGGAATATAGAAAGGCATATCCATGTAAATATTCTAGGGTTAATGAGGACCTTGCCCACCTGATCTAGAACCTCCCATGTTACCTCTACCTCCAGAACCACCAGATCCACCAGAACTAGAGCCACCTCTACCCCCTGATCCTCCACCTGTAGCTAGAAGTAGACCAGTGGATGTAATGCCCTGTGTCCCAATAGTGGTACTAAACTGAACTCCTATACTCTACAAAGTTGTACTTCTCCCAGAAGTGAGTCCAAAATTCTAAATGCTTGAGTTTTGTGCCGACGATGCACCTGAGAAGGTACCTTCAAACAATAAAGAAGACATTTTCCCAACCATAGATGTACTTGTTATTTGACTTAATCCTACTCTTCTACTACCCAAAATAGCTTGTTGAATACTGGTTATACTAGATACTGGAAATCCAAACGTAAGGGCTAGGTTGCCAGGTAGATTTAGATGTGCACCTACAGCCCATGTCATCTCTATTGGCACACTCCCATGTGAGGTTGAGGAGAGTTCCCTATTATGTTTTCCCAAAGGGGGAGTTATATATGCTCTTCCTCCACGCCTCCTACATGAGCTTCAAATCCTTCACAAGCCATCTCTCTCCTCAACACCATCCACTTTACAATATCACGCTACTTCTCTATCTCCCTCTTGCATGCCTCATTATACTTAAGCCACCTTTCTTCTCTATGCCTCTCTACCACTAGGTATGCCATCTTTCACCAAACCCATTCCTACCCTTGCACATGGTGGGGTTTAGCTAGCCATCAACTTCTCTTCCAAGTTCAGGGTTACCATCAAGATTTTGATCACTAGTGGAATGCCTTGCGAATAAGTCCCCCTTGGATAATGTAAAAACTGGAAATCAACTATATTTAGGAAAGAATAAGTGGAAATTGAGTACTCTAAAATATAGCTACTCTAAACACCATAGAACCAAGTGTCCACAACGCGCATATAAATCAGATCAACATCATACTGGGCCTAAAATTATTCCTAGATCCAAACAACTGTGTGATACCTTGAATTCCTTTTAGACACATAAATAACTAGCCACTCATACAACTCTACCAGAAATATATCAAAGAAGCTCTCATACAAACAGTCATACAAATTGTACTCCACCCATGTGCATGCATCAAACTCAGATCCAGTGCTGAACCTACGAGCGTACTCTTCTTCTAGATCTTTTATCCACTTCTCACCACTTGATAAGGTCAATTGGTATGTATTCATCATGAACCATCATGAAAATAATAAAAAAAGAGGTCCCGATAATGGAACCAATGATGCAACCTAGAATCTAATATATAAAACCTAGGTGCACTGGCACATTACCCAACCTAAGTTGAACACTCACCCAAAGTGTGAAAAGGTACCAGGCCCCTATTTAGAGTTGCTTATGTAGGATGTTAGTGTGATGAATATAAAACATATTCAAAACCATAAATAGCCATAAACATTCCACATAGCATATTCCAGATCTAGATCTTAGAGAATCATGAATTAAACAATAACTATAATAAGATCAACCACACAAGAACCAGTTACAGTCATGTTTATCACCATTATCCAGCCAACATACTCCCTTATATTAAACATTGTAATGTATAGAAGCTTCTTAGATCATAAAGTATCACCATAAGTCATACGTGCATCAGATCCAACAACATAACTCTACAATCATTTAGTCTCCCTGAAATACACAGTTAACTACATATTTATAGGGGTGGGGAATTTCCCTTCACCACCTATGAACCTCCCAAAATAGGTCACATGCTGATAATAGCTATGCACCTTTTCAATACCATGCACACATGTAAGTGCGCTAATAATATACATCCTATAATTAACTGGAAGAAGTAATCCTATCATTAAATCAAGCTCATGCATGGCACTTATCAGTCACTCATTCCCAAAATAGCATTTACGTTCTGCACAAGTCTCCATCATGATGTGTGATCCACACACTATCTCCAAAAATAGTCTGCATCCATGAAAATGGCTAAGTCCCGAATCAACTTTTCATGGAGCACGTTTCCTTTCCTATCCTTCCGTGTGTTCAAGTGCACCTTATTCCCGCACATGAATTCTTTGTGTGTTTTCTCCTTATCATTAAATTATGTCTACTCAATAAAATTATTGATCAAGACCTCATTATATAACTTCAAAAATAGGCACAATACATTGGTGAAAATGATGAAGAAGAAAAGGATCTTTCTTCCAAAAAAATGGAAAAAGGTTTTCCAATGGAGGTAAAAGTTTTAGAGGTGCAAGTAATTATATGATAAAGGAAACTTATACATGATCATTTATTTTCATAGGCTATCCAATATCAACAAAACAAATTCAGCCCAAATTATTCAGTTTTATGTTGTTGGTAGACCGTGTTATGTTATTGGTGAGACACATAGTGAGCTGCATGTGTTGTTGGCAAGTTACATAAGACTAGTTGAAGTTAAAAAACACCATTGAAGCCACACAAGTATATTGAAGCCAAAAAACACTACAATGTCTATTTGAAGCTGTAAATTACTATCTAAAAATGTGGAATACAAGTTTGTTTTAAAGTTGTGATTAACTATAGAGACAATCTAACACCATAAATATCATAGAGAATCCAAGTGGTTATGCTTTAAGTCTTGTGATGGGTCCTTTCAGCCTCATCTTCATAATGTTCCATCACTTTAGGTGCTTTATCTAAGTTCAATGTTGCATTGGGTGGATTGTATGCTTATGTAAACAAATCCCAATCACCTTTGGAAGTAAAATTTTATCTCATTTGTAGCTTTTAGAAGTAGACAAAAGTATGATTTAATCTTAAATCTTGGAGCATAATAAAATTAAGGTATAAGTAGGTTAAATGATAATATACTGAGACTACATCATTGGCGATCAATTTGTGTGTGTGTGTGTGTTATTCCTCTAAGTCATCTAAGTAATTAAATAATGCTTGTTGATGTGTTTTTTAAATATAATTTTATTCATATATATATATATATATATATATATATATATATATATATATATAATGTTTTCATAACATAATTTTGAGGATTGTGTGGTCTAAGGTAGCTCTTCATTGAGCACCCTAACTATGTTTACGTCATTTGGTATTAGAGAAATGTTTTTTTCCTTGTTAATTGAGAAATGTAAAATATTGGTGGCTTTACACATTTATCAGTGTGGGTAGAAGGTCATTGTAAAAATATTCTAGTGGGTAATTATTGGGTAGATGGTTTGAGGATTACACAAGCATTTGCGGTTTTCCATGTTTATGAGTGTGCGCAAACACTCATTGTGGGAAAATTATAGCAAGAAGAATATTTTGCTAGAAGGTGTTAAGGAGTGAATATTTTTCATTTTTTGAGGAAACATAATTACATATAAGAGGAATGTTATGGGAGGTCATAACAATCAAAGGCATAAGAGTTGAGGATTTTTCTGAATTGATGTGGACTTTACAAGCCTTTTTGGAGGCCATTGAATCCACACAATGTTGAGGAGTTTCCATGGAAGATTACAATGATAATGAGGTGGATTATGCATAGTAAAGAGTGTAATCTATGAATGAGTAATAAGTGAAAGCAGAAGGATTGGAAGATATGCTTTTATAAGTAATTGTAAGATGGGGAGTAATCATATATTGGATACCCCAAGGTATTTTGGTAGTTCAAAACCAATGAATGCCATTGATTAAGTGGCAGGGCTTAAGAAATATTTTGAGTGTGAAGACATGGAAGATCCTACAAAATTCAAATATTCCTACACAAATTTGAAGGGTCATACATATCTTTGGTGGGATTAATGTAGATAGATAGAGTGCCAATATATAAGTAGATGATTATTATATTGGTTCCAAAGATGAAGGTGAAATTATTACATGTAGATTACAAGATTAGTTTGTTTAATAATTTTAATAAATTGAGACAGATATATTTTAGTGTGAAGGATTTCAATGAAAAGTTTTATTGAATCACCATTCAAGCATGACATACAAAGGATGATTTGGAGAATTTATCCAAGTATATGAATGGGTTACAAATTGTGATCCAAGATGAGTTTGGAATGATTGAAATGTGTTCAATAGAGGAATCCTATTAGTATGATCTGAATATAGAATAAAATATGAATATAAGGAGCAAAGAATTTCTTTTCGAAAAAAAAATCCACGTAAGGCTATGGACAAAGTGGTAGCAAGGGAAGCTCTACGCATCATGAAGGTGAGGAAAATTCAATTCTACATAATGAAGGGACACTAAGAGCAGGAAATAAATCTATTTAAGAGGATCCTTTGGATGTGGAAGAGGTCCTAGATTCGATGATACATGTTATAAGTGTGGAGAAATAGAGAATATAGATTTTGAGTGCCCGCATGCGTAAAGTGATGGTAAACAAATAAATGTGAGTTTTCACATTATATAAGCTAATGGAGATGATGTATTAGGTTATGAAGAATACCGAGATATGAGAGAGGTGTTGATGTTCAAATATTTTTTTTTGAAACTAGAAAAATAGGAAGTTGGTTATGATTAGAGAAATAATTTGTTCACAATATTGTGTAAGTTGTTCGATATGTTATTTGAGTATGCATTATATAGAATAAGCAATGATAATTTGGTTACACAAGAGATGGTAGAAAATTTCAAGTTAAATAGGATCAAACATCCTAATCCATAAAAATTTCATGTTTTTTGAAGGGAAACTTGTTGGTGAATGAGTAATGTTTAGTTAAATTTTAGATAGGGAGATATGAAGATGAAGTTATGCACAACATCATTCCCATGGATGCATGCTATGTGCTACTTAGAAGGATGTGAGAGTTCAAATGGAAGGAGAAAAATGACGGCCATAAAGATACCTACAAGGTGGTTAATGTGGGAAAAAATACATTCTAATTTTGATGAAGGATAATGATGAAGGATCAAAATAGGGTACCAATATTCTATTGTTATTAAGGAAGCAATTCTCAAGTGAGAATAAAAAAATAGTGAATGTGTTGTGTTGATAGTGAAACCCACGTAAACAGAGTACATGTATAATGGTGGATAAAAATTAATTGATGTTGTACTAAGTAAAGGATATATTGGGAGTGTTTACAAAATTATTTTTGAACAAGTTTCCTGATTAACATAAGTCACTGCATGGATTTGATTTTAGGACCAAGTTTGATAAATAAGGCAGCATATAAGATGACACAATAAGATAACTTGGAGGTATAAAGGAAAGTTTAGGAGCTATTGTATAGATAAATTATCAAAGATAGCATAAGATCCTGTGTAATACCAATATTTCTAGTGCCAAATATGGGTGGTGAATGATGCATGTGTGCATGTTACAATCCATAAACAAGATCATTGTCAAGTACATGTTTTCATTGTTAAACATGGATCAAATAATAGATTCTCTGAGTAGTACATGATATTTAAATAATATTTATTTAAAGAGTGAATATCATCAGATTCACATAAGAGAGGGAGATGAATGGAAGATTTCATTTTAGAGGTCACAAGAAGGATTATATGAGTGGCTTGTAATGTTATTCACACCAAGTACTTTCATGAGGCTGATGAATGAAGTATTGAAACCATTTTTGGTAAAGTTTTTTTTTATCATGTACATTGATGATATTTTTATGTTTAGTAGGAAATAAGAAGAGAACTTGTTACATTTAAGGAAAGTGTTGCATCAGTTTATTGAGGAGAATTTTTCGATTAATTTGAAAAAGTGCAGGTTTGTGCAGGAACAACTAGGTGTTTTCTCATGAAGGTTTTGAAATGGATCTAGATTAAGTACATGCAATAATGAATTGACCACAAATGCAAGGTGATTTTAAAATACATAGTTTTTAAGGGTTATTTTTACCAAAATTTCATTAGGAATTTTAGTATAATATATGCACCTATCAGTGAGGACATGCGAGGAGATACGAATATTTTTTCTAGGATCATGAATTCTTAAAGAAGTTTGTAAGAATTGAAGTGGAAGGTGACTGGAAACTAGTGTTGGCATTGTATAATTTTTTGAATGTATTCCCAATGGATTGTGATTCTAGTGGTATATCAATTGGTGCAATACTGATTCAATAGGGAAGGTTGATAGAATTTTTAGTGAAATTTTGAATGATTCAAAGGATGGTAAGGAGATTTATGTAATTGTGAAAGAAATCAATAAGAGGAGGTACTAGCTATTGCCATAGGATTTTGTGTTATTTAATGATCATCAAGAATTCTATTTTGTTAACATTAAGGGAAAATTGAATTAGAGACATATGAAGTTGGTATATTACCAAAAAGTAGACTTTTTTGTGTTGAAGTATATGAATGAAAAATCTAGTAAGGTTTCTAATGTGTTGAATATGCGTAATGTTTGTTGACAAAAATGAGAGTTGAAGTTATGGGTTTTGAATCCATTAAGGAGATGCATGCACAAGACTAATATTTCATTGAAACATGCAAAGCACGCACATCACCAACGAGTGTTGACATGACACTTTGGTTTGACTATTTTGTGAAGGAAGGCCTATTGTTCAAAGGTATAAAATTATGCATCCTGAGAGGATCAATATAATATAATTCATTGAGATATAAGTATAGTGTAAAATTGATAGGGAACTTTAGATTGAATAATATGTTAATGCAACTAGCAGGAAGTTACTTTTGGTCACATATTATATGGAAATGTAGAAGTTTTTACAAGAATGTAAAGTATGTTGGTTAACTAAGGGGATATCTCATAACGTAGGGTTATATAAACCTTTTCCCATACTAGAGAAGCCTTGGGAAGATACAATTATGGATTTTGTTTTGGGTTTTCCTAGGATGTAGAGAGGAGTTAATTCCATTTATGTTACAGTGAATACATTTTCAAATATGGTACATTTTATTACTTACAAGAGGAATAGTGATGCGACCCATATCACAAATATTTTCTTCAAGGAGATAGGTTGCATGGATTTCCACACAATATCATGATATGATCCTTGCATATAATAAAAAAACAAGATGATTAACATGAAGAATATAACATAATGGTGGGTCAAGATGCCCAAATATTTAGATAAATTCCCTTAGGGTATGACAACACCATGCAATACTCCTTAACAAAGGAGTAACTCCACAATATCCCAAGATGGGAATCCAATTTGAGGGGGACACATCTAATATAACTCTACCTAGTAGAAGAATCCACACATACATCACATGACATGAGTAATAATGATACTTGTATCCTTTATATAGACATACATCACTCTTAATGGATGGGTAACACCTAATCCCAATGTATGTCAACTCATTACCCAATATAACTAATTACTATGTGACCCCATATATTATAAACATATAACTAAGAGGGATGTGTGCCACATGTCAGCATCTCCATCAACCCATATAGATTATAATATCATATCCCAAGGTACATAACAATCCCTCACTCCTTGACATGTTTCATCTCTAAAACATAAGAAGAAGCCATATAGTGAGTGTGCTTCAAATCATTACACACTTGTTTACATGCTCGATCATCCAACCACCCATATAAGATATTATTTGGTGATACTTCTCCAAACATAATTTCATATTCCATTTTACTCCTCTGATTCCATTTATTCCTCCTCTAAATCCATACACATCCATAGTAGTTATTCATGTGATTTCATGTCATATAGTTATTTCTCCATTGATTCCATGTATAGGCACAGTAATTACTCCTATAATTTCTTGTATAACCATACATAATGTTACCCTCGTATTTCCTAACATTCCTCATTTATTTTTTCCTCTCACGATGATGTGGGTGACTATATGGTGTCACCTTAATATCCTCAAACTTATCAATCTTTTCCTCACCCTTATTTTCCTTTTCCACCTTGTTTTCTATTTCTTTTTTCTCTTGAGTAGATGAATTATTAATTTTCTCTTTCATAATGTTCTTCAAAATCTCCTTCTGAATCATCCTTATTCCATTCTTCACAATTTTCAAAGTCATCTTCACGCTCCATCTTTACATTACTTTTTTCCTTGCTAAGTGTGATATCTTGTAATGTAATTTTCTTTCTCTTGTACCATAATTTCATGAATTTGTTTTACAAATTAATATTAATTATTCCTAAGGTCTCTAACCAAATGCATTCAAGCACAATATCCATATAATCCATATCTTGTGCTCAAAAATCTGAATGTAAAACATATTTATCCATGTAGAGAGCTTTAAATCTTAAAAGACTTGAATTCCCTTACCATCCACTTGAGTTTCCTTGATATTATTTTCCTAAACATGTAGATGTTGAGCTACACCCATGTTGATGAAGTTATACTTGTTTTTATGGTTTATGGAAACAATTACCTTTTTACTTTGAATGCACTATTCAAACTAAAATATTGAAGATTCCTTATTTGGAGATGTTCTATCTAAACTACTATCTTGATCTAATTCCGATCCTTTTAAATCATGTGTAGCCTCTTCATTATCAAACTTGTCTTCTTTTTATTATTCTTCTTCCTCTTCCTCCACATCCCCCTCTTCTTATTATTATTTATCTGAAATACTGTCATTAATGAGATCTTCTTTATCGTCATATTTTTTGTCCTATCGATCTAAGAAAACATTTTCCATTCCCTCCCATGACCAATCTCAACTCCCTTGTTTCAATTTAGAGCACCAAGCTCATGCTAAACCACCTTGCCAAAGATGGATAGAAAACCATAGACTTGGATGTGAAAAACTATTTTATTTAAATTGGATCCACTATTCTCTTACATCAATCTTTCCATCTCCATAAAAAATTATTATCCCCATGATCCACAAAAACTATGGTTTTAGGAATAGACCCTTTTGATTAAAATGTGTCCTACCTCTTTTTGCTATAGGTTAGCCAAAAATCATAAAATACAGAACACAAACCTAAATTATATTTTTTCAAGATTTCTGAAAACGTAAACAATTCAAAAAAATTCCTAATATTTTTGTCTAGGGAGTGATTTTGTGAAAAACCATAAAACTCAAATAAATCTCTCAAAACAGATCAAAATTTATAAAATTTTCAGGGTGTCACCTTAGAATATATTCACCTCAACCCAAAAAATTTCAATAAATAATTATCCAAAAGTCAAAATATATTTCAAAAAACATGAAAATTAAGGGTTGCAACCCTAAAAATGACATATCTTCTGCAAAATAGATCAAAAAACATAAATTTAGAGGGACTATTATTTGAATGATCTCTCCACTTCACAAAACAATATTTGAAAAATTAAAACTATATCTCAACATATAGATGAATCAGTAAAATTAGGGTTTCATCCCAAAAATTGCCTGGATCGATGCTCTGATACCACTTGATATGATCCTAGCATATAATAAATGAACAAGCTGAATAACATGTAGAATATAGCATAACACAAGAGATATTAGTGGGCCAAGATGCCCCAACATTCAAATAAATACCCTTAGGGTAGGGTAACACCATACAATGTTCCTTAAGGAAGGAGTAACTCCACAATCTCCGAAGATGGGAATCCACTTCGAGGGGGTAACCTCTAATATACCTCTATCTAGTAGAAGATTCCACACATACATCACATGAAATGAATCATAATGATATTGATATCCTTTATATAAACACACATTATTCTTAATGGATGGGTAACACCTAATCCCAATGTAAGTCGACTTGTTACCTAATATAACTAATTCATATGTGACCCCATATATTATAAACATATAACTAAGGGGGTGTGTTTCACATGTCACCATCTCCATCAATTTATATAAATTATAATATCATATACCAAGGTACATAACATATCATGTTTGACAGGGATAAAAAGTTTGTTGGTCATTTTTGGTGAACATTGTGAAAGTATTTGAATAAAAATTTGCAATTCAATTCAACAAATCATCCACAAACTAATGGATAGATAAAGGTGGTAAATTTTAGTAGGAGACAAGACAAGAACATGGGAATTGGAATTAGTGCAAGATGAATTTTTGTATAATAATTAAATTAATTGAAGCATAGGGAGAACACCATTTTAGATTATGTATGGGACTAACTCGAAAGAGTTGTGGAATTGTGATATTTAATATGAAAATAAGGAAGGAGTGATGAAGTAGACGAATTTACAAAATACATGGAATAAATGCACTAACAAGTGCGCAAATATTTAGAGAAGATGAATACATAGTACGAGTAATGCATAAATGAAAAGGGAAGGGAAGTGAAATATTAGGTTAGAGATTTTGTCTTAGCTCATTTGCAGAAGGAAAATTTTCCTAAGGATACCTACAAAAATCTTAAGTGGAATAAAACTGGACTATGTAGAGTTTTGAAGAAGTTTGCAATTTCTTGAAGGAATTAATATCTCAAATATATTCAATATGACTGATCTATATCCATACTGTGCATATCATAAAAGTTTTGAAGATTCCAATACATATGATGTTGAGGTGGATAGGACACAACACATGCTAGAAAAGGTGCATGTAGAGGAAAAAAGAGTAATTGACACCAATATGAAGAACATTCATAACAAGGAATATATGAAATATATGGTTAGTGGAAAGGAAAGGAAATTGAAGTTGTAATTTGGTAAAGTGCCCAAAAATGTTGTAAGACATGGCATTCTATTTCCTTTAGTAGGAAATCAAGTTTTTAAAATTACCTGATGTGTATAATGTAGAATCATTTGGGTTCACAAACTATCCAATATGAATAAAAAATAGTTGAGTCTAGTAATGTCATTTTTGTGTTGTTGGCGAGCCATATTGTGTTGTTGGCATGCCAAAAAAGCATAGTTAAAGCTGTGGAACACTATTGGTGTTTTAGAACATTGTAAAGTCTATTTGAATATGTGAAATACTATTTGAAGCCGTAAAAAACTACAAGTTTGTTTAGAAATTTCAAAGAACTAGATGAAGCCATAGAATACAATGAGTTTATTTTTATTCCAAAAACAATTATATAGTTGAGAAAACACTGCGAAGATTACAGAGAATCCAAGTGGTTATGACTTGAGTCTTATGATGTATCCTTTGGGCCTTATCTTCATAATGTCATATATTTTTAGGAGTTTTGTCTAAGTTTAATGTCACATTGTGTGGCTTATATGCCTATTTAATCAAATTGAAATTTCTTTAGGAAGTCATTTTTTATCTCATTCGTAGCTTTTAGAAGCACAATAGATCATGATGCAAGCTTAAATATTAGATCAAAAGTAAATGAATTTATAAGTAGGGTGATTGGTAATCGGATGATACTGCATTTTTGGTGATCAATCTATGTGTGTTATTCCTTTAAGTAACTGAATAACACTTGTTGATTTGTTTACTATCATTGAATTCAAATTTGTGTCCATTCATATATCTTATATATATTTTTTATGTAATTATTATGGTTGCATGGCCTAATGTGGATATTAATTGAGAGCCCTAACTGTATCTGCTTCAGAAAATAACAAAAAAAAAGTTCACTCTCATATTTGAGGAAAGTCTCTTGTGACACTGAATATTGTTTGTATAATGTCTTCACACAAATAAACAAAGGAAATTCTCAAGGACAAGGAAGATACCAACATTGAAAACATCAAAGTAATATTGTTAAGACAAATGATGTAGAGGATGATGGTGTCAATTTTTTTGACACTGACAATGAAGTCATCCAAGTGCTATCCTAGTCACATAATGTAACTAAAATTAAAATGAGACTTGTTACATTGACTATTGTGATAAAAATCACAATTGAGGAGGATAAAATATTCTCAAAGCAAAAAGAGCGTAAATGGATAATCAAAATTGGTGATAATATGTCTCTATAAACCATAGTTACATGTGTTGTTTCTCACTCACAGTAAAAAAATGTGAATTCCAAGGCATATTGTTCATTCCAAAAAAGAAGACTCTTTTTTCAATGATTCAAATTCTTGATAAAAATCTAAAAGTTGAAATTGACATGAAACAAGGTCACACATTTTATCTAATACAAGACATGCTCAAACACAATAGAGTTGTGGCTAAAGGCATGTTCATCTTTGACGCCATATATACTCAATTACACACCACTCTTCTAGTTTCTATTGAAAAAAAGAGTTCTTAGGGCATCAAATATTTGGATATTTGATTTAACATACTTGATAGCCTTGAGAAAGAAAAAGTATGGTCCATGGGCTACCAACAATCAAGGACATTATTTTTTTGGTTCTTCTTGGGTCACTAGTAAACAACACAATTTATAAATTAAAATTTGTAATTAAAAGTGAGCCAAGGAGGCCCTTGAATTAGTTCATAACAATTCATGTAGATTTTTTTTGAAGAATTTTAGTGGCATTAATTAGTAATTTTTTTGTTCATTAATGACTACTCTCAAAAGATGTAGGTATTCATCATGAAGAATAAATTTCAAACATTTCTATAATTTAATACTTTCAAAATGAGTTGAGTAATAGATCAAATTCCCCATCAATATCCTCCACATATATCAAATGGGAAAACATATCAAAGGAGTTGGACTAAATTTTATCTCAAGAAGGAATACATTGACAACTAGCTGTTACCTATATTGTACATCAACATATTTACTCAATTTTTACAAACATCTTGTGCATGTGGTCTAGATAAATATGGTTAAAGTTACTAAGTGCAATAAATTTAGGTTTTATTCTTGTGTTGGAGGTTTTTTTGGACATGAGGGTATTTGTGCACATTTGGGAATGAGTTTCCCCCCTTCACGTTAAGAGGAATGAGGGTTTTGTCTAAGCATTACAATGACACTATGGGTACCTTATTTGTGGTGATATCTGAATTAAATATGTTGAATAATTAGAAATTGATTTTTCTACTACCTTATTGGAGGGAGTAAAGTATAAAAATTGCATGCCTTTTGATAGAAATTCATAATAGAATATCCAACATATAAAAGAGAGATAAATTTCTCAATAAGTAATAGTTATAAATTCTCTTTAAAGGGTTGTAATTCTATAATGATAGTGTGACCTATTTCACTTATGAATCCTCCAATTCACTTGGATTGAAATGATATAAAGATCATAATATGGAGTGGTTATGAGGTGTCATGAATATGAGAGAACATATTAATGTGATATCTAATGCTTTGACATGTTAGGTTATTTACAATCCCTAGTGCATACTAATTAATACCCAATGTTAAAAAGGGCTTGTGGGAGTCTATTTCAACATGCATAGGTGAAGGATTACTGGGAAAATTTTAGAACTTGGGAGGATTTTCTCATTCTTTTGCATATATTTCAAGAGCTCCTTTGAAGAAATTATCATCCCATGAGGCCATTCAAGCCAAGGCATGATTGTGAACCTATATGAATGGGAAGAACTTTGAGGACAAAAAAAGTCTATGCAACAACATACCCTATCATTATTTCTTTCTAAATTTTTGATCTCTTGTTGTTCAAATTGATAATGAAATACTCCATTTTGTCTTTTTCCATCCTCCCCTTGGTGAACATATATTGTAATGAAGTTGTTAAATTAGTTACATATTTGGTCTGGATGTCATTTTAGGTGTTACACTCCCAAATAAAGTTTTTTTCTGATTCCACTATTTGAATAGTGTAAAAGACAAAAAATCTCTCTTCTCATGCCTCTTTTGGCCTTTTTCATTGAACCATTTCACATTAGAGCTGATGTGAATTTTCCCTTAATTAAACTATGATAAACATTGCTCTCTAAGGGGTATTATCTTGTATATAGGTATTTTGTTGATGATCACAAGATGATTTAAATTCCTCAAGGTAATATGCAGTGGATTTTAAAAACTCAATGCAAACCTTGTGAACTAAATTTTAAGGAATTGTGTCATGACAAACCTGAACAATAGTCAAGAAAATGAAACTCTGTGAGGGTAAGTTGAGGACCCTGTGAGCTTAGGATCATGTAAGACTGTCATATGGTGGTTTGAAATGACACTCCTTATCCAACCTACATGCGCATACCATCATGACATGCCCTATTTTAATAATTAATACAATTTTCTATATTTAGATTTTTTTGATGTTTTTATAAACACACTTTTTAATAAATACACTATTTTTATCATCATATGCCAAAATATTTCTGAATTTAACCCATGAATTCTCATTTATGATAGCAAAACATTAACAATTGTTTTGCATTAAATCATTAGATACTACTTAATATTTATTGATATATGAGATCAAATGACATTTTCAACTAAGACATACCTAACTGCATGGTATACATGATGGTTTCATGTAGTATGTATATAGGGTCATAGTACATAAATGTTATTCTCTAGGCTAGATAGCCACAATTGTCTAACATGCCCAATTGAAGGATGCCATGTGGTAGGTGTTGATGGCTCAAAATGTTGCAAAATAAGTTTTTTGTACAAATTTTAATCACAAATGCAGAGGAAAACCTATCATTTTTCTGTTCATAACTTTTGATCGAGGATTTCAATTAAGGCCATTGTCATATTTTTGGAAAGCTAGTTTAAATATCTTCACATCAATATAAATTTTTGAAGGAATTGATGAATATATACTTACCTAGTAGTGATTGAAGTTTTTTATCCTCACCAACTATTTCACATCAAATCATTAGACACCACTTGAAATTTATTGATATTTGAGATCAAATGACATTTACATGTAGGACCCTCCTAATTGCATGGTATGCATGATGGTTTCATGTATCATGCATGTAATACAAATTTTGGAAGGAATTGATGAGTATATACTTACCTAGTAGTGATTGAAGTTGTTATCCTTGCTAACTTTTTTGCATTAAATTGTCAAACACTACTTAAAATTTATTGATATCTAAGATCAAATGACAATTACCTATAGGATCCACCTAATTGCATGGTATGCATGATGGTTTCATGTAGCATACATCTAAGGTCATAATACAAAAAATCTATCCAATAGGCTAGATTACCACAACCGTATAACATTCCCAATTGAAGGATGTCATGTGGTAGGTGTTGATGGATTGAAATGTTGCAAAATATGTTTTCTATAAAAAATTTAATCACAAACATAGAGGAAAACCTATCATTGTTTTTCTCATAAATTTTAATCTAGGACTTCAATTGATGTCATTTTTGTAGTTTTGTAAATCTAGTTTAAAGAGTTTCACGTTAGTATAAATTTTGGAAGGAATTTATGAGTATCTACATACCTAGAAATGATTAGAGCTTTTATCCTCACCACTCGTTATAAAGATAAAAATGCATTAGTATTTTGATTGGCTTGAATAAGACTGGGAATTGATAAGAAAGGGTCTCCCTTAATCATGATTTGTTCAAGGTGTTCATAAGTGTAAATTGAGGTGTTATTTGGTGCTAGATTGAATATGAGTGGGAATTTCTTGCATAATGAACCACAAAGAGTGCCAAATGTCATTGTCCCTAAATAAAATATGAGTAATCTTGTGATCCCAATACTTTCATTGATTTTTTTCATGATAAAAATTGAGATCTTGTACTAAGTGTTCACTTTTCCTCTCTTCTCATCCTCTAGATTTATCACTTATACATATGATTTTATCTTAATGATAAATGGTGTCTTTGTTGAGCTAAAACTTGCAATATGAATGGATGATTCTCAATAAATTTTCATGTTTTATCTAACAATATTTTCTTCAACTAGCTCATTCTTCCAACAATTTTGAGATCTGTTTCCACTTGTCAATTGGGTCCTCATGGAATCAATTGAGTAATTTTTCCCTTGAACAATAAAGATTGGGGATTGGTGGAACATGTGATTTATTCTAATGTTGACATTTATCTTCCTCTCTATATTTTATGAGAATATCTCTGGAATGTGCTTGACATGATTCATTCTCTTATAAGACCTTTTTCTTCAAATGGAAAAATATATAAATAGATGAAGTCATTCTTCATCCTGGTATTTTGGCTAATGAGACAACTTCTTGTCTATAAGTTCTCTGTTTATGTACATTTCATGCTCTTGTCAGTGAAAACTGACTTTAATTCGAAGTGTAAATTTTCCTAGAAAGATAAGCATGTTTTGTAAATTATTTGGATTTCATAGGTGTTAAAATTAACACTTGGTCATGAAGCTATGATGTTTGATGTGAAATCATATTGGCTAGTGGATCTATAAAATCCTTGTGTAATCTTGATAAATTTTACTTTAAAAAACATTTTCACTACTTTGTTTTCAACAATATACATTACATTTCTCTAATTAATAATGATATATCTATATAAGATGTATTCATTTGTGTGTGAATGATGATGACATTTGTAAAAATCATGTAAATTAGTGTGTCTCTTTTATTTTCACTATTTTATGTATTTTTGTAGACACTAAATCATGCAATTTGGGTATTCATCTAGTCCTGATCACATACTACTATTCATATGATTCCTAAGCAAGATAAGTACTAATTGACCATTGTCTTTGGATTCTTTGTTGTCTTTCTAATTTCCTTCTTGGTATCACACACCTTCTTTCACAATCTATCTTTTTATACTTCAGCATTTCAGACTCTGGACACTAGTGCCCAAGTGCCCCCATCCCCTCTGGGTGCCCTCAACCTCTTTATACTTTGCTCACATCTTTTGGGTATCTTATAGTCATTTGGGAATCTTACTTTTTACTAGTTGGCCTTTTAGTGGTTAATTATGAAATTTCAGTAAGGGAATTGTATAAATATAAAGCTATGTGGAAATAATAGAGGACCAAGCACTAAAAATTATCTATCACCACCTAAGGTTGCATTCAAAGAAATTTACAAGAGCATTCAAACATCCATCTAACATCCAAACAAGGGAAAGAGACTACATTATTCTAAATACACTTCATAGGAGGAGAAGTTCATTTTTCCATGCACACATCTATCTAAATTGTCTACATCTAGGTATTGCTTGGTATCAAGTGTGAATCACACAAGAGCCACCTAGGGATTGATTACTTCACACACACACATATAGAACTACATTGGTTCTGAGATGTAGTGTAGCACTTGGTCATAATTTCACTTATTTGACAATGAAGGACACTCTAACCCCTCATCTGCAATATTTTATTTATGGGATTTGATGAAATTTTGGAGTTTTCTGGGTAATTCTTTATTATTGTAGGTTTCAGGAGAACAACAATAAAGTACAGTGACATACAGGAGATCAAAGGTGACAACCAACAAACATCTTGTGACCTTGCAAAATTGGGTTTCACAGATTCTAAGTAGTCATAGGTACCCAAAATAGGTCTTTGGCACCCCAGGAGCCCCCGACGTTATATAGGATCCCTAGTCCTGGAATTTATGACACTCCTGTATTTTTTGGGTTTGTGCGTGACACTCTAACTTTCTGTTCCAATAGTTTTCTAGCTTGGAATACCTTCGAGATAATTTTGAATCAGCTAAGTCTTTTTATCCCTTCATTTGTAACAGGGGTTTAAAATTTAAATTGCTTATTTTCTTGGGTCAAATCTGTACTTTATTACATATTTATTCAGTATTGTTTCATATTTAGATTAGTGATGTAGCCTAGAATCTACCAAATAACACCCTAGATGCACTGGCACATCACTCAACCTAGATTGAGTGCTCACCCAAAGTGTGCAAAGGTACCAGGTCCCTCTTTAGGGTTTCTATAACAGGATGTTAGCATGATGAAGGAAGAAACATATAGATCCATAACTAATCCCTCATTCTAGAAGGCATGCAATATTCAAATCTAAGAAATAAAAATCTTAAACAATAATTATTATTGAATTAAGAACATGCACTACTCAATTACACATAGGAATGACACTTAGATTCAACCAATAACTCTCATCTATTAATAAACACAGAAGCTCCTTACAATAATGGCATTTTATACGGATGCACACATGGATCTGATACAGTAATCCATTCATATGAACCTATCTCTCTATGCTTACCTCTTACACTCTGCATATAATTATATCTCTCTCTTCTCTATCTATGTATATCTATATATCTTACTATGTGCTCATGTGACATATATAGGGTGGGGACTTTCCCTTCACTACTTATCTATTCCAAAAATAGGCCGTATGCTATTAACAACCATACGCGATTTATAGGCATAGCCACACATGCAAGTGTGCTATCTATAGAGCTCTTACAGTTAACTGAAGTGACAATCCTATTCTTATCTTGTCTCCATGAAAAATGCTTTAATTCAATCCTCTAAAGATAGACAATGTATGGCGCGCACGTTTCTAAATCGTTGATGTGTTCCATACTCCATCTTTGAAAAATAGGTCTTTATGCTCAAAATCAGATAAGTCCTGAATGCTGAACTTGCCCTCCATGTGCGGGTTCTTCCTATCCATTCGCACCCTTAAACTTGGCCTGTTTTCCCACGTGAACTTCTTGTGTGAGTTCTGTCAAGTGTTCTCTGATCAACATTACCCCACACTAATCTCATTTTCACCCTGACAATGGGTATCTCCAAAAATTAAAGTAAAGAATGTAGATGAATAAAGAATGTTTTATGAGGCAGCCTCCATTGTATCACTTTGAAGGATCAACTCTAGATACTCTTCCTTTATTGTGGCCTCCAAATCCTACCACTCGGTGAATGATTTATCTTCATACTCTGGTACATCCATAATAATAGACTCCAGTTCATCTTGGGTAACTTCACCTTTTTCATTATATAATACCAACATAATGTTGGACATTGAAGTATGTTGTCCTTCTAGCACATCCATATTTTGTGCGATGAGTTTCCTAAGCTCATCTAGTCATTCCTTATGTGGCTCTTGTGCTACTGTTAGGGCCTCACACTTTTTCTTTATGATTTTCAACCATTCTACGTGGCCCAAGGTGTCATCCTTCATATCCTTTTGGACTGCATCATCTTCTTCCAGAGTCTTTACCTTGATCAATGCCTTTGGAGCTGTGCATAAATTTAAGGCATGATCCACCTTCTTCAATTCTTCTTGGAGTGCTTGTAGTAAGCCTTCGTATGATGTAATATTTCTAACTACTATAGCCTTAGCCATTTCTGCCTCTTTTTTAGGATTCCTTGGCGTTAACATGTGCAGAGGTTCATCTTCAAGCACCAGGTCCACCAAATTTCCTACATAATGTATTACTAAGGGAAACATCTATGGTACCTTGGGCTCCAAGTGTGGCCTAGTATGACATTGTCTCTAATCTCTGATGCTAATAAATACTGCGTTCTTCTTCTGCGCTAAGTCCCTCTCTTGGGTTAGGCACACTATCACTGCATCCTTCATCTTTAACTCCTTGCGCAATGTTATTATTGTTGTGGCATTGTCCACATTTATTCTTGCAACTTTAGTAGAAACCTTCACCAATGCGTTGCTGACCTGCTCATCTGACATGAAAGTAGGCTTTACTGTCATATGTCTAGCTTGGGGTTCCTTCTTCAGCCATCTCAAAACACATGAATCTTCACATACATCAAATTCAAGATCATCCATGTGGGTATGAATTGACCATGAGAGTTGCTTTTGAGTGCACATAATTGCCATATCCCCATCCATTAGTTCCTAGCCAAATAAATACTTTTATTCTATAGTGCTTTGGAACCATGCGCAGATGATTTTTCTTGTGTCCTATGCATAGCCCATGATTGGTGCACTATGTTTCCCACTCATCCTCTTCGATCTAGGTCCCTTGGGAATTGTAGCTTCAAGGTTAGGAGTCTGTCCCATTACACCTTGAGTAGTCACATGCGTGGATATAGAGGTTTCCTTCTCTCATTATTCTCCATCCTTCATCTCTTCATCTTTTTTCTCTTCCTCATTTTTTGGCTCATCTTCTTGCTTGAATGGGTTAGGAGATGCATGCTCTCTCTACCCGAATTCTTTCACTTCTTCATGTAACTTCAAATTTCTTCTCCTTGTGTGGAGAGAAATGAGGTGATTTCCTTACCATGTGTGGGGTTTCATCTTGAGTCCTTATATGTCTGAATACTTTCTTAAATATGTGCTCTCCCTGCTCAACCTGCATACCTTCCTCTTTGTCTTGTCCCTGAGGTGGAGTGGTCATGCACGGTGACTCTTATCCGTCATATTATTTCTTTCTTATGCACTCCAAGCCTCCACTATCTTCACGATCCTCTTCTTCATCCTCTACCTCAATAGTTTATGTTGGCCTTTGCTCCAGTATATTTTCTATTGTTTTCTTACCCTTCAGTGGCCTTGGGAGTGTGAATTAATTCTCCACATACTTATTGTTCTCCATCTAAGGATTTATATGAAGATATACTAATGCTGCCCCTACATATGTTACATACAAACTTATTGGCTTAATATTCAATATCTCTGAAAAGAGCCTCTCGTCATAGGAACTTCTTCCTAGATACACATACTTCTTCCTCAACATGTGGTAGTCATAGTCTACCTTATCTACATTGAATACCAGTTGGTGTGTGTTTGTAAATATGTGAATCGATGCTTGGAAATACTATACAGTGAATGCGTAAGGAAATTTACACCAAGGGCTCTAGAGTCTATCTCTCATTGAGAAGCACACAATGTAAAAATGCTGGTATACAACAAATTGAACTACCTTTCCAACCACCGAAGGCAAGTCCTTGGGGATGCACCATTCTTCTCCAAACGTATTGTGGAGCATGTCGTACCATTTCTCCACCCTTTTCTTGACATCATCTGTCATAAATCCTTTACATAAGTACTTGCTGAACCTTTCAGCTGGAAACTTATTCTCCATGGAGTATTCCCATATGTTCTCCTTCAGTTCGTCTGGTACTCCAATTTCCATGAATACCAGTGATAGTAGAATATCCCCAAATCTGATCTTCCCTCCTGTGTGTGCTTCCTTGAGTATCTTCTTTGCAATATAGCCTGCAATATTGTACACTACTCCTAACATTTTGCGTGCAATGTGTAACCACATAGTATTTACCTGTGACCACCGCTCTTGATCGTTTAAATTTGTAACAAGGTGTGTTGCTTCTTGCACAACCAGATAGTTCCTCAATTTGTCTATATCCATACCGCGCGGACCCTTCAAGTACCCCAAATAACATCTGGTATTTACGGATTTATCTATAAGATCATTCTTTATATCCTCTCATGTGGCCTTCAAACCTGTCACTAATGAGATAAGTGCAGATGAGATTCTAACTCTGTGTCCTACAAAGTAGAAGTCCTCATGCACTCTGCTCATGAGCCACTGGTACAAGGGCTCATACTTCCTGAAATATGGAATCTCATATAATTGGTAGACCCTAATTTTCTTCAGAAGCTTCTCACCTACATCATCATAAACTAGAATGTCATATGTCGTACGTTTGTTCATCCTCGCAGTGAGAAAGGAATCAATCTCCTTCTTGTTCTCTAAAGTACTATGATTGTATTCACTTACTTTGCTCTTTCTGATGTGTGAATCCCATTCCTGACCGATGATAAATCCTTCTGGATATTGCATTTCTATAAAATTGCTTTCGGGTGCCATCTCTTCCTCCCTAATGACCACCTTCTTCTTTCCTTTTTCTCTTGCTATAACTACCTTCTTGGCTGCCATTTTTACCTTACAATCGTCTCCTCTTTAACTCTGTAATTTATGAATCAAACCCTATCTTGATTCAATCATACCCTAGGTGGAAACTTCATGCCCTAACTCCTCTTTGTCACCTTGCTTCGCTTAAACCCTTCACCAACAGGTACACAAGATTATTTTTACACAGATCTATTTGTCACACTTGGTTTCACACCCTTCGCACTTTAACCCAATCACTCAGCTATTTGCACTTAGCTCTTTCCTCAAATACTCTTAGTCATAATGGTAAAAATGAATTCACATCCCATCCCTATATAATTTTCAAATTTTGATGCATTTATTACTCCTTCACCTACCAAATATCCTCTTATTCATTGACCAAATTCATTCATTCTGTGTGGTACATCTTCATGCCCCAGGTATAACCTTCTAGCATGCCTTCCTACCCTCTAGTCAAATACTTCTCTTCAACACGTGACCTTACGCCCGAGTACCTCATCACTGTACCTTCTCTTGGTAGTTATCATGGCCTCTACTTACCTCACGTTATATTGTCCTTTCATTCATCTCCATCCTTGGTCACTTTTGAGAAGCAATATTATTTTGACTTAAAGCACACCCGTAGCAACTTATTCCTTTCACCTTTCAATTCCCACAATCTTGTTCTTGGATAACTACAACCACCCCACACTAAAAGTATGTGTAGTCCTCTGTGGATAAACATTATTCCCATAGTAATTAGCTTTATGCGCACAAACGTGATTATTACAAAATAACAACAACTAAATTGACAAAGAATAGTGATAATGAAGGAAATACATTAAGGAAATACAAAATGGAAACCTAATCTAAATGGAAATACTACCTTATTACAAACACCAAGAAGACTTATTTATAGTAGGGCTTTAGCCTACTCCCATTAAATTAACTAGGTAGTCATGTTCCATTAAGTGCTTCTAACTGGAAAGCACCTAATTCAAGTATGTAAGTGATGACATATTGCCCCAATCAATGTACTTTAATTTTTCCTAGATAGTGCAAGAACTTAGAGTCATAGAGAAGTACCATTTGTCCAATCTCAAACTTCTTATCCCTTATGTTTCTATCATGCCATGCTTTCTACCTGGCCTTTTCCTTCTTCTGACTCCATCGTGCTATGGCTCATCACTCATCTAATTGAATCATCTTCTCAATATGATCTTCTAAATCCTTCTCATCATCTAGACCTCCAACGCACACAATGTGTAAAGAAGGTAACATAAATTCTATAGGGAGAACTACTTCTGCACCAAACACCAACTGAAATGGTATGGCTTTATTCAATCTCTTATAAGTTGTTCTATATGCCCAAAGAACAACTGACACTTTATCATCCCAATCCTTTCTTCCAACATCACAAATTTTTGTCAATGTCTGGCTCAAAATCTTGTTGAAATCCTCAACAGTTCCATTTTCCTGAGGGTGGTAAGGTGTGGTCTTATGGTGGGAAACCATAAACTCATATAATAGGATCCTTATGGTTTCATTTAAAAAGTGTGTACCCATATCACTTGTCAAACTTAAAGGACATCCATATCTTGTAAGAACATTCTCCCATAGAAACCTAGTTGTTGTAGCTGTTGTACAGTCCTTCGTAGGTGCTATTTTGGCCCACTGTGTGAGATAATCTGTGCAAGTAATGATATAGCGTGATCTTGTCCTATGTGTGGCTGGTGGAATAGGTCCTACAAAATCAATGGCCCATTTCTCAAATGGTTTGGCACTGATAATAGGTCTCAATGGCATTTCATCTCTTTATCCTGGTTTTCCTAGGTGCTGACAATGGTCACACGCCTTACAATATTCTTTACAATCTTTATACACTGTCTCTAACCATAATCCAATGAGTAGGATCTTTTGGGTAGTTGCATCACCTATACAATGGCCTCTTGCAATACCACTATGGGCTTCTTCCATAATATCCTTGCACTCATGCTCTAATAAACAACAGCGTAATAATTCATCTCTACCTAACTTGTTTAGGTCACCACTGATCAACATAAATGGTGTTGCATGTATAGCAAGCTATTTATTTTCTAATGCCTTCATTCCTTCTGGTGCCACTCTAGTCCGTAGAAAGACAACAATGTCTTCTAATTCTGATGGTGCACATTGTAACCTATATAACTATGCATCTGGCATGGTTTCTTCAATTGTCTGTGCTTCCTCTCCTGAGTTAATTCTAGATAAGTGGTCTGGTCCAGAGTTACTTTTCCCTAGCTTCACCACAACTGTGAAATCAAACTCTTGAAATAGGAGTACCCATCTATAGATGTGCCCTTGTAAGATGGGTTTGTTCACCAAATACTTCAATGCCATGTGATCCATATAGAATACAAATGGTGTAGCTAGAAAATACTGTCAAAACTTGTGCAATGCATAGATCATGGACAAAGCTTCGTGATCTGTAGTTTTATAATTCTATTTAGCAGGAGTCAACTTCCTACTAGCAAAGTAGATAGGATGATCGACAATACCTTGTCTAGGTTGAGCTAACACAGTGCCAATGGCCATGCCAGAGGCATCCACATGTACATGAAGTGGTTTGTCCCGTGAAGGAAAACGTAGGATAGGCGCAGTAGTAAGTTTTTCTTTCAAGGTTTCGAATGCGCACTGTTGTGATTCTCCCCAATAGAATGTACCTCTTCCTTTCAGTAACTACTCCAGAGGTGCAGTAATTTTGGCATATCCCTTGATGAATTTTCTATAATATCCTGTGTGACCTAAAAATCCACACACCTCACTCTGACTGGTAGGCGTTTCCAACCCTAAAATGACTACAACCTTAGTTGGATCAACAAGCAATCCCTCCTTGTAGATTATGTGTCCTAACAGTATTCCAAAAGGTGTAGAAAATATGCACTTCTTGATGTTTTAAGAAATACTCAATTGTCTGCACCGGTCAAACATTAAGCGCAGATTGTCACAGTGATCCTTAACAAGCCCATATACTATCCAATCATTGAGGTAGACCTGTAAGAAGTTGTGAATAAAATATTTGAATGCCTGAATAACTATCCACGAGAATATAGCAGGCACATTTTTCAATCCAAAAGGCATCATAGTATAGGCAAAACTTCCCCATTCAGTAGTAAAAGTTGTCTTTTCTTGATCCTCTTGAGCAATTTGAACCTGATGATACCTAGAAAATCCATATGTGAATGAATATATTTTACACCCTATAACTCGTTATATTTCCTCAGTAAATGGCGTAGGGAATGGGTCTGTTACACATGTGGCATTGAGCTCCCTGTAGTCCACACATATTTGAATTCTACCATCCTTCTTGATACTGATCACCATTAGACTAACCCATTCTGACTCATCAAGGGGCTTAATAATTCCAGATTTCAACATTCGATCAATTTATTCTTTTACCTTTTCACAAAAATTAGGATTCATTTTCTAAGGTCTCTTTCTCATTGGATGCACACCTTCCTTAAGTTTTATCTTCATTTCCCCAAGTGATTCATGCACACCTTTAAGTTCATGATACCCTTGAGGGAATAAGTCCTGGTAATCCTGTAGTAACTCAATAATATTTTCCACCTTTGAGTCTGACCAGTAGTCTCAAATTATGGCCTCCTTAGGCTCAGCCTCTGATCCTATATTGACCTTCTTTGTCTTCATGGGTTCATGATAGGCATGTGTATCCTTGTCTGCATTGTCCAAGACCTCGCATACCCCTTGTGAATGTTCAATATCTAGGTTCTCAACTTCCTCATCATCCACGATGTAAACCATCTTTCCTTTTTCTTTCTCAAGACAAGCTCATTCAAGTAATATGAAGTCTTCTCCTTCTTCTTCAAAATGCACACCTGATTCTGTCTCACCAAATAATTCCTCTACGAGTTCCTCCTCCTTTACACTATCTCCCATGGTTAACCACTTAATAAATTTTAATGCCTCTTCTATTAGAGGTTGGGAAGAAAAGTATTCAAAGGTATGGATCATTCTTATATTCAAATTTTTCCAATTCCCAGTCTCTAGATGTAGTTTGGTGTATACATACCAGGTGCGTGCGCATCCTTGTAGAGTATATTACAATCTATGCACCCAGAGTGAAGGTGGTAATGCTTCATATCCCACTGTTAAGAGTCTCTCACACTGCTGAATGTGACGCTGAACAGGCTGATCACCATTATAAGTGCAGATCTTCTTAGGTGCATTGCTCCTTACAAACCTAGTAGATTTGGCAAATTTGATCTCATTCCACTCTGTAAGATTATCTTTATGAACTACCCACCAGCACGTTGTTGTCCCATGCAAGACATATGCTAACATGTCTCTTCTCCTGAACCGCTCTATCGACTGTGCCTCCATGGCTTATAAGAATACATGAAGATCTTCTACTCTTGTATACTAAGGTCCTACGCTACCTATCCATTGAAAAGAACAAATTCCATTCTTGTGAGCAACCGTGCTTTTTACCTCGCGTCCTACTAGTTCATATGTACCATGAGCCCAATTATCACAAGCAATACTCGTAGTATCACTAATAGAGTGAGAATCCTTCCACTGTAGGATGCCTTCCTTTAATGGTTGATTAACCTCTATGTCCTGAATAGTGCGTACATGGATTCTGTTTAAGTCCTCCTCACTTAGAGGCTCAACATATGGTGTAGAATTTCCATCTATCAAATGTATCACAACCCTTTCCTCTTTGTTCTCAAAGCTGATATACCCCTTATTGAATCTCAAATTAGCATTATTCACATAACACCAAGGGCATCCAAGTAGGGCTAGAAAACTATTTGCTTTTGCAAGTGCTAATACCTCAAAATCCCCAATGAATTTGGCCCCTTGTATGGTTATAGATGCATCCTTCAAAACTCCTATGGGAGTGGCCTTAGTTCAGTTTTCCATAAACAACACATTAGATGATGGCTGCAATGGAGGCCTCCCCATTTGTACCCATGCATCTAATGTAAGCACATTCACTTTTGCACCTATTTTAATCAAAATATTTCTCAACAACCATCCATCTACAACAACATTCAGAGTGATCTCTTTATCATAGTCAATGTTATTAGGGGGAAGATTCCCTTTTAACCAACTTCCTAATAGTGGAATGATGTCCTCCTGGCAAAAAATTTTGCACACTTCTCTTAGCTCATCAATATCAGTTTGTACTATCACTGATGATTTCTTTTGCTCCTTTAAGTATTGTATCTCACCCTGAAGATTCCTTAGCACTTCCATGGTATCTTGGTAAAATTCCTTCTGATGAGTAGGATCTGGGTACCTTGCATGCAAAAACCTCCTCCTTGGTGATTGTAGGCTTCTAGTGCAATGCCTCTCTTACGTGTGCCGCTTCAGTTCATGTAGCAATCTTCATTGTTAATGCCTCAAGTCCTTCTCCTATCTTGGAAATCCACTGATCTTCTACCACGTGTTGGATTCTAACCATCCTGAAGCCTTTGTTTTCTTTCTTATGTTACTTACTCAGATGCTCATATAAGTCTGGGCACTCTTCATAGCTATGGTTCTTTCTGTAGAAAGAACATGCAATATTCTGAGGACATTCGCACCTATAGTGGTAAGGAGATCCGCATGTATAAAATGTTCCATGAGGAAACTCACCTCTTCCTCCACCATGGCCTCATCCTCCATATCCACTGTGATATCCATGACCTCCTTCAAAACACCCCTCATTCCTATCATAGCATGTTTGATTATGATCTTGATCCTGGTGCTCATTCTTGTTCTTAGAGTTATTCGTTACGCTTGTCTATTGTACCCCAATGTCTATAGAATCTTGGATCTGATCAATCAACCAAAAATCTTTAGTATCATGTGTCGTGGACCGGAATATTTTACAATAACAAGATACATTCTTCCTTATCACGTGTTGTAACAAAGGATAATGACTAGCATCATGATTCAAATGATAGATCTCACAGTCCAACAGTAATGAGCGTACTATTTTATGAGGACAACTATCCTTGGTGTGACCTTCCACTTCACAATTTGTACACCAAATCCCTAAGCACGTTTCATGAGCTCAATTTGCTGATAATTTTTCTAGCTATTTTGCCATAGCTGCAATCTGTGCCTCTAAGAATGGACTAACACTAGTGTCAATGCTCCCAACTTCCTCAACATGCAAAGCTACTTCCAGTGCTTCACGTGGATTAGTGTATGTCTTATGTGACAGTGCTCTTCTGAATGGTGTAATCAATCCTCCAACAAACCATTGTGCATGCTGGCTAGCATGAATATCATAAGATAACTTAGATAGAAGTGTCTTAAAGCAGGCATCATACTCATGTAAACTCTCAGTAGTGCCTTGCTTAATATCCTTGAGTGCACTTATACTCTTCTATTTAAATTCAAGGATATGGAACTCTTTCAAGAACACATCCTTTAGTGTTGCATAATCCATGCAAGTTTTATCATGGTGAAACTTCCTATACCAGCTGTGTGCATGTCCTTGTAATGTAGTAGCAAATTAACTTGCCTTACGCTTAGAAGCCATTATCCCTTTTGTGTGCCATTATATTTCACACATGAAAATGTTTGGTAGCATCCTCAATACCTCTATATTCTAGGAGATGAACAAACATCTCCATATAGATATTTTGTGCTTGCTGCAGGCCTTGACCACTTGATCCAGAACCTCCTGTGTTTCCTCTGCCTCCAGAACCACCAGATCCATAGGAACTAGAACCACCTATACCTCCTGATCCTCCACCTGTAGCTAGATTAGGACCTATAGATGTACTCCCCTGTGCTCTGACAGTAGTACTATACTGAACCCCTATAGTCTGTGAGGTAGTTCCACTTCCAGAGGTGAATCCAACATTCTGTGTGCTCATGTTCTATGTGGATGATGCACCTAAAAATGTTCCTCCAAATAGCATTGAAGTTGTCTATCCTGCCATTGATGTACTTGCTCCCTGACTTACTCCTACTCTCCTACTTCCCAAGTTAGCTTGCTGGTTACTTTTCATACTAGATATGGGAAAACCAAGCACAAGGGATAGGTCACCAGGTGGATTAAGATGCGTGCCTGTGGCCTAGGTAGTCTTTGCTGGCACACTTCTGTGTGAAGCCAAGGGGGGATCTCTGTCATGTTTTCCAAGATGGGGGAGTTCTTGATGCTCTGGCTCCATGTCTTCTACATGAGCTTCAAATCCTTCATGAGCCATCTCTCTCCTCAACGCCATACTTTCTACAATAGTACATTGCTACTTCTCTATCTCCCTCTCGTGTGCCTCATTATACTTAAGCCGCCTTTCCTCTCTCTACCTTTCTGCCACTAGGTCTACCATCTTTCACCAAACCTATTCCTTCCCTCACACGAGGTGAGGTTTAGTTAGCCATTGGTTTACTCTCCAGGTTCAAAGTTACCATCAAGATCTTGATCGCCAGTGGAATGCCTTGCAAATATGCTCCTCTAGGATACCGTAAAAACTGGAATTCAGCTACCTTCAGGAAAGAATACGTCAAAATTGAATATTCTAGAATATAACTGTTTAGAACACCATGAAACCACATATCCACAGTGTGAGTCCAGATCAAATCAACATCATAAAGGGCCTAAAATTATTCCTGTGTCCAGACAAGTGTGTGATATCTCCAATTCCTCTTAGATGCATATGCAATCAGCCACTCGTATAATTCTACTAGAAAGATGGTGAAAAATCTCTCATATAAGCTGTCATATAGATTCTATTCTACCCAAGTGTGTGTGTTAAACTATGATCCAATGTTGAACGGTCATGCATATTCTTCCTCCAGATTGTGTATCCACTCCTCAATACTTATTAGAGTTAACCGGTACATATTCATCATGAACCATCATGAAAACAACTGAAAAAGAGGTCCCGGCAATGGAGCTAATGATGCAGCCTAGAATTTACTAGATAACACCCTACACATCCTGACACATCACTCAGCCTAAACTGAGCGCTCACCCAAAACATGCAAAGGTACCAGGTCCCTCTTTAGGGTTGTTGTAGTAGGATGTTAGCATGATGAAGGAAGAAACATATAGATCCATAACTAATCCCTCATTCTACAAGGCATGCCATATTCAGATCTAAGAAAGAACAAGCTTAAATGATAATCATGATTGAATCAAGAACATGCACTACTCAATTACACACAGGAATGACACTTAGATTCAGCCAATAACTTCATCTATTAATAAAAATAGAAGCTCCTTACAATAATGGCATTCTATACCGATGTGCACATGGATCTGATATAGTAATCCAGTCATATGCACATATCTCTCTATGCTTACCTCTTACACTCTGCATATACCTATATATCTCTCTTCTCTATCTTTGTATATCTATATATCTTACTATGTGCTCACGTCACATATATAGGGTGGGGACTTTCCCTTCACCATTTATCTATTCCAAAAATAGGCCGTATGCTATTAATAGCACATGCCATTTACAGGCATAACCACACATGCAAGTGTGCTATCTATAGACCTCTTATAGTTAACTGAAGTGACAATCCTATTCTTAGCTCATCTCCATGTAAAATGCTTCGATCTCATCCTCTAAAGATAGACAATGTGTGGCGCACATGTCTCTGCATCGTTGGTGTGTTCCGCATGCCATCTTCTAAAAATAGGTCTTCATGCTCAAAATTGGCTAAGTCCTGAATGTTGAACTTGCCCTCTGTGCATGGGTTCTTCCTATCCATTCGTGCCCTTAAACCTGGCCTGTTTTCCCATGCAGACTTCTTGTGTGAGTTATGTCAAGTGTTAAAATCATTACTCTCTTAGATACTACTTGTGTTCCTTTTGATATTCATCCAAATATAGTCTATAACACATTCGTAGATGCATATTATCAACACATTTATTTCCATCTAATCCTCCTACTTCACATTTCTAGACATTAATATTGTGTAACTTGATACACTACTTGTATTGTCATTACTTGATGATGCACTATCATGCTACACTTCACACTTAACTGTTGAGGGATTACTACATTCATGAACCTCACCTCATACATACTACACATTTCATGCTCGACACTTTCACGACACATCTTTCTTTCATCACATTCATCATAAAAAAGTTCCCTATGACACACTCTAGTTCCACAGTTCATAATCACCTTTTGAGGGTCAAAATCTAAAATGAACCTCACCACACTCACTCACCCACTCTCTAAGCTCTACAATTTCTTGATCATATATTTCTAGCACACACAAATCAAACCATTTCCTAATGACACACTCTTATTCTATGGTTCATTCTTGACTGCTGAGGGGGAATTTATAAATGAACCTCATGCATAATAAATCACACTCTCTTGGGAGACATGTTACTCCTATCACAATCACTCTACATTCCATTCTCTTTCAAACTCAAAATATACTACATATCTTATTTCCACATTATTCTTGCCTACTTATTAGCACATGCATAATTTTCTTACTATGTTAGCTAGATACTTGGTATCTCATTATATTTATCATACACACACTTGTGTTCACTTTCCTTCTATTTGTGATTGTAGACTTTATAAAGATCATTACACATAGCATGGATGTTTGGCACAACACCTCTTACCAGTTCCCCAAAAGGCTCCTGGGGGTATCTAATTTTGTATACACTAGAGGTGTTATTATTTCATTTTTCATAGCACACTACTATATCAAATCATACATGTTTTGACACACTTTCTATCTTTCTAACATGTTAACGAGTGCTTCATGTGAGACATTTTATTTACAAGAAATATTTTCTACCATGGTTGTTTGATACATTTTTTTTCTCTTGTTTGTCATTGTTTGTAGAATTTTCCCTTTGTCTTGTGTGCACATAGTATGCTTTTGGCCATATCAACATTGATTTTCTTATTACATTGTGAGTAATGTCCCATGTTTGTAAACCACTTTTTGAGGTCTACATTTTATTCTTGAGTCTTATCTTACACATTGCTTTCTACATGTGTGTTTATCATGTTTTCACTAACACTTGTTTCCAGCCACTTTTTTTTACATGTCCCTTCATTTCTACCAAAAATACTACCTCCCCCCTCTAGGGATTTAGTTTCAGATGTAAATCAGGTCACCCTTTGGGTGACATATTCCTTGTGATGCTGCATGTACCCCAAATGAGGGGGGAATCATTGGGTGAATTAGTAACCCCATACAATAGTTTACAGTCATAGTTCAACATAATTCAGTACTAGTAAAACATACTCTTATGTCTCACAAAAGGCTCAAAATCAGACTTGGGTCCTTAGCACAACACAACCACTAGCACCCAGACATAGAAAATAGTGCTCGGGCACCATTGACCCTTCTTGGGTGCCTATGACCAGGGGGCAGTTACATATTTTTTCTTAGTTTAGTACAGTTCTCAGCAGCGTACACAACGTATTTTACAGGACATACACTCCTTCAACACTCGGCATGCATGCATTACACCTTCTTTTCTACTTTTTCATTAGATTGGAATTGATCAAAATGGATCAAATCTATACACACCATTTGTAGTGGTGTTTTCTCTTCAAGAAGTAGTCAAAGGTTAGAGAATAACACTAGACCTTTCTCCCTACACTTCTTCTATACTTGGCAGAGTTGACGTGAGTCCCAAAAAACTTGCACTCAATGTAAATAGCATGAGATCGCCTAAAAAACTTAGTTTTCTACAACATCTTCAGGATCCTTTTTATCTCTTTCACTCATCACGGATCAGGTGCACATGTTCCTTTTCACATTTTACATACTTTTATTGCATTTTTCATATATACACGTATTCGACTACTTGTTTGTTCTTCTGTTTTATAGGTCCGTCCTTATGGGAAGTGATAGTCACATCAATCAACAAAAAGTAGAACATAACATATACACATATGCTCTCACCCTAGGGTCATCATCATCATTTCTTCACTTCATCTTCTCTATCTTCCATGCTTCACATTTTTATCACTCCACACTTTTCCTTGTCTCTCGGCACGATTTTCACCATGGATCTACATGTTTATATGGTACGCATCTCTTATCTACTTTATGTTATCAAGAATTTTCTTAACAACATAAAGTGGGGGAAAATGTAGACACTAAATCACACTAGGTATTTATCTATTCCTGATCACATACTACTATTCACATGATTCCTAAGCAAGAAAAGTACTAATTGACCATTGTATTTGGGCTCTTGGTTGTCTTTCTACTTGCCTTCTTGGTATCTTGCACATTTTTTCCCACTCTACCTTTTCATAATTCAACATTTCAGACTCTAGACACCAATGCCCAACTAAGACGTTAGTTTCCAGGTGCCCTCGACCCCTTTGTACTTTGCTCACATATTTTGGGTTTCTTCTATCCATTTGGGCATCTTACGTTTTACTAGTTAGCCTTTTAGTAGTTAACTATTAAATTTGAGTAAGGGAATCATATAAATATAAAGCTATGTGGAAATAATAAAGGACCAAACACTAAGTGATTAAGTAAATATTGAATAAATACATTCTTAATTCTAATGCAATGTAGCAGTAAATAAATAAGTAATAGAATACATAATTGACCCAAGTAAATAAATAATTAAGATTTGAAACCCTAAGTGTAAAAAAGGGAAAAAATGACTTAGCTGATTCATAATGAAATCTAAACTATGTCAAAGTGATGACCATGTGAACAAAGAGGAATAAGTATCACACATGGCCTCAAAAAAATGTTTGAGCTGGTGAGATGGTGATTTTCTTGGATTGAGGCACCTAGAAAGGGGCACGGGTGCCTGCGAGCACCCTTAACCTACTATGGGCGTCTGTGACTGCTAAAACCCTCATAAAACCTCTTTCGTAGGGTCATAAGTTATTGATTGCCCTTTCCTTCTTATTTCTAGTAGGTCACACAATGATCACCGATGTCACATATAACTTGCAATGAAAGATTAACCTATAAAACCCTTAAGAGTGCATCAAATCCCAAAAAAGAAAAGAATGAAAATGAGGGCTCGGACTGTCCTCAGATGTCAAACAAGTAAACTTACAACTGAGCATTGCACTACCTTTTAGAACCAATGTAGTTCTAGGTGTGAGTGTGTTGAACTATTCCCTAAGTGGATCTTGTGCATTTCACACTTGATAACAAGAAAATAAATAGATGTAAGAGATGTAAATAGATGTGTGCATGGAATAGAATGAACTTCCCCTCCTATGAAGTGTATGCAGAATAATGCATTCCCTTTCCCTTAAAAGAATTCTAGAATGTATGCTTTAATTCTCTTGAATATCCTTTGGATGCAACCTTAGGTGGTGATGACTAATCCTTAGTGCTTAGTCCTTTATTATGATCACATACATTTATATTCATATGATTCCATTGCTTGAATTTTATAATTAAACCCAAAAAGGCTGAATACCAAAAATATAAGATGCTCAAATGGATAGAAAGGACCCAAATGATGTGAACAAAGTATAAGGAGATCAGGGGCACCTAGAGGGGACGTGGGCACCTGGCACTGGAGTCCTACCTGGGTATTGGTTTCTAGGATGATAAATGTCGAGGTGTGAAAAGAAATAATGAGCTAGAAAGAGTGTAAGAACAAAAGTGGCAAAAAATAGAAATTAAAGATGGCCAAAGACATGGATTGATTAGTAATTTTTTTACTTAGAAATAATATGAATAGTGGTATGTAATCAGGACTAGATAATTACCCAAAGTGTGTGATTTTGTGTCTACCTTTCCCCCCACTTTATATTTTTGAGTAAATTCTTGATAACATAAAGTAGATAATATATGCATACCTGATAACCATGTATATTGATGAAAAAAAGTGTGTCAAGAGACAAGGAAAAGCGTGGAGTGATAAAAAAATATGAAGCATGGAAAATAAAGAGGAGAAAGTGTAAAAATTGTTGATGATGATGACCCTAGGGTGGGAACGTATGTGTAGATGTTGCCTTTATAATTTTTGTTGATGTCAATGTAGATGTGATTGATGTTGTTGATGTAGGATGATGTTGACCACCGCTTCCCATAAGGATGGACCTATAAAAGAGAAGAATGAACAAGTAGTCAAATATACTTGTATATGATCAAAATGTGTAAAAAGTATGTAAAAATGTGAAAACAGAACATGTGCACTTGATCCGTGATGAGAAAAGAGTGTAGAAAGGATCCTGAAGATGATGTAGAAGAACAATTTTTTTGGGTGATCTCATGCTAATTACGCCGGCTATGATTTTTTAGGCGATCTCACACCAAGAACTGGAAAAATTGTAGGGAGAAATGTATGGTCTCATCCTTCAAAATTTAACTACTTCCCGCAATGTATAACACCACTACATATGGTGTGTAAAAATATGATCCAGTTCAACCAATTCCAATCCAATGCAAAAACATGTATGTTGAGTGCTACGGACTGTATGCCATGTAAATGTTGCTATGTGAAGTGTTGTAGACTATGTTGCATTGAAAGATGATGTGTAACTGCCCTTGGTCATAGGTGTCTAGGAAGGGTAAGGAGTGCCTAGGAAATATTTTCATGGTCTGGGCGCTAGTGTCTATGCTGTGCTAAGGACCCAAGTCTAATTCTAAGCCCTATCATAGACTGATGACTGAGTTGTATTGGTATCATGTTGTGCTAAAATGTGACTGTAGACTATTATATGAGGTGAATTATTCATGCAGATGATTCCCCCTTCATTTGGGGTGCATGTGACTTCACTGAGGCATATGCAGCCTAAAAGAGGACTGATCGTGGTGTTGAGACTATGCCCTGTAGGGGGGAGAGAGTGTGCTTGGTGGAAACCAAGGAACATGTAAAAAAAGTGGATAGGAAATAAGTGTTAGTATAAGAAAATACAAACAATCATGTAAAAGATGATATATAAGCTAAGACATAAGAAGACAATGTAAACACATAAGAAGACAAAGTAGACCACTAAAAGTGGGTTTCAAAAATGGGACATCACTCATGATGTCGCAAGACAATCAAGGCCGAGATGGCTGAAAGTAGATAGTGTGCACACAAGACAAAGGGAAAATCCTGCCAACAATGGAATAAAATGACAAGAAAAGGCAGACAATAATAAGTAATGTAAGAGACAACCATGGTGGCAAATAGACCTATAAGATAAATTTTGTACATAAAGCACCCATTAGCATGTTAGAGAGATAAAAAGTATGTCGAACATGTATAATTTGATAAAGTAAAGTGCTATGAAAAATGAAACAATAACACTTGTAGTGTAAAAAAGTGGATGCCCCTAGGAGATGCTATGGGACTAGTAATAGGTACTGTGCTAAGCATCTATGTTGCATGTGTCGATGTTGAGAAACTAGAAATATTCTAAGTATTGGGTGCGTGACAATAGGGTGCGTGGAGCTATAATAGTATTGAAGTGCCCAAGCTAAGGACTTAGGTGTTTTATGGACAAAGGCTATTTTTGGCATAAAGATGAAGACTTTTGCTACACGTAATGGTATTTTGGGAACAAGTGGTTGATAAGCACCATGCATAGTTTAAACTAATAATATTACTTCTTCTTAGATTTAACTATAGGACATCTATTGTTAGAACACTTTCATGTTGTGTATGCTATTGTAAAGGCACATGGATATTATCAGCATACGACCTATTTTGAGAAGTGCATGGGTGGTGAAGGGCAAGTCCCCACCTCTATAAATATGTAATTGAAATGTGTAGTTTAGAGCAGTGAATTATTGTAGAGTCATGTTGATGGTTTTAATGTGCACGTGACTCATGGAGATACATTATAGTGTAAGAAGCTTATGTCTTTTACAATGTTTAATGCAATGAAGTATATTGGTTGGATAATGGTGTTAAACATAAAAAAATATGGTTCTTGTATGGTTAATCTTATTATAGTTATTGTTTATTTCATGATTCTCTGAGATCTAGATTTGGTTTATGCATTGTGGAATGTTAATGTTTAGTTATGAATATGAATATGTTTAAACATCATCTCACTAACATCCTGTATAAGAAACTCTAAAGAGGGACTTGGTACCTTTACGCACTTCGGGTGAGTGCTCAATTCAAGCTGAGTGATGTGTCAGTGCGCTTGGGTTATTCATAGTAAATTCTAGGTTGCATCATTGGTTCCATTGCCGAGACCTCTTTTTCAGCTATTTTTAGGATGTTTCATGATGAAGATGTACTGGTTGACACTATCAAGTGTTAAGGAGTGGATAGTAGATCTGGAAGAAGAATACGATTAGTGATTCAATAATGGATCTTAGTTTGATGTGCACACATGGGTGGAGCAGAACTTCTTTGACTGTTTATATGAGAGTTTATTTTCTATCTTTCCTATAAATATGTATGAGTGGCTGGTTGCTTATGTGTCTAAAAGGAATTGGAGGTTTCACACACTTTTTTGGACATAGAAATAATTTCAAGCCCTCTATGATGCTAATTTTATTTGGACACGTGTTGTGGATACTTGGTTCTGTGGTGTCCTGAATAGCTATATTTTGGAGTACTCAATTTCCACATATTTTTTCCTGGAGGTAGCTGAGTTCTAGTTTTTTACGTTATCCTAGGGGAACCTACCTACAAGGCATTCCACTAATGATTAAAATCTTGATGCTAACCCTGTATTTGGAAGAAAATATGATGGCTAGTTAAACCCCACCATGTATGGGGGAAGGAGCACATTTGGTGAAGGATGGTGGACCGAGCGGCAGAGAGGCAAAGAGAATAAATGTAGCTTAAGTAAAATGAGGCATGCAAAAGGGAGTTAGGAAAGAAACACGATATTGTAGAATGGATGGAATTGAGGAGAGAGATGGCTCAGGAATGATTTGGAACTCACACAAAGGGTGTGGAGCTAGAGCATATGGAACTCCCCTATTTGGGAAAGCATGACATGAAACCCTCATCAACCTCTTATGAGTATGTGCTAGTAGAGACGACATGGGCCACAGATGCACATCTGAATCTACCTAGCAATCTAGATCTTACGCTTGGTTTTCTAATTTCTACTACAACCAGTAGTCAGAAAGCTAGTTTGGGCAGTATAATAACAGGAGCGAATCAAATAACAAGTACATATATGGCCGGGTAGACTTCTTCCTTGTTATTTGGAGGTACCTTTTTAGGCATGTTGTCGACACAGAACTCAAGCACGTAGAATTTTGGACTCACTTATGGGAGTAGTAACACCTTATAGATCATAGGAGCTAAGTTTAGTACCACTGTTGGGACACATGGAAGTACATCCTTTGGTTCACTACCGACTACAAGTGGAGGATCAAGGGGCGTAGGCGGCTCTAGTTCTGATGGATTTGATGGGTTTGGAGGTAGAGGTAACATAGGGGGTTCTAGATCCAGTGGGCATGGTCCTCACCAACCCCATACTATTTACATGGAGATGTCACTTCATCTTCCATAGTATAGGGGAATAGAGGATGTTGTTGAGCATGTGTACATGTGTGAGATACTGTGGTGTGAAAAATAGATCACATCTTTTGAGCGCAAGGAAAGTCAGTTCGTAACTACATTGCAAGGATGTGCACACATGTTGGTACAAGGAGTTTCGACCCTGATCATAGACTTGTCATAGATTATACAATGTTACGAGATGCTTTCCTTAAGGAATTTTATTTCCTTGAGTTTGAGCATAAGAGTATAAACACACTTAAGGATATTAAGTAGGGAATTTACTGAGAGTGTTCGGGAATATGATTCTCATTTTAAGATGCAATTTTGTACTAAAATTTAGTATGATATCCATGCAAGCCAACATGCATAGTGTTTTTTCAGAGGCTTGATCACACCTTTTACAGAGGGCATTGGTCACATAAGAGATATATGGATCCACATGAAGTGCTTGAAGCTATGCATTATCCTATTAAGGTAGTCGATAAGTATAGACACTGGAGTGATCCCATTCCTAGAAGATCAGATTGTAGCTATGGAAAAGCAATTGAGAGAAACTATCAGCCAATTTAGCACATAAGACGTGCATTGGGATTAGGTGTACGAATTGTGAAGTTGAGGGGCACATTAAGGATAGTTTTCCCCATGAGGGTTAGTGCCTTCATTATTGTAAAGACTACAAGATATGTCATTTAGACCATGATGCAAGCCGCTATCCCATTGTTACAACGTATGATAAGGAAAAACGTATCTTTCTATTGTAAGATCTAGCAGTCCATGAATCAAAATACCAAAGGACTGGAGGTTGATTGATTAAAGATTCATGATGCCATTGATATTGGTGTAATGAAAGATAGGAGTATAAGATAACTCTAAAGGTAAAAGTGAGCACCATGATCATGATCACACTTAAGGGCACCATACGATCAAAATGAAGGACAATTTAAAGGAGATCATAGCAGAGGTCGAGGATACCGTGGTGGATTCTAGGGGCTAAAGGCATGTAATGGTGGATGAGGTGAGTCTCCTTAGGGAATATGTTATACGTGTGGATCTTTTGACCACTACAGGAATGAATGCCATTAGAATATTACTTTTTATTTTTTGTGGAAAGAATCATTTTTATGAGGAGTTCCCAGACTTATACGAGCATCTTAGTAAGTAAGCATAAACATGAGAAAAAGGGCATAGAGATGGTTAGAATTCAGTGTGCATAATGGTAAAATCAATGGATGCCACAGTTGGCACCGAGAACTTGAGGTAGTACCTATGAATATTACTACACGTGCATTGAAGCTATTCATGCACTAGAAAAAACATTGTAACAGAAGCCTGCCATTACTCAAGGAGGAGGTTTTATATGTAAGATACTTAGATCCTACACATTAGAAAGAGGTTTATCAGGAAACCATGGAGGTACTCAGAGAAATATTCATGGTGAGATACAATGTTTTAAAGGAATAGTCATGGAAGTTGGAACAAAATAAGGCAATAGTAAATACGGTCCAATCAGATGTTTATGATTTTAAAAGAGATATGTAAGATGATGTGCCAGGAGAATATTATTCCATTACTAGGGAATTGGTTAAAGGGAAACACTTCAACACACAGGAATTGAGAATGGATAACAGATTTTGCATGCTAATCTCCCCCCTCATAGCTTGGATTATGAAAAGGAGATCACTTTGAATGATTGTTGTGGATAGGTGGCTTTTGGGTAATATATTGATTGACACATACGTGGAAGCTAATGTGCTTACTTTTAGATGCATGGGTGCAGATGGGAAGACCTCCATTACAACCATCCATCTAATGTACTGTTTATGGAAAATCAAACTAAGGCCACCCTAATATGAGTTTTAAAGGATGCATCCATTAGTATACAAGGGGCTAAGTTCATTGGGGACTTTGAGGTTTTAGCACCTACAGAAGTAGACAAATTCCTAGCTCTACTTGGGCACCCTTGGTGTTATGCAAATAATGTCTGATATACGTTTCAAAAAGGGGTATACAAGTTTTGAGAACAAGGAAGAACATGTTATTATCCCTTTGACTGATGGGAAATATACACACCTTATGTTGAGCCTTTGAGTAAGGAATACCTTAACAGAATTTATGTGTGCACCATTCGAGATCTAGAAATACTTGAGCCATATAATGAAGGAATCCTCTAGTGGGAAGATGCATAGATCTATTAGTGATACTACAAGTATTGCTTTTGATAATTGGGCACATAGAGCTTATGAGATGGTTGGGCGTGAAGTAAGAAGTTTATCTGCATGAAGAGACAAACCTCGCTATATTAGGAGGACATAGGTAATAACCTTTGTAACCCAGTACACTGGACAAGGAGACCATGTGGTATTCCTGTGTGCAACATGGAGGAACAATGGAAGGATCAAATGGATAGAAGAAATATGTTAGTATATACCCTATGTGGGATAGTAACACATTGGTAGATGGTTCACAAGGATATTCTCATGGAATGGAATGAAGTGAAAATTTCTCAGGAGCAATGCACCTACTCAAATCTACACGTATCATGGTAATCATCATGTTCAACACCACGTTTAGTAGTGTGAGAGAATCTAGATAGAGGGGTAGGAAGCTTTACCACCTTCACTGTGGATGCACAAAATTCATTTCACCTTGCACTGTTTCACACGCACTTGGTACATTTATACGGAGCTGCATAGGGAGATTGGAAATATGAAAGACTTGACTGCAAGAATGATCCAAAATTTTGAATACTTTCCACTAAAATTCTGGTGAAAGAGGAATTATGGGTTATGGAGTGCTTGAGTATGGGAGACAGTGCAAAGGCTGAAGAAATCATTCAGGAGTTATTTGGTGAGGTGGACCTAGGAGCACATTTTTATGAAGTAGATAAGATCGATGCCAAACTACTTAAGTGTGCTTGCATTGAGAAGGAGAAAGGAAAGATGGTCTACATAGTGAATGATGAGGAAGTATAAAATTTGGAAAATGATCATCCAAAAGGTATGCATGAGGTTTTAGATAGTGTGGATTAGAAGGCATGTGCCTATCACAAACCTTAGAAGACCAAGAAAGTGAACATTGGTGCGAATGTTGAACCTAAGGAGGCCATAATTGGAGATTATTGGTATGATTCTGAAGTGGCTAAGATAATTGAGTTACTACATGATTTCTAAGACTTATTTCATAGGGGCTACCATGAATTAAAGGGAGTGCATGAGTATTCAGGTGAGATGAGGATTAAGCTAAAAGAAGGTGCATGCCAGGTCAGGAAGAGATCTTACAGGATGAACCCTAACCTACATGTAAAAGTTAAAGAAGAAATTGACAAGATGTTGAAATCTCGCATCATTAATCCCCTAGAAGAATCATAGTGGGTTAGCCCCATGGTAATCAGTATAAAGAAATATGGTCAAATTAGGATTTGTGTGGACTACATGGAGTTGAATGATACATGTGTAATTGATTCTTTTCCTACACCTTTCATTGAGGAAATATTAGAAGGTGTTGTAGGGTGCAAATTTTACTCTTTTATAGATGGATTCTCTCGGTATCATCAGGTAATAATTGTCAAGGAAGATCAATAGAAAAAAACTTTCACCACTAAATGGGGAAGTTTTGCATACATAGTGATGCCCTTTGGACTAAAGAACGCACCTGCTGTATTTTCATGCATAGTTGTTCAAGCATTTCAGGAGTTTATTCACAAATTCTTGCAGGTTTACTTGGATGATTGGATAATATATGGGCTTGTCAAGGATCATTGTGACAACTTGCGCTTGATGTTTGAAAGATTCAAACAATTAAGCATCTCCTTAAACATCAAGAAGTGTGTATTTTCTACACCTTTTGGAACTCTTCTAGGGCATATCATCTGTAAGGAAGGTTTGTTAGTAGATCTAGCTAAGGTTGTAGTTATCGTAGGACTAGAGGAGCCTACCAGTCAGAGTGAGATGCACAGATTCTTAGGCCACATAGGGTATTACATAAAATTTATCAAAGGATATGTGAAGATTTCCATGCCCTTGGAATAATTAATAAAAGGGAAAGGGGCATTTTATTGGGAAGAATAGAAATAACGTACATTTGAAGCGTTGAAGGAGAGGCTTACAAAAATGCCTATTTTGCACTTTCCCTCATGGAACCAACCTTTTCACATACATGTGGATGCCTCTGGCATGGCCATTGGTGCAGTGTTATCTCAGCCTGGAGAAGGTATTATAGATCATCCTATTTGTTTTTCTAGTAGAAAGTTGACTCCTACAGAACAAAATTATACAACTACAGAGTGTAAGGCCTTGTCAATGATCTACGTGCTACATAAGTTTAGATAGTACTTGCTAGCAACACCTTTTGTGTTTTATACAGATCACGTGATATTGAAATAATTGGTAAATAGTCCTGTTTTACAGAGCTACATATGTCGATGGGTTATTTTACTCCACGAATATGACTCTACAATTGTGGTAAAACTAGGTAAAAGTAATTCTGGCCCAGACCACTTATCAAGAATTCAATCAAGGGAGGACATGCAGAAATTTGAAGATACAATGCTAGATGCATAGTTATACAATTTAAATCGTGTGCCTTTCGAATTAGAGGATATTACTATCTTTTATGCATGGGTATGGTGCTAGAAGGAAAAAAATCCTGGGAGAAGAAATAAATCACAATTCTCATTGCACCTTTCATGCTGATCAGTGGTGACTTATAAAAATTAGGATGAGATGAAGTATTGCACCGGTGTGTACTAGAACAAGAGCACACAAATATCATGGAAGAGGCTCATGGCGGTATTGAAGGTGGGAACTATGTAGGTGATGTTAGCGTGAACAAGATTCTACTCATTGGTTTATGGTGGGAGACGCTGTACAAGGATTGTAAAGAGTATTGTAAGGCTTGTGATCACTATCAGTGCCTTGGAAAACTTGGGCAAAGAGATGAAATGTCGTTGAGGCCTATTACTAGTGCAGAGCCATTTGAAAAATGGGCAATAGAATTTTTGGGTCCTATTTCCCCAACTGCGCATAAAACTAGATTGCACTACATCATCACTTGTAAAAATTATCTTACAAGGTGGGTCGAAGCAACACCTACAAAGGATTGTACAATGGCTACAACAACAAGGTTTTTATGGGAAAATATTCTTACTAGGTATGGATGTCTGTTGATCCTAACAAGTGATAGGGGCACACACTTCTTGAATGAGATAATCAGGATATTATTGGATGAATTTATGGTCACACACCACAAGACTACACCTTATCACCCTTAAAAAATGGGACTGTTGAGGCCTTCAACAATATATTGAGCCAAACCTTGAAAAAAAATTGTGATGTTGGAAGGAAAGATTGGGATGATAAAGTATCTGTTGTACTTTGGGCATATAGAAAAACCTACAAAAGGTTGAATAAGGCCACACCCTTTCAGTTGGTGTTTGGCACAGAAGTAGTTCTTCCCATGGAATTCATGTTACCTACTTTGTGTATTGTACGTGCGAGAGGTTTAGCTGATGAGAAATCATTGGAAGAAAGAATTGACAAGTTAATATAGTTGGATGAGAGGTGCACCATAACACGTTACAGTCAGAAGTGGGAAAAGGCCATGAAGAAGGCATAACATAACAGACACATCAGAGACAAGAAGCTTGAGGTCAGGTAGATGGTACTTCTTTATGATTCAAAGTTTCTGCACCACCCAAGAAAGCTTAAGGTGCATTGGTTGGGACCATATGTTATCACTCACATACTTGAATCAGGTGCTTTCCAGTTAGAGGCACTTGATGGAACACGGTTATCTAGTTACTTCAATGGGAGTAGGCTGAAGCCCTACTATAAATAAGCCTTCTTGGTGTTTGTAATAAGGTAGTATTTCCATTTAGATTAGATTTCCTTTATTGTATTTCATTTAATGTATTTCCTTCTTCGTTGCTATGCTTTTTCAATTTAGTTCAGTGTTTTGTGTAATAAGCACGTTTGCGCACCAGAAGCTGATCACAATCTAAAGTGTTTATATACATAGAGGACTACACATACCCTTAGTGTGGGGTGGATAAAGAAGGTATGGAAAAGAAATAAACTCATGGATAACCAAAAGAGTAAAAAAAGGAGCAAGGTTTCAAAATTCATGAGAACTTCCAAAGAATTACTAAAAAATATTAAGACCACATGTAAGGCATTGGGAACTCAATATAAATAAGGGGAGGTTGCAACATTGGAGATTATGTATGCTAGGACACATTGGATAAACTAATTCAAATTAAGGAAGTGTGGGTAGAGGAGATCTGTGATGGATAAGTAGTGGCGTGCCAAGAAATTATGATTAAGGTGAAAAAGTTTGAGGCATGAGACATTGAAGCGCAGGCAATGAGGTGCGCAATGTGCTCAAGAGAAATTAATGTCATGTATAGTGGTAGGTGGAGTAATTAATGAAGGGAATTTTTAGAAAATTGGTTTAAAGTCAGCATTCTCAATGTCATTTGCTACCTTGCGAACTTGAGAACAAATTAAAAAGTGTAAAGAAGAGCTGGAGACAAAGAGCATTATTTAGATTGAGTAAATCTGTCACGTTGTGAAGCATAGGGTTGAGTACCTAGGCAGGGAAGTAGGATTTAAGGAGTTGTGCATACATGCGATGGAAGGACGACTAATATTTTAATTTTGCAGCTAGGGTTTTTATGCATTTACAGAATCAAAAGGGGTAATGGCACCACGGAAAGCTCCAGTAGTAGAGAAGGAGGTTGATGACCTAGCAGAGGAGTGGCTGGTGGAAATGTTGTATCTAGGATTCATTGAAGGGAATTCATGGAAAAAAAATATTACTCAGTGTAGGGTTGTAGATATTAACCACCAAACTGTAAAATGTATGAAGGACATCGTGGTAGAAGTCTACTAAAAGACTAACCAACGACTAGAGGATGAAATTAGGGTTTTGGATGCCTCGGTGAAGAAACTACTTGAGAGTGTGGGTGTAATGCAGATCCTAGAGTTTCCCTCCTTTGGAAAACCTAAGAAATTATACCATTGGCTAATGTCATGGGTCCATAAAGATTATTTCTATTTCGCAGGCAGGAGAATGAGGATAACTTCCAAGTTGATTGGGAAGGTAACAAGGATGTGTACAACGGGCTTAGAAATTAATCAAGAATTAATATATGATGAGGGAATTGATGCCACATCAGCCTTATATAAGTATAAAATTGGGTCCAAGCTTTCAAGGTCATTAACATTGCAGACATGGCCACTAGAGTAGTGGCGCGGTTAGCAGGAAGTAAAATAGGGGCCATTGAGTGATGGAACAAGGTAAACATGTGTTGGTTGTATATAACACACAAAATGGCCAACAAGACCTACTATAATATCATTGGTTACATTGCAGAGAACTTGGTGAATGAGGCACACATATAAGCAGAAAAATGTGAGAAGATAACCTGGGGTGCAATTTTGTTATTAATTGTGTTCAGTGAAGTTGGGGTACCAGATGGTCCTAGGGAAAATATATGGGAATTTTCGTTGGAGAAAAAGTCCCCAGCCAAAAGATATGCCAAGTACACATTGCATGGGTCTATTTACAACACATACAAAGAACATTTGGACAAGTGGTTTCAAAGATTACATAGAGCATTTGAGGGAGAATGGTGCATTTCGAGTGAGTTACCCAAGGTTATTAATGAGGAGGATGAATTTTCAGTCTACCAACATTTCAGTCTGGGGAACTTCCACATGAAGTATAGAGGGAAGAACCCATGGTGTAAGTTTCCTTTTGCATTTATCGCAAGGTATTTCAAGGACTTTGTAAATAGATTTTATGACATACGTCATCTTCGGTTTGACATAGAAAAAGTGGACGCAAACATTCATATTCTACGTAAAACATATGTATGGCTAGGTAAGGAGGCCTATGTTAAAAAAATGGAGTCTAATACCATGGACATTACGCCAGAGAGTCTTGCTATAGGGAAGATTGAACCAATGTGCATTTACATATACATCAGACCAAGGTTCAAGGATGAAAAAGTGGTGAAGGGCATAGATATGGATCTTCTAGGACCTCCTAAGAAGAAGAAAACAATGGGGAATTCAAGGAATGTTGCATCTGTGCCCCTAGCTCAAGAGGACCCAATACATACAGGACTTCAAAATGTCCTAGAACAAGAGGAACCTGAAGACAATGATGGACTTGTGCATACAAGAAGGATTTTTAGGAAGAGGCCTGCTTCAGGAGATACTAGTACTATAACTTCACAACCAGTAAGGAAATCACCATGCGTGACTCTGGAAAAGGATAAAGAGGAGAAGAGAAATCACAAGAAGTATATCCCTATACAAGATAGTGAGGGGGAATCCCCACAACCAAGAATGTAGGAAGTAGAGGAGGAAGCTCCAAGAATTAGTGGAGATAGAGCTGAGGCCACCCCCAGTGTGGAGTTACAGGATGATGAAGAGATGGGCAAGCGCGTAGACTATGAGACGATAGAACCCAATGTGAGTATTCAAGAAGATATATTTAGTGAAGGAGAAATAAGCACTGGTGGAGATACATAAGTCCTCATGCACCTCATGTAGGAAGAGGGGAAAGATGAGGAGGAATTCAACCAAGTTGTTGAAGGCGTTGTCCCACAAGATGCAGGCATAGTTAGACAACAACAAGAAGATGCATTAGCACACGAGGATGTTGGCGAGCATGCTGGTGCACATGAAGAAGAAGAAGAAGTGGTAGGTACTATAGACTTGGGTTATATGAATGACCCTTCACAAATTATTAGAACCCGTTTCAAGAGTACATTACCAAACAAACAGTTGTATGGATGGGATTAGATGGACCCTAAAATGGCTCATACACGCACTCACAAGTAACTATCTTGGGGCATGCAGACTCACATGGATGAGCTTGATTTTGATGTCTACAAGGAGGCATGTACTTTAAAGAAGATGAGGAAGGTGCCTCATACGTGCCATATGAACATTAAGCTAACTTAGTTTTTAGATGAGAAGGTGAACAACGCTTTGATTTAGGTGTCTGTAGAAGTAGCACACAAAAATATGGATAAGGTAGGAAAAATTTGAGCACTAGTGGAAGATAAAAAGGAAAAGGAAGAAAAAATCAAGCACCTTACTCAAGAGCACAATAATGAAATTGCGGAGGTGAAGAAGGTAAAGACAATGAAAAAACAAATCGCAGATAATATGTTTCTGCAGAGGCCTCAATTTCAGGAAAAGGTGCCTTGAGAATTCGAGTCTGAGTTGCACTATCTGTGTGAAATAGTTTGCCTACTTTTGGATGAAGGACCAATGCACCTCCCCAAGAAAAAGAATGCAAAGGAAGAGGAAAAAAGAGAAAGGGCCACTATTGATCAAATAGTTTCATTATACGAGGCATTTCTTAAAAGATCGAAGGGTGAGATGAAGAGAGCTGATCAAGATCTTAATTTATGTGTGGCGTCAAACTTCATAATAAGGACCAAAACCATGGAAGAGGATAATGAAGTTCTAAAGGTGGTGAAGGATGAAACACTTGGGTGCAAAGAAAGGTTGGCACTGGTAAAACAAAAGTGCAAAGCCCTCACAGAAGCACAAGATCAATAAAAGGAAAGGATTAATGAGATTGGGAAGCTCATAACATAAAAGATGGACCTCATGGAGGGAATATTGTCAGGTATAGCCAATGTTGTCTAGATACTACGAAATGAGAAATAAAAAATCTCTAAGGATGAATTAGATGATATAGCCACTGATATTCAAGATAAAATGAGGAATGCGCTGAGTGACTGGTAGACCTTGGAGGCTGAGATCAGGAATGAATATCTAGAACTAATCCTTCTAGTTGAAGAAGAGGGTGTTGCAGAATAAATGTCATTATTTTATATAGAGTTTAGTTCATTATTTTCATTCTTTCATTACTTATTATTTATCATTGGTGACATAAGAAATAATTCCCATTACCGGGGTGAAAATGTACTTTAGTGTGGGGTAATGTTGAGCAGTCAGAAATATTCTAAGTATTGGGTGCGTGAAGATAGGGCACTAGAAGCGCGTGGAGCTATAATAGTATTGAAGTGCCCAAGCTCAGGACTTAGTTGTTTTGTGGATAAAGGCTATTTTTTGAGATAGTGTGTAGAGCACACATAGAGATGAAGAATTGTGCTACATGTAATGGTATTTTGGGAACAAATGGATGATAAACGCCATGCATAGTTTAATCTAATAATAAGATTTATTCTTAGAGTTAACTATAAGACATCTATTATAAGAATACTTGCATGTTGTGCATACTATTGTAAAGGCACATGGCTATTATCAACATACGACCTATTTTGAGAAGTGCATGGGTGGTGAAGGGAAAGTCCCCACCTCTATAAATATGTAATTAAACTATGTAGTTTAGAGCAGTGAATTATTTTAGAGTCATGCTGATGGTTTTAATGCGCACATGACTCATGGAGATAATTTATAGTGTAAGAATATTTTATGTTCTAAAATTTTTAATGCAATGGAGTATATTGGTTGGTAATGGTGTTAAAAATAACTGAATATGGTTTTTGTATGGTTAATCTTACTATAGTTATTGTTTAGTTTGTGATTCTATGAGATCTAGATCTAGTTTATGCATTATGGAATGTTTATGTTTAGTTATGAATCTAGATATGTTTAAACATCATCTCACTAACATCGTGTATAAGAAAATCCAAAGAGGGACCTGATACCTTTGCGTGCTTCGGGTGATAACTCAACTCAGGTTGAGTGATGTGTCAGCACGCCTAGGTTATTCATAGGAAATTTTAGGCTGCATCAATCGATCTATAAAATTTGCATTCATAACTAGAAAGAAAGTGAATGCCCATGTGTTTATGATAAAGATAATGACATACAAGATATCTATCTAGCATGTGTAATAAAGTGTATGTGTAAAAGCATAAGAAAGAAAGAGTAAATGTGACCAAGATGTGAAATATGTTGTGGATGAGATGGAATGTAATGTAGAGTGAATGATAGGATTAATGTGCCCCTTGAGTGGATGTGAATGCATGAGATTAGGTTCATTTATATATTCCCCCTAGTATTCGAGAATGAACTGTAAAACAAGAGTGCGTCATCAGGAAATGGTTTGAATGTGTGCACTAGAAAGATGTGATCGATAAAGTGTATAACGTCGAAAGTGCGTGAATGAGTGAATGAATGAGTGAGTGGGGTGAAGTTAATGTTAAATTAAACCCTCACTAGTTGATTATGAACCATGGAACTAAAGTGCATCATAGGGAAATGAACGCAGTGTGTAGAAGTAGATGCAAAAACATGTATCATGAATGTATAGAGTGAATAGTGTGCATAGTATGTGATAGATGCTGCGAGAAAGAGGTGTAAATAATGCACAATGTGTGAAGAGTGTAATGTGTAGTATGTAGTCTGGTGTGTAGCATGATGTGAAGTGTGTGAGGTTCATGTGTATAGGAGGCCCTCAACAATCAAGTGTGAACCATAGCACGAGAGTGTATCATTGGGGAATGTTGATACTAATGTATCAAGATGTGCATGTTGTATGTCGGAGATTGAATGTGAAATGATGAGAAAGTAAGATGTGTGTCGATGATAGAAGGGGGGAAGAAATAGTGTGATACCACCAAAATGGGAAATAATGAATTTTCTGTCTAATGAAATTGAAAGATAAGGATCCTTCACCTGATGCTTGCAGAGATAAAGGAATGCAAACATGCTCTAAAAGTGGTGGTATATGAGATAGATGTTGTGTAGGTGAATGAAGCCTAAATGCATGTGATCGATGAGTAAAATTTGGAGGTGATGGACATCTATGTGTAACCAAAAATAGAGGTGATGGACACCTATGTGTAGTAGAGTGGGGATGTGATGGAAACCTATGTGTAAAAGAGTGAGGTGGTGACATATACCAATGTGAAGGAGTGGTGCGAGTTGTGGACCTAGAATGATTGGACGGACTAGTATACTGATGAGATCATGTAGGCCAAGCATGGATATGTGAGCCAGGACTAAATTTTACTTTAGTTTCTAGAGGCTGTGGGGACCTATATGCTCTAACTAAGGCAACGACAACCTCAAGAGGAGGTCGCGACCATGGTGTAGATGGTGGAATAAAATTGATAGAAATGAATTGTTTGTAATGAATAAAATTCAAACATAAATGGTTCATGAAGATGATATCCCAAGTTGCGCGAAGCCAGTGAAGACCTAAGAGCATGTCAAACCCTTCGACAGATGGTGCCACAAGAAAAGGCACAAATATAGTGAGAGCATGAACAATGACCAGAAATTTGACAACACCATATGATTTTGGAATTGGATATGAAATTTGTGATATAGGATATCTAATAGCAAAAAGGAGTACAATATAACACATGTGGATGTGCCATGATGGATAAAATATAGTGTTATTAATAATATTAGATCTAATAGAAGCATTAATGTGTAAGAAATCAGAAGAGAATGTAGCATGATAATCCTAATTAGAGAAAGTAATGAGTGGTGGGTATGTATTTGTATGAGAAACTAGAAAATCAAGAGCCCTCGATACAGGAGGAGGTACTGTGTGATATGTATGATTTTCCGAGGAGTCCACTTCTTGTTTATCATGTTTTGGGAGAGGATTTTTAAAGACCTTGAGCTTATGATTTTCATTGATAGGCACAAAAGATGTAGGTTTTGGAAGATCAATTGAATTATTATTGATCAGATATTGAATGAGGTTACAAATTTTAAAACAATGATCTATAAAATTTCCAATGCATTAATGATATTTGCATATGTTATTTTCATCGTAATTATGACATTTAGGACAAGATGGGTCTACATTTAACAGAGGAAGAAGCATAATAAGATTTCTCTCAACAAGCTATAGTAGTAGAACATATCAAGCGATAATCAATTTTGTGTATGTACACTTAGGTGGTTGTCATTGAAGTTATTTAGTATTAGATACAACATTGACAGTGAATTTAGCTTCAACAGGTTTGGTTGATGGCTTGAAAGTTGATTTATTTTGAAAATGTGTAGAAGATGAAGTATTGTATTGATACTTAAGATTTCCTATAGATAAGATTTTTGTTTCGTGTAGCTTAAGAGTGTGACATAAATTATAAAATGATGGAGAGGTCTCAAAGATAACATTCTCCTAAAGAGGTGGTAAAAGAATTTGTACAAATAAATCCTGAAGTTTAGATTCCACAAGCACATTATACATCTTAGCTAAGTTTTTTTTGTATCATAAGACATAAGCTGCTAGATGATCGTTATATCATTGTTTAAGCTGAGGAAGTTAGGCATATGAGATCTTAAATCCAATATTGATAGAGAAGTGAGAAAGAAAAGTATCGGCGATATGTGTGATAGATATTACCGAGTGGACAAGTAGATCATAGAACAAATGCATCACATAATCTTGGAGATTGTGAGGGAAAATATTTGCGAGTAAAGTGTGGTCATCCACATAGTCTGCGCATGCTACATGAAAATATTAAAGATTCTCTTGAGGGTCATCATTTCCCTTAAAAGTGGGAAGCTTAAGGGTGATGAAATTGAGAGGAAATGAATAAGTAGAAATAACGGGTGTGAAAGGAGTGTGAATGAGTGAAGTGGAATCCAAAGATGGTGATGCCCAAGAAGTAGCTAATTGAAGTTGGAGAATTTTTAGTTACAGATCCTTATATAAAGATGTTAAATTAGGAGTAGTCAAATAATATCTAGGAAGTGTATTGGGAGTATTAGGTTGAATGATGGGAGAGGTAGTAGTAGGAATGAAAGTAGGAATATGAAGAGGTTGAGTAGATGTTATGGCAGTCGAGGAGACACCTACAAGTAGTGTTGAAGTAAAATCACAAGTATTTTTAGTAACAATCAAAGAATGTAGAATATGTAGAAGATGAGTAGGATTATCACACAAATATTGAGGAAAATTTATGAGCTTTTCTAATTGTTCTTGATCGACATTGGTATCCTCATCATATGATTGCTCACTATTAGATGTTTCAGTTTTGTTAAGAATAACATTATGAGAGTTGGAAAAGGGGTTTGTAACTTTATTCATTAATGTATAAATCTCATACTTTGATTTAGAAACCCTATGGAAATATGGAGGGAGCTCAATCTACTCAAAATACCCAAAACAACCACTATGAGTTATGGGTATAAGAAGAAAAATCCTAGAAAGAAGGTGGATTCAAATGATGAGTTCACCAAAATGATTAAGAAAATATTGAATAAATAAATGCCTAATTCTAATGCAATGTAGAAGTAAATAAATAAGCAATAGAATACATAATTGACCCAAGCAAATAAATAATTAATATTGGAAACCCTAAGTGCAAAGCAGGTATAGAATGACTTAGCTGTTTTGTAACCAAATCTGAACTATGTCTAAGTGATGACCAGGTGAAAAGAGAGGGATAAGTGTCAAACATAAACTCAAAAAATGTGTGAGATGATTATCTTCCTAGATTGAGGTCCCTTAAAAGGGGCACAGGTGCCTGCGTGTGCCTTTTATTTTCTCTGGGTGCTTATGACTACTAAAACCCTTAGAAAACAACTTTCTCAAGGTCACAATATGTTCACTATCCTTTTCATCTTATCACTATTAGGTCACACAATGATCGTCGATGTTGTCAATAACCTACAATGAAAGATTGACCTACAAAACCCTCAAGAGTGCATCAAATCCCAAAAAGAAACGAATTCAAATGAGGGGTTAGAATGTCCTCAATTGTCAAACAAGTGAACTTATGATTGGGCGTTGCACTACATTTTAGACCCAATATAGCTCTAGGTGCGTGTGTGTGGAATTGTGCCCTAGGTGGCTCTTGTGCGTGTAGCACTTGATAGAGATAAAATAACTAGATGTAAGAGATGTAAATAGATTTATGCATGGAATAGATGAAATTCCCCTCTTATGAATTTAATGTAGAATAATGCAGTCCCTTGCCCTTGAATGGATGCTAGAATGGATGCTTTAATTCTCTTGAATAGCCTTTAGATGCAACCTTAGGGGGTGATAACTAATGCGTAGTTCTTGGTCCTTTATTATGATCACATAGCTTTATATTTATATGATTACCTTGCTTGAATTTCATAATTAACCCTCTAAGGGATGACTACCAAAAAGATAAGGATCTAGAAAGGACCCAAAATATGTGAAAAAAATATAAAGAGGTCAGGGGTGCCCAGAGGGGATAGGGGCTCCTGGCATTGGCATCCTTGTTAAGCACTAGTATCCAGGATGATAAATGCCGAGATGTGAAAAGAAAGACTAATCTAGAAAGAGTGTAAGACCAAAAGTGGCAACATAAAGAAAGTAAAGATGGCCAAAGACATGGGTTAATTAGTATTTTTCCTACTTAGGAATCATATGAATAGTAGTATACAATCATGACCAGATAATTATCCAAAGTGCATGATTTTTTTTCTACACTAAGCATTATCTATCACCACCTAAGTTTTCATACAAAGAAATTTACAAGAGCATTCAAGCATCCATATAGCGTCCACACAAGGGTAAGGGACTGCATAATTATACATACACTTCATAGGAGGAGAAGTTAATTTTTCCATGCACACATTTATCTACATTTTCTACATATAGTTATTGCTCTCTATTACATGTGACTTGCACAAGAGCTACCTAGGGCACGATTCCTTTACACACACATAAAACTACATTGGGTCTAAGATGTAGTGCAACACTCAGTTGTAAGTTCACTTGTTTGACAACTGAGAACAATCCAACCCCTCATTTGCATTAATTAATTTTTGGGATTTGATGCACTTTTGGGGTTTTATAGGTGCTTATTTCTTATTTTAGGTTTCAAGCGAACACCAATGAAGTTTAGTGACATACATGCGATCAAAGGTGACAACCATTGAACATCTTGTGACCCTATAAAATTAGGTTTTAGAGCTTCTGAGTAGTCACAAGTGCCTATAATAGGCCTCTGATGCCCTTGACCTTGCATAGACACCCTAGTCCTAGCATTTTTGACACTCCTGTATTTTAATGGGTTCGTGTGTGACACTCTGAGTTCCTATTCTAGTAGTTTTCCAGCTCAGAATACCTTAGGTATCATTTTGAATTAGCTAAGTCGTTTTATCCCTTCATTTGTAACTAGGGTTTTAAATTTAATTACTTATTTGCTTTGTTCAAATATGTACTTTATTGCATATTTATTCAGTGTTGTTACATATTTAGATTAACATTTATTCATTGAAAATATTTGATTAATCAATTTGAATTCTAAGAATATTAACCAATGGAGTGAAGGCACTAGTCATAGTTAATTAGACCACATTTAATACATGTTCACAACTTTTTCATAACAAGATCTCCGATTAAATTCTATAAATTCCCTATAAATATTTATTAGTAAGAATTTTGATTGATATTTGTCCACTTAACTTTGTTTATGTGTCTTAATCTCAAGAATAACGATCTTACAAATAATCATAATCATAATACACATGTTTTGTTGTAATTTTTTCCTAATTTTAAGAATCTTGTGGTTGTTTCACTAGTGGCATTCAATTATGATTTTATTATTTTAAATTCAATTATGTACAACATTTTAATTTAGATTGTTAGGGACTCTTATTTTTGTCTCAAAGAGGCAAAAGAGTAGGAAGAAATCCACCTCTCTTAATTGTTTCCTAATATTATATTTTTCTTTTCGAAAGAAGTAAATGGAAACTCTATTACGATGAGAAAATCATCATTCACTTCATTCTCTTTAGGATATTGGGATTGTGTAAATGTGTACTCCAAAAAATTGGTGCTATTTTCAGGGACTTATTTGTGTTTCCTTTATCATAATATCCCTAGTTTTGTTCAAATACATAGTGATTACTGGTATTGATGACTTATTTGAGGCTGAGAACTAATTCATCCTATTAATTTTTTGAGTTTGATTTGAATTGTTGAGAAATTACATCATATTTCTCCTTTTTGGCCCAAAATTTATTAAGCTAGAGGGCCTATGTTTTTGTTTTAAGAAGATACCTCTAAGAAATCACCTCTAGAATTGCCTCTTATAAGGTATTCTTCCAAAGGGAAATGTGAAATTTGGTCAGATTTTCAATATGAAATTTAAATTAATAATGTAAAAAGTAAACTCTTATAATATAATCTTAAATTTGAATTCATTCGATATAATTACAAGGACGAAGGATTACAAGTTATATAGCTCAATTAACAACCACTAAATATGATTCAAAGCTAGTCTTCAAATGCACAAGTCTCTTCCTTAAGTCTCTCATGTTGATCTCCTTGATTTTCTCCCAACAATATCTCACTCAACAAATCCTATTTTAATGGCGAGATAAACTTATGTACAACTAATATGATAATGTATCTAATACATTATCTCACTCACATGAATAATATTCTAATATTATATTATTAATAATGATTTTTTTATTACAACTCATATTAATAATAATATTACACAAACTCACACATTAAATAATGTGAGCACTAATAAGATATGATTTAATAATAGGAAACATGTGTGGAAGCACATGGAAGGGAAAAAAAAATTCTCATTATTTTGATTGTATCACAACCGAGTTTCCTTTAAATGTTGGTGAAAAGTTATGATTTAAGATTAAATTGAAGGCTTATTTTTTCTTTTTTATTGTTTTCAATCACTTAATAAAGCAATCACTCCAAAGGATCATTCTACCTTAAGTTTTGATTTCAATAGTAAACTCCTAGCCTTTGAAAAGGATATTAGTCTCTTATCTTTTCCCCTCTTTTAAAGGAATAAAATGTATTAGTCTTAATATTTATTTATAGAGTGTGTTATTAAAATTTTTACTTACCTAATTGATGAAATCTTGGCGAGTTAAAAGAGAAACAAAATAGAGATCCCAATACTCTTATTTTTACCTGAACTTCTATGCTTTAAAATAAGACTTGTCCTTTGAATTAGTCAAGCATTGCCAAAATATAGAATCATCTAAGAGAAAATAATACAATTACCAATAATTATGCAAATCTTAATAAAAATATCCCAATTTAGAATGTGAGGTTTCCCCATATTTTTCTTTGGGTAGATAGATATAGAAAAATGTATTTCACATAGATGCAAGGTTATCCAACTGTTACTCTATTAAAAACTAAAAATAGATTGTCTAATTTTTAAAGAATTTATGTACTCTCCAATGAGTTTTGTTTTTGAATATTCATTAATATCACTCATGATTATGAGATTGTGTATGAAAATATCATGATTAAGATATTTACTCAAATATTCGAGGAGATTTCCAGATATTGGTACAATGTTCTTCCTAATTATTGACCCCCAATGACAAGAAACCACAAGTTAGTATTTGAGTGTGGATGAAAAGCTAAACAAATAAGTAAGGGAGTTTTAAAATATTTGTTTTATAGAGTGGTTCATAGTGAGAAAGGCTTGCCTCCAGTTAAAAAAGTAATATATTAATGATATGATCCATAATAAGGAGGGAGCAATAAGACATGAGAAATCATATGTTAAAGGAAAGAGGTCATTTCAAAATAAAGGAGGCTTGATCATAAGAGTAATGAGAGAGAAACACTAGATCCACTTACTACTAGCATTGATGAAATTAATCAAATTAAATAATTTAAGTGGTGTGATGATTACTTTATGCCGCATCCTTATTGCACGATTGTAGTTATTTCTTGTGTTGTTAATGACGTTGATAGTGTTAGATAAAGTAATGAGTCTATTTATATGATTTATTTCAACGAATATTCATGGTGACCTATGAGATATATTCTCTTGATTTCAAGTATTTGAAGCCTAAAATGATTTAAAATATGATGTTAAGAGATCATATGATAAATATATCTAGGCTCCAACTAATGAATTATCAAATAAAAATAGATTATAAATTGAGAAATAAGAAGGAAAAATAAGGAAAAAGAGAGTACAAGTTTCCAAAGAAATATGGAAAAAAGTTCATTATGAACATAAGGAATTTTTTGGGTAGGAGATGTGAAGGAGTATACATTTCAAATTCATTTGAGGAAACAAAATGTTACACATGAGGAATGTCTTCCTAGGTCATAAAGACAAAGGATTGAGAGTTGAGGACATGAAAAAGTTAATACAATCTATGCAAACCCATTTAGAGGCCATAAGAGCTATAGAATGTAGAGGTATTGTTGTGGAAGATATGAGTGATAATGAAGTGGATATCTTGTGATAGGGAGTGTAGAATAAAAATGAGGAAGAAGAAGATTAAAAATCCAAACTCAAGACATGATTTTATATGCAATTGCTATAATGTGAAGTAATCCTAGATTACATACCCAATGCTATTATGGTAGTTTGGAACCAAAAGAGATAATTGAACAATAAAAATCAAAAAATATTTTGAGTATGAGGACATGGAATATCCTAAGAAATTCAAAATTTACTATAAAAATTTGAATGGTTTTGTATCTCTTTGGTGGAAGTATATCCAAACAAATAGAGAGAAAAGAGGAAAGTAGAAAATTAATACATAGGACTAAGAGGAGTTTGGTTTTAAATTTTAAGGTGAAATTATTTATATAAATTGGTAGTTAAGTTTGTTTAAGAAGTTACATAACCTGTGATAGAGAGAGAGATCAATGAAAGGAATGCATTGAATAGTTTTATTGACTCACTATTTGAGCATGACATGTGAAGCATATTATGGAGAAGATATCTAAGTGTATGAGTGGATTGTGCATTACAATTTAATATGTTTTATGAATCATCTAAGTGAATTTAGTTGATGAATCTTATCAATATTATCTGAAGTTGGAGTGCAAGTAACAAGTGTTTCCCATGGAAAAGGAAATACTACATAAAGTCATGGAAAAGGTGGTGGTAGGGGAAAATTTACACATCATGAAGGAAACATTATTTTGATGTAATGTGACCCAAAGGAGGAGGAGATAAATCTAAGGGAATAGGATTATTTGGAAGTGGAATAGGTCACAAACTCATCATGACATGTTATAGGTGTGGAGAAAAAGGGAATATAGATTGAGTTTCCACACACCCAAATGATGGGAAGAAGAGAAACTTAAGTGCACACATTGAAAAAAATGATGCATAAAAATGTGAAGAGGACCTAAAGATGGGAGAAGTAATGATGTTTATATGCATATTTTTGAAATTAGAAAAAGATGAATTTGGCCCTAAGAATAGGAATAATTTGTTTAGAATAATGTGTATGTCAAGAGGTAAAGTATAAAATTAGATAGTAGATAGTGGAAGAACCTATGATTTGGTTTCAAAAGATATTATGGGTAAGTTAGGGTTAAATAGTATTAAAAATCCTTATCCCTACAAAGTTTCATGGTTGTAAAAGGGACACCAATTTTTGGTGATTGAGAAATGTCTATTTCAATTCCAGATAAGGAGATACGAAGATATGAAGATGAAGTGATGTGTGATGTCATGCCTATGGATACATACCATGTGATAATTATGAGTTCATGGTAATTTTTATAAAAGTAACAACATGATGGCCATGTAAACACCTATAAGGTGTTGATGGATGGAGAAGAGTGCACTCTAAATCTAATTAAGGATAAGGTTGAAGGAGAAGAGTGGGGACATAAGGATCTATTTTTGTTAGGGAATCAATTATTGAGTGAGGTAAAGCATAATAGTTCATGTTTTGTGTTGATTGTGAAGCCTTCACAAAGAGAGACTGTACAGATAGTGGAAGAGACAGGTGAATCAATTCCATAATAGGTGAAATATATGTTGGGGGGGTTTGTGAAGATATTTCCTGGTAATTTTCCTAAAAGATTATCACCTGTGAGGAATATAAATTACCACATGGGTTTGATTCTAGGATCAATTTTACCAAAGAAGGAATCTTATAGAATGAAACTATAAGAGAATTTGGAGATAAAAAAGAAATTTGAGTTATTAGGGAGAGGACTAATAATAGAGAGTATAATCCTATGTGTAGTACTAAAATTTCTATTAATAAATAAGGTGGTGAGTGACATATGTGTATAGATTCAAAATCCATAAAAATAACCATTAAGTACAAATTTCCATTCACATGCATGGATGACATCGTGGATTTTTTTAGTTGTACAAAGTATCTCAACAAGATTGATTTGAAGAGTGGATATTATTATATTCACTTAAGGGAGATGATTGAAAGACAACATTTAATATGTAAGAAGTATTATATGACTGGCCAATAATGTCATTTATATTGAGTAACACATTAAGTAATTGCATGAGGTTTATGGATGAATTCCTAAAACCCTTTTTAGTGAAATTATTGATCGTATACCTTGATGATATTTAGATATTCAATAAGATGTGAGAAATATTTTTTTGCATATAAGATAAGTGTTATAACTATTGTGTGATGATAATTTGTTTAATTTGAATAAGTGTAGGTTTATGGATGAAGAGTTAGGTTATCAAGGATTTGTGATTTTCAATAAAGGTTTGAATATGGATCTAGAGAAGGCCCACACAATAGTGGAGTGGCATTCATAATAGAGTTCTTTGTAAGAACATGTTTTCATGGGCTGGTGATTTTTTACCATAAATTCATCATGAAATTTAGTAGAGTGTGTGTACCTATTATAGATGCCATGTAAAGGGGCGAGAGGATTTTTTTTTGGAGTTAGTTTGTAGAGAACATTTTTTGAGAGATGAAGTGGAAGGTGACTAAAAAACTAGTGTTAGTATAACCTAATTTTGTGAACATATTACAGGTGGATTGTGATGTTAGTGGTTTATCTATTAGTACCATTGTACAAGTTAATAAGGGAAACTAGCAATTTATTTTAGTGAAAATTTGAATCATGTAAAGAAGAAGTATAACATGTATTATTAGGAGTTAAATGCAATTGTATAAGTGCTTAAGAAGTAGAGATATTACTTACTATTGTAGTGACCCACACTTTTAAAAAAATAAAAATAAATAAATAAAATAAAAGTTTGAAATTAAAAGCCCACGATTTTTGTTTGTGGGGCGGATTTAGGGCAAAAAGGGGGGTGGGGGTTCCTTTTTGTTTTTGTTTTCTGGCTTTTGCTAAGTGTGAGGGAGTGCCGCTGCCATGGGAGAATCTCTAAACTTGTTTGGCACACCAACAGGCAGGAGGGAGGCCATTTCTTCTTCTTGTGGAGACACCCACGCCTGGAATAATGCCCTTCCACCACTTCACTTCTCCCTTCCACGGATCCCTGGGCATTAGCAATGTTTATTGGGTTATGTGGCTTCCTCCTAGCTATCTACCTGCGCCAGCATCCTCCCATACCGTTAAAAAATGGGAAAACCCTTGAATCTTGCGAGGAATTCTATCAGCACATCAAAGATAGGAATTTTGACAGATGCGGTAGTTGCTATGGCATTGGGGACGCTATTTCAGTATTTGACCAAATGAAAGAACGAAACAACTTCTCTTGGAATGCATTTTTTTTTGGCAGCATATAGAAGTCATGGTTTCCTCAAGAGACAGTCAGACGGTTTCACCTTGCAACAAACAAGTCTCCATCTTGTACATACATGACATCTTGGAGCAGGGTATAAAAAAAAGAATCTATTTTTTTAAAGTTTTTTTATTGTTATTCATGAAAATGTGGAAGTGTTTTCAAGGTGCATAATCTATTTGATAGAATTCCTCAAAGAACTATTATTTCATGGAATGCCATGATGGCAGTGTATGCACAAAATGGATTTGTTAAAAAGGCAGTTGGATTGTTTGAAAAAATACCTCAAGAGACATGGTCTTATGGAACATACCCTGACCATGTAAGCTTCATTTTGTTTAATTAGCATTTATCCATACAGGTTCAATGCATGAGGGTTGTAAATACTTCGATGGCATGAGTGCCTCTTGTAGAATCATGCCTAGAATTAATCATTATGTTTACTTGGTGTCTGATGAGCACATGAGAATGTGCAAAAATGTGGAAGCATGCAAACGATTTGACAATGCCTGAAAGGAATGTGCTTTATGGGTAGCAATGATTGTAGGAGGTGTAAAAATAAAAATAAAAATGAGTTGGTTTAAAAGGCCTTGGAAACCTTCAAGAACATGCAATGGGTATGTGTAAACCCAGATTCCACAACCTCTATCAGCATCCTCCCCACATGTGTAAAAATAATAGCTTTAGAATTGAGCATGGAAAACCATCAAGGCATAGAAAACAAGATGTTTTTGTTTGCAATGCAACTTCCCTGGTAGACGTGTAATGTAAAATGGTAGAGCTGAGGACGCTCGAGGACTGGTTGATGAAGTGCCCAAGCAAGAGACTGAACCCAAGCCTGCAACTTCGACCGACTTCATTCTCCAGGCATGGTTATTCTTTCCTTACCTCTCATAATTCTCGTGTTTTAGTTCTCTTTTGCAACTAAATATAATATTAAGTTATTAGATTTTTAATACAGCTAAATGTCTCTTCAACTCATTGCAAAACAATAAAGTGTCGTGTTGCAACTCTCGAAGCCATTATAACTCACCTACTTTAAACCCATGAACTATCACCCTCACTTCGAGATGATCTAGAAAACTCTTACCCTTTTGATCGCTTCAATATCGTGTTATCGACCAGACAAATCTGACTCTCCATTGATTAAGTTGACCTTCTTCCTGCTTAAAATAGTTAAATTTTGCATTTTTTGGAGACTCACTAAGTACCCTTCACAACTCTAGAAACAAGATGTGAAGTTTCACTCGTGTACCTTGGTATACAAGGAGTCATCTTGATTTTTGGTTTGACCCGAAACAATCATATGACATCCTTTTGAAGCTCTTTTAGGAGCCCTATTACACCGGTTTGCAACAGTAGAGAGTTGTTAAAACTAGAAAGTTGGATTTTGTTTGGGACCACCATTTGAAACCCAGAAAGAGGAATCACGTTCTGTCTTCGCAAACCTCTAGCGTTTATACTAGACAAATGCATGGAACATTCAACATAGGAAAGAGAACTTTTCGGGATAGTTTGGCTAAGCCATTTTGTAGGCCTCTGGTACCAGTTTGACGAGGTCAAACTGGACCAATTTCTTCTTGTTGCTCCATAAAACTTGTCACCATTTGAAAATAGTTTACTAGTTCTCAGTCCCGTCGAATCTGATGAATTCTCCTTATATAGAGGAACTAGTAGGATATGTCTCGTTGCGTGCTTCTCCATTGAATGTCATTTGTGGACGTAGTTTTATGGGCCCTCGAGCTAACTTTTGTCATTTTACAACTGGGTGAACTACGACCAGCGGCCTCAGAAAACTAGTCGCCAAACGCAAACCGTTCGCTCTTTTTCAATTCCGTCAGTTGCCATGAACTCTTGGTCTATCTGGGGACACGTAGAAAGTTGATTGTGTAGGGCATTCTCATTAGAAGATAACTTTTGGAAGTGGTTTCTTATCCTTCGAGCACGTTTTGTACATTTTTGTAGTTAGTAAGAAAATATAAAAATAGAAATATGCGGACCCTCGTAGGGTTGCCAAACCACCCTCGAAACTTTTTAACACATGCAAATAACTATTTAAAACCCTTTTAGTGCATCTGTTGTGTAAAATAGAACTTTTGAAAAAATGGTATTTTCTCTCTCTTCCCTTCTCTTTCTCTCTCATGGGTTAAAAAATGAAGAAAAATGAAATGCAATGAATACATGTTCCTAGACCTTTTTATTTTGATTAAAAATTGTAATTATTGTTAGATGTAAATGGGAAACTGAAAAATGATATTTATGTTAGGTTAGGGTGGATGCCATGCTAGCGAATTATCGCTGATATCATGCTCATGTGGGTTTTGCAGGATGGAGTGAATGATGACAAAAAAAAGGAGGGCGATGTGTAATTTATAATTGAGATTTGTTAATATGCATGATATGCTAGTTTTAGGGATACTTAGGAAATGTGCATCTAATCACCGGTTCAATTTGTTTCTTAGTTGTGCATGGCAAAAGGGTTTGATTTATACATAGTAAATTGAAAAATTGAAGTTAATATCTTATAGTACTTTCTCAGTATTCAATAAATGATTAAATTAATTACTGGTTATCTTCTTATCTTGTAAACATAATAAAGAGTTTTAATGAGAACACTCAACCTTAAAAAAATATTCATGCATAACTTGCTTGCATGTGTGATCCTTTTTACTATATAAGAAAAATTAAGACTGTAGAACGAACTTAATCTTTGCACTCGATGAGACCTCCTAGGTTAGGTAAATAAAACCCCTAGTTAGAGTTACCATCTTAGTCATTAGGTTTAACGACATTGTCGTGAACCCATATTTTAGGAATGACATGGTTCAAATTTATCCAGAGTATGCGGTTTCCTTCTAGTTTTGGTAATCGTGAGAAGAATGTAATCTCTTAAGGTCTGACACCAGGCTGAGTGGTGAAGACTACCTTGGAAGTCCCCTTATGAGTCCATGTTAGAAGGAATGACTAAGCGGTGTAACCTTCCCATCTGTGGAGTGGGTAGAGATATTGCTCCCTTGTATCCTATTTGATTTCCGAGCCTTACGAAATTAGATCTAGAAATTAACTTCATCAGTGAATGAAATCCCTATTGGATCCAAACGACCTAAATGAAGATCGCGATATAGTTGTTCTATGTCTTGCATTCTCGTTAGTGAACCCTTTTGTCCCTCGTAGATAAATGTCTTGTCTTGGGTATGTGAAAATTTAGTGCCTTGATCTTTCATGAAAGTTTTAACCTTAATCACACCTATAATATAGATTGAAGCCTTGGGTGAAATTGGAATTAAGCTTAACCATGTGCTTCTTTAATATGTCAGAAAAGTACTTTCGTAACTCTTATGTTTAAACGATGGTAATAATGAGACCTTAGTGCGACGCAAAAGTAAATCATATGAGAGTAAAACCAAAATTTGAGGTTAGGATTAAGGGCACTCTTGGAGTCCTTTTAACTTAATTAAGCTTTTTTTTTGCGTTGCAAAGAATATAAGTCACCCTAGTGTGACCAATATTTGAGAAAACAAAAAAAAATATAAATATAAATGGAAGTCCATAAGTTAGTGAACTTTATTAACCTTGGGTAGCGAAATAATTGTTCTGTGATCGAAGGATGTTTTTGGGAAAAAGCTATCTCGAATCTATGTCTTCCTTAATCCCAAGATTTCATCTTGACATCACATTAGATTCTCTTGTGTAGCAAGGGTAAATTTCAAACATTAAATAAACGCTTGAGAAGCATATTCTTAACAAAAGAACAAGATAATTAAGTATTGTATATGTGATTTGAATTGTTCCAAATAAGCAAGTAAGTTATGGAAATTTCCGTGAGGCATAAAGGAAACCAACCTAAATTGGTCGAATTGTAATTTAAAAGTGGAATGAACTTAAGATCTTGTAGGTGAACAAACGAGAAACTTATCCTTGCTCATAATGTCCTTGTAATGTAAATCGTAACTAAGATGTAATTAAAGAAATGATGTGTTATGGGTTGCCAATCTTGGAGTCATTTGTCTTGTGGTTGGGTCATTGCTGGTATTCGTTCATTGCGAGAAGTGTGGCATCAACATGCCTATGTTGTTTTCTTGAGTCTATGTGAGTCGATGACTTATGTGATTGTCATATGTGAGTCGAGTTTCTGTACTTGTAGCCCTTGTTGTGTTATGTGTAGCGTGCATTGTAAGTCAAAAAAAAAATCCTGGTATTTTACTGTTGACATTGTGTGTGTAAAATGTGGGCACTACAACTATCTAAAGAGATTTTATTATTTATTAATCATTAAAAATTACCATTTGTAAATAGTCAAGGGAGATTTAATCAGAGGCGTGTGAAGTGGGTGGAGTACCTATATGAATATAATTCATTTTAGAGTATAAGACTGGAAAATTTAATAAGGTTTTTTATGTGCTGAGTAGGCATAATATAATATTGATATAAACGAGTGTGAAGTTTATTGGTTTTTGAAACCATCAAGGATTTTTATGTGCAAGATGATTCTATGAAAGACTCAGTGAGGCATGGAGAATGTGTGAAACACCTATGAGTGCTAATAGGACACATTTTTTTATAATATTTTGTGAAGGAAGACCTATTATTTAAAGGCATATAGTTGTGCATCCTAAGAGAATAAATAAGGAATGATTCTATGAAAGATAATAATAATGGAGGACTAGTAGGGAAATTTAGATTAGATTAGATGTTAACATAGCTAATAAAGAGTTAATTTTGGATATAAATGTCTTTAGATATGTGTAATTTTGTAAAAGAATGTAGAGTATGCCAATTAGATAAAGAAAGATCACATAACATAGGGTTGTATCATCATATGAATTTTTTTTGGAAACCTTGGGAAGATATAAGTATGGAATTGGTGTGGGGTTTACCCAAGATGTAGAGAAGAGTTGATTCTATCTATATTGTTGTGGATAGATTCTCAAAAATTGTGTTCTTTTGTGAGAAAACTAGTGATGAAACTCACATCATAAATATTCTTCAAGGAGATTATAAGGCTGCATGGATCTCCATGTGACATTGTGTTTAACATGGATATAAAATTTGTAAGTCATTTTTGGTGGAAACTATGGAATAATTTGAGTACAAAGTTTAAATTTTTTCAGTAACATACAGTGCTAGGAAGGAAGATTCATGATAGTATTGTCATAATATAGGAGACTTTACATATTGTTAAACATAATAAGAAAGAAACCATCATTATAAATCTTGACATGGAAATGACTTGTGACAGAGTTTCATGGAATTTTCTTTAGAAAGTCTTGGAAATTTTTGGTTTTAGCGAGGATTTTAGGATTTTAATCCTAACTTGCATTACCACAGCTAAATTCTTAGTGCTGGTGAATGGAACTCTGTGTGGCTTTTTTAACAACACATGTGGGTTAAGACAAGGGGATCCTATATCTCCCTTCCTATTTATTCTAATGGTAGAAATATTGAGCAGATATTTGAACTAGAAAATTGTGAAGGAAGAATTAGAGGAATATCCCCTACTGCTAATAATGAAAATGTTGTCCATCAACACTTTATGGATGAAACCATACTGGTTAGAGAAGCCACGGTTCAGGAAGCTAGAGAATTTAAATTTTTTTTTCTAGATTACAAAGAATTTTCTTATCAACTTATTAATTTTGGGAAAATCTCTATGTTTTTTTGTTAATACTATAGAGGAGAGATGTTTGAAGATACAACACATCCTTAGGTGTGAAATAAAAACCTTTTCCACGAGGTATCTAGGGATGCTTAATGGGACTGAAAGACTCAAAACAATTAATTGGAACTTCCTTATTGGAAAATTTATCATAAAATTGGATGGCTAGAAGGGATCCATTCTTTCTCAATATGGTAAGGCTACCCTCCTGAAATATTCTATTCAAAATCTTCCTATTTATACCATGTCCATCTATAGAATTCCTAGAGAAATTACTAGTAAGTTAGAAAGTATTCAAAAGAGGTTTTTATGGAGTGGGTCAGAAGATAAATCTAAAATACCTCTCATTTATTGGGAGAATATTTGTAAGCCTAAGAAGTTAGGAGGTATTGATATAAGAGACTAGAAAAAGATGAATAAATCACTCCTCTCCAAAATGGTGTAGAGACTTGTCAAGGAAGTGAGTGTTTGGACCTCTATTATTAGGAATAAATATTGGAAAAACCTTAGTGTTGCTAAGTGATGCTTTAGTATTGCTGATTTTGAAGGATATACCTTCTCTAAATCTATCAACTGGGCCAAACACATTGTCAGTAGAGGATGAAAGTGGAAAATTGGTGATGGTTACACTGTTAAATTTTGGGAAGACAAATGGTTAGGTAAGTATCCTCTCAAAGAATCCTTTTCCCAATATCCATAAGATTTCCTCTAAGAAATATGGAATAAAGGTTTATAAATATTTTAATAAGGAGGGTCCGTATAGTATATGGAAAAACATACAGATTGATAGTCTTATTAGCAGAGAGGTTATTTCACTTAACAACTAGCTGAGTGGAGTTATAGTGGCCAAGAGAAATGAACTAGATAGTATCTATTGGTCAAAGTAGTTTAATAGTAGGTTTTTTTCATAAAAGTGCCTATAATACTTATTTTGAAAATGAGATTGATCCTGGAAGTTTAAAATGGGAAAGTGTGTCGATAAAGGAAGTCATTCCTAAAGTTAATATGTTTTGGTGGCTAGTTTTACATGACAAAATTCTAGCGATGGCCAACATCAATAAAAAGAAACTTCCATATGGTTAATAGGTGTGTGTTGTGTGAAAAGAAGGTTGAATAATCTTCTCACTTGTTTCTTGAATGCTATTTTCTTGTTAAGGTCAAAAATACTTTACTAAATCTTTTTGAGATAAAATAGATTTTCCCCTCTTCTCTAAAAATGCCATGGAATCATTGGTATAGTCCTTTTAGAAGTCAAGATCCGAAACACTTGTAGGTTCTCACCCTCATGCACCTCTGTTGGGAAATATGGAAGGAGAGGAACAATAGAATATTTAAGGGAAATAAGGAGGTAGAGAAGAGAATTTTAGCTCGATGCCAACTTTTCTATAATTCAGAACAAAACGAAAACTGTTATTGAGACTGAAAGTAAAATATTCAAAAATTGGGGGTTAGTGAAGCCCCAAGCTGAGCCTCCCAAGTTGAATCCAAGATTGAAAGGATGGGAAAATCCCAGGAAGGATTGGGTCAAACTAAATTTTGATGGGGCGCAGGTTGTGGGAGGGTTTTCAGAGATCATAATGACAAATTCATTTTTCGCTATTTTTAAAATATGGGGATTCAATCCAACCACATTGCTGAGGCTACTACTTATTTATGGGGAGTCACTATTAATATTCAAAAAAAAATTCAGAGGTTGGAGGTTGAAGGTGACTCTCTTAATATCATAAATTACATTCTGAATAAGGGTACTACCTCCATCTCTATTCATGACTCCATTGCTAGCATTAAGGACATGGTAGTTAATTTTGAAGGAATTAATTTCAAACACATATATAGGGAAGCTAACAGTATTGTGGATCATTTTTCCAATAAAGGGGTCATTAGTGAGGGCATGAAGTTGATTTCTAATCTTATTGATATTGATCCTATAGTTTGAACCAAATTAGAAAAATAATATGGGGACACAATCGTCATCACTTGAGTGTTGAGACATGAAGATAAAGGGAGCCCTGGATTATTATGATTTAATGGGAAAGATTACTGGGATATTTGGTAATTTGTGCAAGGTTTTTCTTAATTATGACAAGTGAGGGAGTCACTCGGGTAAATGGTTTATTATCCAGAGTTCCCAAAATCAGCACATTAGGAATTTCATTTTGAAGTTTGGCCTATCTAGTGGTGAAAAGAGAAGAATTATCAAGAAAATGGGGGGTGACCTGGTATGAACAGAGCCATGGGATACTTGCTACATTAAACTAGAGGCTATGGAGGTGTTTGAAAGAATGGGGATGATCCCTTTTTTGAAAATTTTCAAAGACCATAATGTGCAGCTTAGTAAAGAGTTAGGGACTTCCTCTTAGCCTGCAAAGAAGTGGATCAGTGGTAGTGTGGTCTTCCTTGGCGTTAAGATTGATCTGTTAATTAACATAGTGGCATATGTCATGGGTATGGTGAAGGAGGGGCTTGAAATTTACAAACCCAAGAAGGATTCTGTGGAAGAGTTGAAATTATTCTTGTAAGGTAAAGAAAAAATAACTTATCACTTTTTTGGATACTTAAGGGATTCTCTGTCCTCACCTTTAAATGATTTTTTTCTAAATTTGATTCATTTTGTCACTTTAGAAGGTTTTCATTTATGTATATTTTCATACCATCTTCCTTTTTAAATTATCTTAGGCACGGGCATAGCTACAACTTCACATATTATATGTTACGTTCTCTTTGTGCTTCCTTGGATCAGTTTTAAAATATAAAATAATGATGCCCTTACACCAAGGTATTATCATAGCTAGTGTGAGAAGATATGCAATGGATATGGACAAAAAGGTTAAGGGTGTGAGCGTGTTGTCGAAAGTTTTGGAAGAATTTATGACAAAAGAGGAATCCATCTCGAAGGAAGTGGAATCTATTGAACCCCCCTCTTCGAGTGATAAGGAGGAGAATTTTTTTGAAGAGTTTTAAGTGGTTAAGGGTCTCCAAGACCTTAAGAAAAAATATGTTAAGGAAATGACTGTAAAATTGACAGAGAAAGGTGAGACTAGCTAGCAGGAAAAATAGGTCATGGAAAAACTCAAGTTGAAGCTCAGGGTGATGAGTAGGGAGTGGCTTTGGCCAAGCTTATAGCTGAATTTAAATATGTGAAGAGTGATACCTTCCCCAATAAAAATACTATCCAATTCATCTTCAATGATTGACATGCCATGAACCTGAAAGTGGAGGATTTAACCCAGGTTCTGAGTTGTGGTTGTATTGATATTTTGAAATAAAAATGCAAGGCCTTGGAAAATGATATGGATATGTTACAGTTTCTATTCTAGTAGTTTACTGAGTGGATAATTCTGAATGATAAGACTACTATTCAACATCTCCAAACCTTGGTTCAGCTGGCAAACACTTATAAACAGTGCAAGGATTAAGAATCTAAGAAAAGAATAAGATGACCGTCTGAGGTAGATCTCATTAGTCTAGGCACTAACCTTGAATCTTTGTCTAAGGAATGGACCATTTTTTTGGCCAGATATGAGAAGAGGGATGAATTATGGATGTTTCTTGTTTGTTGTTTTTGGTTGTTAGTTTCATTAGTGTTGTTAGTTTACAGGATGTTGGTTGTTGTATTGTTTTGTTATATCTATATGTTTTGTTAATTGTTATTATCATGAATATTTTCTCTTTTTGAGAGTTGCTTATTGTACGAGGTAGGGTCCCCTCAACTGTCATTTACCTATAATAATAAAAATATAGATAGCCAGAGGTGGTGAATAGGAGTCGTGAAAACTTGCTAATATGTTTTGTGGGAGATAAGATAAGAACATGGGACTTGGCATTAGTGTAAGATGAATTTTCTTAGAATAATTTAGTTAATTAGATCATAGGGAAGACACCATTTTAGATTGTATGTGGGAGTAACCCATGAGGAGTGGAGGAGTTGTGATACTTATCGTACAATAAAGGAAGGAGTGTAGAAGCAAATAATTTTTACATAATTGTGTAGGAAGTACACTAGCATGTGTGAAAAAAATAGGAGAAGATGAATGCACAATACAAATAATAAATATATGAAAATAGGAGATAATTTTATTATTATATTGGATATTTGGTCTTATCATATTTTTAGACAAAGAGGCTTCTTAAGGGTATTGTATGCACAAAAAAAAATTCATATGTTTACTAGGTGTACCCAAATTACCAAGGTTGGGCCAAGACATCCATGAAGAATATGATGTGGAAATGGGTGGCCAGTGTCATTAGGGTGTATTATATATTTCAAATAAGATGATATCGAATCCTTTAAAGTGTTCATCCAATGTACAAAATTAGGTATGTATGAAATTTATTAGTATTTGGTCTAAGTGGGAGCCAAATTTTGAAGTTCTTCATCAATGCTTATATCTATAAGTGGAGGAATATTTTGTTATAATATTGATGGTAATCAATGGTTTCTTTCCCATTTTTCTAATGTACGGATGGTCATTTGTGTGTGTGTGTGTGTGTGCGCGCGCGCGTGGTGAAAATAAGATAAAGAAGATGATACGTTTAATGATAAAATATTAGTTGAATCCCCAAATGTACTTGTAGTCTCATAAGAAGACATAATGAGTGGTTGTACTATTTTAGTGGTGGAAATTGTACATTTAAATAAGGAGTTTCCTAACAATGATATTGTGTGAAGGAAAGGAGTGGAATAATTCATGTCTTAGTACATAAATGATGTTTTCTTCGATGATGTTTTTCTCCAAAGGATAAGGGATATGTGGGAATTTTCCTACGCTATCAAGAATCACTTGACTATAAAATTCCATCTAAGGGTGTTAAAAACCATCCTTTGTGTGGCATTACCTAGAAAAATAATGAAGTACAATATGTAGCATTTGTAAGGGCTATATTGAGTGGATGAGCTAGGGTGTAGTTATATACTTGTTGTTTTGATTGAACGGGGGCAAGAAAGTTAATGCTTAATATTTTTGAAGTTCAAAAAGTGAGTTTTTGTGGTATTGCATTTTTTATTGGTGTGTGAGAATATATTTTAGTTTGAGGTTGCTTTATGACAACATATATGAAATCAATGTGTTGTTGGAAATTGAATTATTTTAAATTAAGTGCAATTTTAGATTCTAAATTTGGATGAAAATAGCAATATAGATCTATGTTATATGTAAGATACAAATTTTATTTTTGTGTTTTATGAAACTTTTTCCAAAAATATATAGACAATAAGACAAACTATTCTATTTTTGAACCCAATAATGAATTTTCATAATTATGAATGATCCACCTACATGGAGATGGGAAATATATGTTGATTTAAAATTTTCCCAGATGTGGATACTAAACATCTATTTTGGTTTTTCTTTATCTAAATGCAATCATAATATAGAACTAATTTTCTCTTTTTTTGTATTTTCAATTCAACATGAAATTTAAATACAACAATAACAATTTTGAACAAAAAAATGTAATTAAAAAAATAAAATTGAGCCAAAATATGAATCCAACCATGGATGTAGGGTTAAATAAGAGAAAGGAAATAGATCTAAGATAAAACAATTGAAATCCCGATGTAAACTAAATATCTTTATTTCTCTTTTAATGATTCATTTTCAATAGATTTGCAATGATTCAAAATAAATATGTAAAATAAATAAGAAATAAATAAATAAATAATGAAACCTCCAATATATTTTTATAGAAGAAGGAAATTTTTGGCTTGAATAATTATGTTTCACCCTTAGTGTGATACCTTTTGATTTTCTCAATTAATCCTTATGTTTACAATAGTGATGTAAGAAGGATAAGAATTAGATTGATATGCAAGGATGGAAGGATCAAAGCAAATAAAAGTTTGTGGTCTGATGTAATTTTTACTGTTATTTTTTAAACAATATATAAGAGATTTAAAATGAATAGGGTTTTTACTAGTAAGTATAACTATGATAGATTATTCCATATTAATCTCTACAAATAAGAGTTCTTATGATGACAACAACGAAAAAGATGTCTAAAAGTGCATAGGACTAGAATAAATCTCTCAAATAATTATTCTCTCATATCTAATGGTTTTCCAACCTATTCTTGTAATAATCATCCCCCTTTTATTGAACACATCTCCTTTATTTTCTTAGAAGAGCTTCCTTCTAAGTAGAGTTGAGAGAAAAAAAATTCAAGATCCTTATTTTGATTAATAGTGGATAATTTCATTCAAAATATTGAGTAGATTTGATCGGGGGTCAAATTTAAATAGGGGTTAATTGGATCCATGGAGAAGGAAAAATTTAGTAATAAATCTCAAAAATTTGTTTATGGGTAAAAATGAAAAACTTCATGCAATTGCGGTGTAACTCTTAGTGTCTGCAGGAGATAGTTTGTGCAATCACTAGTGATACAAGTGATACCTATGAGTAGGTTATGATACTTCCACAATGGATTGAAACACCACCACAACACATCCATAAGACATTATAGAAGTTACACAACCACCATGGTGGTTCCATAACAAAAACATGTAATGAAAAGATAGGGTAAAATAATGGAAAATCCTCTGACCTAATAGTCAAAGATGATTGTGAATATAAATGATAGGAAACACATATTGGTCATGATGAACATAAGAAAACATGAGGGTAAGACAAGGTATAAGTATTTTCAAAACAATTTTAGAGTTTATGACATTATCATTGTGTTTTTGAAATGTCTCACTGTACAAAATTTTGGTACATACAAATTTGTTCTTAGGGAGTCAATCTGTCATGAATTTTCCAAGGTGAATTTCCTGAGAGTGAAAAAAGAAAATAAAATGTGAAAATATGATAAATTCCTACCTTGCTTACTTGACATAGAACATGACCATTCGATATTCCCATCCACTTGTAATGTGAAAAATGACCATTAAGTGCAATGTATGGAAAACACAAAAAAAAAAATGCATAATCATGACACATAAAAAAAACTCACCATTTATATGGGGTTGGGGAATACCACCTGGCATACCCCACTAGGAGAAGGGAGCATCACCATTGGTCATGAGATTGAGACCTATACAAGAAATATTAAGAGGAAAAATAATATACGTTATACAAAATAAATGCATTAGTGGAAGATAAAATATGTTTTAGAAGTATGCATATTACCTATAAACCTATAAAATTAATAAAATTAATGTAAAATATGGTTAAAAAATCTCACATAAATCCTCAAATTTCATACAAGGCATAATTTTAAATTAAAAGGCTATACATTCATTTTTTTTTCCAAATTTGGGACTCATTCAAACACTTGAGAGTTGGGATTTTTTTAGCTATGAGAAATTTGTGACCATTTTCTTCATGGAGACAGGTTATAGAGAACACAAGGTGCAAGGATGGTAGGATCAAGTGGCAAGCGACGGTGCATAAAAATAGGCAAGTTATGTACAATTTTGTGATTTGGGAGGGCATGAGGAAATTTTTTAGATCTATAAATTTGAGTACTTAGATTGAGTGAAAATGATGTCAAAATGATTAGTGGGGGGAGTAGGTTAGATGTGTATAGGAAAATTTCAATTTTGTGAGGCTTTTGGGTTTTTTAATTTTTTGTTACTAGGAATGAGTAGTGGAAATTTCAATTTTCATTGAAAAAAAACATGTCTAAAAATACCGAAAGTTACACATTCATAACAAGAAGCTACACAACTAATATTATAGTAATGTAACCACAAATTATAATGAACAATAGTTGTGTAATTACATTGACATTTGGGGGTTGCATAACTACCACTTCCACTTTTTTTAATGTTTTTAGCAAGATTCATATTTTTGAAAAAAATTATAATCTAATTCTGGTTTTTTGGTTATATGCAGGTTATGTGCAATGGATCCATGTCAAATATTAGGATTAGTTATAGGGTTTATTAGGTAGTTGAGATCAAAAGATATTATTCATTTGGATGGTATGAATATGGAAGATAGTGTAGGTTCCCTTTGTCGCACTAATGAGATGGATATTATGTGACCTCTTCACTTTCTCAAATATAGACTAGAACACCTTCAAGTTCCAAAAATACCTATGAGAGTGGAAGATTACATTGGATGAAATTTATAGGATCAATAAGATACTAGTGGTGGTTTTTACAATGAAAGTGAGGGGTGGATGACATGTTAGAGACTTGTCATTAAGTAACATACTTTGGTGATGATTAATTACCCGACATGGGTGCTAGGTAGGGTGTGAGGTTAGATGGTTTGAGGACATCCCTTAACCTAAAATTTTATAAGGTCATCATAGGTATCATGGCTAATTTAATAGTTTGGGAAAAGAGTATGTATAGGTTACTATATTGTTAGGATCCTATTTTTAGGAGATTGAGGATTACAGGTTTTGCTGCAATTGAGTATATGATATGATGTCTTACACGTACAAGTACCTCTACGAGATAGCGACAATATTGATTTAGTCACTCATCTACACCACTCATGTGATGAGTTGTATTTATAAGAGTTTCAAATTTTATTCCTTAATAACATTGGTGGGGGTAACACGAGATATTAGAAAACAATTATGTGGAGCATGGATCCATTTAGATACATTCCCTAGGGAATGAGGACACTTATAATGTCTAATATGGCACCAAAATTTTATTTTTGGATAGTAGTTGCATGGTCAGATGAGGGTACTTCACTCATGGCCTAATCAATTACATTGGTTAATTCAATGATTTTCATCACTAGGTTGAGTGACATTCGATTGGATGAGTACCCCAGTAGTTTGGAATTCCTTAGGAAGTGGAAATATTAATGCCTTGAGTACATTATAAAGGGGAGAGAGAAATGTTAGGTGATAATTTTAATAGATTGATGTGGCCTAACTCCAATTGTTCCTGTAATGGTAGGTCAATGTGGAGGAGGAGTTTAGGCGCATGAAGGAAAAACGATGGGAGCTCTGGATAACAAACATTGTAACCAAATCAAAATCCTCGGTAGTATCCATAACCCAAAGTATGGGAAGTGGTGGGATAATTTATAGTAGGACCAAAACCTTAAACATGTCAAGATCTAGATATAGAGTATGAGTGATAGGGAGATGATGAGTAGGAGGATTATGAGTTTTTAAAGGGGGGGTAAGACCCTAATAGGGAGGAGGGAGACCCAGGTAAGTTGCATATTTGATTTCATTCCTATTTATTTTTTTTCATTTTTCTTTGGACGTTTTTTGTGATTTGAATTTTTCTTTCCTAACTAGTTCTAATTACATTGTGTGCATTTGTATTTGTGTATACACCACCTCAAATTGGAGGCATTTGATCATAAGCATGTTGATGGAATTTATGGACTTATTTGCAATCCCTTTTTATATGACATGATATAATATATCTACATATCCCAATTTTTAGTTGGCACATGATGACATTAAGATATTTTACCCCATCCTACCATGGGGCACAACTACTATTTCAATAAAATATGAGGGTTAGAGTGATCAATATGTAGGTGAAGCTCATGGAGAGCATGAGTCACAAGACAAGAACTCATATACGACCATAAGTTAGACTGAGGAATAATACACATCATAAAATATTATATAGTCCTTTCCATTCCACATTAGAGGATTCTTGAAAGAAACAAACTTTAATTCCGCCTCAACATTCTTTGGATGGTTCACATAGATGAATCTTGTTATATTTAACTAGTGGTATAATTTTTTGTACACGATAAAATATTGTATTTTTTATTTTTTTATATTTTGATCCCACACTTTCCCTCTCAAGATGTAATGAGACATTATACATACACACATACATACATACATTTTCCTAGGGGTTTGGAGTAGGAGTTGAGGCCTTTTATGAAAATAAAAGGGACATTAGACATGCGAAATTCATCCAGACACAAATCTCATAATGTACATCCATGACCATATGGGTTAGGGTAAATATTTCTCTTTGATCATAAAAAATTAGAGAAACTCGAGAATTGGTATTTATCTCATTGTCAACACACACTTTTTTTACATCATTAATAACCCATACAAATATTATTATTTAATTAAAATATTCATGGGATCATCACCAAATAATACATAGGGGAGTAAGGGAATCACCCTTATTTCTTCCCATGCAATTGGTAGGATGCAAGGTCTCATCACCAAATACCACTAAGGGAAAGTAATGTGGTAGAGCTTATGATCCTTTCAATTTATTTCCATATCTCTTGTTTTATGATTATTTATTGTATTGATATGAGAGTGATGTCTTTCTCCCACACCCTAGATTTATGAAACTAGTAAGATAAAAGGGATCATCATATAATACTAGGGAGTAATGCATGAGGTTTATAAGGAAGAGGTATACTAGTGCTTAATATTATATAGAGAGGGAGAGTTATCATGGAAAATATTATAGATTGCTTCATGATGAAAATCCCTTGTGATTTTCCAAGGGTCATGGGGTATAAGGGAATTGCAATGACTAAGATACTTAACTTGTAAAATATTTAGTGTGAATTATTTTTTAGTTGATGATAAGAACCATGTGATAATACAAATGCAAGTGAGATGAAATGTATTTGGAAGAGTACCATGTGGACTAACAACTAGAATATTTATTTGATAATATGGTTCGATGCACATGGATAGATAAGATAAATGATAGCCACATAATGAAATAAAAGGAAATGTAAGACTAAAATACTATATGTAGCAGTTCTTTAGGTGAAGGGAGTTCAATGATTCATCAAACTCGTGAGTATAAAGAATGTAGTGGTGAAAGGACCCATTTTTAAAGTCCTCAGTGACTAATTATGGTCCTAACCACTTTGTCCTTAACTTATGTGTTGGGAGTGTTTTGGGATCAAAAATCTAAATTTGATGTATTTTGAATAAGTATGTAGATTGCATAATAATTAAAGTAGATACATGGTCTATATAGGACAATGTAGAAGATATCTTATGATATCTAATCTTAAGGAGAATGTGAAGAGTATCTAGTATTAGAAAATAAAATAGGAAGGGATTGTAAAAATAACAGCTACCTTGGAATGTATTAAACTATGTAACCACATTGTGTTGAGAGATAATTTCATATTATGATCTGATTTTGGTTCATGTTTTAGATTCTTAGTATAATATAATTCTAGTTTATCTTTCATCTCTCTCTAGCTTGAGTGTTTTCAAGTTGTAGTTCATGAAAGTATGCCTTGTTTAGCATACATAATTATGCATTGTTTAAGAGATGAAAATGAAATAGTTTTTGAATTCTCTAGACTATAATATGTAACATTCCCTAGTGATTAATTCCAGGGACCAGTGCTAACAATGGTTCCTTTGTTAAGACCTAAAAATTGTTAATATGGATACCAAAATAATGGGATGTAGAGATATGGCTAGAAGAGAAGATGAACTACTTTATGGGAGATGAGGATACTATTATGGGAATTATTGCAAAAAAGGATCAAGATAGAGTATATATACTAATAAATTTATGAGATATTTTGGTGTGAGTGTCTAAAGAAACTAGATTTTTGTCTATCTATACTAGAGTATTACTATTTTAATCATGAGACAAAATAAGAGTACATGTGGATGGAAGAAAACATAGAGAGCCTATGTGATATAGAGATTGAATGGACCATGGATGTATACCATTGGATGTGAACTATAGTTGATGGTTATTTAACTAAAATTATTGTATAATTGTAGTCTAATTTGTTATCGCCACTTAGTTGGGCATCCTATCACATCACTCATACGAATGTCCAAGTGCTCACTCAAAGTGCACAACCTAGTAGGTCCCTCTTTGTTAGATCATGCAAGATTTACAAGTAACATAAACCATTGTGCAACATAAAATAGAATACAAACTAAGTAATTCATAACACAGATAACAATGTAGAGATTTGATCATTCATTCCACAACATATACAATCAATATCAAGATCTAAATTCCAATGACACCTTGCTCATCCCTCCTAACCTTGGAAATCCATATCAGATCATCCATTACATTCACAAGATTTCACAATACAAATATAGTTGTCACATACACTATGACATACCCTTTCACATTATTTGTTATGCACTACACACATACTTATGCACTTCATCCTCTTCTACACATAAACATAAAAACTATATATCTAGCTGGTGGGAACTTGTCCTTCACCTCTTTAAAATTACTTTTTCCTATTAATAGGATCTCCCACACTTATCCTACATGCACATTTAATTTGCGCTATAGTATTCAACCAATTTTTATATCTCCATATGTGCTATTAATATATTACTTCACCTCCATGCCATACTACATATAGATACATCTGCCCATACGTATTCCATCTTTATCATGCACCCTACATGTGCTTTAACGCTACTTTTATCAACTTATAGATTTTCTTTGCTTATCACACCATCTCTTATTTTAGTATTTATAGCCCAAATAGGATTTTGGAAAACTTATACTCTCTATCCCCTACGTGCATACCTTTGTGCATGTACATCTCATACACCTACACGTAAACATTCATATAATGTTCTATACTTGTATTGTTTCCTATATTTTTCTATTGTGTGGACCCTCATGTGTGGATCATACTTAGCCATTTTCCTCAGACCAACATTACACCACACTAGGGATATTATTTATCCTAATAAATATAAGAATGAAATAATATATAAAATAATGAAGGAATGTTTTGCAAGAATTTTTGAATTAATATTTGAAAGAATAGGGGAAATCATCCAATGAATAATAAATAATGTTTCCCTTCCGTACACATCAAAATTTATTCTATGGTGATGTCAGGAGTCATGAGAACTCTAGGTTGATCCCATTCTCCATCTATTTCCACTCTTATAGCTCATTTGACACCTTTTCTAGGGCTTCCTCAACAATGTATGATATTTTCTCTAGAGTTAACCCATCATCCTTCTCTTGCAACTCCTTCAATATGACATCCCACTCTTTGGTAATGCCCTCCAACCCGTCGACCTAGTGTGTCACAATCATTTGGACTTCTCTAAGCCTATCTTCAATCATATCATGCTTATCTTTTATTACCTCTTTCTTTTCTCTAACTTCTTGTAAACCCTTCTTGCGCTCAAACTTGTTTGTCAACAATGAGGCCTAAAGTTTCTTCAATTATACCTCATCCTTAACAATGCATGTATTTTAATATCATTGATATATCTTGGAAGTTTACAAAAATATTTTCATCCTTTCCCCCAATTTCCTTCAATCCTACGCCAAATGTTGTGTATTCTTCCAACTTCTACTCCATATTTTATTTATTTTCACTTGCCCATTATTTTGTTGTATGAACTTGACCATTATTTACTTTTATCAGCAATATATGTACCAATTATTCTAGGTACTTTGTTTCTGTGTTATTCGGCCCTGGCCTACGCTATAACATAAATGCACGCAACTACCAAATTATTTATAAGGTCAGTGGATTTATTGTATACACATACCATCCCCTTCTTAGTATTACTCAGTTACTTTACCAGCTATTGATTCTTTCTATCCTCTCTTTATATCCTTCTGCATTCTCCTTATTGCTTCCCCTTTTTTAATGTTCCTTCTTCCTACCTTGGTGGCCATCTTATTTATAGTATTGCTCACTTGCTCATATGAGATTAAAGTATATTATATTATGTGGAACACCTCTCCTTTTTCCTTCTTTAGTTTAAGCTCCAAAATTGACTCTTTTCTTACCTTGAACTTTGGCTCCTCCATATGTGTCTGTATACTCCAAGAGAGAATCTTCCTTGTTTGTGCATGTGCTTCAACCTAATTAAAATTTTCAGAATAGAATACATATTCGATGGGCACTGAACTTTGAAATCTGACCCTTAGAATATTTTTTAGATCATCAATGTATGACATCTAAGGTGCATGTGGAGGGTTTCTTTGCCTTATTCCTCCTATGAATGACATGTATGGTGTCTCTTGTGCAACATCATATTACGCATGGTATGTATCCTCACCAGTGCCTTAGTCATCCCCAAATCCTTGTTCCTCTTCATCACATATATCTTCTTGCTCTTCCTCACACTCCTCTTCATGTGTATGCTTTTCCTCCTCATCCTCCTCTTCATGTCACTCTTCAACCTATTAAATCTATTCACGTCATTCTTCTTCATGTATAGGCTGCTCTAAATATTCCTCATCCATATCATGAATGATGTGAGGTTGTTCCTCCTTTGTTGGGTTGGGCTGCACACTTCTTTGTCTAGAGATAAATGATATGTGTGTGAAGTGCTTTCTTCTTTGCACCTTTAGTGCATATTCTTCCTTCTGCTATGATCAAGTCAAACTCTACCTCTTCTTCTTCTTCTTATGGAGTTTTCTTTCACCTACGTTTAGGAATTTTCACATTTTTATTCTTCAATGATGGTGGTGTAAGAGTAGTATCTTACACATTCAACATCTTCCCATCCTAGAGGTTTGTCCATAGGTAAACATAAACTCTGCTCACCTCCTTGCTAACTTCCAGGGTCATAATGGGGTTCAGGTCTAGAATGTCTAACTCCATTGTTTCTTTGTATGGATTTTTAGATGAACACCCATAGGTCTTGTGCAATGTGTGATATTAAAATTCCACCTTATCTACATTGAAACTAAGTGGTTACAGATATTTTATTCTTTTGATTGTGGCTTTGAAATATTTAGAAGTGAATGCAAATGGAAGTTTGCACCAAGGCCCCATCTCTCTATTGTTCAGCAAATAATTCCAAGGAAAAAGTGTTGCATCAATAGAAAATATGCCTTCCCCTCTAATACTACTGACAACTCCCTTAGTATGTGTCATTGATTTTCAAATGCATCGTGTATTCTCTTATACTATTTCTCCATGTGTTTATTTTATGGATTAGAAATTGTGCCCTCGTAGGTGTACATGGTGAACCACTACGCCAGAGACTTATTCTCAACTAGATGCTCCCATATATTGTCTACTTGACCATCTTGAACTCTATCTCCTAAAACACTATTAGCAACAAAATTGACCCCCAAGTGATTTTCTCTGCTTTATCAATTTGGGTCTTTTCTTCATCTATGTTTTAGTTAGCTATGAATAGGTCAATATTATGCTAGGTATTTTGCACCATCTTATGGACAATATACAAAAATTTCTTATTAACCTCCGGCCATCTTTCTGAAGCCCCCAAATTATAACTCACTAGGTTCATGGATACTCTAGTTCCTGGGGCAGTAGTATTTGAGACTTGAAAGTGTGACTTCCCCTATGATATTGTATTTTTTTGGTTGTCTCTCCTATTGCTTCTTCATCATGCAAATCAAGTGCTATTTCCTTACCACCATCTCTCATCCATGTTACCCTATAGATAAATTTTGTAGTTAAGCGCATTCTCCTACCTGTGAAGTATAAGTAGTCCTCATTGATACATGACATCATCTATTGGTATAGGCATGTGGGCTTCCAAATAATGGTAATTCATATGATTACATCACCCCATGCTTTCCAAGGTTTTTTACATCTTTTCATCAAAACATATTTGACCTCCTAAAGTCTGCTGAATCATCTACTTCAACACATCATTCTTGATGTATGTTTCGTGGCTCTGCACATGGTGGTTATACTCACTAATATTTCATTTCCATATTTTTGAATCCCATGGTTTTCCCATAATCACTTCTTGTGGATATTGCATTTCAGAAAGCTAGTCGTAAGGGGATTATTTTTTGGTCTTCTTGGTCCTTGGTATGTGAAAAAGTATGACTGTGTATGTGAAACATCCCCATTCTATTGCAAAGGTAGTATTTTTTTTAATCTTTACAAGTGATCCTGACTTGATGGTAACCTAAAAATCCATTGGTGAAAGAGTATATCTCACGCCATGTTACATCCTCTAGTATCTCTTCAGTAAACACATTGGGAAAAGGATCAATCACACATGAAGCATTTAGAACTCTATAGTCAACAAATATATGTATCCTCTCATCCTTTTTTATGTTGATGACCATAGGGCTTATTCATTTTAATTCTTTAATGGGATCAATAATGTCAGCCTTCACCATTTTTTTTATTTCATTTTTTTTTACTTTGATGTGAAAATTAGGATTCATCCAGTAATGCCTCTTTCAAACCGGTCGTGTGCCATCCTTGAGCTTTATCTTCATTTTCCTAGAGATGGATGAACACCTTTTAACTCGTGGTACCCTTTTGGAAATAGATCTTGAAAATCACACAATAGTTTGATTATTTTTACAAATTCTACTTCAGACCAATAATCACCAATTATATATTCCTTTAGCATATCATCAGTCACAATGTTCACCTATTTGGTATTCAGTGGCACATGGTATGCCCACACTTTTTTATCTGTAGTGTCTAAAACCTTACACTCACCTTCTACCTATTATACATTTAAATTCTCAACCTCTTCATCATCAATTAAGTATATGAGATTCCCTTTTTCCTTATCCTTCTAGTCAAAAGCATTCATGTGTTCAATCAGAGGAGTATCACCTTGTAACATATTTACAATCTCTTTTTCCTTCACACCATCTCCCAAAGTGATGCACTTCATTATCTATAGGGATTCATTAATAAGGGGTCGAGTAGAAAAAAATAAAACATGTGCATGATACTTGAGGTTAAGTCATGCGAATTTTTTGTTTCTTGCTTCAACTCCACATGTATATACCATGTGCACGCACATCCACACAATGTAGAATAGAAATTATGGAATCACAGTGATGGTGGAATTACATCAAGACCCTTTAACCAATTTTTCTCATAGGCCTGCATGTGAGCTTGAGGGGTTGTCTTCCCATGATAAGCTGGTATCTGAGAAGGAAGGCTATTCCTGGTGAACCTTGTTAAGAAGGATATTATGATCTCATGCCATCCTAGCATATTATCTCTATACACATCCCACCAATGTTTCATTATTCTCTTCAAGGAGTAAACTACCATATTTCTCCCATTTCCTTCATTCTGCATCTTCTCCTCCATTGCACTTAAGAATAACTCATGTTTTTCCTCCCCAATATATCTTGGTAGTGATGTTCTTCCTAGCTGCTTGATTATTCATGGCCTGATCATCCGTGTCACTCTCTCATAACCCTCAGGACCCACCATTTCATAAGTTACATGATCCTAGTTATCACAAGATATGATAGTAGTATCACTAACAGAATGTGCACCTCCCCAATCAGCCACTCCTTCCTTCATTGGTTCAACATTTTCTAGAGTGCAAACTATCTCCACGTATATTATATTGAGTTCCTCTTTATTGACAGGATCAGTGTAAGGTGCAATCTTAGTTCCATCTATTGGGATTACTACTCATTATTCCTCATTCTCAAAGTTGATGTATCACTTATTTAAATGTAGGTCTACATTATTTGTATAAGACCAAGGGCAACCAAATAGTGTAGGAAATTTGTCTGCATCTGCTAATTCTAGTACTTTGAAGTCTTCTCTAAACTTTTCTCCTTGAATCGTGATGTTCACATTCTTTAAGAATCTAACATGAATTTCCCTTGTCCTATTGGTCATGTAAAACACACTTGAAGATGGGTGTAAAGGTTGTCTTCCCATTCAATTCTAAGCATCTAGTGTTGGGATATTGAATTTAGTGCATGTAGCAATAAAAAAAATGTTTATTACTAACCAAAAATCTATAATTGCATACAATGTGATTTTGTTGTCATACTCATGGTTATGGGATGGTAAGTTGGCATGTAAGATTTATCTATCCCTCTTTGTTCCTGTGCATGACACTTTCTCCCATAACCATTATCCTAACAAAGGGATGATGTTCTCGTACCCAAGAATCCTACATAATTCCTTAAGGTCATCCACATCCTTTTCAGGTACCTCAGTCTATTTGGTGCACTCGCTATCCCCCATTTGTTCATTTAGGCATTGCATCTCCCCATGTAGTTCTCTAATCAATCCCATGGTTTCCTAGAAAACTTATTTTTTATTCCCAGCATCTGGATACTTACTTAGTTGTATATTCTCATCTTGTATGATGATCGGATTCATTCTCCCTTGTTCACTTATGCGTGAAGCTTTTGTGAGTGTGGTAACCAATAGTGTTTGTTCTTCCATAGCTAAATTATTAAGTGGCCATTACCCTTTCTTAGAGTGCTCAATTTGTATCATCATTATGAATCTGTCCCTCTTGTTTTTACACATGAGCATAAAAATCTGGGTAGTCTTCTACTTTTTCCCCTTTCACAATACATGCAAGACTGGTTCTTTACAAACTCATGTTGTTAGTGGTTTGGAAACCCACATTTATAGCATGCTCCTTAACTAAACTTTCCTCTGTGACCTCTTCATACTCTTCCACAACATCCTCCTCGGTTCTCCCATTACCATTGTTTCCCGCACTTTTATTATGTCTAGCATTATTCTCAATTTCTCATCTACGTACCTAAGAGCTACTCTAGTTGTGTTATCTTAGCGCAACCCCATCTCATAGGCTGCATGAATGTGATAAATCATCTAGAAATTAGTTGTATCATGGGTGTGCATGTCAAAAAATTTATACTATAAGGAAACATTCTTCTGCGTGGCATGTTACAAAAGTGGATGATTGTAGACATCATGATTCTTATGGAATATTTCACAAGTTGTTAGTAGCATACACACATTCGTGCATGGAAAACTATCCTTTATATTCCCTTCCATGTCATAAACCATGCACCAAAGTCCACTATAGGTGTCATGGGTTGAGTTAGAAGATAAATGCTCTAGATGATTATTCATGGCTGCAATTTGAGCTTTAAGGAATGTGCTTACTCTAGTGTTGACACTTCCAGATGCCTTTTCTCACAGCACCGCCTCTAAATCCTCACACAAGTTAGTGAACATTTTATGTTGTAATGCCCTTAAAAATGGTGTCAAAAATCCTTTTATGAACCATTGGGCATATTGGATGTGGTGAATATCATATGAAATCTCAGACAACAAATTCTTAAAGTATGTGTCATATTCCTTAACACTTTTGGGTAAGCTTTATGTAATGTCCTTGAGCACACTTATACGTTGTTTCTCAAATTTGGGTATGTGAAATTTAGCTAGAAAGGTTGTGCAAAATGCATCATATTCCACTGCTACCTAATTTGGTTCATGTTTTATGTACCAACTATGTGTGCAACATTAAAGTACAGTAGCTAGCTGAATTTACTTCCTATCTAAGGTTGTTATTCCTTTGGCCCTCCATAAAAATTTTCAATTGTGCACATGCTCTACTGCATATTCCACACCTCAATATTCTAGAAAATGAAGTGACATCTCGAAGAAAATATGAGGAGGTTGTTGTGGCGATAGGTTACTTCCTTGTCTCAAATTGTTTCTACTTGGGGGAGGACTAGATCCTAACCCTGAACCTCCACTAGGGTTGCCTCCACTTGAGGGAGGACCAGAGCCTCCTGAGCCTCCTATCACTTAGACTAATAGTGGTTCTAAAGAAGAACTACTTTGTGCAAAATTTTGTGTGACCATAGTAAAATTGAAATGTGTCAACCATTTTCCCTTTATATTCCTCTAATTGGATTACTGCCATTGAGTAGAGCATCAATTTTTGGTCCTGACGTAATGCCTACCAAATGAATTCTAAAAAAACTTTGTTTCTTGGCTATGGAATCTTGTTGCACTACCATATGCAATACCTTTATTTTTTGTGCCTCCTGAGATGATACTAACATGTATCTACTTGTATATCTAACCCAATGTAGTGATCCCCAATTACCTTCTTACTCATTGTCACTGTGATGATCTTCCATAACAAATTCTAGATTTTGAACACCGTTTGTAAGGGGTAGGGGTCTGGGGTAGGTAATATGCACACCAATGGTTCTTATTCTTTGATTATACTCACTTTAATTAGATGTCAAGGGGGTCGTTCTACTACACTTCCCCAATATCCGAGGAACAGGGTCATATGATCCCTCACCTTCAGTAGGGTTCTCATCACTTCCTCCTAGACATATTCTTCTTAGTATTAACGCCTCTTCAATTATCTTCTCTCACACATCATTATATCTACAAAATATCTCTTCTCTCTCTCTCTCTCTTCATCTTGGACCAATGCCATCCCTCCCAATCCCTTTTCATGCCCCTACATGCGGCGGGTTTTTAGCATGCCATAGGGACATTCTCTAATCTGAGCTCAAACTTCACAATATTGATATCTAATGGGAGTGCACATAGATTATATCCTCTAGGTTCACGTAGGAACTAAAATTTGGCCTCCTTTGGGTAAGAATATGTTGAGATTGCGTACTCCAATGTGTAATTCCTCAAAATGTCTTCCCACCAATGATCTACAATGTACATCTAAGGTTCATCTAGATCTATGAGTGCCTGGTATTTATCCTAACTTCACATGAAAATTCTTCCCGATTTGATCACTTTATCCTAAGAGTATGCTATTAACCATTCGTATAATTCACTTGGAAAGAAACTGAAGAAAGTCTCCTACAACTCATCATATAGGTTTTCCTCTACCCATTTATGTGATTTTAAACATATTCCACTATTGTATCTCTAAGAAAACTCATCATGGTCATTGTGTACCCAACCCTCAATATTCTCCAATGACAGTAAAACAACCATGCGCACACCACATCTTGATGAATGAAATAGAAAGAGTTCCCAATAATGAAACAAGAATGTAGTCTTATTTTTTAGCACCACTTAGTTAAGCGTGTTGGAACATCACTCAGACTAATGTATAAGTGATCACCTAAAGCATGTGAAATCTACCAGGTCTCTCTTTGTTAGATCATGCATCTCCATGAGTTATATTAATATATTAGTTCACCTCCATGCCATTTTATATATAGTTGTATCCGCCCATGCATATTTCATCTTTATTGTGTGCCCTGCATGTGCTTTAACGTTGATTTTATCCACTTATATCTTTTCCTTTCTTATCATGCCATCTCTTTTTTTCCTATTTTTAGCCCATTCAAAATTCTAGTAGGTTTTTGTTCTTTTTCCCCTGTGCATGGACCTTCACGCATCTAATTCTCATACACATGTGTGTAAAACTTCATGTATTGTTGTATACTTGTATTTTTTCCTTCCTTTTTCTATTATGTGCACCCTCACTCATGGATCATAATTATCCACTTTCATCAGCCCAAAAAAATGGGTCTACATAGTAGATATTTGATGGGATCTACTTTTGCAATGTGTTTGTTTGTATGGTTGAGAAAATAGTGTCGTATTTTTTGAAATATTAAAGATACTACTAAACACAAATTTTCAACATGTTGATACTTAGCTCATGATCAATAAGAATTTTACTAAGATAGTAGACTTCTTACTCTTGTCCTTTATCATTATGGTGTGCTACCAATGCTCCTATTGTATATTTTATAGAAAATCTGTAGAGAACCATTGGTTTATCTGATATTGGTGGCATGAGAACTGATGAAATTGGTAGATATTCTTTTATTTTTGTAAAATAATCTTGACATTATTGGTTCCACCGAAACTAGACATCTTTTTTTAGTAATTGATTAAAGTGATGACACTTATCTTCCAATTTTGAAATGAACCTTCTAATTGATTGGATATTTCCTTGAAGACCTATTTATTACCAGAGATTTTGGGGAGGAGGCATTTACATGATATCCTTTTTCTTTATGGGGTCTACTTCTATGCCTCTCCTTGAAACAATAATTCCTAATAATTTATCTTATGTTATACCGAACACACATTTTTTAGGATTAATTCTTACTTTATATTCTCACAATTTTTCAAATATACATTGCAATATTTTCAGATGATGTACTCATTTTTTATACTTTTTTAGGATTTCATCTACATATTCTTCTATGATATCATGTAGTATATCATGAAAGATGAATGGCATTGCTCTTTGATATATAACACATGCATTTTTAAGGCCAAAGGGCATGACCCTTTAATAGAATATGACCCATGGTGTAGTGAACATTGTTTTATGTTTATCCTCTTTAGCAATCTATATCTGATTGTAGCCCAAAACATCGTCCATTAGGGAAAGTATCTCATGACCTATTATTGAATCCATGATCATATCAATGTTTGGTAAAGGAAATTCATATTTTAGACAAGCCTTATTGATGTCATGATTCTAATGCCCAAATTTTTCTTTGCCATAGGTACTATGTTTGAATCCCATGTAGAATAGTCTATTTTTCGAATGAATTCTATTTCCATTTTTTTTTAAGTTTTACTTTGACAAACAATGCAAATTTGGGATGCATTTTTCTCAAATTTTGTTTGACAGATTTTACATCTGAATGTACTACAAGGTGGTGTACCACAAGAAGTGGATTTAATCCTAACATATTTATGTAGGTGCATGAAAAAAAATCTTTAAAATCCACAAGGAGTGTCGTGAACTCTACATTTTCTTTATCTAAGATGCTTACACCAAGTTGTAAAATCTTTAGTTGCTCCTGTGTACCGATGTTGATGTTTATTGTTTCCTCAATCAACATTTTAGATGTATCTCTTTATAAAAATTATGTCATTGTCTAATGTAAATATTCATTTGATGATGAATGAGAGTCCCTTCTCTCTAGTGCCTTAGAATTTTTTTTCTAGGAGATACATTCCTTTTCTTTTTTATTACTTTTCATTTTTTGATTTTTTGTTTCTCCAATATTGCCTCAATGAGGTTTTCACTACGAGAGATGTTATTTTTCATTTTTTAAATTTTTATTTTCACTTTTTTGTAGACTAGGGTACTCCAATTCCTTTCCAAAATATACAGTTGCATCAAGGTCAATATCGAATCCCTTCTAGTGATAAAAAAGGGGGATGAGATCCTGAGTCCCGAGAAACTCCTCAATGGCCTCATCATTTTGAAAAATATCTGTGGAAACATAATTTATTTTGTCCTAGCTTATGAGGGTAGGATAGACAAGTTGGAAGTCAATGGTATTGATGGAAATTTTTTCAATAAAAAGGTTTGTTTTGGTAAGGTTATCAAAAAGGCTATGTGTGGAACCTATCTCGTTTTTAGAGTTAGTTTCCTCACAACTAGTCAAGACATCAAGTAATATCAATGAATTTTTAAATGTATGGAAACCAAGACCATATCGATAAATATTTTCTATGCAAGATACCTGATCAACACATCCTTGTTCATTTTTTCCAAGTCCTTTACCTTTCTACTATATATTTTTCATGGTTTTTTACACTTTAGTATATTTTTATGATTTGTAGCAAGAAGCAAAACAATTATCTTATAGCCAAGAGCCTAAAAAATCATAATGTGTTATTCATATAGATATCAAAACCTATTTCACATAGACTTAACAAGATTATAGATAGGACCAAATTTGGCATGGGGAGCATTGGATTGACCATAACTACATGGGGATAATAGTAGTTTTCTAACATGGAGGGCATTTTGGAATTCATACTCTCCAAGACCTTTTTATATGATTTCAAATGTGGGTGGAGTGAAAGAAGTGGATGGTCAAAGTTTAATTAAGACCTCAAGGTCTATGCGGGTTTCATCTGTGAATGGGATAAGGAAGAGAGCCAAGGATTTATCTATAGAAGGAAAATAGTTTGCATGTATATGTATTCATTCTAAGATTTTTTAATACTAAAGGGTTTTAACATCTTCACATAACGTGAATTATTTACCATCATATAGGAATTTGATGTACTAGTTAATGGTATGTAGAAGGAACAACTTGCATGGTGTGAATCCATGGGTAGTTGAGGAGGATGTTATAAAATGTTTCTACATCCACAACATGGAAAAATGTGTCTAAAGTTTTAGGTCCAAATTTTATCACAAAATAAACAGTACCTATGGACTTCCTTTCATTATTTTCATAACCACAAATGGTAATGATGTTAGTGCCTAGACTTTCTTCGGTTTAACCTAGACATATCAATAATTCCATGGAGATATTTAATGTAGATTCATTATCTATAAGCACATGTTTAATATTATGATGTGTGCTAAATGCTTCTACATATAAGGAATTTTTATTTGAAATATTGGGGTTCAATATGTCATGAGGACCAAATGACAAAAATGGATTATTAGATGATAAGTTGGCAATTAAATCCTGAAATTGTTGGGAACTAATATCATTAGGAACACATGCCTCATGGAGTGCATGAGTAATGATAACTTAGAGCACCAGAGATGCCTTGAGTAATTCCATGAGGAAAATTTTCATGTTGGTCTTATCTAATTGTCTTATTATATCATAGGAATTAGACGAATACTTTACATTTAAGGATTGTGCATTTGTATTAGACTTAGGATTAGACATTTTTTGGCATTGTGGGTGTAAAAGGTTATTTAATAGTGGGAACCCAAACATGTTTTTGTCTCATTATTACAGTTCACGTACGAGTGTTAAATTTGATAGTGGTTACCATGTCTAGTGTATGATCTAACAATGAAATTATATAATAAAACTCGACCTTTTTTATGTTTGACACTTGTCTTTTACATTAGCATGTGTACCATGCTTAGGAAAGGGTTCCTGGAAAACCTTTAATGTATCATTTGGTGTCTTTTTATTAGATTTTCCTTATATTCAGATGTCTCCATTATTAATTAATTCTTATATAAAGTGACGTAGTTTTATGCAACGATATGTGGGATTGCCATATATACGATGATAGTCACAATATTCATTTTCTTTATACCATGTAGGTTTTGGTTGTACTTATTCAACTGGACGTGTGGATGGGTATGTCATCATTTTATCACTTACTAACTGATGGAGGAAACTTGAAATGATTTCTCCAATAGGTGTAAATTTTCATCTTTTTACCTCACACACAGTAGTTTTTTTGCTAGAAAGGATTAGAGGTTGTTTAGATTTTTTGGTTTTAGCATATTGTGGATGATTTGGATTTTGTATATTTTGGACACGATGAGAATCAATGATTCCTTTGTTTACAAAATTTCAATTTTGATTGAAAGATTTGGATTTATCATGATTTTGATTGTTGTTATTGTTGTTGTTGTTGTGATTATTTGGTTGATCTTTGGAAGGTGTCTTGATTAGGCCCTTACTAGTGAGATCCCTCTCAATCTATTTTCATTTTTCTATTACTTCTTTAAATTTTATCAAACAATTCATTTTCATTTGAAAAGATAATTCTAAATTTAGATTTGGAATAAATATACTAACTATTTATTTTTCAAGTATAGAGTAAGGGAATTGGCTTGTGATTCCTCACCACCATTATAGAAATGATGTGAAAGTTTCATTTTTCCTTTGATTTATGTTGCAAAGGCCCATCATTTTGATTTTAGAGTCTAGGTTAAATGAGAAGTGTTTGGAAATTTTCTCAGAAAGGTTTGTAAACATTGTGATTGATCCCTTTGGAAGGAGTAAGAACCGGTCCAAAGCTTTCCCTCCTAAAATTTTAGGGAATAAGTGTAAGAGAACAATGTTATTGTATGCCACTTCTTGGCATGCCATGAAAAATTCTATGATATGTTCTATCGGATCATGTTTACCCTTGTATTTATCAAATTTTGGGTGTTTCAAAGGATTTAGGGAAAGGTACACACAACATGTCCCTATCAAATGGGTAAGGACATATTTCATCAAACTTAAATTGTTTTATATGCTTTTAAAGTTTGATTAATGTTTCTTTCATACTCTTCCATTCTTATGTGAACGGGGATTTTATTAGAGGAATGTCCATGGTAACATCATTGTCGTGCATTGATTTTTGTTCTTCCTCTTTTTTAGTATTTTCATTGTTTGTGAGTCGATGTGTTAGCTCTTTGATTTTGGCTATCAAGTATTATTTTGATGAATCGGATCCAATGGTTAATTTTGCATTTTGCTTACTAGAATCAGGTTTTTCTGTTAATTATTTTAAATGTTCATGCCTAAAATATGAGGGTAGTTTTTCCCCCATATCTAAGAGGTGAATCAAATATTGATTTTTATTTTGCATCATTAAGTTATCAATAACTTTTTTTTTACTTTCTGATAGTTTGGGTTATTCTCCAATGTCTTCATATTAAAAATCATTATGACCAAAAGGGTTGAATATTTCAGACTCATGGGCACTAGTGCTCTTGCTATGTGCAAACACCATTGTTTTATAGGTAAATACCTAATTGAATATGATTTTGATATTTTAAAGAATTTTTGGTGAGGTTTGAGCTAAACAAATGGATAAGAGTGATTCTTTTGTTTCAGATTTTTTCAATAGGATCAAAACATAAGTTTAAGATTTGGAATTTATTTTGATTTAATTAGATTTAATTTTACTTATTACATGAATAAAGTGAATATTAAATATATAAAGTTTGGATTTTGGTTTTATTTTCTTAATATGTGAATAAAGTGAATATTCAATGTATAAGGTTTTGGATTCAATTCAATTTGATTTGGTTTAATATGTGAATAAAGTGAATATTCAACGTATAAGAGGTTTGATAAAATTAGAAGTTCTTAAACAATGGAAAAAGTGAGTATCCAATGAAAAAGGATTAAATCGTGATTTGATTGGATCTTTCTTAAGTCTAGGATTTTTATGTGAAATTAAAAACTAAAGCTTAAAATGGTTTGATTTGATTTTGATAAGTTTGTAGAACAAGATGGAATTAGTTGGCCCTAGTTTGTTAAGATTCCTAGGAGTTATGGAAATTCTCTCACCAATGCTTGTTCAAATGAATACACACTCCAAAATAGCTTCTGGTTACAGCCTTTACCCCTCAATCAATTAAGAATGAGACCATATTCATAGAATTTTTTTGGTTTTCCTCATAGGTATTTCCATTCAAGTAGGATGGGGTGTTACCCGTTTCGTTGGATAGTCCTCTCAATGTGCCAAATACTTTGGGGTTCTTTTAATACTCCTCATCATGAGTTTTAGGACTTATGCCTAAGTACTTCCCATAGTTAAGCGGATGATTTTTACCATTATCTGAACATGTAATGATAATGTATTGTTTTTTAATTAGCAAAGCTTAATTTTTCTTCAAACAAGGAAACTTGCATACAAATTTGTCAGTACTTTTTATTTTATTTTATTGATATTTACGAACGATGTGTTCCTACAAAAAAAATATTATTAGTTTTCTTGCAACCGCAATATGATAAGAAAATAACAACAAACAATCGTGGTCGTTTATGATTCTCAAAATCACTCAAGAATGTGAGAGAAGATCATATGTGGCTTTGATCTAACAAAAATGAATGGATATGAAGAAAAAATTAAAATTTTATCTATGTTATCTTGTCAATAAAATTTAGAAATGTATATACAACAATAATAAAATGAAAAATAAGATGCTAAAAATTTGAGAAAATAAGGTGAAATTTACCACAGCACACTAGTGCACCTACTATAATACTAATGAAATTTATGTTGATGATACTGAAATTTATACAATTTTATCACATCCATGATAATTATAGTGCAAGAAAATGAATGATAGGACAAGTAAAAACATGGTAGCACATGTAACAACATGGTTGTGCAGGTAAGAACATGATAGTACAAGTAACAACACAGTAGCATGGGTAACAAAATGGTATCACAGATAACAAATGGTAGTGTAGGTAACAACATGGGAGTGAAATTTATGGGCTACACATATGAATCTAGAGCCATGGAGACATAATGAACATGTAGCTGCACAGAAAATGTGAAATCGAGCCAAAAATGAATAGTTTTTTTAGAACTGCTCACAAGAGAGCTCACCAATGGACCTAAAAATTTGTCAGTATGTTGTAAACACTTCAAAAAATATTAATATGAAGTTAAAATGACAAAAAACAAGCAATAAATTTTTTAGCGTCCCATCAAGTGTACCATAAATGTCCAAGGAAAACTAAAATAATGAAAGTAATAAACAATACAAAGAAACATGATCCTTCTTTACTTTCTCTTACAACCTAGGATGAGGTGGATGAAGTGAGGGATGAAGTACCACACTTTTTGAATCTCCTTTAACAATTTGTTTATGGATGATCCAATATTAATTTAAATGGAAGAAATATTTCCTACAAGAAATAGACAGATTTTTTATCAAATGGGCATCCTCACAGTGTGTAAACTCTAATGGCAATTTTACAAAGTAATGTTGCAAATTCCTTAATCTTCTAAGAGATAATTTTTAAATGAATGAACCTTTTATTTATATTTGAATGAGAGGCCATGGATTGTGGATAAATCTTTAAATAAGTTGCAAGTTAATGAATGCATTTTCCTAATTTATAAAGTTGATTTGGGTCTGTGTAGTTGGTTGGTTTGAATAATAATTTAAGGGGAAATGAATTTAAATATTTGGCTCTTGAATTCTTTAGTTATATGTGCATTTTTTATTTTTCCTTTGTAGGGTTATATAACTAGAGTGGATTAAGCTACTGAAGTAGCTTTGAATGGAAGGTGAGTGGATAATTATTTATTTATTTTATTTGAATAGCTAATTAGATTATCTAAGGAGTGTATGTGTATGCTTTATGCATGATAAAATTAATTAAAGTAATTTTAGTGAGATGTGGGTGAATTCTAATGGGATGTGGGAGTATAGTGGTCTAGAATGTATTCTAGAACTTGATTTTGCACATTATGTGGAGGATAGGGATTATTAGGGATGATTGGAAATATGTATGTATTTTAGGGTGTCTACACTTGTTACCTGATCCATGACCATGGTCTTTATGGGATGGTTATTGATAGATTTTTTAAGAGTTTCAACACAATCACAAGCCTCTTGGTGTTTTATGTTTACTAGTTACTCAAAATAGTATCCTTCACACCAATTGGTTCATATTTGAATTGTTTCTTGCCAATGATATGATGTGAAAAAAGCTTCATACTCTTGAAAGGGGAGTGAGCACAAAGTTGTTTATGAAATATGGAAATCACATTTTCCACATTTTTTACCATTTTGATCTTTTAAATTCATCTCTATGATGGAGACAACCTTTTTGACTAGAGTTAATTTTAAAAGACCTAGGCATTTCCTTATGTATACACTCCTCATTTAGGACGTATTCATCTTATAAGAGGAAAGAGATGGATTCATATTCACACTCATCCTTGTTGAACAAATGTTCATTCTGGATCTTGAGAAGGTGGTTTGAAACTTGAGGGTTCTATTTCTAGGATTTATTTTGTGTCACCTTTTTTCATGGTTTTCACTACTCAACACCTTGAGATTATTTTGTTGTAAGTCAAAATTTCCATGAAATTTATCAAAATCCAAGTAGGGAACCTTTATCTATGTCCAAAGGGAAGTACACTCCACTGCACCTAGGTATTCCTCCATCAATACAAGAAGCTAAGCATATGAGGTTATGAAGGATTTTCCATACCTTAGATCTTGAAATAAGATGTTTGCATGTTGTTCATTTGTTTTTTTGAACTATGTATTTAATTTATTTGATGGAAAAGAGATTATTCATCCTACCATTGATAGTGATGGTGAATATGACCAATCCATCTGTATATCTCTATCAACATCTGAAAAAAAAAACTCCAGATCAACAACATACCATATGAGGCTAGCATGTTTGTTACAAGTATTTTCATAGGATATTCTTGTTAGAAATCTTGCAAATGATGCATGGGAATATTTCACTTCAACAACAAGAGGAAATTATTTGTTTACATATAATAATAATGGTTATTAGCGGGAGTGAGAGAGAGATAGACAAATATATTTAGAAACATTCATGACCATGACATTGTCAAGGCAGTAGATTCCATAATGTAATTATTGAATTTATATCCATTGACTAGCAAGGCTAGATAAAATTTTCTACCTTCCCATAAGAAGAGGATGTAGAAGCGACAGGTTTTGATAAGGAGTGGAATGGGAAGTGAGAGGTATTTATTTGGTAGTGGAATTTTTGGAACATGAGTTTGAACTACTTATTTTGATAAACTGGAAAAGTTTATCAAATTTCTCGGGATGGGTTTCAAGTATTCATGATAAGAAATTTTGACTTTGGAGTTATTGACCAAGTCAATGAGTCAAAAGGGTGGGATAATTGATAGGCACCTGAGGCTACGACTAGTCCGTGACAAGAGTATTATTGCTTCTTTAGATCAATATAGTATAAATTGATTTGTCAAAAGGAGATGAAATAGAATTAATTGAAGAGGCAGATGATTTCTTGATTTAGGTAGTATTAGATTCTTCTCCGATAAACCCTATGATTTGAGATGCTGATCCACATATTTTTTTTGTAGTATGTAGATCTCCATTTGAAGATTCAAGTTCTTTTCTTTGGCAATAAAAAGAAGAGGATTATTTCTCTGTTTGAGTTGTTGAACACTTACACACAGTAACTATTCATATTAGCAATGGATCTTTCAATAGCTTCATCTAGTCAATCTGCAAAATACCCATCCTAAGCCAATCCATATTCTTCTTCTAATTTAATTTATAATTCAAAACTTTCTTCTCCTCTCTCACATATTCATAAACTGACGGAGCCTCCAAGCAAGCTTTGGGTCCTCCTACATCAATTAGACTTTTTCTATTATGATTTTAGTATGAGGATGTTGGTAAATTTCTTTCTTCAATGTATCAAATTCATTACAATTTTTTTCAACAATGGAATCAATATTTTCATCTTTTAAAAACTATATACCTTATCCTTTTGTTGATTTTCTTGATTTCTCAGACATGTGAATGAGAAGATCATCTTCTACTTTAATGGAAAGTTCTTTAGCGCATTGTCTAGAGT